>OY992893.1:14785771-14853271 GCA_963921405.1 Cepaea hortensis | reverse complement strand
ATCCTCCAACCAAACATCCCTTAATCACACACTCTTACTCATAAACAATCACCCACCTACACATCCTCTACCCAACCACACATCCGCCACACACCCATCCCCCAGCCACACATCCCTTAACCACACACTTCTATCCATATACACACACATCCCCACCAACACATCCTCATTCACAAACACAACCTCCCATCCACGCACACACATCCCACACACACATCCCCAACCCATACACTCATCCCCTCACACATCCCTAGACACACAGTACTTATCCCTCAACCACTAACACCCACATATCCCTCACCCACGCATCAAAACATACATCTCCTATCTACCCACCCACACTCACACACCCCAACCACCCATCTAAACACACATCCTTCACCCACCCGCACCCCCACCCACCCACACATCCTTTATCCACACCTAGCTCCCCTCCCACACTACACCACACCCACAAACATCCCAAAGACACATCCCTCACCCACACACACATCTCCCCACACATCTCCTACCCATCCACACATCCCCCAACTACAATCACCCTCTCTACCCACACATACATCCTCCATCCAGCCACACACACTCCAACCCAGCCAGACATATCCCCCAACCACACACACATCCCCAAATCCATCACCCAGACCCATCACGCACCCCTCCCCAACCCACACACATCCCCCACACACATCCACCCACACATCTCCCACCCACACACACACACTCTCCACCCATCAACCCAAATATCCCACACCCATACACATCCCTCACCCACACACACATCCCCAAACCCACAACCATCCCCACCTGCACACATCTCCCACCCACCACATATCCCCACTCACACATTTATTCCCCACCCAACCCATAACCCACCATCAATCATCCACCAACATATCCTCCTCCACCCAATCACCCACAACCACCTAGCCAAACACACATCCCCACCCACACACACACACATCTCCCCGCCAACCCATACATCCCGCACGTACCCACACACAAATCCCCCACCCACACACACAATCCAACCCGCCCACCCACACATCCTGAGCCCACCCACACACATCATGAATCCACCCACACACACACATCCCCCCATCCCCCAACCTACTATTATGATCAAACTCCCACACGTTACACACACATACAGTGACGATTGTCGTGAGCATTCTCGCAAAATTGTAAAGAAAATGGAGAAAAATTGTGCATATACATTTTGTAACTAAAAAATTAGTGAATTTTGTAACTTGAGAGAGAGAGAGAGAGAGAGAGAGAGAGAGAGAGAGAGAGAGAGAGAGAGAGAGAGAGAGAGAGAGAGAGAGAGAGAGAGAGAGAAAGAGTATGCATATATGTATAATTAAACATTTGTTAGTGAGATTATGACTGGAAGTGAGGATAGGTGTATGCGAGGGAGTATGTGTTTGTGTGTTAGTGAAAAGGTGCATAACTGATAGTTTGTGTAAATGATCAAGTATGTATATGTGTGTTCATGCGTGAATGTGTGTATGTGTGTCTGCCTGCCTGCCTGCCTGCCTATCTCATAAGACAGTAGTATGCATTGTTTGTGTTTACAACTTTTATTTGACAATGGTTTGGTTTCTATGTAAATGTAACATGCACAATTTATAATTGATGAATGAAGGATGAGTGAGTGGAAAGGCCGTATTTAAGACGGGCCTCTGTGCCCAATTTGTGAGCCCTTGAAAATAAAGTTCGTTCGTCCGTTTGTTCTCAACCTATTTATATCTCTCTCCCTCTCTCTATCTCTATCAAACACCTCTCTCTCTCTCTCTCTCTCTCTCTCTCTCTCTCTCTACTCTCCCTCTATCTCTCAATTTCTCTCTCTCTCTATCTATCTCAGTCTCTATCTTTATCTCTGACTGTGCATCTCACTATCTTCTATAACCACAAACACACACACACACACACAAACACACACACACACATATATATATATATATATATATATATATATATATATATATATATATATATATATATATGTGCGTGTGCGTGTGTACGTGTGCATGTGTGTGTGTGTGTGTATACACGACACTGTGCGATGGTGTTAGAAACCCATCTCATGGTACACTGCTCGTTCGCTAGGAACTCTGGTGCCGAATTTTCTGGGGAATATAAAACTCCGTGACGCGAAATATCTGCTTCTCTGATAAACGACCAATCAATCAATCAAGGGAGTCTTTGTGGCGAAGTGGTCAAGCCGTTTGACTCGTGCTCCGAAGGTTGTGGGTTTGATTCCGGGCCGCACCCTTCGGTTTACGAGTTAAATGTTTCGGAGACTCCTGTGGGTCGTCGCTAAAAGCTACGGAGTTAATATTTTGTGCGACGCTTTCCGTGCTGAGTGAAAGAGACCGAGCCATATGGGATTTAAAAAAAAAAACCGGTGCAATGAAGTCGACCCTGTCGACTTTAAAAAAAAAAAATCAATCAATCAATCATGTGCCATGCCGGAAAGCGGTCATGACTCGCCATTTCCCTCGATCACCAGATTCGTGGATCAGCTCAGTGTTCCTGTCTCGACCATGCCATGTGGCCAAGCCATCCAGGTATTTACTTATAGGTCTTCCCCTTGGTCTCTTCCCTTCGATCTTGCCAGTTGTCACCAAGTTCTCCAATCCATTTCTTCTCATAACATGTCCACAAACGATCTCCTTCACCCCCATGATATTTCCTGGTACCAATTTTAGGCTGGGCGACCCGGGAAGCCAGTTCCATTTTAAATATTAGATTTCGTCGCAATGCGGATCGAACCCTTACCCACTGGTCCGGCACTCGATCGTCTGAGTGACATACCCGCATAGGAGCCTTTTTGCTGTCCTATTTAGAGCGGTATGGAAAGAAATAAAGCAGAGAAAGTGGTGACAACTGGCATGATTGAGGGCAGCAGAACAAGGGGAAGGCAGAGAAGTACACGGTAAATATCCGGATGGCTTAACCACGTGGCATGGTCGAGACAAGAACACAGATACACGACTCTGGTGATCGTGTGAGGTGGCGAAACATGATCACCCACGCTTATCGGCTCGGGATATGATGATGAAGTATAGAGAATTTTATGACGGCAGGTGCTGATGTGTACAGTGAATGGGGATGCATAATCTCTGATCATGTTTAATAAAAATTCCAGAATGTAGGCAGATTGTGATCAGCTTCGTTCTCAGAAACAAATGCTTTCCATATTGTCTCACAAGCTTTCGTGGAGCTTTTGTGGTTGCACATCGTGCTATTGAATTCTTTCAGTCTCTTGAATACTTCAGCCTCAGTGAAAGATCTTCCCACGCCACAGCTTTGTTGCTTTTATCTTAGCCGTCCTTTTCTTTTCTAATGATTCATTCTTCTGTGGTCGTTGTATATAGATATACTAGCTGACCCGGCCCGGCTTCGCCCAGACCCTGGTGGGGAGCATCTCATTTAATTCATATAAGTAGTCATATAAGTTCTCGTTCCCGTTACCGACAATCTGTCTGTCTGCCTGTCTATCTGTCTGTCTGTCTGTCTGTCTGTCTGACCCGGCCCGGCTTCGCCCAGACCCTGATGTTGAGCATCTCATTTAATTTATAAAAGTAGTCATATAAGTTCCTGTTCCCGACTGTCTATCTGTCTGTCTATCTGTCTGCCTGACCCTGTCCGGCTTCGCCCAGTCCCTGGTGGGGAGCATCTCATTTAATTCATATAAGTAGTCATATAAGTTCTCATTAAATTCATACAACAAAAAAAAGTAACTTAAAAGAATGTCCTTCCACACACCATCCATTATTTTTAATGAAAACTCTTTCTAATCACCTGCATGACTACAGTAACTTCTTAAGCAAAAAAAGATGAGTTACAATGTTATGCATTGTGTATTATTTTTATGAAAACTTTGAAAATGCCTTACAGATTGTATCATTATTTATTATAACTCATATGCCGGTACATAACTATGGACAAAGAGTTTATAAATCTTTGAAAACGATGCCACAATATGACTATAAGTTATACAGAAAAGTTATGCCCCTTGAAATAACTTTTACAGAGTTAGGTCCCCTGAGATATATGAAATTATGATGAAAAATGAAAAATGAAATAATACTGAGTAAGCAGGCGATTTCACACTAACAAAATATCACAGTTGGCAGCTCTGGAATGAAAGGAAGGCGTGTAGAAAATTTCATCTCAATCGGATGGGCCGTTCGCGAACGTATAAAGGACATACAGACATAAATACATACATACAGATGGACGGAGATCCTTTTTTATATATAAGACTAGCTGACCCGGCCCGGCTTCGCCCAGACCCTGGTGGGGAGCATCTCATTTAATTCATATAAGTAGTCATATAAGTTCTCGTTCCCGTTACCGACTATCTGTCTGTCTGTCTGTCTGTCTGTCTATCTGTCTGTCTGTCTGTCTGACCCGGCCCGTCTTCGCCCAGACCCTGATGGGGAGAATCTCATTTAATTCATATAAGTAGTCATATAAGTTCCCGTTCCGACTATCTATCTGTCTGTCTGTCTGACCCGGCCCGGCATCGCCCAACTCCTGGTGGGGAGAATCTCATTTAATTCATATAAGTAGTCATATAAGTTCCCGTTCCCGACTGTCTGTCTGTCTGTCTGTCTGTCTGTCTGTCTATCTATCTATCTGTCTGTCTGTCTGACCCGGCCCAGCCCATGGTGGAGAGCATCTCATTTAAATTATATAAGTAGTCATATAAGATCCCGTTCCCGACTATCTGTCTGACTGTCTGTCTGTCTTGGGTAAATGGAGGAGGGAGGAGGAAGAGGGAGGTGGAGGAGGGAAGAGGAGGGAGGAGACAGGAGGAGTAGGGAGGAATAGGAGGGAGGAGGAGGGATTAGGAGGAGGAGGGAGGAGTAGTGTGGAGGAGGAGGCGAGGAGGAGGGAGGAGGAAGAGGGAGGAGGAGGGAGAAGGAGGGAGGAGGAGAACGCAGGAGGAGAAGGGAGCAGGAGGAGGAGAGGGAGGAGGAGGGAGGAGGAGGGAGGAGGAGGAGAGAGTAGGAGGATGGAGGAGGCGGAGGGAGAAGGAAGAGGGAGGAGGAAGAGGGAGAATGAGGAGGGAGAAGGAGGGGGAGGAGGGGAGGAGGAGGAGGGAGGAGGAGGAATGTGAAGGGAGGAGGAGGGAGGAGGGAGGAGGTAGAGGGAGGAGGAGGGAGGCGGAGAGAGGAGGAGGAGGGAGGAAGAGGGAGGAGGAGGAATGTGAAGGGAGGAGGAGGGAGAAGGTAGAGGGAGGAGGAGGGAGGAGAGGAGGTAGAGGGAGAGGGAGGAGGGGGAGGAGGGAGGAGGAGGGAGGAGGAGGGAGGAGGAGGAGGGAGGAGGAGAGAGGAGGAGGAGGGAGGAGGAGGAGGGAGGAGGAGGAATGTGAAGGGAGGAGGGAGGAGGTAGAGGGAGGAGGAGGGAGGAGGAGGAGTGAGGAGGAGGAGAGGGAGGAGGAGTTTTTTTTTTCTTTTCTAACGCAAAGTGTCTCTGTCTTTCATAGATAGCTTCACAACTTTTCTGTGTAGCACCACTAACAACTCCAAACCTTCGTTTCACATGAGCTCTAATGAAACAGTCATAACAACATTTAGGGCAATCTGTGGCTCCACCTGGGATAGTTTCAATATCATCTGAGTATTCGTCAGCAAAGATCCACTTCCCATGGCTGATATCTTCAACTTTCTATACCACAATGTCTGCTACACTAACCTTCCATTGGTCCATCTTTCAACAATACAAAGAGTGTTCTCGAAGTCTAGCTAACATAACATTGCTTACTTTGTCCACCTCTATCACACTTTGTCATTTCACAGCTGCAATAGCGGCAAGTCTGCAACCAACCAACAGTGTCTGTTATGAAGTCGACCTTTCTTAAAGCCACGTCTGCCTTACTGAACCCTTGAATACCCTCTACCACATCGTCTAACCGACTTTCAACATTTCATACCAAATAACATTAACATTCTCTTTGATTACAGAACAACTGATTTTCTGCAGACTAAGCAGATTTTCCAAAAAAAAGTTAAATTTATGTGATTACATTTTAATTAAAATTTAAAACTAATAAATCGCACTTTTATTGCGCAAGATGTAAGCTTGATATATGTCCTATACGTAACTTATACCTATACTTACCCTATATCTGTATATTAAGTGAAGCGCGCAATAAAAGTGCGATTTATTAGTTTTAAATTTTAATTAAAATGTAATCACATAAATTTAACTTTTTCATTTCTAACACTGGTTTGTATCTATGTCTCTTAAGAAAGAGTTTGTTGTATAGTTAGGGTTAGGGTTAGTTGATGTATACTTAGGTTTAGGGTTAGGGTTAGTTGGTGTATACTTAGGGTTAGGGTTAGTAAGAAAGAGTTTGTTGTGTTTGATGTCTTTCTGGTAGTCCAAGGAATGCAACTCATTCGTCTCAATAACCCAAGCTCTGTTGTTTTTTCAAGTTCTGCCTAGGGGTGCTGGTCGATGACCATATTCGTTGTCTAGAATAGCGCCTAGTAGGTTAGGGGGCATATGATTTATCTCCACGGGGTTGGAAAATCTGCTTAGTCTGCAGAAAATCAGTTGTTCTGTAATCAAAGAGAATGTTAATGTTATTTGGTATGAAATGTTGAAAGTCGGTTAGACGATGTGGTAGAGGGTATTCAAGGGTTCAGTAAGGCAGACGTGGCTTTAAGAAAGGTCGACTTCATAACAGACATTGTTGGTTGGTTGCAGACTTGCCGCTATTGCAGCTGTGAAATGACAAAGTGTGATAGAGGTGGACAAAGTAAGCAATGTTATGTTAGCTAGACTTCGAGAACACTCTTTGTATTGTTGAAAGATTGACCAATGGAAGGTTAGTGTAGCAGACATTGTGGTATAGAAAGTTGAAGATATCAGCCATGGGAAGTGGATCTTTGCTGACGAATACTCAGATGATATTGAAACTATCCCAGGTGGAGCCACAGATTGCCCTAAATGTTGTTATGACTGTTTCATTAGAGCTCATGTGAAACGAAGGTTTGGAGTTGTTAGTGGTGCTACACAGAAAAGTTGTGAAGCTATCTATGAAAGACAGAGACACTTTGCGTTAGAAAAGAAAAAAAAAAACCAAGAGTGTGAAGAGCTGGGTGATTAGTATGCATAAGTGCTTCTTTAGTGGATACACTGGACTGATAAGTTGAAACTTTCGGTAATGTAAAAGAGGGAAAGTGTTGACGTTGATGATTATGTCTTGTGAAATGTCTGTTCAGATAAAAGTTCAAGACACGTTTGACATAACTACAGAAGCAATATTTGTTCCTACTTTTTTATAAGTTTACACGAGATATTTATAAGTTTGGTCGAGATGTTTCATGTTTTGACCAACATTTTTCCCCCTTTGGTTAACACACTTTCTTAGTTCGGTCAACATATTTCATAGTTTAGCCCATATATTTTTTCCCTTTTGGTTAACAAATTTTTCTTACTTTTCAGAAGTTTGGTGTACGTTTTTCTTTACTTGGTCAATATTTTTCTCATTAGGTTAACACATTTTCCTAAGTTTTATAAGTTTTGTGTAACTTTTTTCTTCAATTGGGCGATATTTTTCTCATTAGGTTAACACATTTTCCTCCTTTTCATAAGTATGGTTGCGATATTTCTCCACTTGGCCAATATTTTTCCCATTTGGTTAACACATTTTCCTCCTTTACATAAGTATGGTTGAGATATTTCTCCACTTGGTCAATATTTTTCCCATTTGGTTAACAAATTTTCTTACTTTTCAGAAGTTTGGTGTACGTTTTTCTTTACTTGGTCAATATTTTTCTCATTAGGTTAACACATTTTCCTAAGTTTTATAAGTTTTGTGTAACTTTTTTCTTCAATTGGGCGATATTTTTCTCATTAGGTTAACACATTTTCCTAAGTTTTATAAGTTTTGTGTAACTTTTTTCTTCACTTGGGCGATATTTTCTCATTAGGTTAACACATTTTCCTCCTTTTCATAAGTATGGTTGAGATATTTCTCCACTTGGCCAATATTTTTCCCATTTGGTTAAAAAATTTTCTTACTTTTCAGAAGTTTGGTGTACGTTTTTCTTTACTTGGTCAATATTTTTCTCATTAGGTTAACACATTTTCCTAAGTTTTATAAGTTTTGTGTAACTTTTTTTCTTCAATTGGGCGATATTTTTCTCATTAGGTTAACACATTTTCCTAAGTTTTATAAGTTTTGTGTAACTTTTTTCTTCAATTGGGCGATATTTTTCTCATTAGGTTAACACATTTCCCTAAGTTTTATAAGTTTTGTGTAACTTTTTTCTTCAATTGGTTGATATTTTTCTCATTAGGTTAACACATTTTCCTAAGTTTTATAAGAATGGATGACATATTTCCTATTTTGGTCACCTTTTTAAATTAATTTGGTTACAATTTTTCCTACTTTTTATAATGTTAGTCGAGACGTTTCTTATTTTGACCAACTGTTTTGTCAGTTTAGCTAACAATTTTTCCTACATTTTATAAGTTGGCCGAGACGTTTCTTATTTTGGCTAACAGTTCTGTCAGTTTGGCTAACAATTTTTCCTACATTTTATAAGTTGGTCGAGATATTTCTGTATTTGGCCAACATTTGCATTAGTTTGACTAGCCTTTTTCCTATTTCTTATACGCTTGGTTGAGATATTTCTTATTTTGACCCCGAGTTTTATAAGTTTGGCTAACAAATTTCACTATATTTTATACGTTTGGTGGATATATTTCTATATTTGGCCAACATTTTAATAATTTGGCTAACATTTTTCCTATTTCTTATACGCTTGGTTGAGATATTTCTTATTTTGATCACGAGTTTTATAAGTTTGGCTAACATATTTTACTATACTTTATACGTCTGGTCGATATATTTCTATATTTGGCCAACATTTTAATAATTTGGCTAACATTTTTTTCTTATTTGACTGTTGGAGTGGAACATAGAACCTGTACTTTTGTCAGGATGTGAAATGTGGTAATGAGCCGACACATTGAAAAACATATATTAGCATTGGATCTAGGTTTCTGCGGAAAGATGCAAAGACCCCCTTTGGCCAGGCAGAAGAATTAATGAAAGTGTAAATGTCTGCTCTGAGAAGCGATAACTTTGCTGGTCAGGACAGCGGGTACGTGATATGTCATGTTATATGAGAAGCCTAAGACTGATCCGGGGAAGCTTGTTGTGTTCACGGGTAATATTATATGATAAATATAGCTAAACACTCGTCGGTGTATGACCCGATTGATGTTAAGTAAAAGGTACACCTCCCCCAACTGGCCTCGGTGCTCACATCTCTCCTCTATGTCTATGAGAACGGGTTAGTTGAATACTGTGATGACTTGATTATAGTTGTGTATATTATATTCGAAAATGCATTGTGGTGTATAAAGGCCTTGGTAGTAGTAGTTTCGTGTTCTTTACTGTTACTTGGTGACCCTATGACGACTCGGAAATAGAAAAGCGAGAGAATGAACACCCTTTTAAACCTCCGACGCCCTGTTGACGAGGGGGCAGAATCACTCCCGTACATGGTGGTCATCACGAATTAGGTCCCATGGTTCGATCGCCAACATAATACCGGTTTTTTTTTCTGTAGTATCCCTCTTAACCACGTGTCTCGGCTGTATCCATACGCATGTGACAGATACAACGCCCTCTTTGCCCGGATGTAGCCGTTTCCCACATGTTCATATACAGTGTGATAATATACGTCTATCTGGTGAGTTATCGGTTTACTTCTACCACACTAATGCATACGAGTAGAGACATGGAGCTTGAAATGGGGAAACGGTAGCCGTGAGCATAAAAGGAAAGAAAAAAATGTCTGATAGGAGGTGGCTTTAAAGCGTTGGAACAAGCATCACTGTGATGAAGGTTGTCTTTTGCAAATTGGAAAACAGACTGACTAATATAAAGTTGACAACTGTAATGAGAAATAAAAAGAGTATTTAAGTACTACATAGAACCCGTACTTTAGTATGACTGTAAAGCGTGGTCAATAAGCAGACAAGTTGAAAAGCCTCTAATGCCAGTGGCGTTGTGGATTCTGAGACATAGTTTTTAAAATGTTCACTAGACACCCGCATGAAACTCCCTCCAAATACTACAAGGCAACATGACAAAACATACAACGTAGCAGACATATAGATACTATACCAGCTCTGTAAGGCAACATACTTTGATAATGTAGACATAACGGCCGCTTTCTAATAATACTGCACACATCTATAAGCAGTGGTAAACCCGTATACACAGATACACGATACTTTCCTAAAGTAGACTCTAGCCATGTTCGCAGTGCAGCTATATAGAGGCATGTCTGAGTTGATGTGAAATATTTTTGGTTATTTTTACACCCGGATGTAATAGGCGACAAGTCACAACACAGCTACGATGCGCTGGCAGGGGTGACCTTATCAACTTCACATACTGGTCAATCTATATACACCACCCAATAACATAGTACACCATCTGTCTTCAAGCCACAAGCGTTTTCAATGTCACAAGAATAACGAACTACTGATATTTAAGATCAGAGTGGCACATGCTGATACTGTTTGTGATATCTCCTACTCATACCACCTGTTTTAACTAAATAAGGACACATACACCTAGCCCATAATCTCCAATCGGCAATTATGAGAAAAATCGAGGGTAGTGTTATTGATTTTTATTGGATGTCCCGACAATAGGTGCTAATCTTTTAATCCCCTTCCAACCTTTATATGAACATTTATTAATATCGCGAACTATTTGCAATGGCGGAGATATAAGAAATATTATTAACCTGACTTGGTCATTACGATGACGATAATCCCCTGGATTAGCTGTTATAAGAATAAGTATTGATTTTTGGCAACACCTGTTGAGGTCATATTCTGAATGTTAAGTTAGCTTATATTTTGTGACTCGTAGGTACAATGGTGAAATCTGCTGCCTGTGTTTTTCATCAGCGGTGGGACTTGTGGCCGCGACGACACCCACACCTTGATGACTGGAAATCTTACCCACGACAAAGTTCCGAGATTCGAACCTGTCACTTCCACGGTGTCTGGGGTACCCCCTAAACATACTCCGCAACCAGCACACCACCTCTACTTTTCTAAACATAACCGGGTTAATAACAACCGAGCTCGAAATCACAACTAAGTAACCAAATATTATCAATATTTCTTCTACCACTAGACCACCCCACTGGGATTCGAACCCGATGATAGTGTTCGGAAGCGTTTATCTAGTTACTCAACCACACACCCCACCCCTTAACAACGAATATCACAAAGTCATACCCACTAAAACCATCGGCCATCTTTACACTTTCAAAGTTTTCATTTGAAGAGCTGTAACCGGTATGCTGATAGTATTTAAGTCCCAGCCAATATAGATAATAGTAACCCCCGTTATAATAAACAGTCGACCCCTTTACAATAGACATATAATGAAAATATCCTTGGTCTTCTGAGACCGACGCCGAAATTATGCGTTGAATGTGTCGGTGGTATACCTCCATGCCTATATTTACCCACTTCTCCACTCGATCACCCTGGCTCTTACCAAGGAACGGGCGTAATTATCCAACCAATCCGCCCCTCGCCCACCTCTTAACAAGGATCAGAAGCAGTTATTTAGCTATGTGTACACTCACCAACCCCTTGACAACGACTTGGAGCCTTTATCTAGCAACTCCTCTGTCTCTTAGCAAGGAACCGACGCATTTACTTAGCCACTTCGCCACTCGCCCATCCCTTTAAATTGTTCGGAAGCTGTTATATAGGTACATCACCACTCACCAACCCCTTAACAACGAATACCACGAAGCCACGCCCCCTTACAACCGTTACTACAGGCCATCTTTACTTTTTTAAGGTTTTCATTTTAAGAGGTGTAATCTATATGATGATAGTTTTATAAGCCACTACGACCCACTACAGCTCATATACACGCCATATTTACCTTTTTACTTATTACAATTTTCATATCACACCCGGTCCGCCTCGAGGGTTCGAACCGTCTAGCCCCACCACCCACACTCGTCACTGACCGGCTTGTGGTCACTCAGAAATGACTGGCCATGTGGTTACTACAAGACACTGACTGGGTTCAAACCGCACCCAAGCGACTGTCGCCCGTGCTCGCTCCTGCGACTGCCCCCCGCGCGCCTCTGATTGTCTTTTATTTTTATTTTATTTTTTTTAAAATTAGTTAAAATATTATACACACAACGCAGTTATCTGCTCTTAGAAAAACATGTCTTTTTTTAGTATTATCGACCCTTACTTATGACCTAGATACCTACCCTACCCAACCCTACCCTACCCGCCCAGGATCCGAGACCGAAAAGGATTGGGATCAATCCTTAGAGGTCAATCCTGAAAATCTACTTAGTTAGGACGTAAGATACTACTGGCATGTGTGTTTGGCTAGGTGGGTTGGGGTGTGTGGGTGGGTGGTGGAGAATATGAAGGTGGTTGTTTGTGTGGATTATGGGATGGGTGGTGAGATGTGTGTGTGGGTGGGGAGATGTGTGTAGGTGGGAGTGTTGGGGTGGGGGATGTATAGGAGAGAGATTGGTGAATGGGTGGGGGAATGATGTGTGCCTGGGTGTGTGTGTGAGTGTGTGTGTGGGTGGGGGTATTGTGGGTGGGTGGTGGGTGTGTATGTGTGGGGTATGTGTGGGTGGGTGGTGGATGTGTCTCATCACATAGTAACATGCATTATTTATGCTTACAACATTCATTTGACAATGTTTTTTTTTTCCTTATGTGAATGCATCAAGCACTATTGATGAACGAAAGAGTGATTGGAAGGGCCGAGGGTCCCGAGGGTCGTCGCTGGAGCTACAGAGTTCGTACACTGTGCGACGCTTTCCGCGCTGGGGATAAAAACCCGGTGCAATGAAGTCGACCCTGTTGACTTTTAAGCGACTTTGTTGTATGTATGTATGTGTGTGTATGTCCATGTGTATTCCTGTGCATGCCTATGTATGTATGTATACTCACATTAATATGTCAATATTGTTGATAAACATATCAATAGCAAACAAAATAAATATAAGAACACATCGTGAAAGTATAATTAGACAATATGTGGCGGGGAGGTTTGCCCCATGATTCTCGGAGGAACCTCTTGGAGATGCAAATTGTCGTCTATGCTCCTAATCAATATGCGATGTCAAGGAATACAATTTGCAAAAACAATTTAACTGAGACTTTCTGTCTCCAGGGTCAAGTGGGCAGAGGCAAATTACTTCTTCCCATGCCACTATTGCATCAGGACGAGATTGCTTTTTCAGTTGCTATGGCGTGATGTCGAAAGTCATGACAAAGCTAATTATTTAATACCTAACAATTTCTCTAAATTGTTCTTATTGTTCTTTTCTTGTTCTTGTTCTTGTTATTGTTGTTGTTGTTGTTGTTGTTGTTGTTGTTGTTGTTGTTCTTCTTCTTCTTCTTCTTCTTCTTCTTCTTCTTCTTCTTCTTCTTCTTCTTCTTCTTCTTCTTCTTCTTCTTCTTCTTCTTCTTCTTCTTCTTCTTCGTCTTCTCTAGAGGAATCAACGTCGAGTACTGGTCGCACAATACACAAATAACTTTTAATAGACATTACGTCAGTTGAAGAAACATTGAAAAGTTGCATTATAGTGAAGTGCTCTCGGTAATGGATCAATACTTGGATTGATAGTACCTTGCATTAACATACATAAATGTGTGCTAGCACGCCTTACCATCTAAAAGCAACAATATTGTGAAAACACCGAGTACGTAATAACCCGATCTCCCTTGGTGAAACCTCGCTTCAAGTCACGGAATCATACATCTATTTGTAAGTCGCGTGGCTGAATGGATGAGAATGCTCTCGATTCCGTTGTAAGGTTTGTACACGGTGTCCGTGTTTCGTATGTCTCATCTTTTTGCAGGAGTTACATATACCTAAATTATTGTATTTCCTATTTGTATATCCTGTTGCTGCCGTTGCTTATTTTCTTAAATATCCGGCGTGCTGATGCCGAGGTAGTGCGTTCAACTCCAATAACGGTTAATGGGACTGAAATTTTGACTTCTCGTCCTTAACTTGAGGAGGATAATTACAAGTACGTCTGAAGTCGGAGTTTGTTCGCCTGATGGCGAGGAACTCTGGTAATAAGGAATGCTTATCCTTACGCAAAATATATCCAGTGTACTATAATTAGTAGCAGGTGTATGGACTACGTGTGAGTTAAAAGCGAGAGAACCCAATTGCTTCCTGCTAAATATAGAAGAATATGTGTGTTCAAAAACGTTAGTGATTGTTTTTGGTTTGACATAATCAGTCCAAGAGTTCCTGACACCAAAAGTCAAAACTCAATCCAGGTCGACACAATCTAGAATTGTTTGTCGAACGTATCTGGTGTATATACTTTTATTTTTCGTATGCATTCGTCAAATGTACATCTTCAATCAACTAAGCAACGGAGGGTTTTCTGTTTTTCACATTCACTAATAGTGTTTAAGTGCCACTTCTAGTCGCCAACATGGCGGTTAGGCGTTGAACCGATAAGGCCTGTGGCGTGTTTATGCTTGTAGCTAGGTTTGCAATCGCATTTTCCTCATATTGGACTGGTGGTACATGGTTTCGTCACCCTGCTACTGAGTGAGTGCGTGGGCTACACTGTGAGCTGTGAAATTCGCATGGAATGCTTTTACATCTGTCCTGTACAGTGACCTGCATGTTCGGAACAATGGCTACCGGCTGTTGCTGAATTGACTGATTTGCCTTTTCGGTTCACGAGTGTATCTTTCAGGAGACTCCTGGGAGTCGGCGCTGAAGCTGCGGAGTTCGTGCTTTGTGCGACGCTTTCGGAGGGTCGCCCTGCTGTAAAAGACCGAGCCATATGAGAAAACCCGGGTCAATGAGGTCTTTCTGGTAACTGCCGAATCCATCGACGATGAACTGTGGTTTTCGTGTATGAATTTCGTTTTGGCATTCTGGCGACTGCATTATGCACAGTGTACCTGAGCCGGCTGTTGGATTGCTAAGACTCCTGTCTATTCCATTTTTTTCACATTGGACAGTGGGGAGCATTTTGTGTGATAATGCCGTGAAGTTGGAACCTCGACTAACTAACTAAGTTTAAGTGCCAGTTTAAAGTGCAGGGCTAAGTTTCTTTATGGTCGAAAACCGACCCACCAGAGATAAGACAGGATCTATAGTGTGGTTTTGCAGGTAATGGTCAGCGACATATAGTTTTCTTGCAACTGGAAATACCGTGACAGTTAGAGGAGTTTGAGTGTTCATGTTTCCATAGTCGTATCAACAAGTGACATACGTTGATGGTTAGTTTACACTGGAGGTTGATGATTATATTTTGGCACCTCTACGTGAAATATTATAATGATTAGTTTATACTGAGCGTTGATGTTTCCATCAAGGTAAACTTACATGAAATACTCTGGTAGTTAGCTTACACTTCGACCTCTCCATGAACTACTATGGTATTTAGTTTACACTGAGTGTTGATGTTTCGAACAAGGTATCTCTGCGACTCAGGTTTAAGTTATGCATTGGCTTGACTTTCATTTAAGCACATACTCCAAACTCGAATTGAATTCCATTTCAGATCATACTGAAATTCCAGCCTGTCAAACATACTAATCAATTCATTATTGCGATACGTCTGCTACAGTCGGAGTTCCAACATTATTTCTTTATCTGATGAACTCTCCAAGGAATCTCATCTTCCGATGGAAACCATCGACCTCCGTTGTCACTCGGGCCCGCAAATAAGATTTCATAGAGCATCTATCCTGTAATGTGACCTGCATTATGTGAGAAAGAGCACGATGTGTCTATTTAGGAATGTACTTTGCCAGAGATTTCTCACTCATCGGAAACAAGTATTATGCGAACAGACAGTTTATAGATTGAAGTCCCCCACAAGAAAATTGAGGGCATAACCTACTGACTGACATATGTAGCACATATTTTTATTAGCTCCACTGACATAGTTCCCGGTATTGAAGTATTTGTAAAAGAGTAGATTATTCTGGCTGTTTCTCAGCACCATAGGTATCTGTTGTAGAGATAGCATTCCCATCCAGTGTCTCTGATTGTCAACAAATCTCATTTGGTCAATCCTCGTCATATCTAGTCGAGGGTTTCAAATCAGCTGCGAGCGATTTGGAAGCATATATTTGTTGCGCTAATTTCCATGTATGAGGCGTTCCCCTGTTCAGAAAACCATGGCCAACTACGGAACCAACAATGTGTAGTAAATCACAAACAGACAATAAATACTGGGGTTGATTGCAACGTCCCGTAAAGGATATGCAATTAATTTTAACTTCTCAGTTAGGTATAAGCTTGTCCCGAAATCTCTTTGCATCGTTGTGTGAGGCAGATTTTGCTGGAATGTCTTATTTTCTCTCTAGCCCATGATCTTGACCTCCAGCGTCTTCAGAAGCAGACCCACATGTCGCATATTAGGCCCCAGCCAAGATAACCTGTGTATGATGGTGATCTTCTTCTCTTCTTCTGCCCTTTAACCTCCATTATGGCATAGGTCCTCAATCAAACCACGCCAAGCTGTTCTATCTGTAGCTATCACCTGCAGCTCCATCCATGCCCTCCTATATTATTCATCTCTGTCTGTAATTCTCTTCCAAATGTCAGATGTTGAATATACATATGATTGTTTTAATGTGTCTTCGAAGAGGAGTCCATTCTATATCCAGATTTTATGTCCTATTTAATCATTACATCTTGTCTCAACACGACTTTGTAAAACCTTCGAAGTTATTTGAATCTCGTTTTCTTACAGTTCAAATTTCACAGCCCCATAGTGCTAAATGCCAGGTATATTTATCGATTATTCTTTTCTCCAGCTAAGTGTTGATGCCATGTGATATTAGGAATGTTTATTCCTCTCAAATTCCCTGTTCAGCTACTGCAATCCTTGTTATTATTTCTTCTTTACATCGATCATCTTCTGAGATTTCATCTTTGTCTTACGATCATGTATCTTAATGTTAATAACATTATCTGCGCCATTGCTTTTAACGACCAGTTGTTTACATGTGTTTTTTTTTTCCTTCTATTATTTCTTGTTAGTCTGCAAACTTAATGGCACATTCAGTATTCATTCACTAACTATTTATTTTCATCCCCTTGTGATGCTTTCTAGTCTCTTCATCCATTATCGCCTCCAATATAGCACTGAATATTTATGGTGATAATAGTTTCCATCCATCATGTGCCATGCCGATAAGCGTGGGTGGTCATGTTATGCCATCTCAGTCGATCACGAGAGTCTTAGATCAGCTACGAGTTCCTGTCTTGACGATGCCACTTGTCTAATCCATCCAGGTATTTACTTCTCATTCTTCCTCTTGGTATCTTCCCTTCGATCTTGCCTGTTGTCACCAAGTTATCCAAGTCATTTCTTCTCACAACATGCCCAAAAAATTTTGACTGTCTACGACTAATGACTCTAATCAGTTTACGATACTCATTTGTTTCTTGAAGAACTTATTCATTGATTTTTCTGTCTGTCTATGGTATTCTTTGCATCTTCCTCAGAAACCACATTTCCACAGCCATCAGCTTTTTTTTTCCAGCTTGTCTGCTCATTGTCCACTCTTGACATCCATACAAAGGTACAGGTTTTATGTAGCACTTCAACACTCTTTTTCTCGTTTCAGTTGATATCTTGATAATAGTTACTCTTCCTCTATTTATTTTCTCTATGAGACTAAACTTTTTATATCTTCTTTGAAAAATGGCAGTTAAGCATTGAAACCGTTTAGGCCTGTGGCGTGTTTATGCTTGCAGATACGGTTTGCAATCGCATTTTCCTCATGTTGGACTGGTAGTACATGGTTCCGTCGCCCTGCTACTGAGTGAGTGCGTGGGCGACACTGTGAGCTGTGAAATTCGCGTGGAATACTTTTATATCTGTCCTGTACAGTGACCTGCATGTTCGGAACAATGGCTACCGGCTGTTGCTGAATAGACTAATTTGCCTTTTCGGTTCACGTGTTCATTTTTCAGGAGACTCCTGGGAGTCGGCGCTGAAAATGCGGAGTTCGTGCTTTATGCGACACTTTCGGCGGGTCGCCCTGCGGTAAAAGACCATGCCATGTGAGAAAACCCGGGTTAATGAGGACTTTCTGGTGACTGCAGAGTCCATCGACGATGAACTGTGGTTTTCGTGGATGAATTTCGTGTTGGCATTCTGGCGGCGGCATTATGCACAGTGTACCTGTGCGGGCTGTTGGATTACCGAGACTCCTGCCTATTCCACTTTTCACATTGGATAGTGGGGAGCATTTTGTGTGATATTCACTGGCACAGGAACGGAGCATAATGAGGACGTGAAATTGGAACCTCGACTAACTAACTAACTATATTCGCCATATGGTTGTTTTGCATAAGTTACTGGCATAATTGCCTGTTCCGTTGTGAAGTAGTTACGGATGCAATTAGTAATCCCGCATACCCGTGTTCAAAACACAGCTGTGGGCGATTTGGCTGCACACCGTCTTACTTTTTTATGAAATAGTATGGGTGCCGGTCATTCAGAAAGCAATGGCAAACTACTTAACGTAAACTTATCAACAGATCTCAAAAGCGAAAAAAATGCTGGTGTTGACTGCGACGTCCTGAAAAGGATATTCAACTAACTTTTTTTTAAAACTGTCATAATTACCTCTAAAGTACTTTATACTTGGCTTTTCTATTTCAGATTGTTTCAAAATTGAGGACAATTTGTTCCATGGTACTTTAGTAACCCACGAAGCAAATGAACTGAGTTATATGAAAAAGTTATATGAGTTAAGTTATAACTCAAAATATGAGTTATATTTTGCTAATTCCTTTTCTCTTCCGGCTCTGTGACGAAGGGGTTGCGAATGTAATTCGTAATTCCGCATCTCGCGTTCGAAACACAGTAGAGGGTGATTTGGAAGCACTCCGCCTTACGTTGGTTTCTATACAAAGGTATTAGTGCTAACCGTTCAGAAATTAATGGCAAACTACTGAACGTAAACTGCCAAGAAATCACAAACTTCCAAATAATGAAGGGGTTGACTGCGACGCTGTAAAGGATATCCAACTAACTTTTTCTGTGCAAGAAACCTTAGTTCTCCAATGTCAACTTTGGTTTCCATGTATTCAAAGGATCCTAGCTGATTGCCATTCAACTCTGAATCTATCATATTCCCTCTTGATCCTCTATCATATCCTTCCTTCTTGATTATGTTCAGTATTATTCTTGAGACACAGACTATCAAATTTATTATGCAATGTAGACTGCAGTCCACTGGTTTCAACTTTTGTCACATAAGTATAATTGCATGTGCTGTTTTTTTTTTTTATTCGCATATCCTTTTTTTTTTTTACAGGACATCGCTGTCAACAGCAGCATCTTTCTGCTGTCTGTTGATTTCTTGGCAAGATTACGCTCAGTAGTTTGCCATTGCTTTCTGAGCAGCCGGCTCAGTTATCCCGCAAGTCACCAGCAGGGGACGAACCGCTCCCAGTTCTCGCCCGCTACGAGACTCTGCGTGAGAAACGGGATTACGGAGAAAGTGGTGTAACTCCTCGGACAGAGAGACCGGCCAGATGTGCTGTATGATCTGCTATTTCTTAATTGCCTCTAAGGACATCCTTAATAGATTACATTAGTCCTATTCTTTGCTTCGTGTATATGTCTCGGGAACTATTCATGCTCACATAAAGACGCACATACTCACACACACACACACACAAACATAAACACGTGACCACGTACTCAAACACACTCATAAACAAAACACTTTCACACTCGCACACATAACACTTTACTATATAGCCAGATACACACGAACACATAGACACACATGCCTAAGTGCACACACACACACACACACACACTCACACACACTCACACACACATAGACATGCACTCTGTTATGCATACTCACCAATAGACACATTCACAGACAGACACATACATTCGCACAAATACACACAAACACACACACACACAACACACACACACACACACACACACACACGTACACACTAAATAATAATACTTTGTTCGCGGGTCCGAATGACCCAATGGATAAGAACAAGTGTTCTTAAACATCCGGAGTGCTGATTCCGAGGTAAGCGCTTCAACCCCTACACCGGACAGCTGGACTTAAATGATGATATGTCGTCCTTGACTTGGGGACGTAAATTACAAGTACCTCTGAAGCCGGAGTGGGTTCGCCTGATGGCGAGGGACACTGTTAATAGGGAAAGCTAACCCACATGCAAAATTAATTCCACCACTACTATAAATAGTGTGCTTGGACTACGCTTGAGTTCAAAGCGAGCGAGCGAAAAAAATACGTTTTCCTGAGCAGTTTCCTGTTACGGGTCTGTGATGTGACAGCGCCATTGTGAAGGCCCCATTGACTGGCTAATTGTTCTCTCACTTTCGCATGCGACGAGTCCAGACTTCGAACCCGCATGCTCATTACAATATCAGCGCAGTTGGCTGTCAGCCTCGCTAAAACTCTCGCTACCTATTTACTGTCAACACACACACACACACACACACACACACACACACACACACACACACACACACACATACACACACACACACACACACACAGACACACACACACACACACACAGACACACACACACACACACACACACACACACACACACTGTCATCTACTGCCTTTAGTACCTTGTAGTTTTGGACAGAAAGGGGGGGGGGGAGGCGGTGTCTTTAGACTGAGGAATATACGTCGCCTGGCTTGTGCAGTCGATGCGATCTGTGCAGGTTAGAGATTTCTTTTTGCCCCCGACAGAAAAATAAAATCCACACCTTACCGAGGATTTGAACCCGGGTCTCCACACATAAACAGTGGCATGTATAATATGTTATATCAATGATACAGACTAAATAGAAAGCCCGCATCTATTATGAACGATTAAGTTGTTCAGACCGCAAGTCAGAAAGGAGGCGTTACTGCCAACTCTAAACGAAATGTCTTCCATCTGCTACACGTCTGTATGACGTATTCTAGACAAGTGCCCATTACATTTAATCTTTCGTTCGTCCGACAACCATTGTTTCCTCCAAAGAAATGCCAGTACATCCCAACTTCGTTTGTCTAACGTATTTTAATAGTGCGTCTGGGTCTCTTTAATTTCTAGAACATTATACTCGTATCGACCAATTACCCAAAACAAAAAGAGACATTTGTGTATAATTTGACGCGACTGCTCCAGATATTGTATTGTAATTATCTGTTGTTTTAGCGAGATGTATTATGTGGTTATTTTATCATCATAATCACAATGTGGCTCGTCAGTATGTGTGGGCGATGATGGGTTACCAGGCTTGTTCATGGGACACATTTTTCAGTCCTATTCCCATCCCATCCCACGGTCATTTTGACTGTCCCATCCCATGGGATTCCCATGATAATACTAATAGTCAGACATGACTGAACTACCGTATGACAGTAGACGGTACTACCTGCTTTCTGTCAGCGCCGAATGTTGGGCGGCGCTTACCAAACCCGACACCCCACATTGTGCCAACGGCTTCGGCCGGAAGAGCGCAATTGGGAGGGTACAAGCCTTATCCTGGTGCGAGGAAATGCAACCCAAAGACAAAATAAGTCATGGCAGGGCAGACCAGGCCCTAAGCCTTGGTTGGCAGCTGGTCTAGGATCGAAGCTCCGACAGGCGGACAGTTAGAGCATTGCTTTGCTGATCCGGCAGCTTCTGCAGCTTGTCTTGTTCCAGATGTAGGGGTGTTAACTTTCTTCTGGAGTGAACTAGGTAGGCCGAGAGAGGGATCATGCTGCATGGGCAACACATGGTTTCTTTATTTTAGCCCAGGCTTTGTGCTATGGAGAGGCAATAACTCCATCCCTGGTCTTAACCGGTCTCGGAATCAAAGCGAGAGGCAACTGTTTAAATGAGCTTGCATCTGGCAAAGCTCCAGGTAAGGATGGGATTCCAATAGAGGTAATCAGGAGTGGGCAAGACACACTCGCTCTACAGATCCACCAGCTAATAGAGCTATGCTGGAGAGAAGGATAAGTCCCACAGGATTTAAAAGATTCAAACATCATTACGCTGTACAAGAACAAGGGCGATCGGAGAGACTGTAACAACTATAGGGGTATCTCACTTCTGTGTATTGTTGGGAAAGTATTTGCCAGAATTGTCCTGCGCAGACTTCAAGCACTGGGAGATCAAGTCTACCCCGAATCACAGTGCGGCTTCCGCCAGAACCGATCTACCATTGATAGGATATTCTCATTGCGACAGATGCAAGAAAAATGCCGGGAACAAAATCAGCCACTGTTTATTGCCTTCATCGACCTCACAACTCCCCCGATGTGTCTCCACCTTGACGTGGTGGGGGAGCTTGCGTATCCCATCGACCCCATTTGCCTGCCGATGGATGATAAACTACATATCGGACAGCTTATTGGATAGGGACCAGACAAAGAGAGACACAACCTGCTGCTCTGCAGGTATAGACTGAGGATATCAGTCAAAGGGCTGGCTGATCGCCACTAAGCCACAAACCCTCGGATCTGAGAGCCACCTACCGAAAAATAGAGGCGTGATACTGAGCAAGCTACATGCTCAGGTCTGATACATGTTCGAAGGCTCTCAGCTGGGGGATATGAAAGATTCCCGGATGAGAGGGCCAGGCCGTTTCTCGTTCACTGCTGCACGAAGGTAAAGTGCTGAACCGGCAGCACATGTAGCCTACCTCGTGAGCGAGTACAAAAAGTCAAAAAAGTGCCCCAGTCAAAGGAAATGGTTACGAAAACTGTCTGTATCTAACTCATAGAGAGTGTAGACAAAAGGGGAAAACGTCTCACTAACATGATGTGGAACGCACGGCGAGCGAACCTATTGCGTGGTCCGAAGTCAAAAGCAAAAGCTTACCGAGTGGATGTCGCCAGCAGTCTGACCGTTCCAGGTGTGTGCTTGACCGATCAGTGGCAAGCGAGATGCCCAACACATGGAAGTGAGGAACTAAAGCAGCCATGAGCAGGACGGGGCAACTCCTTGGGTGAGCCCAGTCTCAGAGCAATATGTGCCGGCTCTGCAATTATGGAAGCCTCCTTGGATAGCGAATGCCCATGGTCTGCCCCTGCCTTCCCTTGAGGGCCGACCGTGATGTCGATGATCGTTCTATCTTGACCAGCTGAGATGTTGGCGACATCACAACAGTCTAACGTGCCTCGAAACCAGAGGAAGGCTAACCTCATTAAAAAATGCCCGCCGGAAGTCGGACATGTCGTCCTACGGGTGGCAAACTAAAAATTGACACTACGCAATTACGTCCGAGTGAAATGTCTCGTCCGAATGTCTCTCGTGCTAGGAACAGCTCTGACTAGGTAGTTCTCCTAATGTCTGTCGTGCCTGGAACAGCTCTGACGGGCGCAACGACAAGCACGTGTCCGAAAACTCGCTGAGTGGATGCCGTCTGCAAACCTGTCTGGTTTGTGCGGGAATGGCCCAGGGCAAACGAAATGACCAATATATTGAAGTGAGGATTTAAAGCAGCCATGAGCAGGACGTGACGATTTCCCTCGGTGAGCCCAGAAACAGGGCGCTATGTGTCGGCCCTGCAACTATGGATGCAACCTTGGATGGCGGAAAATGCTATGGACTGTCCCTGCCTTCCTTTGAGGGATGACCGTTGTATCCGACCGTTCAACCTTGGCCAG
Source organism: Cepaea hortensis (assembly GCA_963921405.1). Lineage (NCBI taxonomy): Eukaryota > Metazoa > Mollusca > Gastropoda > Stylommatophora > Helicidae > Cepaea > Cepaea hortensis. The sequence continues at coordinate 14,829,544 of OY992893.1, read as the reverse complement.
CAGGTTTGTAGATGGCACCACAAAAGTGAGAGTCTCCCAGGAATGCTACCTGGTTGAAAAAGCACGCTATCGTCGGATGTGTTGGCCTACGGGTTTCGGCCCAAGGGCGCATAACAGACACACCGCAATCACATCTGAAAAAACACTCCGGATGAACGAAAAAGAAAAAAAAAAAGAAAAAGACCCCACAAAGGCATTCGATTTGGTCAGTCGTGAGGGTCTGTTCAAAGCACTAAAGAAGATTGGCTGTCCACCAACTCTTCTGTCCATTGTGGAATCGTTCCACACAGGCATGAAGGGTAAAATCAAGTTTGATGGCTCAACTTCAGAAGAGTTTGAAATCAAGAGTGGAGTTAAGCAAGATTGTGTACTAACCCCCACCCTCTTTGGGATATGCTTTTCACTTCTACTGAAATATGCCTTTCGTGATCAGGATGACGGTATATACATTCACTCACGCTCAGATGGTGGCCTCTATAATGCTCAGAGATTGAAGGCCAAGACCAAAATTAGCAGGGTACTAATCAGAGAGTTGCTTTTTGCGGATGATGCTGAGATTACGACCCACACTGAGGAAGAATTACAACATCTACTATCTGTATTCTCCAATGCTTGTTCTGAATTTGGTTTAACAATTAACAAAAAGAAGACACAGATTATGTCACAAGGTGCACATGGTGTACCAGCAATCTTTATTGACGACGCCGAACTAGAGATAGTAGACCATTTTACATATCTAGGATCAAAGGTAAATAGCAAATTATCCCTCGATCAGGAAATCAACATCAGGATTTGGCAAGGCAGCAACAACAATGAACATGTTAGAAAAAAGAGGAAGCTTACTGCCAAAACAAAAGTCCTCGTCTACCAAGCCTGTGTCCTTAGTACTCTTCTTTATGGCAGTGAAACCTGGACAACTTACTCACACCAAGAGAAACGTTTAAACAGCTCTCATATGCGGTGTCTGCGAAGAATACTTGATATTAAGTGGCAAGGCAAAATCACAAATACTGAAGTATTGGAAAGATCAGGTTGTGTGAGGATGTACTCCATGCTCAGTCTTCGTAGACTTAGATGGATAGGACATGTTAGGAGGATGGATGATGGTGAATTACAGACGGGTAGGAGATCTCAGGGTCGGCCTCTACTACGATACAAAGATGTGTGTAAGCGGGACATGATTGATACAGGCATAGATAATGCACATTGGGAGCAAGTCGCCGCTGAACTTGTTGCATGGAGGGCAAACATCAGAAATGGAATAAAGACAAAAGACAAAATGATTGCAGATAAAGCACACACAGAGCGTGAGACACGTAAGATGGCACAGAATGGTGGAAATGACCATGTTTTCACATGCATCTACTGTGGGCAAACATTTGCAGCAAGAATTGGCCTTACCAGCCACACTCCCCACCACCATAGGTCGTAGTTATTAAGCCTTTTTGAAGCACAATGTACTAAACTATCGTCTGTCAAGACAGAAAGGTGCCAATGAACTAATATGGAATACAGTTCAAATAAAATTATTAAATTTATGAAAGTTTAGGGTTAGTGTCTACTAAATAGGACTACATGTACAATGAGACATGTAAAACAACAGAATTTGTTAATTTTAATATTCAAGTGTATTTTGTTAACACAAAGTTTACTCTAAATATGACAATTCAGTGTCATTCTGACACTCTCATTCTGTTTCTGAGTCACTCTGCTCATTCAGCACATTATCAATTTCCTGCTGATCGACTGTTTCTAATAATTCAGGTAATCCAGGTAATACCAGAACTATTTCCACAATTTTAATCTTACACGCAAATCTGATTTACACAGAGATTATATCGAGAGCTGGTAACATTAGTTTTCGTAACTTACTCAACAACAATCCAACTGCACCAAATAAGCGCTCCACTGCCGCTGAGGACACTGGTATGGCCAAGACAATTTTCGCACTTGCTGCTAGCAGTGGAAACCTATGTACATTTTGTACAATAATTTAATGGTTGTTGAAACATGCCTGGGTTCACTAACATTAATGGGATTGACCTTGGTAGCAATGCGACAACATAAACAAGTCACGGGGTTAAAGGGCATTCCCCAGAAAGGGAAAATAAGAAGATAGACGGAAGTAAAAGGGGGCTGGGTGGTAGTCTCCGGAGAGGGCTGCAAAGAAGGGTTAAAAGACAGTGGAAAAACATTGAGGGGGGCAGTTGAGTGTTGGGAACCGACAGTAGAGGTCGGCGGTCCGGGAAATTGAAGGATAGCGGAGTTAAGGAGAGAACTCCGAGCTGTGTTTAGTTCAGTGATGGACAGTTGAGTTTTGTTACCGGACAGTGAGGTCGGCGGTCTGGGAAAATGGAATAGTGACGGAGTTAGGTAGAGAACTCCGCACTGTATATTTTCAAAGATAGTTAGTTGAAGTTTAGACCCAGAGTGGGTTGGATCGAGTGAGTTCGGACCAAGAGAGTGGCTGAGTAACTGTTGTGATGGATTAGATTTAAAAGGCCTCGAGAGGCAGTGTTATTTGAGTTTTCGGTTGTGATGAAGAGATATTCTGGAAATACTATAACTGGATATATATGTTTGCTTGTGTCCGTGTTTATTCACAATTAAAAGGATATTATGTGCGCAAACTTACTCTTGTTCACTGACTGGTGGATGTGTGCTGCAGTGGTGACTTGTGGTGTGAGACAGGTGGCAAGCTCAGCTTCCACTCTGCAGTGACATAGTAGAAGCATTAGAATCTATACAACGACCAATCTCATTCTGGTGCAAAAGAGTTTGTGTCAGAGGGATTTTATGGGGACTCATCGCTGGAAGTCCGAGACGACAGCACAATAAAACAATTGCACTAACATCTCAGTGGTATTTGAAAGAGAAGAGTAACTGGGAGCACGTTAGTTTACAGTCAACCTTGGTACAGTTAGACGTTTTGTGCGGGCTACGTCCGGTCAAGATTTTTTTTTTTGCATATCCTTTACAGGACATTGCCGTCAACATCAGCATCTTTCAGCTGTATGTTGATTTCTTGGCAAAATTAAGCTCAGTAGTTTGCCATTGCTTTCTGAGCGGCCGGCTCAGTTATCCCGCAAGTCACCAGCGGGGGTCGAACCGCTCCCAGCTCTCGCCCTGCTACGAGACTCTGCGTGATAAACGGGATTACGGAGAAAGTGTTGTAACCCCTCAGCCAGAGAGACCGGCTCCGGTCAAGATACCCATTGTAATATAGAGAAATTAATGGGGACTCTTAATGTGGGCTTGTCGCCTAGAGAGGATAATCAGAGACATTAGTAGGGTGCACAATCACAACTAGAATTGTGTCACGACGAACCATCAACTTATCCAGTACACGGACAGTTTCAATAGTATCTGAAAGAATATTCGTCAACAAATCAAAAGCTAGCAGACAGCTCAAGAGCGGGTCAGCACAGGTAAACTTTACCGCTTTCAGGAGGCAACGATAAAGACAGGATTGGAAAACCAAAGATAGCGGACAGTTCACGAGGGGCCACCACAGGTAAAAATAACAGTGCACACTCGAAGAGGGAGAGTGGACGGTGACGGGTTGTCCACAAATCACAGACAGTGAGTATTGTTTTAGGGAGTCCTGTGCGCGTTGAAGACAGTTGTAAGGCGTTTTCAGAATTCAAGAGTTCGGCGCAGGTAAACAGACGGGTGGGGCGCCATCGACCAAATATTGGTGAAATATTTCATGAAAAAGTCCACCGAGGAAGGGTGAAAGACGGGGGCAGGATAGCAGTATTTGTGTGTAGAGAAAAGTTTCCACAGTCGATGGAAAAAAAGTGGAGCATTGATTCAGTTCACAGACAGAGTCAGTGCGTGTTGTTTTTATAAATAGAAACTGAGGTGGCATTGCGAGTTCAAGGCCGTGTACGAGGGAAATTTACTGAAAAAATTTTCCACTCAGAGATCTTGATAAACAAGATGTTTTGCACTGAAACCGGGATTTATTTTCGTTGTTAACGTCTTTGTGTTCTTGTCATCATCGTGTCACCGGGAAATAGCCCACAATAGACAATCAGGTGCCGTCACCGCAAGATTGGTCGTATTCCTCTACCAAAAAGGACTTGCTAAACGGATGTAAAGCGCTGGTCATTCGTTGCCAAGTTGTAACTTTGTCGGCGGGCGTGAATCCGTGCCATCACTTGAAAGTGCCAGCTCCGCAGGGAGGGTTACAAAAACGTTACGGACTGTGTAGAAAAAGGTGTTTGGACAATTACCATCATCATCAACTATTACGATAGACGGGACTCGTTATCACCACGTCAGGAAAAAGTAACAACGCATCAAAACAATAATTTGTCTTTGGGAGCGAGCGTCGTGGCCACTTTAAAAACATTGACCAACAAGCATTTCCAGGCTATTATTGGAAATTATTAGAAACAAGCTAAGGACTTTTCGGAGAGTTTATCATCACATTGTTGTCAGCCGACAATTTTGTTTCTGTTGCTCTCATCGTTCTAAGTATTGTTTTTGTGCGTTACTCAATTATTTGTATGTGGTCCAGTGTCCGTGATAAGTAGGATATTTTTGTGTTGTTTCGCGGAGTTCGTGAAACAGGGCAAAGGTAATTTTTCTGGGTTCACATTATATTTTGTTTAGAGGCAGCTGACGAGTCAGCTTGTTTGTACGGTTTCTTGGACATTGGGTCGTCCCGCTAAATACACTGTGTCGAATTGTCTATCGTCAGATCTGTGTACATTATTGATTTTATATTTGTTCTTTTTTCTGATACTCCTTTATATTTACATATAATATTTGGTTTCATCGAATATATGGTATTATTGTAATTCTCACGTTAAAAATCTTCTATCTAGATATTTTCTGTAAGTTCATTTTTATGCACACTAAATTTTCTCTTTCGTGGGCTTGTCAATGTCAGTTTTGTGTGTCTGTGTGTGTCACTAGCCTATGCGTGTAGCGTTTTATAGACATCACTTATTGTGTATCATTCATTCGTGTGTATATATATATATATATATATATATATATATATATATACATATATGTATATATGTCTAACACTATTTCCAGAAACTTTCTACAACTATTTGTTATATATTCGAGGGAGTATAGGTAATACCCCTCACCACCTAGTGCTTACAGAGGGACTGTGTGAGTACAGAGAGATAGTAATAGTACTACGAATTTACGTACAGAGTGAGTGGTGGTGTACATAGGAAAGGTGCACAAAGACAAGTAACACGGTCTTTATATTATATTTGACTGACGGACAACTAAGTGTCCACAATTACAAGATTCTTACTTTAATGGAATATATTGAAGCAGGGGAACGGTTAGGCCTGAAGGGCAAAGATTTGCAGGAGTTTGCAGAAGCAAAAGTGAAAGAATATAATCAATGGGAAAAAGAACAAAAACAGGCTGAAAGAGAACAAAGACAGGCTGAGAGAGAACAGAGACAGGTTGAACTCGAAAACAAACGCTTACAGGAAGAATGGTTAGCTGAAGCCCAACGCCTACAGGAAGATAAGTTAGCTGAAGCTAAGCGCATCCATGAAGAGAGCGAGAGAGACACAAATGAAACTAGAAATGGAAAAACAAAGGTATCAGTTTGAGATTGAGAAGGCGGTTGCACTCAGGAAATTAGAACTAGCGTCAAATGGTCAAGGTGAGGAAGGTAGAAGACATTCGCACTCGTCACAGTGACTAAAACTGCCATATTTTACGGACCGAGACAACCTTGAATCTTATCTTGACATATTTGAGGCTTCTGTTAAAGTTTTAGGCATTCCAGAAGGAGAGTATGCTATGAGGCTGAGTGAGTACCTTACGGGAAAGGCCTTAGATGTCATGTTCAATCTACCTGTGGCAGAAATAAACAATTATTCTATTCCGCGGCAACGCTTGCTTATAAATTTCAAACTAACTGAGCATGGATACAGAACAAAGTTCAGACAAATAATGCAAGATACAAAGCAGGATTTTACAGATTTTTTCAATACATTGAAGAACATATTTAATAAATGGATGGAGCTTGCAGAAGTTGGAAAAGATTTTAATCGATAGTGGATTTGATGCTAACAGATAAGATAATATCGTCAAGTAATGCAAACTTAGTGGCTTTCTTTCAAGAACGTAAACCAAAGGACATAGACACAATGTCCCAATTAGGGCAAAACTACATGACTGCACATCCAAACAGTTTTATTGGCAGACAAATGGATGAGGAAATAGTCTGTGCAGCGTATACTAAACAGGATCAGAATCCTGGGATCAGACAAAGATCGAAAAGTGTGGACATAACACATAGGTATGAGCAACAAGGACCTCAAGTCAATGGTTTCCGTGGCAACCATTTTGGCAGTTCAAGACGTTACCCAGACCACAAGATGAATTTTAAGAGACGTCCGAATGGTTATGCCGGATGTTGGAATTGTGGGAGCTGGAGACACAAGGCAGCATAGTGTGATGTACAACCATCCAGTGGGCCAACGAATAACCGGAAAAAGGAGATCATTTGTTTCAAATGCGGAAAAAGAATCATGTCAGATATCAATGCACGATGGGAGAAACTGAGCACTCTAATGCCGCGCAAGTAATTGAGACACTTAACAATGAGAGTTGTAGTGGATGCAAACCTCTTTTTGATAAAGACAGTGAGCCTGTCCTAATGTGCGGTCACACAGTTCAAGCAGGATCAGCAGTGCATGCAGGAGGAAGTCTGAAGCTGCACCATGGATTTGTCAATGATAGTCCAGCGTTAACCCTCAGGGATTCATGATTTACGACCATTGGGGTTAGAAAAAGTCTAGTACATCCCTCGGATTACATAGGAAAAACGGTCAAGTGCATAAAGTTTAATGGAGCAGTAGAATTTTACCAATTGGCCGTGATCACAGTAAAAACACCATATACCACAGTGTCACATAACATCTTGGAATGTCGATCGATGACAAAATGTCGCGCCAAATGTCTACCACAAAGCTGGTAATTCTTTAATGTGTTGTTGATCGAGGAAAAACTGTCGCGCCATACGTCGGCTGGCGGCAGTCATCCTTTGAAGTTGTAGATGGATTGTCTGGGTAAAAGTCGGCAGGATCTTTTGTTGTGGGAACAAGAATTCTCTAGATCACAGGCCGGCAAGACTTTATGATGTGCCGAGACAGGTCCCCAGATGAAAGCGGAATAGACGGCGGGTTAATTCCACCCAGTCTAGACAGGCGAGAGAAAAATAGATTCTAGACTGTCTAGTGTCTAGACCGTTTTGTGACGTAACTCAGACCCAATATTAAACCAGTTGAGGTAAACAACTTTGGGGTTAGCCGACCAAAAGTTGTGAAGCGCTACGGACGTGTGCAATATTCCTAGTCTGTTTCTAGAAAGAGACTATTGTGTCAAATGTTGATTTGCATCGGCGGACATTTATCCATTGTGTTATTCAATAGTCTCAATTTCAAGCAGGAATAAATAAATGGTATTTAATTAATTAAATAAACCTACATTTAGATCATTCTTAGGAATCGATTGTAGTAATGTGCGTTGATAGAACGTATTATAAGAGCGTCGGCAACAGTAGCCTATCGCTTAGCTTAAACTAGCTGGTGTGAGATATCCTTTATCTCAGTGAGTTAAGGGCAATGTAGTGGGATGATATTTAGGGAGATTGAGGATGGTTGGGGGGTGAAGGAAATGTCAAAGGTAGGATCTTCCAGTAGGGCATCTGCTGGGTTTCTGCCCTTTTCCTTTAGTCTTTCCTTGGCTTACCATGACTCAGATCGATGTGATGAGCTCCTCGGCCTTATGACAGAATTTGGTTCTCTGTTATATTTCTGAGTGCGGCCGGTGGCCTACACTCACCTAATAAAGGTTGGAAACGGGTTGCTCTCACCAGGTGTGTTCTTTCTTCAACAGGTTCCACCATAGTTACCGCCAGCTAGAAGAAAAGTCATGGCTCGAGTATTGAAGGCAGAGATTACTGAGAGGCTTTTGCACTGGGTCCATAACCCAGAGGGTCTGCAGGAACCTGGCCTCTGCTGAGCAGGAAACGATGATAATATAAGAGCTTTTTCCTAGGTGATAGGTTATATCACCTTAAAATCAAGACAGTGACAATAACACCTGTACCAGGAACATTAGTAGATCTAGATTCCTGGAAACTTAACAGTATATGTTACAATTGGTGAATTCCTATCATTACCAATTAACAGTAATCACATTGAGCCGGGAGTGCAGGGAGTGGCCAGCAGGGGCCACGGAAGTGGAAATTCAGCAACTAATTCAGGAAAATTCTCGCCCGGGTGATGTGATTATCTACACGGATGGGTCGGTGTTGAGAGGTATGAGAAGTGCCTGGGGGTTCTTGGCAAAAACTAATGGTCGGAGTTTGGTGCAGGAGAGCCTGGCGTATGATGACACTACATCTAGCTTAAGAATGGAGGTGGAGGCAGTCAGTGCAGCTTTCCGCTGGTTAGAAAACACGATACCTACACACATTGTGATTGTAACTGACTCAGAATGCATGCTGAGAATGGTGAGCACAGGAAAGCTTCGTGCAGCGTGGCTTGCTTCGCTTCGGAGGTCACGGGTAGCAAGCATCACCTGGATCTTTTCTCCTGGGCATGCCGGTGTGCTGGGGAATGAACAGGCGCACAGATTGGCTGGCTCGGCAAAACTTGGTGGAGTATTGATGCATGACAAGGCAGACGTGATTGCGGCCTTGTGGGAGCACATGTACACCTCGGTGGAGCAAATGGACCACCATAGTCTGGTAAGAATGAGACAGCGAGGTGTGACGAGGGGATCTGGCCGACGCTCGACGCTCAAAGGAAAGGCGAGATGGACATATAATCAGATTGCTACTGGAACTATTAGTGTTGGAACTCTTCGCTGGCTGCTGAGGATGGGGACGGAGCGCTTATGGGAATGTCCCGAATGCTGTGATGTCGGTTCCTAAATCAATCAATCAATCAATCAATCAATCAATCAGTACGTATTACAATTGGTGAATTCCGATCAATACCGATTAACTGTGTGTGTTACATTTTGGGAATTCCTATGAACAGTAAAATACTAACATTGGGTTTTTCCCAAAGTGACAGTAACATTAATTTTAGGATTCTTTGATCCCAGAACTTTTATGAAAGAGGGCAAGGACAAGGACAAGGATAATACGGTTGAGCAGGTGAGAATGGATCTCAAATATAGCTTTAGTGAATCCCAGAGACAAAATACTACTCTGGACAATTGTGTCCGAGGGCGTAGTAAACTGTGTGGGTTAGATTGATGATCAATATTGGACTGTTTCAACTATTGATGACCAAGCATCCGGACTGTTCAAGAGCTATCGGAGGAAGTCGACACTTGGCCTGAGAGACACATCATTTGGGTGAGGTTTTCTGACCATCATATATGGTGCTGTTGTGTGGCCAGTACAGGGATGAAACTGACTTTGCTCCTGAGCTATTCGGTCTGACTCTACATACACGTTAGATTATACTACAGACATTCTACACATACACTTTGCACACACCTGACACTTTTCTTTATTAAATTGTTTTTGTCAGTTTTTTAAAGCTAGTGTTGTGTGAGTATGTTTTGGGAAAGAATGAGAGAGGGCATGGTCCATTGGTAAGAGAGAGAGAGAGAGAGAGAGAGAGAGAGAGAGAGAGAGAGAGAGAGAGAGAGACCCAGGGACTGACGGGGTGTTGTGGACAGAAAGCTGGGGAGATCCTCAGGATAAGGATTTGGGGTTAAAAGGATGTCGGTGTTGATTCCCTTCACCCCAGGGACGACACTTATATAAAATACGACACACAGGAAGAGTGACAGCGTGTGTTCTGGACTCACCAGTGGCAGATATGATCATCGGAAATGTGCCACGAGTTAAAGAGTGTACAGAAGAGGAGGTATTTCATTGGTACCACAAATATGGTGTAAGCAGTAGCGAGGTAGTTACCGGAAGAAAACTTCGATTAGATCCTATAGCTGAAGAAGAAGAGGCACTTGAAGTTGACAACCAAACAGGGACTGAGGACAAGGATAATACGGTTGAGCAGGTGAGAATGGATCGCAAATATAGCTTTAGTGAATCCCAGAGACAAGATACTACTCTGGACAATTGTGTTCGAGGGTGTAGTAAAGTAGAACATAGGCAATCAAAGAAAGGTAGATGGTGCTTCGGAACGAAGATCAATATTCTCACTCGCCGTTTTTCAGATGACAAAACTACACGTAGGCAAGTAGTACTACCATTAGCGCATAGAGACCGATATATAAGAACAGCTCAGGATATTGCATGTGCAGGGCACATAGGAATAAGGCGTACGCAACAGAGAGCAGGGTGCCAGTTATATTGGCCAGGATTTAATAAAGAGGGCAAGCTAAACAGAGAATCCGGTGTAAGGGTGCAAGATACAGATAGGAAAGTTAAGTCAGTTCAAAAGAGTGCTAACGACATCACTGACCCAGGGTTAGGGGCAGCATACAGGTGTTGTAAATATACAGGGACCATGAGTGATGGGTACACGAAGGGTAGACGTACCATCGACAAGAATCGGTGGATGTTTGATGCAAGAATAGAACCACCTGATATAGGGTCGGTACACAAATAGTTTGTGGGTTCTTGAAGATATTAATAGACCTGCGGGTACACAAATATAATGTTTTATATGATGTGGATTATTATGCTATGTATTAGCTCACACATTTGTACACAAGATGGAAAGTTGGTTGTGTTGATGTGGGGGAATATAGGAGATTACTATGATTACTTGATGTATTATTTAGGGTGGTAGCTGGAGTAAGATGGAATTATACTTATGGCTACCCAGGCAATGTTTCTGGGTCACATATTTGATAAGCATTGCTCTCCCATCATTTGAAAACGATATTTTCTTTTGAGGAGGGGGTAATGAAACATGCCTGGGTTCACTAACATTAAGGGGATTGACCTTGGTAGCAATGTGACAACATAAACAAGTCACGGGGTTAAAGGGCATTCCCCAGAAAGGGCAAATAAGAAGATAGACGGAAGTAAAAGGGGGCTGGGTGGTAGTCCCCGGAGAGGGCTGCAAAGAAGGGTTAAAAGACAGTGGAAAATCATTGAGGGGGGCAGTTGAGTGTTGGGAACCGACAGTAGAGGTCTGCGGTCCTGGAAATTGAAGGATAGCGGAGTTAAGGAGAGAACTCCGAGCTGTGTTTAGTTCAGTGATGGACAGTTGAGTTTTGAGACCGGACAGTGAGGTCGGCGGTCTGGGAAAATTAAATAGTGACGGGTTTAGGTAGAGAACTCTGCACTGTGTTTTTTTTTTTTTTCAGGGATGGTTAGTTGAAGTTTAGACCCAGAGTGGGTTGGATCGAGTGAGTTCGGGCCAAGAGAGTGGCTAATTAACTGTTGTGATGGATTAGATTAAAAAGCCCTCGAGAGGCAGTGTTATTTGAGTTTTAGGTTGTGATGAAGAGATATTCTGGAAATACTATTACTGGATATATATGTTTGCTTGTGCCCGTGTTTATTCACAGTTAAAAGGATATTATGTGCGCAAACTTACTCTTGTTCACTGACTGGTGGATGTGTGCTGCAGTGGTGACTTGTGGTGTGAGACAGGTGGCAAGCTCAGCTTTCACTCTGCAGTGACATAGTAGAAGCATTAGAGTCTAGTCAACGACCGATGTCATTCTGGTGCAAAAGAGTTTGTGTCAGTTGTGAAGTTGGTTGCCGTAATTTTTGAAACATGGTGACTTCATCCTCAAGGCATTTGTTTCTGGGGTCATCAAACTTAAGTGTTTTGTTTGGTGGAGGATCAAAAAATAAGTCAAAATCACTTTTCAGCTTTTGTTCTACAATTCCGGCTACTTCACATACAGCAGATGATTCAGAATAAAGATTTAAATCTTTGATGAATGAAATAACTGTTGGAACAACAGACTTAGAAAAAGCGATCCCATCATTGGCCCATTTATTGGTGTCCACATTCCCGTTCTTCTTAGTAACAACTGACTTGACCATGTCTTCTATTTTGGTTTTAATGTCAACTCCAGTAAGGAATGCTGCAGTAACTGCCAAAGAACTGCCGCAATATGTCCACAGTATTTCTCCAATAATTTTCTGAAAGTTGTGACAATATTTCTTCACTATGTTGCTGGAAGTTTCTTCGTCAATATCAACAATAACTGTGTACAACTGATAAACTAGGAGGAAGTATAACAGCAAAATTAAATGAGATGTAGCACCAGCAATTTCTAGTTTGTCAAAAAAAGTTTTGAATTTTTTCATGTATGTACAGCATTCCTTTAATCTGAACAATATTCGGAATGTGATTTAAGAATTCTTCATCATCTTCATTAAAGTAATGCGAGTAATTTTTTAAATGGGCATTGAAACGTTGGTAATATGATCGCATGCGCGCATTTATTAATTTATCCGGTGTCTCACCACGAGATAAAGTATTGATACAAGTACATAAAGAAAAAGGAAGGATAAAAGGCTTTAAAAAGGTTTTTTTTTAAAGTTGCTATGGCATGGCTACTGTCCCATGTATCCCATGGGAAATACAAATGTTTGCTGTCCCGTCCCATCCCATCCCATCCCATCCCATGGGGCGTTTCCCATGGGAATCCCATTCCCATGAACAAGCCTGTGGATTACCATCTAAACGATACCCAGTATCTCCAGGTCTATCGCTTTCACAATTAGACCGTTTGGCTAAGTTATTCAAGTATAGTGCGTACCATCTTTCATTTGATACCCTTGTCATCATTTGCCAGCTGACATTCAATTTCAGGGTATCGCCGTAGTGCAGTTTCTCCAGACTTGACATCCAGCCCACTGAGTTCAAACTCTCTTCGCTGCCGGGATGTTTTCTCCACTGACACGGGCTCCAAGATCTACCCTGTTCAAAATGGGCGCTAGGAAATTTTCTGCGAAGAAAAGGCAACTGGGGTGATACTGGCCCTATCACAAATTGAATGCCAACTGATATAAAATATAGGACAGGAACCATATGCTAAATAAGCCTAATGGAGTTAAAGACGCTTCTTGCTTGCCCGTGTTCGCTGGCTGTGATCTCCAGCGTAAAGTCCTGTATGTCAGATATGACATTCTGTTGTTCATTTTGCGTTTGCGTGATTATCCGTTGTCCCATGTCTGGCTTATTGGTGTGCGGACTGGAGGTTCCTCGCCGTGCAGGCAGACACTCTCCGACTCCGGAGAAATCAACGATCCTACTGACTTCAACCAGGACCCCGAAGGGACCTGTTGCCCAGGACGCTCGGCGAGGACGCCTCAATAGGTCTTGGCCAGTATAGAACCCAGCCCTGGTGCCTTGGAAACAACTCTGCGTCCCAAAGACGCTTCTTTATTTTGCTTTGACTTTTTATTGCACATAGGCCGTACACAAGCTAGCTTGTAGCGCAGCTCCGTCCATATCCTCTCCGTATTATTCATTTCTTTGCCTACTTCTCTTCTCCGTGTGTTTTATGTCTTGTTCAATTTCTTTAGCTCTGTGGATTCTAGACAAAGACCTTGTTAGTTTTACTACTCGTATTATCAGGTTGTCTCAATGCATGCCCTGTCCAGCGTTAGCGTCTTTTCAGTTTAGGATGATTCGCTGGATTTGTCTATAACTCTCTATGATAATGGTTCTCAACCGATGGGGAATTGACCCCCAGGGGTGAATTTTAGGGTTTCCAGGGGGGGGGGGAGTTAAGATTATTTCAAGATCGCGTTGATACAAGAACTAATTACTTGATATTGTTTTTCCCTTCATACTGTACGGTTCTGTACGTCTCACCCTGTTAAAATTCAATTTATAAAGTAAGTAGACCCACAAATCATGTTTCATGTGGACGTCTAGACTTGTTTTAATATGTGCTATTAAATTTAGCTTCCATTGTTACGTATACTGTGTAGGGGCGAGGAAGGGATTTTTAGGTAGGAAATACGAAAGGGGGGAATGACGTTCTGAAATTATGGTGAAGGGGAGCACGGGCCAAAAACGGGTGAGAACCACTGCTCTATGAGATCCACATTTGTGATTGTGTAATACAATTTCCATACTTCTATTTTGTGTAGACACTAATTTAGTGAATGTTTTTAGCTGATTTGTAATCGTTTTCATTGTTCATCTTGTTTCTGTTCCAGACAGCTATACTAATTTAAGAATAGGGTTAAACGTATCAAGTTTTGTTTATTTTCTTTTGACCCCCATAAATTTACTGGTGTATACTGTGATATAATAAAACGTCCTTACCCTTTCCTATTTATTGACTCCCTTAAAAATAAACAACCCCTTTCAACTACGGTTTAAGTATCTTACTGAATATAGGATAAAAACTAACCCGTAGGATAGCTACATTAATTTGGCCTTATTTTGGCCTACGTACCTGGCCAACAGTCGTCGACTGATTGTAAGACAAAGGCCCAGTGTAGCCATTTTTAGTTCAAGCTAAGAAAGGAAACAGACGTGCGTTCCCTTGTGGGATTTCTTTCCCCGTGTGGGGAAAAGGTATTGTCGCCTTTAAAAACATGATTCTCTTCAAGCTTTTGGTATGTTATATCTACATTATTAAGATGGATTTATGTATTACATAGACCAGTATGTTTAATTAAGAATTAGTTACAATTCTCTTAAACCAGGCTGGATGATGTTTACCAAGGAAACACATGTGGGCGCCACGCTGTAATTTTTCCTAAGTCTTACAATTTCAAAGCCCTATGTTAATATCTTTTATAGGCATTATGAACTTATATCTAACTAATAGTGTTTATAACCTATGAATATTATGTGTACTGTAGTACACATAAAGTATCAACTCTCATGCCTGAAACACATTCTAGAGATTTTCTCAATGTAGGAGCAGACACCTGATTCATACTTCATAGTAAAGAACTAGTGTCTGTCAATTTCATATTCCTATGTTAAAACTTCTAGGCACTGTGAACAATATCTCACTATTTATGCTTAGAAATCTGCAAATAATCTATGTACTGTAGAGATTGAACTCTAAAGTACAGTTTCAAAGGTGTTTTATCCATGCGGGGACATACAAATGATTACGCGTATTCCTGACTCTTAGTCAGAGGATAAAATACGTCGCCACATCATAATCTGTAACTTGGAAATATAGTGCTAAATTTTAGTACCATCCTTTTGCTAACAGATTAATAACCACTCCATAGTAGTGAAGAACATATAATCATTTCATAAAATAGTGTTAGGAGAATGCCATGTTTGAGAATATAAATTCATGAACAATTAAAGTAAACGCGTGATGTAAATGCATGTTCGGATAGGATTCAATCTCCATCGTCTCACCGTAGTAGAAACAGAAGCGAAGATTGATGTGAATAGATTGCTTGCAATACTCAGAATACTGGACCGTGCGGCATAAGTTATTCTAATAAATACACTCCGAATAATAGCAGTCATTGGCAAAATATATCACAGCGGTTACTATCCCCATGGGCTGTACGCAGTGGGGGAAAACAATGTATGTTTAGTTTGTGGATTAACCCCTGAAGAAAATTCAAAACCATTGGCTCTGGCATTAAATTTTATGATTAATATTATTATGTATGATTATCATGTACTTAATATCAGAGAAATGTACATGTATGTTTTTTTCTGGTATGAGAATTTTTTCTGTTCTGATTGTTACTTTTTCCTGTGGGAATATACATTTTCATGTTGCACCTTGGGATTAGAGGATGTTGATGTAAGAATCCATGTGTACGTCAGTACTTAAGAAGCCAATGTTGAATAGTCTTGACCTAATGATGATTATAGTGCCGAAAGGAAGATGCGGCATTAGAAACCACAGAGATTCTGTATAGGCTATTCTCTTCAAGTAATGAGAGAGACAATATCAACATGTTGGAGGGACAGAATGACTTCACTCATCTAATAGTCCCAGTAACAACAGAACAAAATATAAGTGAGAAAATACCTTACTCACTATTAAGAGTCAGAATGGCTCTACTCAGCAATGAGGGACAGTGGAACGTGGACACCCACTCCTTTCCCCTTCTCCCCTTGTTGTTTTGTATTTTTGTTTGTAATTGGCTTGTGAAAGTTAACACATCACAGTAGGTTAATGCTCGTGTTGTATTCTTTGTCATCCCTTTTCTATAGAAGAGAAGTGAGTGGTGGTTTTGGTGGAACTGCATTCCATAACTAGCATCAGGATCCTGGGTTAAAAGCCTGGTGAAGATGAGTGAGGACTAAATGGCTTAACCATGTTCTGGATCTATAAATACATCGTTTACTGCTGCACTCATAAGCTGCAAAGGCAAGCAAAAGAGATACATACAAAGACAACTGACGGTGTGATTGAGGAAGTCCTATTTTAGTAGGAATATCCAGGATGGACTTCAAGATCTAATAATCTACAAAGATGAAGATCATCAGAGTACTGACAACAGTGTATCGTTTGCGTTACTTCTGAGAAGTATCACCTATGGCCTCATCATTCAACCAAGTCATTGAAACTGGGACAATCCTTCTAGCAAGTTACTAAAACTAACAACAGTGAGTAACCTTCAACTGTTGGTTGGATTACCAAGTTAATATCCACAATGGATAAGTCTTCGAAAGAACATCTCACAGCTGCAACAGTCAAACATAAGGTTCCAGCCATGCAACACCATGTTCTAGCTATGAACACCAACTCAAAATTGGAGAAGACACTGAACCACATAAGCCAATACAACCAAGGTACAAACTTAATATCATCTGAAACATAACTACGAAACCAGATTACCTCAAGGTTCCAAACCCTGAACACCATCAGATAAAAGACCATATGAAAGCAGCTAAATGTTTCTACATCTGCAACAAGAGGAATCATTTAATTGTTTACAATCTTGTTACTGTGCTGGATTTATTCATCTGTGGATATATGTAGGTATAGATTAATTGTGGCCATAGTCACAGATACTACCATGAGATGCCTCTCAGTCATATAAAGTTCTACACTGGACTAGATAACATCGACTAAATCCTTGCCGGTCCAATGTCAGCCTAAATGCCATGGGTTATAGACTCGCGACTAGGTGGGTGAAACCTTAGTGTAAGCCAATTTGGTAGTCGGATATTATAAGCCGAGAAGCTGAATGGACGTCAACTTTTCATCAGACCTGATGATAAAGGGAATTACCTTCTGCAAAGCTTAAGTGGAACTCCTGAAGTATGACCAACCGGAGGCACCAAATTTCACAAAAAGGGCACCGAGTCTAAGGCAACAGAATATTCTTGATTCTAGCCCCAAACGGAGGGGATATATGGTGTGTGATTTTTCAATTCCTGGATTATGGAGTATAAAATAGTCACCAGCCAATTACCAGTGGATAAATATTAGGAACATAACTGAGTGCATTAATTCGGTACCCAGATAATGGGAAAAGGATCTAATCGACAGCAAAGATGAACCCTTAACCGCACACCAGGAGAAACATAGCCTACGCATAGCCTACGATGGGTAGCGTTGTGATATTCTGTTGTGATAATTTGGTGTGTCCAGTGTGTTCCGCGTGGTTACACACCCGCTTCACACGCGTGATCCGGGACTGTTTCCGGATCCGGTCAGGGATATGCACTACTGACGAGCTCAAATGAGGGCGAAACTCGAGTATAGTGCTTCCATATTGACATGGATAGGCCTTAGGTTCGTATCAGAATGCGATCGGCGTTGCCAGTAGTGGGTTGTGCTCAATATTTAAACATGACTCTATTAATTAGTTTAATTAGTAATACAAAATGCTGTTTATGTGTTGGCTTTTTTCTGAAGGTAACAGGTCATTAGTTTTTTTTTCCAATGGTATATAGATGGTATAGTATTTTGACACCAGCTCATTATTTTTTTAAATGAGAACATTGTAAACGGTGTCAGAACCAAATGTTTATATGTTGGGGTTCTAAGTACTTTGATCATTATTTGTCTTAATTATGAGGGTAAATGAAAGTAGACCCAATTTGTGGTTGTTGTGTTGTTTGTAATAACATTTTTTTTTTTCTGGGGTCACTGGGTACTATATTGTAACAATGCAACTAATTCCCATACCTGTCTGAAAATGCATAGTGTTTATTACACCTATATATGTAACTGCAGATCTTGAGTTAATACCTGAACTGTTTGTCCAAAAGTGTTGTGTACATCAAGTAAATGTGGTGTCCAACAAGTGGTTGTTTATATGTTGTGAGCAATCAATATCCTTCTAGCACTATAGTTAATTTAAAGGGTGATGAATTGGGAAGGGAAACCTACACACAGATGCCATTGTTTCAAGGATTGAACTCTTTTCTCCTGGGATTTGTGGTAAATATCCCTGATCACCCTGCATTCTAACCAGTGACCAGAGAATCAATAAAACCCCCTAGACATCATAAAAATATTCTCAGGAATTAAAATCCACGAAAGGGGGAAATGACGTTCTGAAAATATGGTGAAGGGGGGCGCGGGCCAAATTGTTAGATAAGAAATACGAAAAAAGGGGTTGGGGATGACGTTCTGAAATTATGGTGAAGGGGAGCACGGGCCAAAAACGGGTGAGAACCACTGCTCTATGAGATCCACATTTGTGATTGTGTAATACAATTTCCATACTTCTATTTTGTGTAGACACTAATTTAGTGAATGTTTTTAGCTGATTTGTAATCGTTTTCATTGTTCATCTTGTTTCTGTTCCAGACAGCGATACTGATTTAAGAATAGAGTTAAACGTATTAAGTTTTGTTTATTTTCTTTTGACTCCCATAAATTTACTGGTGTATACAATCTCTCTTTCTTTTATATTCTTACTTTGATATATTAATCTACCCCCCCCCCCCATATATATATATATATATATATTGCTAACTAAATAGATATTTGATTCCATCTCTTTAAGTGAGTTAGGGCGCTGCGTGGTCTCGAGGTATGGTGTCCTCCTGGAGTGCTGGAGGTCCCGGGCTCAAGCCCCGGTGAGGACCGGGATTTATTTCACTTGGACTCTTTTTTTTTTTTTTTTTTTTCCGCGTTTCCATCCTGTTTCAGGATATTGCGGTCAACACCAGCATCTTTCAGCTGTATGTTGATTCCTAGGCTAGATTACGCTCATCAGCACGCCACGACTTTCTGAGCGACCGGCTCCATACTCTCATAAATCACTTTTGCGATTCGAACCACTGCTAATTCTCGTCACGTCACGTGACGAGAGTATTCGGGGTTAGCGGAGAAAGCTGCTAACCCCTCGGCCACGAAGCCGGTATCACGTGGACTCTAGTAATAAAATTTTCCTTGGTCTCTGGGTAGTGAGATCGGACGCCCGTGTGTATTGTTGCGCAG
Source organism: Cepaea hortensis (assembly GCA_963921405.1). NCBI lineage: Eukaryota > Metazoa > Mollusca > Gastropoda > Stylommatophora > Helicidae > Cepaea > Cepaea hortensis. Next base: position 14,810,245 of record OY992893.1, on the reverse strand, counting down.
TTGGAAATCGAACAAGAGTAGCCTAACGTCAATGCATACACAACTGTGGATAGGCCTTAGGTTCATACCAGAATACGATCAGCGTTGCCAGTAGTGGGTTGTGCTCAATATTTATATCTTGAGTCCCGAAACAACCAAATAAAACAATTACCTTTGCTAAATTATGTGTGCACATAGGATACTGTCTGTGATCAGGGGGATAATAATGTTGCATATCGCCGTTTCTGTCCCCGTTCCCTTTCATACCGAGTCGATGGTTCGAAGTTATCAGCCGGTTTTGAAGCAGATATTTTGCGTTGATTTCACTTATATGAAGCCCCGGCCTTTCAGAAAGCAATGGTAAACTACTGAACAAATATTGCCTAGTAAATCACAAAGCCGGTCTCCCTGCCCAAGGAGTTAACGTCTTTCTCCATAATCCTGTATATTCTCGTGAGTAACGTAACCTGCGCGAGATTTGGTAGCGGTTCTCGCCCCGTTGGTAACTTACGGAGTATGTGAGCCGGTTACTCAGAAAGCAATGACAAACTACTGAGTGTAATCTTGCCTAGTACATCAATAGCAGCTGAAAAATGCTGATGTTGACTGCAACGTCCTGTAAGGGATATGCAAAAAAAAAAAAAAATCACAAACAATCAATAAATATTGAAGTTGATTGCAACGTAAGATGAAGGACATGCAACTGACCTTAGTATACTTTATAATGTTTAAATTTTAACTGTTTATATTCTATCTCTGCAAGAATTTCGCTGTTTTTGTCAGAAATGTAAAGTTCGACTGGTTTTTGTGTTCTTCCATCGGGTGGTTTGTTTAGTTGTGTATGCCTATTGGTTTGTTTTGTCTGCCTATTATTTAGAGCCAAAGTGCATACACAAAAGCAGATCTATATAGAGCTTTATATTCCATTCTTGCTGAGATGAGTCGCCCAGATGAGATGTGTATAATTGTGCCGCTGCGTGTTGTATATGGTGTTTACTGTACATGAAGTCATCGTGGTCACACACACACACACACACATACACACACGCACACACACGCACACACACGCACGCACACACACACACTCGCACGCGCACACACACACACACATACGCACTCACATACACACGTATTTAAGATGGCTAACCGATGATGCACTTATTGGCTTAACATTTGATGCAGGTATGTTCACGGCTGTATCTGAACAATGTTAGGAGTTCGTATATACAAGACCAAAACAGGGCCATTAGACTGGCAGGCCAGTAATCCATCACTACGCTAGAAACTGACACACACAGGGAGTCGTGAATACAGACAAACATATGGATGGATGGATGAATGCATGGATTGGTGGTTGAATGGATGGATGGATGGACGGATGGATGGATGGTTGAATGGATGGATGGATAGTTGGAAGGATAGACGGATGGTTGGATGGATGGATGGATGGATAGATAGATGGATGGATGGACGGATGGAAGTTAGATGGGTGGGTTGTTAGATGATAGATGGATGGTTGGAGGGATGGATGGATAGATGGATAGATAGATGGATAAATGAATGATGGATGTTGGATGGATAGATGGATGGATGGATCGATCATTCGAGATAGCGGGTTGCAGGGCGAACAGATGGTCAGGTAGGCAGGCAGACATGCATGCAGGTAGGCGCAGACAGCTAGGTAGGAAAGCAGACAGACAGACAAACAGACAGAGACAGCAGGCAAGTAGAAAAACAGACAGGCAGGCAGACAGATAAAGAGACATATAAATAGACAGATATAAATAAGGATTGACGTATATTTAAAAATAGATAGGGGGATATACAGATACACACATAGGCAGATAGACATGGATATAGATAGATGTATAGACAGAGGGGATATAGACATATATATACACAGACAGATAGAAGAGGAGATAAATATATAGATGTATGCAAAGATAGATATAGAGACGGACAGGTGCACAGATATCCCGTAAACAAAACTTTTCATTCCGATCATTAATGTGCACCTATGTGTCACGTATTGTCATGACCAGACTATCTCTAATATCAATATGTATACATCGTCATGTTTTTTCTGCGTCTGTCCTGTTTTCTATCGAGAATTCCAGTACTCTGTTTTCGTATCCACATTTGAAATTACTTGACTACAGCATATTGTATTCTGTGAGGCTCTAGAACTTTTAGTGTTCATAGAGAATTGTAAAATGTTGAATAGAGTCAAGAACTAACATCACACCATTCGAGACCTTTCCATACGTGCTCTGTCCTCATCTTCAACCCCCAGCGAAGAGTTCCAGTACTAATGGTATCAGTTGGTGATTGATTGTGTGTCTTTTCCTCACAATCCTGAGTGTCGGTCAGCGTCTCTGATTGCCATTTATTGAAATAATTTACTCAATCTCGCAATCGCCTAGATTGATGCAGTGAACGAACTACCAAACAAACAAACCAACGAACATGATTTTCAAAGAGTTACAAATTGGGCGCTTAGGCCATTCTTACATTTAGCCCTTCCGATCACTCATTTCTCATACATCTATTATCTATTGTGCATGTTTCATTTTCACAGAAAATACATTGACACCCTAATGCGGTGTATATAAGTAATGCATATTATTATTACTATGTTATGAGACAGAAAAAGAGAAAATAAAATCACAACAACAGAAATGAGATTCCTGAGAAGAATACTCAATGTATCAATAAGAGATAGGATCAGAAATGAAGAAATCAGAACTAAGGCAGGGGTTATAACAGCGTTAGACTTTATTAGAAAGCAGCAAGTCAAATGGTTCGGGCATGCAAGTAGGTTACCAACTAACCGTATACCACAACAAGCTATGATGTACAGACCAGAGGGAAGCAGAGGAAGAGGCCGACAACGTAAACGATGGACGTAGTTAATAGCAGAGTCCATGGGAATATCGATACATGAAACCCACAAGCGGGTACTCTCCCGCTGTTTATACTTCAACTCGACAATGCACGGTACAAGAGTAACATGGTGAGATGAGATGATGAGATGAGACACTCTCGCACACACACACACACACACACACACACACACACACACATGTATATAAACACATACATACCTACATATACATCATTTACACAAACTAGCACATGTATACACCCATCATTAACTCACAAATACACATTCCCTCGGATGTACATATACTATATTCACTCACAATCATTAACACACTAACAAACATGGGCCCAAGAAAGAACAGGGTAGGTGGGGGAAGGAGTAGTGATCCCAGACTGGAAGCTGAAGAAACCGCTCACACTAACAGACCAGACAGCAGTATGCTCGGCCGAACTGGTAGCCATACTGAAAGGACTGGAGATTGCAGCCCAAAAAACCACTGATGAGACTATGCATATTGACAAACTACCTGTCTTCGGAACAAACGCTCGGGAACTTCACGAAAGGAAACAGACCTGACATAAAAGAGGCGATATTAGCGACAGCCACCAACCTCAGGTACATAGATTGCCAATTCACCATCGGTTGGATACCAGCCCACAGGGGTATCCCGGGAAGCGATCAAGCAGACAGAGCGGCGAAACGAGGACTAACCAGCAGTAATAAAATCAGCACAAGCCTAGGCAATGTAGAAGAAAAGAGTATCATCAAAAACGACATACTCCTGGAATATAGGAAGCAGTGGAGACACAGCGCTAGAGGCCGACACGCATACCAGGTCCTGGGCGAACCCAGCTACAAACCACAAGCCAAAACCAACATGAAAGCAACGGCAAACAGACACTGTGGAATGTCAGACTAGGTAACTGGAAAGACGCAAGAGAAAATCCATTCTGCTGAGCTTGCCTAGAAGTCAACACCACTAAGCATTAGCTACTAACATGCAGCGAGTACAATAGTGAACGAAGGGAACTAAGAGATTACTTCATCAATACTAAGACCCCAATGACAATGACGGAGTGCCTACACGCAAACAGCAACCCAGAAATACACCGACTCGTCAGACAGTTTATATTCAGAACAGGGAAGACCATATAACTTTTCTACACTGTACATATTTACATGTATATTTTGGAAAAAAAAAACATTATATATATATTTATAAAAAAAATACCTGTTGTCCTTAGAGGGACAACTGAGTGTGGCGAAGTGAGTGACAGGATGGTGGTTTGGCTCTTCCAGGAGGGTTTGTGAACACGGCTGACAGGGAGATCGGGTCGTCATGTTGTTGTACCAACCCATACAACGATGACGAAAACGGGAAAGCGAATGTAGAGGAGTACGGGCCGCTGGCCGGGGGGGGGGGGGCAACTTGAGTCTTGCACTTGAACTCACTGCCTTTGCCTACATCGAGTCCTTATGATGACTGGACATGACCGGGGCCAACCCCGTTGAGGACAAGACAAGAAACAACCAGCACGCAGAAGTGCTAATAGAGAAAAAAACCAACAAACGAAAGACTGCGGAACCTAGTAGGGCCGTCCAAGGTCCGGTCTTTATCAGGACCAACATAAGATAGAAAGGAAATAACCAGGCAGCACAAAAACAACCTCATCCGACAAACAGAGCGGAACCAATAAAACCAGTATGAATCAGGACTAAAAGTCCACACAATGACGGATCTCAACAATAACCAAAGCTGATGGGGCCAGGTTTAACGAGACCGAATTTGGAATTTTTTTTTTTTTTTTTTTAAATTGAAATTGGAATTGGATAATACATTTTAATTCGATGTTTGAAAAATAAGGAAAAGAGGAAAGAGAAAGCGGAATATAATAATAATAATAATAATCTTCTTCTTCTACTTCTTCTTCAGCGTTCCGAGCCATTGAGGTTCTTTGCTGCAGATACAAGCCGTCTCCATTCGTATCTCTGGTGGACCTTCTCTTGCCAGTCGTTGATTCCAAGTGCTTGTAGGTCTGTATATGTATTATCTCTCCACCGTCTTATTGGTCTACCTCGGGGTCTAATAATAATAATAATAATAATAATACGAAGAAGAAGTAGAAAAAGAAGAGAACAAAGGGAACATGAGAAGTAAGGGAAGAAGAAGAGAAGGAAGAAGAAGAGGAGGAAGATGAAGAGGAGACGAAGGAAGAAGAAGAAAAACAAGAAGAACAGATGTCGAAGAAGAAGAAGGAAGAGGAGGAAGTTGAGACGAGGAAGGAATAAAACTAATAAGAAGTAGAAGAAGACAAAAAGGACGAAAAAAAAATAAGAAGAGAAGAGGAAACAGAAATGTCACATTGATGTCATCAGCTAACAACATAGAATAATCCTACTCTCGATACAGGATAGAGAGTGGAAATCTTCCGCGACACATCAGTCTTAGAACCGGGTTAATTCAGTCAACTAACTTCACTTAAGTGCTCCAAGACCTAACTGGAGATGAATAAGATCACAGTCTGGAAACAAAGGCATCAATTTGTTGTCTGTCGAGATCCCGGCTAGCAGAGACTGAGTGTCAGATAAGTAAACAGAGTGAAGAGAATCCTGAATGACAGAAGGATAGATATAAATTAGTGTCTTCAGCTTATTTTACATGCGGGAATAGTGAGACCTGACATATACTTCAATACAATTATATTCGTTAAAAATAAAAGCCAACTCGGGAAAATACCCAAGGACAAAAAAATCAAACATGAAGAGAGAGATAGAGAGAGAGAGAGAGAGAGAGAGAGAGAGAGAGAGAGAGAGACAGACAGAGAGAGAGACAGAGAGACAGAGACAGACAGAGAGAGAGAGTCACATACCCTAACTTAGTCAGAACTGGAAATAAACGATGGAAGCTGGTAAAATCCATGAATAATGAAGGATCTAGTAAGAAGTCAGGAACAAATAGGGAACCATCTTGGTTACATGGCGGGACAAAAGATGCAAATCCAATGATGGAATATTATATTAAGGCAAACAACACTAATATAACAAGAGAGACATACAATAATAACACAAAACTATCAACATAATATTTGACAATAATCTTAAACATGGATGGTATGCTTATTTCAATCTTCAATAAAAGTATATTGTTAAAAAAAAGACATCACAGAAAAATACACAAGGATACAAAACCAAACAAAAAGACACCGTTAAAGAGGGGGGAAAATAGAAAAAATGGACATAGGAAGCACTGGAAATAAACTGTGGAAACTGGTATAAGCCGAGATAAGTAAGGATTCGGTAAGAAATATGGGGCAAACAAGGAAAGACCTTACTTTCTGCTGCAAATGCACTGATGGAATATAATAAAGGGCAAACTAAGTACATTGATATCACAAGAGAACAAGCAGATTCCAACAAAGCCCAAGAAACATACAATAATAACAACAGATCCAGCAACAGAATATATGTTAGTTGCATGTCATTTACAGGACGTAGCAGACAACCCTAGTATTTTTGGCTGTTCATGATTCATGGGCAAGTTTACGTTCAGTAGTTTGTTATCGCTTTCTGAACAATCGGCACCCATACCATTTCATAAAAAAAACAAAAACGTAAGGCGGTCTGATGCCAAATCGCACACATCTGTATTTCGAACGCGGTATGCGGGATTACGAACTCCTTCCGTAATCCCTTCGCTACGGAGCCAGAATATATGAAAGAAAATGTAACCATACGACGAAATGTGTATCCCATTCAGTAGCAGTAATCTTTCAGTCACACACGTGTTCTCTTGTTCCGGTTTAGCACTCATCTCCGCCATCTTTTCTTCTACCCACACTAGTGCTCCGTGTATGGTGTCCATAACAAGGCAGCTTTGCACTATAGATAAGCAACGTTTAAATATATGCATGTCGTTGCATCAGTGCGTGTTTGTTGTTTGTGTACTGATGAAAGCTTTAGCCGCAACGTCGATTTGGTTACTTATGATTGTGCTTAAGTAAAGATGACGGACTCTACTTCCCTAGTTCATTGATTCACTCACTGGGTCAGAGACTAACAGATGCGGTGAAGTAATGTGTCCATATGTGGTTAATTCACTGAGTCCTAGACTAACAGTTGTGGTGAAGTAATGTGTCCATATGTGGTTCACTCACTGAGTCCTAGACTAACACTTGTGGTGATGTAATGTGTCCTTATGTGGTTCACTCACTGAATTCTAGACAACCGGTTGTGGTGAAGCAATGCTTGTTCGTGTGTGATTCACTAATTGAGTCTAAAACTAACAGTTGTGGTAAAGTAATGCTTGTCCGTGTGTGATTCACTCACTAAGCCCTAGACAAACAGGTGTAGTGAAGTAATGTGTCCGTATGTGGTTTTACCCACTGAGTCCTAGACAAACAGTTGTGGTGAAGTAATGCTTGTCCTTATGTGATTCACTCACTGAGTCCTAGGAAAAGTGTTGTGGTGAAGTAATGTGTCCGTATGTGATTCTATCATTGAGTCCTACACTAACAATAGTGGTGAAATAATGCTTGTCAATATGTGGTTCACTCACTGAGTCCTAGACAAACAGATGTGGTGAAGTAATGTGTCCGTATGTGATTCTATCATTGAGTCCTACACTAACAATAGTGGTGAAATAATGCTTGTCAATATGTGGTTCACTCACTGAGTCCTAGACAAACAATCGCGGTGAAGTAATGTGTCCGTATGTGATTCTATCATTGAGTCCTATACTAACAATAGTGGTGAAATAATGCTTGTCAATATGTGATTCACTCACTGAGTCCTAGACAAACAGATGTGGTGAAGTAATGTGTCCGTATGTGATTCAATCACTGAGTCCTATACTAACAATTGTGGTGAAGTAATGCTTGCCCTTATGAAACAGAGTCAAGGCTTCATTCAGTAAGCGTGACAAATGTAGAGTAGAGGAGTCACACATACTAGGTCAAGAAAACTCTGGTTTAATGTATCAGCTGGCTGAAGTAGAAGAAGTTAATTCAAATGTCATTTGCAGGACGTTGTGAACAACCCTACGTTGAATTTCTAAATAATTTTACGCTCAGCTGTTTGCCCTAGCTTTCTGAACGAGAAGTGAACGTTGAAGTACAACTGGCCGGTGGAAGGAGCGGTCCCACTACCCCGCCTTCAGCGCACCACAAGATGAAGAGCTAGAGAGGTCTGATCAACACGGCCTCGTCGACTGCCATAGAGTAAATTAAAAGTAATAATGTATTTAACATTTTTTAAGGAAAGGAGGGAGGAGAGAGCTGAATAGGATAATAATAATAATAATAATAATAATAATAATAATAATAATAATAATAATAATAATAATAATAATAATGTCGGCGAATAGGAAGGGGTTGAGGACTGACAAAAAAGTCGAAGAAGACGACGAAATTGAAGAAAATGAGACAAAAGCAGAATAGTGATAGCAACAAGAGTAATAATAATAATAAGAGGAAGATGAAGAAGAAGAAGAAGAAGAAGAAGAAGAAGAAGAAGAAGAAGAAGAAGAAGAAGAAGAAGAAGAAGAAGAAGAAGAAGAAGAAGAAGAAGAAGAAGAAGAAGAAGAAGAACAACAACAACAACAACTACAACAACAACAAATAAAACAACAACAACAACAATAAGAGGAGGAGGAGAAGTTGGAGGAAGAAGAAGAAGAAGTGGAGAAGAACATCTTATTCTTCTGCTTGTTCGTCTGCTTCTTGTCATCGTAATTATTATGTGGCATGCCAAGAGGACCTATCCTTCTCTTTTTTGTCCACTTCTTTGGTGAATAATCGGTCAGCAGCGCTGCGATAGCTACATCAGGGTGTGTTTCGTGTCTCAACCTCGTGGAGGTGCAGAGATCAATAGCGGACTGGCCAGGGTGTCATCTTGTTCGTTGGCAATTGTGTCACGTGGTTCCCTAGTTAAACGGACCCCCTTAACATATAGAATCTATTGAATAATTCTATTGAAAATATTCTATTGAAAAACACGTCATTCTATAATAGAATATATGTTAAAATGTTAATGACCTTTAAGTCCCGACAACAAATATTTTAGACCCAGTCCGCTTCTGGGTGGGATCTTAAATTTCTCCCGATGCTGTTTCATGCTATGAGTCTGTGATGTGGTAGCGCAATCATATTTTGTAAGCCTGAGGGCCAGGAGGAGTAGGTTGATCTTTCGCTCACTTTGGTAGAGATGAGCCCAGGCATTGAACCCGCATCCGCCCGTGTTCATGACATTACCAGGGTTGTTGGCTATCAAGTTCGCTAGCGCCGGGCGAGATCTTCTCCTACTAGAAATATGACCACCTGATGTCATTTCTCAAAATCTCCCGATACTTTTAGAGGACCTGAGAGCTGAGATCTTCTCCTACTAGAAATATGACCACCTGATGTCATTTCTCAAAATCTACCGATACTTTTAGCGGACCTGAGAGCTGAGATCTTCTCTTACTAGAAATATGACCACCTGATGTGATTTCTCAAAATCTCTCGATACTTTTAGAGGACCTGAGAGCTGAGATCTCCTCTTACTAGAAATATGACCACCTGATGTCATTTCTCAAAATCTCCCGATACTCTTAGAGGACCTGAGAGCTGAGATTTTCTCTTACTAGAAATATGACCACCTGATATCATTTCTCAAAATCTCCCGATACTTTTAGAGGACCTGAGAGCTGAGATCTTCTCTTACTAGAAATATGACCACCTGATGTCATTTCTCAAAATCTCCCGATACTTTTAGCGGACCTGAGAGCTGAGATCTTCTCTTACTAGAAATATGACCATCTGATGTCATTTCTCAAAATCTCCCGATACTTTTAGTGGACCTGAGAGCTGAGATCTTCTCTTACTAGAAATATGACCACCTGATGTCATTTCTCAAACTCTCCCGAGACTTTACAGAGGACGTGAGATCGGAGGTCAATAACCCCCCCCCCCCAAAAAAAAAAAAAAAAAACTTCATGGGTGGGGATTCTGTCACGTGACCACCGGGCCGGTTGACCAGTACCCTAGCGCCTGGGCTACTGCGGCCCGAAGACAGGTAGCTTAAGCAAAGTAAAACAAAACAAATATCCTTTTACACAACTTAAGGTGCATAGGACATATGGTGCTCCATCCATCCATCATGTGCCATGCCGATAAGCGTGGGCGGTCATGTACTGCCATGTCACTCTATCACGAAAGTCGTGGATCAGCTATGTGTTCCAGTCTCGACCATGCGACGTGGCCAAGCCATCCAGGTGTTTACTTCTAGGTCTTCCCCTTGGTCTCTTCCCTTCGATCTTGCCAGTTGTCACCAAGTTCTCCAAGTCATTTCTTCTCATAATATGCCCAAACAATTTTGACTGTCTACGTCTAATGACTCTAATCACTTAATCAGTTTACGATCTTCATTTGTTTCTTGAAGGACTTGTTCATTGGTTTTTCTGTCTGTCCATGTCACTAAACTATGAATAACTTGACTCTATAATGAACAACAGTGGGTACTATTTAAAAGAAATCAGACTAGGCTGATATAGCAATGCATAGATTAAACTGCCTGAGGAGACTAAGACATCACTCTAGCAAACACAATACAATAATTGCGTTTTCTGTTGGAACACACACGTGAATCCATGAACCATTTCTCAATCATTAAAAAGGAATATTGGGAATTTACAGCGTAGATATTACAGGAACGTGTTTAGAATATCGTGGATAAAGTAAAGTTAGTTGCTTATCGTTTTACAAGTCGTCGCAGTCAACTCTAGCATTTTTCTTCTGCTTGTGATTTTTTGGCAAGTTTGCGTTCAGTAGTTTACCATTGCTTTCTTAACGACATGACACATACTGTTCTCTGGAAAAAAAAAACGCAAGGCAGGCTGCTTCCAAATGGCCCGCAGCTGTGTTTCGAACGCGGTATACGAGATTGCAAATTGTGTCCATAACCACTTCGCGACAGAGCCGGCTCCGTGGATAGGTGTGTCATGTGGATAAAGAAGAAGGACAATACTGTCGTTCTGCAATATATGAACATCGAAGAAACTGACTTATAAACAGTATATGAACAATATATGAACATCAAATAAAACTGATGTATAAAAAATATACGAACATCGAAATAACTGACTTATAAACAGCAGATGAACAATATATGAGCATCGATGAATCTGACTTATAAACAGCATGATGTCTCGGACACTGAACTAATTTGGCCATAAAAATGTCAGAGAGGTTTGAACAGAGAAGTTATAGAAGGCATGATTACTACAAGAAGACGCAGGGGTCGACAAACTCCAAGATGGACACTGGACATTGCCGGCACCCTGGGTATGAGAGTGCACGAAACAGGAGAAATGGCAAAACATCAAGAAGCTTTTCGGCTGGCGTGAATAGATAACATTCTACCAAGAACTTGATACACGTCATGTTAGGCGAGATGCCTTAGCAATTAAGCGGTTCCAACCGGTTTTGTGCAAGCAGAAAGACTTCGTTGTTAATTTGAAATTACTCTGGGGTAACAGATGTTCCATATTCGAACATCACCTATGACTGTGTGTTTAAATTGTTTCAGCTTAAATATTATTCATTTATTCACTTCATTCGATATATAGCTCCCCAGTATGCACCTCAAGAGATGCCAGACCATATATCGGGCAACATATTGTTTGCGGCTTCTGTCTTTAAATTCTCTATGGGAATACATTATCTTGAACCTGCTATATGTTGATGACAATGTTTAAAAAAACCTTTCTATCTTTGTAATCAATTAACAAGAATTTCCTCTCGTGAGTGACATCACACACTTCCTGATTTCTATGTCCAGTTTGTTTACAGAACATTCTGTATCACATGTGCACTTTTCATTTCTCCGTTCACATCTCAGAAATGGTCAGATTTTAATATCCAGCACTGGTTACTAGTTTAAAGAATTGACATATCTTTACAAATGCCACAACCAGAGATGCCCAAATCGGCATTTATAGTGAATAGCGTCTATTCCGCTCACGCTGTAACATTTTCTCTGTTTTAGCATAACAAGTTTCCTGAAGGCAGGCCAGATTATAATGATCACCCTGTTGTAATTTTCTAAATTGCCACATCAAATCAATCGGCGGAATCTCAAAACTGAACATTTCCGCAGGCACTTGGATAAAGCTGTAGTTGATTGATTTCCTCAATAATTTTACACCTTTCTCTTGTTTTATCTTTTTTTTTTTTGTTATTCGAAGGAGCAAAAAAAAAACAAAAAAACTCCTTGTTATGTTCTGCTTCTGATCTTTATCCCCACTGGTGCATAGACCGTTAACTAAACAATGCCAAGCCAATATTATTCATCTCTCTGTAATTCTCTTCTCCGAGTATTGTTAGGTCTAATGCTATTTCTTTACCTTGTTGATTCCAGACTAGGGGATGTTTATTTGGCTTATGTGTCTGTGTAAGCATGTTGTATCAGAATTGGTCTGTCTATGTCATCATATTGTATCTTTGTCGGTCTGTCTGTTTATGTCAGTATGTAGTACGAGTGTTGAACTTTCTATGTCAATTTATCGTATCAGTGCTGACCGTTACGTGTATGTCAGTTTGCAATTTCCGAGATCGTCTTTCTGTGTTATGTCAAGTTTCGTATAAGAGTGTGCCTCTCTGTCTGAGTCAGCCTGTCGTATAAGAGTTAGTCTTTCTGTTCGTTAGCCAAACGTATTAGAATCGTTCGTATGTCTATGTCAGCCAGTATTATTAGAATTGTACTTCTGTCCATGTCAGCATGTCGTACCAGTGTTTTTCTCTCTATATGTCAGCCTGTTGTATCAGAGCTTGTCTCTCCGTCTAGGTCAGCCTGTCGTATCATAGCTTCTTTCTCTGTCTATGTCAGCCTGTCGTATCAGTGTTTTTCTTTCTTTCTTTCTTTCTTTCTTTCTTTCTTTCTTTCTTTCTTTCTTTCTTTCTTTCTTTCTTTCTTTCTTTCTTTCTTTCTTTCTTTCTTTCTTTCTTTCTTTCTTTCTTTCTTTCTTTCTTTCTTTCTTTCTTTCTTTCTTTCTTTCTTTCTTTCTTTCTTTCTTTCTTTCTTTCTTTCTTTCTTTCTTTCTTTCTTTCTTTCTTTCTTTCTTTCTTTCTTTCTTTCTTTCTTTCTTTCTTTCTTTCTTTCTTTCTTTCTTTCTTTCTTTCTTTCTTTCTTTCTTTCTTTCTTTCTTTCTTTCTTTCTTTCTTTCTTTCTTTCTTTCTTTCTTTCTTTCTTTCTTTCTTTCTTTCTTTCTTTCTTTCTTTCTTTCTTTCTTTCTTTCTTTCTTCTTCTTCTTCTTCTTCTTCTTCTTCTTCTTCTTCTTCTTCTGTGTTCATCCGGAGTTTTTTTTTCCCGGACGTGATTGCGTTGTGCCTGTTTACAGCAGAGCTGCGTTCTTGCACCGTTAGGCTGACACATCCGACTTCTGCGGGCATTTGTTGACCGGGTTAACTTTCCCGGGTTTTTCTTTCTATATGTCAGCATGTCGTATCAGAGCTTGTCTCTGTGTCTATGTCAGCTTGTCGTATCAGGGCTTATCTCTCTATCTATATCAGCCTGTCGTATCCGAGCTTGTCTCATGGTTCCGTCGTCCTGCTACTGGGTTAAGTGCGAGGTGTGACACTGTGAGCTGTACATTTCGTGTGAAATGCTGTTACATCTGTCCCCGGTTGTTTTGAGCGTGAACTGCATGTTCAGAATAATGGCGGCCGGCTTTGTCGGAAAACTGACTGAATTTGCCTTGTGCAGAAATGTGTGGCTGCTGGTTTTCTAGTGACTGCCGCTTCCATTGACGGTGAACTGTATTTTTCGTGGAGGACTTTTGGGTTGGCATTCTGGTGACAGCATTATGTACAGTGAAATGTTTTACATCTGACCGCCGTTTTTTGTAGCGTGAACTGCATGTTCGGGAAAAAATGGCGGCTGGCTTTGTCGCAAAACGGACTGGTTTGCCTTATGCAGTAATGCGTGGCTGCTGGTTTTCTAGTGATTGCCGCTTCTATCAACGACGAACTGTATTTTTCGTGGAGGTCTTTTGTGTTGGGAATCTGGCGGTGGCATTATGTACAGTGAAATGCTTTTAAATCTCGTCCGCGGTTGTTTGTAGCGTGAACTGCATGTTTGGAATAATGATTTTTCTCAGAACTGAGAATGGAGGACATTTGTGTTGACATTCTGGCGGCGGCGTTATGCACAGTGTACCTGTGCGGGCTGTTCGTTGGTCGAGAAACCTATGTGCTCCACTTTTCATATGGTGCAGTGAAGAGCAGTTTGTGTGATATTCAATGGCGCAGGAAAGGAGCATAATGCGGACTACCCGTTGCTGTGAAGTTAGAACCGCGACTATCTAACTAACTAACTAACTAACTAACTAACTAACTAACTAACTAACTAACTAACTAATTAATTAACTAACTAACTAACTAACTAACTAACTAACTGACTAACTGACTGACTGACTGACTGACTGACTGACTGACTGACTAACTAACTAAGCAACCAACCAACCAACCAACTAACTAACTAACTAACTAACTAGCTAGCTAGCTAGCTAGCTAACTAACAAATAGCTTTTCTATCTGTCGATGTAAGCGTGTCTTATCAGAGATCTCTCTGTCTATGTCAGCCTGTCGTATCAGAGCTTGTCTCTCTGTCTATGTCACCCCGTCAAATCAGAAATGGTATCTCTGTCTATGTCAGCCTGTCATTTCAGAGCTTGTCACTCTGTCTATGTCAGCCAATCGTATCAGAGCTTGTCTCTCTGTCTATATCAGCATGTCGTATCAGAGATTATCTCTCTGTCTATACCTGCCTCTCGCATCAGAGCTTTTCTTTCTGTCTATATCAGCCTGTCGTATCAGAGCTTGTCTGTATGTCTATGTCAGCCTGTCGTTTAAGAGCTTGTCTCTCTGTCTATGTCAGCCTGTCGTATTAGAGCTTGTCTCTCTGTCTGTGTCAGCCTGTCTTTTCAGGGCTTGTCTCTCTATGTCAGCCTGTCGTATCAGAACCTGTCTCTCTGTCTATGTCAGCCTTTCGTATCAGAGCTTGTCACTCTCTCTAAATCAACCTGTCATATCAGAGTTTGTCTCTCTGTCTATGTCAGCCTGTCATATCAGAGCTTGTCTCTCTGTCTCTGTCAGCATGGCGCATCAGAGCTTGTCTCTCTGTCTATGCCAGATTGTCGTATCAGAGCTTGTCTGTCTGTCTATGTCAGCCTGTCGTATCAGAGCTTGTCTCTCTGTCTAAATCAACCTGTCCTATCAGAGTTTGTCTCTCTCTCTATGTCAGCCTGTCGTATCAGAGTTTGTCTCTCTGTCTATATCAGCCTGTCGTATCAGAAATTGTCTCTCTGTCTATGCCAGCCTGTCGTGTTAGAGCTTGTCTCTCTGTCTATGTCAGCCTGTCGTATCAGAAACTGTCTCTCTGTCTATGCAAAAAGCACCACTACACTGTTTCCACGTAGGATCAGAACATGGTCTGCTCCCACATGGAAACAGTGTAGTGGTGCTTTATGCTTTTTTTTTCTTTGTATTTCATTGTTTATCTCTCCGTGTTGTCCTGTCCTTGACAAAGATTCTGAGAATCGAAACGTCGGCCGTCCTGTGTGTCGTATTATACGCTTTTGTGTGTATTTTATTTTATTATTCATTTTATATATTTATTGATTACTTCTGATTTTTGATTTTCACATTTATTCTCTTTATACTCTTTTCTCCCTGTATAGCGAAGTAATAATGAGAGAGATCAAAGAGATGCCAGGAATACTAGTTGGAGGTTATAATATAAATAATATACGCTATGCAGATGACATAGTATTGGTGGCGGATAATTCAACAGACCTACAGCAATTATTAGACGTTGTAGTAACAGAGAGTGCAAGGAAAGGACTCTCCTTGAATATCAAGAAAACAGTAACAATGGTAATATCAAAGAAAATGGTGACACCAAAATGTGACATAGAAATAGAAGGAAAAATCCTTAACCAAGTGGATAATTTTAGATACCTAGGGGCATTTATAACATCAGATGGAAGATGTACAACAGAGATTAGGAGCAGAATAGGGCAGGCAAAAGCCGCATTTCAGAAAATGAAGAGTATCTTGTGCAATAAGTCACTATCACTGAATGTAAGAAAGAGAGTGCTGAAATGCTATGTAGAACCAGTTTTGCTGTATGGCAGTGAATCTTGGAATGTAAATGAACAAAGTAAGAAGAAATTAGAAGCAACAGAGATGTGGTTCCTGAGACGAATGTTGCGAATTCCTTGGACTGCCAGAGTAACTAACGATGACTGCCTGAAACAGGCTAATGAAACTAGAACATTATATACAACAATAAGACAGAGACAAACATCTTTCTTCGGTCACGTGATGAGAAGAGAGGCATCGGAGAACATCGTAACAACTGGAAAGATCGAGGGGAAGAGAGGTAGTGGCAGACCAAGAGAAATGATGCTGGATGGATTGAGACGGTGGCATGGAGGAATATCAGCAGCAGAGTTGATCCAGAAAACCAAAGACCGAGATCTGTGGAGAGCCATGAACGCCTACGCCTGCTGGCACGGCACTTGATGATGATGATGACCTTTATTCCGGTATATGTCTCCTTGTAAGGTATGTGCAACGTGTTTGTGTTTAGTGCGTTTCTTCTCGAATTTGTTTCCAACTCATATTTTTGTAGCCTCGTTACATTCATTTCTATATTGCTCTTACTTTTGATGTTGTTGATGCTATTTAACCATAAATGTCTGGCATTCTTTTTTCCTAATGACTGCTTCTTCAGTCCGAATTCGAGCTTATATATCTGTTTCGTAACAAAATAGTTTTTACAAAGGTGGTGATGTTAACCCCACGCTTCAACCCCCAACCTGGAGGACCAGGGTGTTTCTCTTTGTCTGTTCTCTACCCTTTGACCTGTCCGGCTTGGGAGGCCCTGCTGGCAGCTACGCTACCGCCGGCATAGCTATCGGGGTCATTGAGAAACTCAAGCTCCCCCACCACGACAAGGTGGAAACACCATCGGGGGGGATACTGGATTGCAATAAAAACAGAGTTACATAATTCCTGAGGTATATATATGTATATATACACAACGACAAGGTGGAAACACCATCGGGGGAGATACTGGATTGCAATAAAAACAGAGTTACATAATTCCTGAGGTATATATATGTATATATACACAACGACAAGGTGGAAACACCATCGGGGGAGATACTGGATTGCAATAAATACAGAGTTACATAATTCATGAGGTATATATATGTATATGTATATATAACCTCATGAATTATGTAACTCTGTATTTATTGCAATCCCAAAGAAATCGGGAGCCTTGAAATGTGATCAACATCGAACAATTAGTATAATGAGTCACATCACGAAGAATTTGTTAAGAATTATCATGCAAAGAGTTTGGAAGAAAATACAACCTGAAAACCTGAAATTGGAGAAGAACAATGTGGGTTTGTAGAAGGCAAGGGTACAGTAAATGCTTTGTATCTACTGAGAACAGTAATTGAAAGTTTTATAAAAGTAAACAAAGATCTACACCTTTGCTTTATTGACTACACAAAGGCTCTCGATAAAGTGAGACATGTCGACATGATAAGGATGCTTGAAGATCTACAGATTGATGGAAACGATCTTAGACTTGTAAGAAACATTTATTGGAAACAACAAGCTGCCATAAGAATTGATAATGAAGTAGGTCAATATTAGCCTATTAAGTGAGGAGTGAGACAGGGATGTGTAATGTCTCCAGATCTTTTTCCCCTCTACAGTGAAAATGTTTTCAGAAGCATAGAAGATATGGAAAGAATCAACATTGGGGGACGATACATCAATAACATTAGATATGCAGGTGATACAGTCTTGATTGTAGACAATGAACAGGACCTGCAACATTTTGTAGATGCGGTTGTTGCACACAGTGAACAACTAGGATTAGAATTGAATTGTAAGAAGACACAGATTATGGTCGTCACTGGGAAGAATGAAATACCACAATGTAATATACACGTAAATGGGCATATTCTTAAACAAGTGAATACGTACATTTGTCTCGGAACAGTCATAACATCTGAAGGGAGATGCCTTGAAGAAATTAGAACAAGAATTGCGATTGCGAAGGTAGCCTTTTACAAGATGAAGAACATACTGACCAACAAAAAGATATCAATTGAAACGAGAAAAAGAATGTTGAAGTGCGACATAGAACTTATACTTTCGTATGGATGTGAAGCGTGGACAATGAGCAGACAAGCTGAATAAAATCTGATGACTGTGGATTGTGGCTTCTGAGGAAAACGCAAACAATACCGTGGACAGACAGTAAAACAAATGAAGAAGTCCTTCAAGAAACAAATAAAGATCGTAAACTGATTAGAGACATTAGACAGTCAACTGTCAGGACCATGAGTGTGACTACAGCTCACATTCTTATCACGGCTGAAAGTGTAGATCTCCTTGTGCGAGAAGCACGCTTTAATCCGCATCCGTGAGATAAAGGCCTCTCCTAAACAGAACATTCGGAGCTGAGACCGTGGTAGAGAACGGCTCAGACTCATTGTGGGCAAAGGCAACATTTATATTTTATAAATACAAATATGTAAGAGTACTATCACGATGTTGTGATTATGTTAAAAGTATAAACGTCGTGACAATATACCGTTTGAAACAGCATCGGTGTTCGGCTGTAATAATTATATGTATCGTCGTGTTGTTCGGAGGATATAAGAGAGCCACTCATGCCAATGACAACGTGTTACTTCTGACATCTCGAAGTGTGACTTCTGACATCTCAAAGTGTTACTTCTAAATCTCAAAGGGTTACTTCTAAATCTCAAAGTGTTACTTCTAAATCTCAATGTGTTACTTCTGACATCTCAAAGTGTTGTTCACGACAAGGGCAAATTCTCTACTAGTATAATTAATTAGCCACGTAATGATACCATCAGCGGCTCAATCAATAGTCAACAATTCTGTACCACTTCAACAACATCAAATTCTCTTGCCATGACAACATTAATTCCCCAGAGTCATGACAATGATGATGGATCTCAGACAACAGCAAAAATATAAACAATATAATAATTACAAACACATAGAATATGGACGTAAATAGGAAATGTGATGCTAAATGATGTTACATGAAGTATTAATGCAAGCATAGCATACAAAAAACAGCAACGAATATATCCATCACAAGAATATGTTTAAAACGAAGAGAAACGTAAACAAACTGGAAAATATTAGCTGACGTTAGAAATTAGAAAAACGAAGTCTAGTTTCTGGATCTCGTATTGAACTTGTCTGCTACTGCCGCAGTTACTTTTTTATACATTAGTAGCTGGTAATATGCACAACCAGAAGGACTCGTGGGATGCGTTTTTTGTCTGTCGTGTTTGCGTCATTGTATATCTATTATTAGCACTGGTCTCATCAAAGCGTCTTTAGTGTCGCGTGCAGTCTCTGAGGCTGCACTTAGAGTTACAGCAATGACCTTCCGTTGGTAGCGTGGTTATGTAACTGTGGGGGTGAGTGGTTGTGTGAGGAAGAAAACCAGATGCCGTGATGACAGAAGATGAGAAAGATGATGAACAGCTGTGGAAGAGGCTGGAAAGATAATGGTAAAGTTCTAAGTGTATGTCGGTTTTAATGCGCGTTAGGAAACACAACGACTGTAGCAGAAATGAAGGGGAAGAAGGAGGCGGGATAGGTGGAGTAGGAGGAGAAGGAAGAAGAACAATTAACATGAGCAAGAATAATAAGAGGAAGCAGCAGCCGGCAGAAGAAGAAGAAGAAGAAGAAGAAGAAGAAGAAGAAGAAGAAGAAGAAGAAGAAGAAGAAGAAGAAGAAGAAGAAGAAGAAGAAGAAGAAGAAGAAGAAGAAAAAGAAGAAGAAGAAGAAGAAGAAGAAGAAGAAGAAGAAGAAGAAGAAGAAGAAGAAGAAGAAGAAGAAGAAGAAGACAGTCATGTAGGTAGACAGACTAACATGCGAAAACACAAATAAAAAAAAGACAGGCACGTAGAGTGTCAGACTGATCAGATTGATAAGCAGACATGCAGATAGGAGATATACAGACAGATAGGCAGAAAAAAAAACCGAACGAACGAACGAACTTTATTTTCAAAGGGTAACAAATTGGGCACGCAGGCCCGTCTTAAATTCGGCCCTTCCAATCAGCCATCTTTCGTTCATCAATAGTGCAAAATACATTCACATAGGACAAAAATATTCATTATTTGGTTGTTTCGGGATCTGAAATTTAAATATTGAGCACAACCCGCTACTGGCAACGCTGACCATACTCTGGTATGAACCTAAGGCCTATCCACGTCAATATGGAAGCACTATACTCGAGTTTCGCTCTCGTTTGAGCTCGTCAGTAGTGCATATCCCTGACCGGATCCGGAATCCGGAGACCGGATCGCGGCGATTGGGCAACCTTGAGCATAGCCTGCGATGGGTAGCGTTGTGGTATTCTGTTGTGATAATTTGGCGTGTCCAGCGTGTGCCGCGTGGTTACACACCCGCTTCACACGCCAGTGATCCGGGGCTTGTTTCCGGATCCGGTCAGGGATATGCACTACTGACGAGCTCAAACGAGAGCGAAACTCGAGTATAGTGCCTCCATATTGACGTGGATAGGCCTTAGGTTCGTGACAAAAATATTGTCAAATGAATGGTATAGACATAAACAATGAATATTCCATGTTATGAGACACAACACTCACCCACCCTCACATCCCCCATCCATCCACACATACCCCACCCAACCACACACACACACACACACACACACACACACACACATACATACACACATACATGCCTCCACCCATCCACCAGCCACACATCCCACACCCACACACATCCCCCACCTACACACATCTCCTCAACCAATCACACATCCCCCACACACACATCCCCCACCCACCCGCAAAAACACACCCAGGCACACATACATGCACACACCTACCCATCCCCAACCCACATATCCCCCACCCAAACACATCCTCCACCTACTCACATCGCCCCACGCACACTCACATCCTCCACCCATCCCATTACCCACCAACACTCACCCATTCACATAACTTCCACCACCCACCCACACAACCCCAATCACCCAGCTAAACACACATTCTTAAATCACACCTCCGCCACCCACATCCACATCTCCCCGCCAAGCCACACATCCCGTACCTACACACACACACACACACACACACACACACACACACACACACACACACACACACACATCCCGCATCCACCAACACATCCCCCACTTACACACACCCTCCTTACACACATACCACACCCACACAATCTCTCCCACCAACCCACACATCCCGAACCCAGCCACACACACATCCCCCAACTTACACACACTCTAATCACTCATCATCAATCACTCATCCTATAATTACACATCCCCCACATACAAACAAACGGGACTAAAGTGAATCTTACCCAACAAATCAGCAATAGCCAAATTCACCAGGAAATAGTTAGCCGAGCACTTGCGCATGCGCCGGTCCGTCAGAACAGCCAACAGAACGATGAGGTTTCCGACGACAGCCACAAGGAAGATCGGCACGTAGAGGGTGACGAGCACCATGGATCCATCGTAGAGGTCATAGAATCCCTCCAGGCTGGTGTTGCCAGTGACATTGAGAACTGACAGTTGAACCTCCAGAAGCGACATCTGGGGATGGTACAATTGCTCATAAATACTTTGTTATGTTGTTACGAATCCATGCATTAATTCTATAATCCAGTATTCATTTGGCCACTCATTGAATAGATCGTTAATTTAAACATTCATAAAATAATTCAATAAATCAATTATGAATTCACCCTTTCTTACATTAAATCATGTATTCACTCATCCATTCTTCTGCTTCTTCTGCTACTATTGCTACTTCTTCTGCTGCTACTGCTGCTGCTTCTGCTATTACTACTACTACTACTACTACTACTACTACTACTACTACTACTACTACTACTACTAATACTACAGCTACTACTTCTACTACCTGCTACAACTGTTACTACTACTACTACTACTACTACTTCTACTACCTGCTACTACTACTACTACTACTACTACTACTACTACTACTACTACTACTACTACTACTACTACTACTACTACTACTACTACTGCTCCTACTGCTACTACTACTACTACTGCTACTACTACTACTGCTACTGCTACTACTGCTACTACTACTACTGCTACTGCTACTGCTAATACTACTGCTCCTGCTACTGCCCCTTCTTCTGCTTCTGCTCCTGCTCCTGCTGCTGTTACTATTAATATCAATCTTCTTCTTCTTCCTCTTCTTCTTCATCATTATGCACCCTAATAGTCCAGTAACATTGGAATTCAGCATGGATGTGTATCAGGTGTACCTCCACTAGACAGAATCCACCTAAGGTAACGGGCTCTGTTTACCCGCGGGTAGGTTGTCTATACTAACAGATATGCCAGGGCGGCGGATTCACGGCCTACTCATTGCGATGTTCAACAGCTGTGTAATTTTTCACGTGGACAACTTGCAAAACGAAACCTCCTATTCCTCGCCCTTATCCGAAAAGGTTAGGCCATCGATCTTAAAACCCCGAAGATCTAGGAGGCATGTGATATCATTAGATACCAAGGGTTCCTTGACACATTTCCAGCCATTTGCTTGGATCTCAAAACCCCGCAGATCTGGGGGCGTGTGATATCATTAGGTTTTGGACAAATTCCAAGCCCTTTGCTTGGATCTTAAAACCCCAGAGATCTGGGGGAGTATAATATCATTACACTTTTAAAACATGCCATGGCTTGAACAGGACAACACATTTCAGTACATCTTAACTTCTTCTGTCCTTCATAAAAAAAAGTATGCAAAATTGGATTTACAACTGTTAAGTTGGATTTGTTGAACAGAACAAAGCTAATCTCATGAGCTTAGTGGGTTAGCAATAGCTATACGTCCGGATAATTCATGGGCGTGATTAACAAATTCAGAAATGGAGCAATATCTGGATGACAAGGGAGAGATAACTGGAGATAACACCAACCATCATTAACTAAAGGGGAGACAAGTGGAATGATGGAAGCCTTGGAACGTGCATAGCTGACTTGTAGATTAGATGGAACACTAAAGACTTATCTCCTGCAAGAACAGTGGTTCTCAACCGGTGGGAACACCCCCCCCCCCCATGGGGGGATTTTAGGGTTTCCAAGGGGGGATGGGAGGGGGAAATTAAGATTATTTCAAGATCGTGTTAATAAAAGAGCCGATTACTTGATATTGTTTTTCCCTCCATACTTTGCAGCTCTATACTTCTCGCCCTTCTGAAATTCGTTTTATACCGTAAGTAGACCCACAAATCACGTTTTATGTAGACGTCTAGATTTGTTCTAGTATGTGTTATAAAATTTAGCTTCCATTTTTATGTATATTATGTAGGGGCGGGGGCATATATAGGGAGAAAATATGAAATGGGGGGGGGGCGGTGACATTCTGATCATATGATGAAAGGGTGCATAGGCTAAAAAAAGTTGAGAACCACTGTGCTAGAAGGATCCATTGTTAGGACCGAGAACAGTGCGAAAGACTGAGGTAATCACATAGTTGATTAACGTGATTTAACAGATTTATCAAACGTCTAGTTTCCCATGTAACATAAGACAATAATACGAAGGAAAGTCATTAAGTAACATGACTTTTATTATAAAATGCATGGAAGAATATGGACAACTAATATCTTATTTCAGGACGCAAACCAGCTCTTAAGCAATACTCCGGGAAGGTTCGTGAGGATCGAGCAGTTTGTGCATGCGCAGTAGTGATACAAAATGGCGGCTTCACTATTGACTTGGACATTGGAAGAAAAGGCGAGGCATTATTCGTTTTTCGTTGTCAGAATGTGGGAAACCTTGTGAAATCTACAGAAGAATAATGGTTCAGTATTGACACAATTGTTTGAGTTAAGTGAGAGTGTATGAATGGATGGACATATGTCAAAAAGGAAGACTAAAGGTAATTGAAACATTTCGTAGTGAAAGACGTAGGAATTCGTTGGTCAAGACATGATGGCCATCTTTTGGGAAATCAAGGGCCCTATATTGGTGCATTTCCTGGGAAGGAGTGAACCTCTGACTAGTGCTCCATACAGTGACATGCTAGTGAACAAACTGAAGCCCCGCGATACTATCGAAACACCGTGGACTTTTCTCAACAGGATTATTATTGCTGCACGACAAAGCCAACACTCAAACGGCTACACATACAGTAGATACTCTACGTGCTCCAAAATGCGAGGTCTTGAAACATCTAGCATACAGTCCAGACTTGGTGCCATCAGACTTTCACTTGTTTGGACCTTTGAATGAACTTTTCGGAAGCGGTGGAATATTAGTTTAAGGCCACACATAATTACTTTTGTTTTCTCTATAAGGCATTAACGAGATAGTAGACAAGTGTGTTTGCCAGGCAGGAAGACTATGTTGAGAAATAACACACACTCAGTTTCTGGTTCTCACTATTGTAAAAAACATTATTTGTAAAATTCAATTTACTTAATGACTTTCCTTTGTAGCGTATCTTTTGTGTTGTG
>OY992893.1:14658271-14780771 GCA_963921405.1 Cepaea hortensis | reverse complement strand
GTGATCCGGGGCTTGTTTCCGGATCCGGTCAGGGATATGCACTACTGACGAACTCAAACGAGGGCGAAACTCGAGTATAGTGCTTCCATATTGACGTGGATAGGATTTAGGTTCATACCAGAATACGATCAGCGTTGCCAGTAGTGGGTTGTGCTCAATATTTAAAATTCAAATCCCGAAATAACCAAATTAATCAATTTGATTATTGCTCATTGGATTTAGAAGGCCTGGTGTACCTTGCCAGTGAGAAGTCCTGATCGTTTCGGTTCCACATCGATTGACGGACGTCAGTCGCGGCGATTGGGCAATCTTGAGCATAGCCTACGATGGGTGACGTTGTAATATTCTGTTATGATAATTTGGCTGTGTGTCCAACCTGTGCCGCGTGGTTACACACCCGCTTCACACGCCAGTGATCCGGGGCTTGTTTCCGGATCCGGTCAGGGATATGCACTACTGACGAACTCAAACGAGGGCGAAACTCGAGTATAGTGCTTCCATATTGACGTGGATAGGACTTAGGTTCATACCAGAATACGATCAGCGTTGCCAGTAGTGGGTTGTGCTCAATATTTAAAATTTCTTCATATTTGACAGAATTATCTTTGTTGAGTCGTCTTATTTCAATGAGGTGTAAAATTTCTTCAGTCATCCATTTCTTACGACCCACTTCTTTAATTTTGGAATAGTTGTTTCTGCTGCCACATTGATTGAATTCTTTAACATTTCCCATTGATCATCCACATCCTGGAATAGGATCTCTAGATCAGACAATATTTCAAATCTGTTCTGTACTTCTATGTTGAATTTGTTTTGTATTTCCTTGTCATTACTCAATGTACACAAATCATATTTAGTGTTTCCTGTTATATACTTGACTTTCTTTAACTTTATCCTCAATGTTCCGGTAAGAAGTGTGTGGTCACTATAACAATCAGCACTGGGAACTTTTTTTGCTACTATTAGCGCGTTTCTAAATCTTCTGCTAATGAGAATGTAGTCAATCTGGTTTCTAATCCTGCTATCAGGACTCCTCCATGTCCAATAACTAACTAACTAACTAAATAACTAACTAACAAACTAACTACCTACCTAACTAACTAACTAACTAACTAACTAACTAGCTAACTAACTAACTAACTAACTAACTAACTAACTAACAAACAAACTAACTAACTAACTAACTAACTAACTAACTAACTACCTAACTAACTAACTAACTAACTAACTGACTGACTGACTGACTGACTGACTGACTACCTAACTACCTAACTACATAACTAACTAACTAGCTAACTAACTAACTAACTAACTAACTAACAAACTAACTAACTAATTAACTAACTAACTAACTAACTAACTAACTATCTAACTACCTAACTAACTAACTAACTAACTAACTAACTGACTGACTGACTGACTGACTGACTGACTACCTAACTACCTAACTACATAACTAACTAACTAACTAACTAACTAACTAACTAACTAACTAACTAACTAACTAATTAAATAACTAACCAACTAACTAACTAACTAACTAAATAACTGACTGACTGACTGACTTAATGACTGACTGACTGACTAACTAACTAACCAATTAACTAACTGACTAAATAAATAAATAACTAACTAACTAACTGACTGACTGACTGATTAACTAACTAACTAAATAAATAAATAACTAATTAACTAACTGACTGACTGACTGATTAACTAACTATCATCATTGGCACCTTGCCGTCTTGACAGACGATAGTTTGTGCTTTAAAAAGGCATAATAACTTTTAACTATGGCGGTAGCGAGTGTGACTGATAAGGCCAATTTGCGCTGTAAATGTCCGTTCACAGTGGGTGCATGTGAACACGTGGTCATTTCCACCATCATGCACCATCTTACGTCTCAAACGCTTGGTGTGTGACTTTTCTGCAATAATTTTCTCCTTTGACTTTATTCCATTTCTGATATTTGCCCTCCATGCAACACGTTCAGCGGCGACTTGCTCCCAATGTGCATTATCAATGCCTGTATCAATCATGTCCCGCTTACACACATCTTTGTATCGTAGTAGAGGCCGACCCTGAGATCTCTTACCCATCTGTAATTCACCAAAAAAGATATCCTTTGGTATTCTACCATCATCCATCCTCCTAAGATGTCCTATCCATCTAAGTCTACGAAGACTGAGCATGGAATAAACTGTCACACAACCTGATCTTTCCAATACTTCAGTATTTGTGATTTTGTCTTGCCACTTAATACCAAGAATTCTTCGCAGACACCGCATATGAAAGCTGTTTAAATTGTTCTCTTGGTGTGAGTAAGTTGTCCAGGTTTCACTGCCATAGAGAAGAGTACTAAGGACACAGGCTTGATAGACAAGGACTTTTGTTTTGGCAGTAAGCTTCCTGTTCTCCCAGACTCTTTTTCTTAACCTGTTCATTGTTGTTGCTGCCTTACCAATCCGGATGTTGATTTCCTGATCTAGGGATAATTTGCTATTTACCACTGATCCTAGATATGTAAAATGGTCTACTATCTCTAGTTCGGCGTCGTCAATAAAGATTGATGGTACCCCATGTGCACCCTGTGACATAATCTGTGTCTTCTTTTTGCTAATTGTTAAACCAAATTCAGAACAAGCATTGGAGAATGCAGATAGTAGACATTGCAATTCTTCCTCAGAGTGGGTCGTAACTGCAGCATCATCTGCAAAAAGCAACTCTCTGATCAGTACCCTCCTAATTTTGGTCTTAGCCTTCAATCTCTGAGCATTGTAGAGGCCGCCATCTGAGCGTGAGTGAATGTATATACCACCATCCTGATCACGAAATGCATATTTCAGTAGAAGTGAAAAGTATATTCCAAAGAGGGTGGGAGCTAGTACACAACCTTGCTTAACTCCACTCTTGATTTCAAATTCTTCAGAAGTTGCACCATCAAACTTGATTATACCCTTCATGTCTGTGTGGAACGATTCCACAATGGACAGAAGAGTTGGTGGGCAGCCAATCTTCTTTAGTGCCTTGAACAGACCCTCACGACTGACCAAATCAAATGCCTTTGTGAGGTCGATGAAGGCAATAAACAGTGGTTGATTCTGTTCACGGCATTTTTCTTGCATTTGTCGCAATGAGAATATCATATCAGTGGTAGACCGGTTCTGTCGAAAGCCACACTGTGATTCGGGGTAGACTTGATCTCCTAGGACTTGAAGTCTGCGCAGAACAATTCTGGCAAATACTTTTCCAACAATACACAGAAGTGAGATACCCCTATAGTTGTTGCAGTCGCTCCGATCGCCCTTGTTCTTGTACAGTGTTATGATGCTTGAATCTTTGAAATCCTGTGGGACTTGTCCTTCACGCCAGCATAGCTCTATTAGCTGGTGGATCTGTATAATGTTAAGACGATTGAGTTCGGCATCAATCACAGCCGTTTTTCTCACATCGTCAATTTAACTAACTAACTAACTAACTAACTAACTAACTAACTAACTAACTAACTAAATAAATAAATAACTAACTAACTGACTGACTGACTGACTGACTGACTGACTAACTAACTAACTAAATAAATAAATAACTAACTAACTAACTGACTGACTGACTGACTGACTGACTGACTTATTAACTAACTAACTAAATAAATAAATAACTAACTAACTAACTGACTGACTGACTGATTAACTAACTAACTAAATAAATAAATAACTAACTAACTAACTGACTGACTGACTGATTAACTAACTAACTAAATAACTAACTAACTAACTAACTGACTGACTGACTGACTGACTGACTGACTGACTGACTGACTGACTAACTAAATAAATAAATAACTAATGCCCGCGGAGGAGACGCCACCAACGCAGGTCAACTGACAGATCACAGACAACAATGTTCTACTATATGCCGTGCTGAATCATAACGTGGCTACACCCCAATGTCTCTCTCCAGTGTCTCTCCTTCTATGTGTCTCTCCAATATGTCTCTCCGAGGTGTCTCTCCAGTGAGTCTCTCCAATGTGCCTCTCTGATAATTAGAAAGTCCAGTACCAGCTTTGACCGCCCAGCTGTTTCCTGAGCTTACAGAGGGAAAGGAAAGCTTAACAACACAATTTCCGGGGAGATGCTACTTATATGATTCAGTGCCAGACAAACAGTAGGTGGAACCAGCCATTGTACACAATCAAATGAACAAATATTATAATGTAAGTTTCCATTCACTGATCATTGTCATTGGGGAAGATACACAAAACAAAACAAATAACACGACGGCATTAGTAGGGCAATATATCGTCCGTCTGTTCAAAAAGGGAATCACATTTGGCTATGTATCTTATATTATCCTTTGCAACTGAATCAGTGAATAGATATGTTGTACATGTCTGTTATGTGAATGTGTCGGTGGTCCACCCTTTCCAGTTTTCCCAAGCAGAACACCCTCTAGCACATTCTTGTGAGTGTGTCCTCTAGCAATCTCTTGTGTGTGTCCTACAGCACCCTCTTGTGTGTGTCCTCCAGCACCCTCTTGTGTGTGTCCTTCAGCACACTCTTGTGTGTGTCCTCCAGCACTCTCATGTGTGTCCTCCAGCACCCTCTTGTGTGTGTGTCCTCTAGCAATCTCTTGTGTGTGTGTGTGTCCTCTAGTAACCTCTTGTGTGTGTATCCTCTAGCACCATCTTGTGTGTGTCCTACAGCACCCTCTTGTGTGTGTCCTCCAGCACCCTCATGTGTGTGTCCTTCAGCACACTCTTGTGTGTGTCCTCCAGCACCCTCTTGTGTGTGTCCTTCAGCACACTCTTGTGTGTGTCCTCCAGCACTCTCATGTGTGTCCTCCAGCACCCTCTTGTGTGTGTCCTCCAGCACTCTCATGTGTGTCCTCCAGCACCCTCTTGTGTGTGTGTCCTCCAGCACCGTTCTTGTGTGTGTGTGTCCTCCAGCACCGTTCTTGTGTGTGTGTGTGTCCTCCAGCACCGTTCTTGTGTGTGTGTGTCCTCCAGCACCGTTCTTGTGTGTGTGTGTCCTCCAGCACCGTTCTTGTGTGTGTGTGTGTGTCCTCCAGCACCCTCTTGTATCTGTCCTCTAGTACTCTCTTGTGTGTGTGTCCTCCAGCACCCTCTTGTGTCTGTCCTCTAGTACTCTCTTGTGTGTGTGTGTGTTATCTAGTACCCTCTTGTGTGTGTGTCCTCCAGCTCCCTCTTGTGTGTGTTATCTAGTACCCTCTTGTGTGTGTTATCTAGTACCCTCTTGTGTGTGTTATCTAGTACCCTCTTGTGTGTGTTATCTAGTACCCTCTTGTGTGTGTTATCTAGTACCCTCTTGTGTGTGTTATCTAGTACCCTCTTGTGTGTGTTATCTAGTACCCTCTTGTGTGTGTTATCTAGTACCCTCTTGTGTGTGTTATCTAGTACCCTCTTGTGTGTGTGTCCTCCAGCTCCCTCTTGTGTGTGTTATCTAGTACCCTCTTGTGTGTGTGTCCTCCAGCACCCTCTTGTATCTGTCCTCTAGTACTCTCTTGTGTGTGTGTCCTCCAGCACCCTCTTGTGTCTGTCCTCTAGTACTCTCTTGTGTGTGTGTGTGTTATCTAGTACCCTCTTGTGTGTGTGCCCTCCAGCTCCCTCTTGTGTGTGTTATCTAGTACCCTCTTGTGTGTGTTATCTAGTACCCTCTTGTGTGTGTCCTCCAGTACCCTCTTGTGTGTGTTCCCTCCAGCTCCCTCTTGTGTGTGTCCTCCAGTACCCTCTTGTGTGTGTTCCCTCCAGCTCCCTCTTGTGTGTGTCCTCCAGTACCCTCTTGTGTGTGTCCTCCAGCTCCCTCTTGTGTGTGTTATCTAGTACCCTCTTGTGTGTGTCCTCCAGTACCCTCTTGTGTGTGTCCTCCAGTACCCTCTTGTGTGTGTCCTCCAGCACCCTCTTGTTTGTGTCCTCCAGCTCCCTCTTGTGTGTGTGTGTATCCTCCAGTACCCTCTTGTGTGTGTTATCTAGTACCCTCTTGTGTGTGTGTCCTCCAGCTCCCTCTTGTGTGTGTTATCTAGTACCCTCTTGTGTGTGTGTCCTCCAGCACCCTCTTGTATCTGTCCTCTAGTACTCTCTTGTGTGTGTGTCCTCCAGCACCCTCTTGTGTCTGTCCTCTAGTACTCTCTTGTGTGTGTGTGTGTTATCTAGTACCCTCTTGTGTGTGTGCCCTCCAGCTCCCTCTTGTGTGTGTTATCTAGTACCCTCTTGTGTGTGTTATCTAGTACCCTCTTGTGTGTGTTATCTAGTACCCTCTTGTGTGTGTCCTCCAGTACCCTCTTGTGTGTGTTCCCTCCAGCACCCTCTTGTTTGTGTCCTCCAGCACCCTCTTGTTTGTGTCCTCCAGCTCCCTCTTGTGTGTGTTATCTAGTACCCTCTTGTGTGTGTCCTCCAGTACCCTCTTGTGTGTGTCCTCCAGTACCCTCTTGTGTGTGTCCTCCAGCTCCCTCTTGTGTGTATCCTCCAGTACCCTCTTGTGTGTGTCCTCCAGTACCCTCTTGTGTGTGTCCTCCAGTACCCTCTTGTGTGTATCCTCCAGTACCCTCTTGTGTGTATCCTCCAGTACCCTCTTGTGTGTGTCCTCCATTACCCTCTTGTATGTGTCCTCCAGCTCCCTCTTGTGTGTCCTCCAGCACCCTCTTGTGTGTGTCCTGCAGCTCCCTCTTGTGTGTCCTCCAGCACCCTCTTGTGTGTGTCCTCCAGCACCCTCTTGTGTGTGTCCTGCAGCTCCCTCTTGTGTGTCCTGCAGCTCCCTCTTGTGTGTGTCCTCCAGCACCCTCTTGTGTGTCCTCCAGCACCCTCTTGTGTGTCCTCCAGCACCCTCTTGTGTGTCCTGCAGCTCCCTCTTGTGTGTCCTGCAGCTCCCTCTTGTGTGTGTCCTCCAGCACCCTCTTGTGTGTGTCCTGCAGCTCCCTCTTGTGTGTCCTCCAGCACCCTCTTGTGTGTGTCCTGCAGCTCCCTCTTGTGTGTCCTCCAGTACCCTCTTGTGTGTGTCCTCCAGTACCCTCTTGTGTGTGTCCTCCAGCACCCTCTTGTGTGTGTCCTGCAGCTCCCTCTTGTGTGTCCTCCAGCACCCTCTTGTGTGTGTCCTCCAGCTCCCTCTTGTGTGTCCTCCAGCACCCTCTTGTGTGTGTCCTGCAGCTCCCTCTTGTGTGTCCTCCAGCACCCTCTTGTGTGTGTCCTGCAGCTCCCTCTTGTGTGTCCTCCAGCACCTTCCTGTGTGTGTCCTCCAGCACCGTTCTTGTGTGTGTGTGTGTGTCCTCCAGCACCCTCTTGTATCTGTCCTCTAGTACTCTCTTGTGTGTGTGTCCTCCAGCACCCTCTTGTGTCTGTCCTCTAGTACTCTCTTGTGTGTGTGTGTGTTATCTAGTACCCTCTTGTGTGTGTGTCCTCCAGCTCCCTCTTGTGTGTGTTATCTAGTACCCTCTTGTGTGTGTTATCTAGTACCCTCTTGTGTGTGTTATCTAGTACCCTCTTGTGTGTGTTATCTAGTACCCTCTTGTGTGTGTTATCTAGTACCCTCTTGTGTGTGTTATCTAGTACCCTCTTGTGTGTGTTATCTAGTACCCTCTTGTGTGTGTTATCTAGTACCCTCTTGTGTGTGTGTCCTCCAGCTCCCTCTTGTGTGTGTTATCTAGTACCCTCTTGTGTGTGTGTCCTCCAGCACCCTCTTGTATCTGTCCTCTAGTACTCTCTTGTGTGTGTGTCCTCCAGCACCCTCTTGTGTCTGTCCTCTAGTACTCTCTTGTGTGTGTGTGTGTTATCTAGTACCCTCTTGTGTGTGTGCCCTCCAGCTCCCTCTTGTGTGTGTTATCTAGTACCCTCTTGTGTGTGTTATCTAGTACCCTCTTGTGTGTGTCCTCCAGTACCCTCTTGTGTGTGTTCCCTCCAGCTCCCTCTTGTGTGTGTCCTCCAGCTCCCTCTTGTTTGTGTCCTCCAGCTCCCTCTTGTTTGTGTCCTCCAGCTCCCTCTTGTGTGTGTTATCTAGTACCCTCTTGTGTGTGTCCTCCAGTACCCTCTTGTGTGTGTTCCCTCCAGCACCCTCTTGTTTGTGTCCTCCAGCTCCCTCTTGTGTGTGTCCTCCAGTACCCTCTTGTGTGTGTCCTCCAGTACCCTCTTGTGTGTGTCCTCCAGCACCCTCTTGTTTGTGTCCTCCAGCTCCCTCTTGTGTGTGTTATCTAGTACCCTCTTGTGTGTGTCCTCCAGTACCCTCTTGTGTGTGTTCCCTCCAGCACCCTCTTGTTTGTGTCCTCCAGCTCCCTCTTGTTTGTGTCCTCCAGTACCCTCTTGTTTGTGTCCTCCAGCACCCTCTTGTTTGTGTCCTCCAGCACCCTCTTGTGTGTGTCCTGCAGCTCCCTCTTGTGTGTGTCCTCCAGCACCTTCCTGTGTGTGTCCTCCAGCACCCTCTTGTGTGTGTCCTCCAGCACCTTCCTGTGTGTGTCCTCCAGCACCCTCTTGTGTGTGTCCTCCAGCACCCTCTTGTGTCTGTCCTCTAGTACTATCTTGTGTGTGTGTGTGTTATCTAGTACCCTCTTGTGTGTGTGCCCTCCAGCTCCCTCTTGTGTGTGTCCTCCAGCACCCTCTTGTTTGTGTCCTGCAGCACCCTCTTGTGTGTGTTCTCCAGCACCCTCTTGTTTGTGTCCTGCAGCTCCCTCTTGTGTGTCCTCCAGCACCCTCTTGAGTGTGTCCTGCAGCTCCCTCTTGTGTGTGTCCTCCAGCACCCTCTTGTGTGTGTCCTCCAGCACCTTCTTGTTTGTCCTGCAGCTCCCTCTTGTGTGTCCTCCAGCACCCTCTTGAGTGTGTCCTGCAGCTCCCTCTTGTGTGTGTCCTCCAGCACCTTCTTGTGTGTGTGTCCTCCAGCACCCTCTTGTGTGTGTCTTTTAGGACCCTCTTGTGTGTGTGTCCTCCAGCACCCTCTTGTGTGTGTCTTTTAGGACCCTCTTGTGTGTGTGTCCTCCAGCACCCTCTTGTGTGTGTCCTCCAGTACCCTCTTGTGTGTGTGTGTGTGTCCTCCAGCACCCTCTTGTATGTGTCCTCCAGTACCCTCTTGTGTGTGTGTGTGTCCTCCAGCACCCTCTTGTGTGTGTCCTCTAGTACCCTCTTGTTTGTATGTTCTCTAGTACCCTCTTGTGTTTGTGTCCTCTAGTATCCTCTTGTCAGTGTTCCCTAGTACCCTCTTGTGAGTTTCCTCTAACACCCTCTTGTTTGTGTCCTCTTGTCCCAGAGTTAACTCATGAATTGCCTCACATCAAATGTCTACTAGTTTGAGAAGCAGTCGACGTGGCCGAAAGGATAAGACCGCTTAAGCTCCTAAATTTCCAGTGAATTATTACGAGGTAGGGGGATCATTCCTTCCACCGGTCAGCTCGACTTAAACGTTGACTTCTCGTTCAGAAGGCCGTGGCAAACTACTGAACATACAATTGCATGGCAAATCAAACTAGGGTTGATCGCATCACCCTGCAAAGGACATGGGACAATTTTAAGTAGTTTGAGAATCATTGTTGTAGACTATATGCCTTAGTTCGTTGTGATGGTATAATCACCACGGCTACGTATCAAGATTACGAAACTATATCTCAGAAATTATGTAATCTAGAAGAATCCCGTGACTGTGATGTAAACGAAAATTATAGTCTGTCTCTCTCTCATACTTAGATAATGCCTACGTATTCTTCTGTTTGTTAAATTTTCCCAAACAACTCTCTTGTATTTAGATAATGCCTCAGACAGATGCAAGGCCCAGGACACTTCGGAACACTGAAATCGTTCTGGCGACTACATAAAAGCATGAGTGGTGTAGTCAAGAATAAGAGCATTTCTGACTTCCAAGGTGCTGACCTCATCTGGCAGAGGACTGACGAGGACAAGGGCAAAGCCCTCTTTGAACGCTACCTTGAGCAAAGCAACCAGACAGACATGGAAGGCCGAAATCTGGCCAAGGAGGTCACCTCAGACAGATGCAAGGCCCAGGACACTTCGGATGAAGACACAGTGACAGTGAAAGAAATCAAGGCTGTGCTTCGACGATCAAAAAACAGTGCTCCAGGTCCTGATGGCATAAGATACGATGACATTAATAGGTGTACCGACAATGAGCTAGAGAAACTAGCAGACATGTACAACAACAGTATAGGGGGTGCTAGCATCAAGGAGGAATGGTTACACAGCTATCTGATTCCCTTGCCGAAGCCTGACAAAGACCACAAAAAAATTCAGGGATATCGAATTATAACCATGCAGAATACAATAGGCAAGCTGCTGGAGAAGATAATTGCCAAGAAAATATCAAGCCAACTAGAGAGGCAAGGTGTTTTCCCACCCACCCTGGGTGGGTACCGTCCAAAAAGGGAAACCTGGACCAATGCAGCAGTCTTTGCCCAGGATGTCTATGAAGGTTTCCACTCAAGCACTGAAACCGTTGCTGCAGCGATTGATCTTGAGGACGCATACAACAGAGTACCACTGGATTTTTTAATGTTTCAGCTTCTCGAACTAAACATAAGTCCATTCCTCCTTAGTTGGATCGCTGCAGCCCTCTTCCAACGGAAAGTAGTTTTTAGATGTGGCAGTTGGACTTCGGAACCAACAACAATATATCCTGGCCTACCACAGGGATCACCATTATCTCCGGTACTGTTCAACGCCTACACAGTGAGAATCACCAGTGAGCAGATCACTGGACCTGGAAGGACATTGTCATATGCCGATGATGTTTTAGTGTATCGTCAGGGGAAGGATAGAGAGGAGGTTGCTGTGGAACTACAAACCGAACTCAATCGCATAAGTACTTGGTGTGATGAAGCTGGGGCAATGGTCAACCCAACAAAGGCAACAGTGACTTGGTTCTCGTTGAATAATCATATTGTCAACACTCCAACACCAACTGTAATGCTGTGTTCAGAGATGGTGGAAAGAACGCAGGCAATGAATTACCTGGGGATACGGTTTGATCGAAGCCTTGCTTATAATGTGCACATAGACCAGGTGATAACAAAGGCCAAGCGGGGTTTGGCAGCGATGCGGGTGATGGCGGCAGCAAACTGTGAGCAGCGCCATCTATGTCTTCTGTACGAGGGGTTGGTCATGTCTGTTTTGGAGTATGCAATGGCAATCCTGACTCTCAGCCATAAGCAGATAGAACGGATGGAAAGGATACAGAATGAAGCTATGCGCATTATTCTTGGATGTACAAGAGATACAGCATGCAGGGCGATGCGCTACCTTCTTGGGTTTCCAACCATTGAAGAGAGAATACAAGATTGCAGGGCACGCGCCTACCTCAGAATTAACGCAAACACACAACATCCACTGCATAGTGAAATTAGGAAGGTGAAGGGCAGCAGGTTAAAAAGAGGACGATCGTTGATGGGTCAAGCCGAAGACATTCTTCAACAGGTGTGTTCACTTGAGGACTTAGAACCTGGCGAGGAGTGCACATCCTTTTCAGTTTGCATCCAACTTGACAAAAAATGCAGACAAGAAAATCCGGCTGCTGTTGAGGCTGAAGTACAAGCGTTGATTTTCGAGAATTCGCTAGACGGTGACGCGGTCATCTACACAGATGGGTCGGTCGTCCGACATGTGAGAAGCTCATGGGCCTTTACAGCTCGGGCCGGAGGGAGAATTGTGAAGGAGGACTCTGGTGCTTTTACTGAAACCACAAGTAGCCTGACCATGGAAGTCATGGCAGTAAGTAAATCAATAACATGGCTCGAGACACAGACATTCACTAGGGCTTGTTTCCTTAGCGACTCAATGAACATGATCAAGAGGATAGAGGAGGGGTCGATCCGAAGAGAATGGTTGCTGCCTCTGGAGCGGTCTCGACTGGCAAAGAATAGTTTCATCTTCGTGCCAGGGCATGCGGGAGTACAAGGAAATGAGCGGGCTGACAAGCTCGCAGGTGAGGCTACTATGGAGGGCGGACGCGCCATGGACCAGGCCGACATTCTGAATGCTCTACGAGAAGTAAGACTTTTGCGAGAACCAAGTGATGACTGTGAATCTACAACAATGGCCAGACTGCGAGAGCAGCAAATTAAAAGAGGTGTGGCCAAACAAGAACACTACGCAGGAAGCCAAAGAAGATTGATAAACCAACACAGAACTGGCGTCGTTAGCCGCTACACGCTGCGGGATTTGCTGAGGAAGGGGATCCGAGCACTTATGGACTGAATGGTTCGATGTGCAATGAGGATGATCTGTCGACTAACTAACTAACTAACTAACTAACTAACTAACTAACTAACTAACTAACTAACTAGATAATGCCTACATATTCTTCTTTCAGTTAAATGTTCCCACAAAACTCTCTTGAATTTAGATGATGTCTACATATTCATCCTTCTGTTAAATTCTCAAACGAAACGAAACGAACTAGACATTCTTGTCAGTACGTAGATGTTTCTCAGAGCCCTGGTATCAACTGTGAAGGAAATTACTCTCCGACCGCGACCAAGTGTCACCAACAATTAACCACTGTCTCACACGGCAAAGTACGGGTTGTAATACTTGCGCCATTATCGCTTGCTTCTCATTTGGATAATTAAATAAGAAGGGCTTTGGCAGTGTTAAACAGGTATTCTCCACGGTAGTTCTGGTAGAATTAAGTAAGGACAGTTCCATTTGGTCATGTTCGTCACTGTTGTCATACGAGTGTCCTAAGTTCACTGGGATGTTGCATCACAGGAAACCGCTGATGACCTAAGCTATGGTCTATAATATCATTTTTGTTATTATGTTCTGTTTGTTTGTTTATTGATCTCCTCCTCCTCCTCCTCCTCCTCCCTCTCCTCCTCCTCCTCCTCCTCCTCCTCGTCCTTCTCCTCCTCTTCCACTTCCTCTTCTTCCTCCTCCCCCCTCCTCCTTCTTCTTCTTCTTCTTCTTCTTCTTCTTCTTCTTCTTCTTCTTCTTCTTCTTCTTCTTCTTCTTCTTCTTCTTCTTCTTCTTCTTCTTCTTCTTCTTCTTCTTCTTCTTCTTCTTCTTCTTCTTCTTCTTCTTCTTCTTCTTCTTCTTCTTCTTCTTCTTCTTCTTCTTCTTCTTCTTCTTCTTCTTCTTCTTCTTCTTCTTCTTCTTCTTCTTCTTCTTCTTCTTCTTCTTCTTCTTCTTCTTCTTCTTCTTCTTCTTCTTCTTCATAACAGTGAATACGATTTATGTTTGGAAAGAAAGCACTCACAGATAAGTAAACATCCGAAAGGTCAGTTATTTCGACTTCAATACCCATGCGTTTAAAATGTATTTACTCATAACAGATATAATCCGGTGGGCGGCACTGGATAGTGTCATTCCTCGTGGTCTCGTCGCAGATGATCTTTGATGTAAGGCCAGTGATGGTAGTTGTTGGTGTTGCATTCTAATAACATGGCCAAACCACTTGATCTTCTGTCTTTCAATAAATGTGGCACAAGATGTTGATCCCACTGTCTGTCCGATAACAGCATTTCTTACTCGGTCTCGGATTGTTAAGTTGGCAGCTCTACTCAGGCATTTTCTTCTTCTTCGTTCATCCGGATTTTTTTTTTCGGATGTGACTGCGTTGTGCCTGTTTACAGCAGAGCTGCGTTCTTGCGCCGTTAGGCCGACACATCCGACTTCTGCGGGCATTTGTTGACCGGGTTAACCTTCCTGGGGGTTTCTTAGGACGTTTGAATCTCACTGTTGTGGTGTTATCCCCCATCCTAGCTGGCCCATATAGAACAGCAAAAGACATCCTGGTCAACCCTCAAGGGAAGGCAGGGGCAGACCATGGGCATTCCCCGCCATCCAAGGAGGCTTCCATACTTGCAGAGCCATCACACAGCGCTCTGGTACTGGGCTCACCCAAGGAATCGTCACGTCCTGCACATGGCTGCTTAGCCTCACTTCCGTATATTGGGCCTTCCGTTCACCATAGGCTGTTCCTCCGGAAACCAGAAGAATGCAGTCTGCAGATGACATCCACACAGTGAGCTTTCGATTAAGACTTTCGACATAATGGATTTGCTATCCAAGCAATATTCCATTTCGTGCCACTAGGACACATTTTCCACCTTTTATGAAGCCCACACAGTGAGCTTTCGATTCGGACTTTTCACGTAATGGATTTGCTATCTAAGCAATATTCCATTTCGTGTCACTAGGACACTTTTTCCACCATTTACGAAGCCCACACAGTGAGCTTTTGATTCGGACTTTCCACGTAATGGATGTGCTATCCAAGCAATATTCCATTTCATGCCTCTGGGACGCTTTTGTAACCGACATACCTGTGGTATGAAGTGTGGCAGTCTAAATACATCTTCATGCACCTTTAGATGTCAACCTGAATGTAGTTAAAGTAAGCTGTAGTCAACTTGAGCTTGTTGATATCTCCATAGAGCTTGTCCTCAAATGAAGCAGGCGTGGGCCAAAATATCTTTCTCTGTTCTGCAAATATTGGGCACTCCTGCAGCAAATGTTTAGCTGTCATTTTACCAGTTC
The DNA here is from genome assembly GCA_963921405.1 of Cepaea hortensis. Classification (NCBI taxonomy): domain Eukaryota; kingdom Metazoa; phylum Mollusca; class Gastropoda; order Stylommatophora; family Helicidae; genus Cepaea; species Cepaea hortensis. The sequence goes on along the minus strand of OY992893.1, from coordinate 14,766,292 downwards.
CACAATTACATTCATCGGTATCTCCTATCTTTAGTTTATTGAACAAGTGGTGTTTCAGCCTGTTATGTCCTGTGCGGAGTCTGAAGATTGCTACTTGTTCTCTTCGGTCGAGTTTGTAATATGCATCATCCTTCTGGTGGCCTGGATGCTCTGATTCCCATTTGGTTCTATAAGTGCTTTTTATAAACCTTTTTGCCTCATTATAGGTTATGTCTATGTCAGGCTGTGGTAATCGTCCACCCTCTTTTGCTAGTCTGTCTGCCTCTTCATTTCCAGGTATACTGCAATGTGATGGGATCCACTGTATTACAACTTTTTTGGATTTCTGGCATAGACCATGGAGTGCTGCTCTTAGGTCAGCTAGTTCTGTGCTGTTTTTGCTCTTCAGTATTGAGACAGCTGACTTTGCATCTGTGAAGATAGCTATTTGCTTCTCTTTATTTTCCTCCATCAAGAGCATTTCTGCTGCAGTTTTCAAAGCCTCTACCTCCGCTTTGAAGTTACTTGAAAATTTTCCAGTTGCCACTGATTGTGTTTTTATCACTCCATTTTTTAAATTAAGGAGAATTCCTCCTCCTCCATTTTTAATTGAATCTTTGGCTGATCCATCTGTATATGCATGGGTCCAATTGCTGCATGGGAATGTTCTTTTATGTAGTTGAGGGTTATTTTTCTTCTTTCGGTTTCATTCTGAGTGTTCTTTTTCTCAATACCAGGAATGTTTTCTATCATCTCAGGCAGTTGCTGCTGTCTCCAAGCTGGGAAGTTGTCTGCATTGTAAATGGGCTTGACTGTTGATATGTTAAGTATAGGATCTGCCCTAATCTTTCGTTCTGCAGTTTCTACAAAGTTGCTACGCTTCAGTCTTCCTTTTCCAAAACCATTAAACCTGTTATACATAGGGTGGTCTGTCAATCTTCTAAATTTTTCTGCTTGTTGCTGGGCTCTGCTATCTCTTCTGTCCTGCATTGGTTGGAAACATGTGATCTTCTCTAGTTCATTAATAGGCGTTGTCTTCAGGCTTCCAGTTATGATTCGCATTCCTTGGTTTTGGACTCTACTTATTTTGTTAAAGTTTGACTTAGCTGCTGTTGCCCAAGCTGCAATGCCATATTCCAGTACTGGCCTCACCCGTCCAGTATATAACTTCTTGAGAACTTTCTCATCTGCTCCCCACGTTGTACCAGCAAGCTTTTTCATGATTGCCATTCTCTGCCTTGCTCTTGTTCGATTTTTCTCAACCTGTGTCTTCCATGTCAGGCGACGATCAAAGGTGACTCCTAGATAGTTTGGATTTTCTTCATGGCGCAATATTTGTCCATTCAATACCAGCTTAGTTTGTTGAGTTTTATTTGAGAGGGAGAACACTGTGCATGTTGTTTTCTCCTCACTTATCTTCACTAGCCATGATTTTGACCAGTCCTCTAGCGCTAATAAGGCTTGCTGTATTCTGCTGTTAGCTGTACTAATATATTCTTCAGATGTCCATATGGCTAGGTCATCTGCAAAGGAGGATGTGTGTACTCTGGCTGGAAAATTTTCTGTGATGTCATTTATATATGCTAGGAATAATGTTGGTGAAAGAACTCCTCCTTGAGGGACACCTTGCTCCAACAGCATCATTTTGCTTGTTTGTCCTTGTACTTTTGTCCTGGCAGTTCTGTTCTCAAGGTAGTGGCTGATCCATTTATACATTTTTCCACAAACATGCATTTTTTGCAGTTTTACTTTCATTGCTTCCTTCCATACTTTATCAAATGCTTTTTCTAAATCTATCCAGACTGCTAGTGTGTGCTTTTTCTCTTGAAAGGCATCCTCTATTTCCTGAGCTATATAGGTTATTTGATCTTCAGTGGATCTGCACTTTCTGAATCCTGCTTGGTGTGGTGTTAAGAGTTTGTTTTCTTCCAGATGCCATGTTAGCCTGCCATTGATAATGTGTTCCATTAATTTTCATACACAGCTAAGTAGACTGATAGGTCGATAGCCATTTGGTTCTTCCAGGTCTTTTCCTTTCTTTGGGACTGGTATTAGTATAGCTTCCTTCCATGCCTGTGGACTATTCCTCACTTCCAGCTGTTATTTAGGACTGCTAGTAATTTCTTCTTTGCCTTGGTGCCTAGTCCTATTAGCATTTAATTTGTGATTCCATCCTTTCCTGGTGATTTCTTCTTTTTTAGGGTATTCATCGCGTTCCTTTTCTTCCATTGTTAGATTTGCCATCATATATTCTGCTGCTGTCTCTGTATTTCTATGATGTATCTGTTTGTCTTTGATTGCTTTCTTCTGTTCGGTTGTAATATCAATGTGGTTTGCATTTTCATAGTGTTCCATTAGTGCATTTGCAGCCTTTTTTCCTGTAAGCAAGGCATTTCCTTGTTTAATTGTTATTTTTTGTTTCTAGGTCCTCCATTGTTGATGGCTTTCACTAGTTTCCATAGTTTGTTTCCATCCCTGTCAAAATTCAAGTTTTCTGTTTTTTCCCTCCAACAATCTCTTGTTGTTTGATTTACTGTTCTTTTATATTTTGCTGAGATGGCTTTGAGAGAGATGTTCGCTTCAATTGTTTGTTCTCTCTCTGCTGTCTTCCTGGCATCTTCAACTTTGTCCTCCAAACTTTGTAGTTCTTCAGTCCAGTATGGTTTGCAATTTTTCCTCGCTCCTCTTGGAATGGACTCAGTGGCTGCCTGTATTATCGCTCTGTTTAGACTTTCCACCATTTGCTTTATGTTGCCATATCGTGTATTTATCTTTTCACAATATTTGTCTGTTAGTATGGCAAATCTGTCCCAATCTGCCCGTTTGTAATTCCAGCGGGGCAAGGGCTTTTGCTCCTGTGGAACATACTCCATATTCATTACAAGCTTGATTGGTCTGTGGTCACTACCTGCTAATTGGTCCAGCACATGGCGATCGATTTTGTGGAGGATGTCTCCTGTGCAGAAAGCTAAGTCTGGAGTAGAAGTGGTAAGCCATCTTCTGGAGTAGAAGCTCGGTGTGTCATCCGCTTTGTTGAGTAGATGGGGATTTGAGTCTATTTCCCAGTCCTCTAATTCATCTCCTCTTTTGTCAGTATCTGGGTATCCCCATCTTTCTGAACGGCTATTAAAGTCTCCGACAATAATGCAGTTTGTGTCAGTTATTTTCATGTTTGAGAGTGTAAGGTCCTTATCTGCTGGGCTATACAGATTGTAGATTCTCATTTTCACGTCCTTTATCATTATATCAACACCTATAATTTCCGTTTGGTTGCCAGAGATCACAGATACTTCGCTGCAAGGTATTGTATTTCGTGTAAGTATCAGAACTCCTCCTTTGTGTCCTTCGCGGTCGAAACGTGTGGCCTGATATCCTCTGACTGAGAATTTGTGATTGGCGTTGAGGTGTCTCTTGAATGCATGCCACATCTATTCTATCTTTATGAAGACGCTGTGTTAGGGAGTCTTTCTTCTTGTAAACTCCTTCGGCATTCCACTGTAGTATGTTGAGTGTCCGGGGTATTTGGTCAATAGCTCTTAACCTACTCCTCTGTGCCTTGACTCCACAGCACAGGGGAAGGTGACCACCAGTAGTCATGGGTGGACCCACTCGAGGCAGGGGGCCCGGCACTATCGCCGCCTGATGGGATTTCACGGAATTAGCACCATAACGATTAATTTTTATTTGTGACATCATGAATTAAGTTACGTTGCACTGCTTTGTCAAGCCTGTGGCTCAGTACATCCGATTTCGACAAGCATTTTTCGGGATGCTTTCCCTAGCCTTTGACTGTCCCCAGTCTACCTACAAGGCAGCAGGTTTGTGCGTCGCTTCGTCTGGTCCCTCTCCCTTGACCTGTCCGACATGGGTGACCCTACCAGTAGCTGTGCATAGCTCTTGGGGTCATTGGAACGCGCAAGCCCCTCTACCTCGTCATTGTGGAAGCACGGCAGAGGGGACTCAGGCATCTCATTTCGCAGGTGGTGATTTTGCGAGAGTGTGATTTTGATAAAATCCAAGCTTGAGATTGATAGCATAGGGTTGGTATGAATATGCTCTTTATTATCTGTCCTTTTGCTGACATGGGTATATTTGGATGTTTCAGTAAGGGTGATAGTTGATATGTAAGTGCACTAACATTTTAACATCCGGTTTCGATTTCTCTGTCCAATCTGCCATCTTCTGTGATCATACTTCCAAGATATTTGAATTCTTTAACTTGTTTCAGAGTTGTGCTATTTATCTGTATACTTACTTTGCCCGGCGTTCTGCTAAATTGCATTACGTCGGTTTTGGCTGTATTTATACTCATATTGTATCTGCTGCAGGTTGAACTCAGATTAGTAATATGATTTTATATTCTGCCCTAGGCGTTGTAAAACGGGCACTGATCGTCTGCAAATAGAAGTTCATTTATTTCCTGTGGGTCAGCTGTTTCATCTGGAGTAAAGAGTTCTAAATTTTCTGAATCTGTTCTGTCAGGACTTGCTTCTTTGGAAATTCTGTCCATGTAGATATTAAATATCAGGGGAGAGAGCACACATCCCTGTCTCACTCCTGTATTGACTGTGAAAATATCTGATATACCTTCTTGTGTTCTTACCTCACTTCGGCTCGAGTGGTACATGGCTATGATGTTTTCAACAATTGCCCTTGAATCCCATAGTCTTCAAGCATGGTCCTTTATTTGTATCTGTCTACTCTGTCGAAAGCCTTTTTCTGATCTACAAACCCAATATTCTGGTGTTCACTATATTCAATACTTCTGTCACATATTTGTCTAAGTGTAAATAGTGCATCAGTGCAACTTTTACATTTGCGAAAACCGAATTGTGCTTTGCTTAACTGTTGTTCAACTATGGGTCTAGCTCTTTGTTCCAATAGTGTTGCGTACATTTTCCCTACTTGGCTCAGGAGTGATATACCTCTATATGTTTCGCACTCTCTCATATTGCCTATCTTTGTCCATATTGGTACTATTATTGCCTGTTGCCAATCATCTGGGACTTTTCTTTCTTCCCATGCTATATTAAAAAGTCTTGTTAGCCATTTAACTCCTGTTTTCCCACAGGCCCGAAAAGATTCTGTTGTTATTCCTTATGGACCCGATGATTTTTTGTTTTGTTTTTTTGTTGTTGCAATTTTCTGTATAACTGTGTTTTGACTTCCGCTGGTATGAAATTTGGTTCTTAATGAAATAAAGAGAAAATCCAGAAATTCAAAGACCAAAATCTTTGGAGAGTCATGAACACCTACGCCAAATGGCATGGTACTCGATGTTGATAATTAATAATGCCTATAAAATAGTTTTGCAATTTTGTGACTGTCATAATCTCCCAACCAGTTCTACCGCGTCGTCGTCAACGACGCCTGGCAATTACGGCCAGGTCCACCCGTGAGCGACACTAACCACGCTGTGACAGGAATGGTCAGTCGGTGCATGCGTGGGACATGAAGTCCACGCAGGGACACAACCCCGACTAGCGAGAACTCACAGCGGTTAGCGCCAGACGGCTTGGGACAGTTGTACAGGACAGACGGAATGAATGGCGCTCGTATACTTGTATGTATGAACGCGAATAGATAGGACGCCTGTGTGAGTATAGGAGACTATGCGCTTGTGAGTTGTATACATTGCATTTATATATCTATTGATTGTATTATGGCATCGATATTGTCATTGCGCGATGCATGTAATGGTTGTGATGAGTGAGAAGTGTGAATAAAGTGTTTGAATTGTATTTGCAGTGTGTCACGTAAAGTCATTCTGTGACTCTGTTTGTATCACATCTGTTAGTGATTACGAGCCTGTGTTATTGCTGAATGCAAGATTCTGACAGTGACGAGGTGACGCCTTGTTCGCCATGAAAACATCACACTAACTAACGTAATGAAAAAAACAAATAATTCCTATCAATACGTATTGAGTCACAATGGCAAATGATGACGTTATGCGACGCCGCTGATAATGTCTGCGGTAAAATTGAAGAAAGAAACTTTATATAATAAAGCAATGAGAGAACGTATAAGACAGGAACGCATAAAGGTTATAAGAATATAAGGCAATAAGCAAAACTTATAAACTGTTTCCCTATCATAGCTCTTCATTATGACAAAACATACACTAACAAAAAAAAACTTCAACCATCAAGTAACAGGTTCTTTACAGAACCTAGCTTTCATCACGTTGAGCCGAATAAACTCTCGATCTCCGGCCATGCCTTTTTCCTCATGCACAATAATACCCAAGGTGTCTAAATTCTCTATGTCCCTCTCAATGCTGGCCCTTGGTTGCCTCGTGGCCCCTCATGCCCAGGATGTCTGCAATACTCTATGTCCCTATCCATGCAGGCCCACGGCTGCCTCGTGCCCCCTCATGTCCAGGATGTCTGCAATGCTCTATGCCCCTCTCCATGCAGGCCCATGGCTGCCTCGTGGCCCCTCATGCCCAGGATGTCTGCAATACTCTATGTCCCTATCTATGCAGACCCACGGCTGCCTCGTGCCCCCTCATGTCCAGGATGTCTGCAATGCTCTATGCCCCTCTCCATGCAGGCCCACGGCTGCCTCGTGCCCCCTCATGTCCAGGATGTCTGCAATGCTCTATGCCCCTCTCCATGCTGGCCCTTGGTTGCCTCGTGCTCCCTCATGCCCAGGATGCCTGCAATACTCTATGTCCCTATCCATGCTGGCCCTTGGTTGCCTCGTGCTCCCTCATGCCCAGGATGTCTGCAATACTCTATGTCCCTCTCCATGCTGGTCCAGGTCTGCCTCGTGCCCCCTCATGCCCAGGATGTCTGCAATGCTCTATGTCCCTCTCCATGCAGGCCCATGGCTGCCTCGTGCCCCCTCATGCCCAAGATGTCTGCGATACCTCTGTGTCCATCAACCACGCCTGTATCACTGGTTGACAAGAGAATTATTCATTCTTCGGGAATCCCCGTGCAACTGACAGGTCATAAAATGCCGAACTCGTCGATTTTTAGATGTGTTCTTAATAGCCTCATAAATTTAACACAGATAATGATTTTCGTATATTGAGTTAAACTAACAATAATCGTGTGCTCAAATTCACCAAGGCATTAGCAATTAGGCGATTCCAGCCAATTTTGTGCAAATAGAGGCTGGCCGACTGGCTTAAACGCCGGACTCTCCTGCGGGAGAACCGGGTTCGATCTCTCGGTAAGATGTGGGATTTATTTCTGTCGGGGGGCAAAATGAAAATCCTAATCTGCAAAGTTCGCGGCGACTGCACTAGCCAGGCGGCCTTAAATCCTCACGCTCAAACACCCCTCTGCCATACACCGCAAGGTACTATATTGGCAGTAAATGACAGGTTAACAGTTATTTCAGAAATATTTAATTTTAAATTTGAGCTGCTGTGGGGATAACTAATACGACACATTAGAACAATATCAGTGACCATGTGTTTTAAGTATTTTAGAAAATAAAGTATAATTTATCTATTTACTTTATGGATATATCACGCAGTATGCATCTGACGATATGAAGCGAAATAAGGCAGGCAATTAATCGTGCAACATGTTTATGGATTCTGTGTTTACATATTAATTCTGTATCACTTCATTTAACCGCCGTGCTGATCTTTCGAGGTTTGCAAAAGACGAAGCAGCTCATGGGGCTGCTGTGTTCAAGGAATAAATACCGAAATAGGTGCACTATATCAACAAGGACAGGACAGTAATTGCTAACTGGTCACCCAGAAGAACAACCAAGGTTGAGAAGAAGTGATTGCTGCTGTTTCCAAATTACAGTAACATTGTCTTCCCGTTCAGTGCACGGGCTTTGGGAGGGAGCCGTTCATTAGAACACAGTTCCCTCTACATTGCTGCAGAGACATGTGACTGTGCGGTCTGATTTACGTTTGTGCATGCATACCTCATTAAAGCCAAAGACTGGTTTTCTTCTTTATCTTCTTCTCAGCTTCCTAACATTCTTCTTCGTTCTTTATCTCCTCCTCCTCCTCCCCTCCTCCTCCTCCTCTTTTTCTTCTTCTTCTTCTTCTTCTTCTTCTTCTTCTTCTTCTTCTTCTTCTTCTTCTTCTTCTTCTTCTTCTTCTTCTTCTTCAAAGATATTGTTAAAATTACCCTTCGTCTTTTTCTCCTATTGCTCGAAACAGTCTTCCTCTTATTTCTGCTCATTCTCCGTATTGTCCCTTCCTCCTCCTTATTCGTCTTCCTTTTATTCTCATTCTCCTGCTTCTCATTCTTTCTCTTCTATTCCGCCCCTTCTTTTCCTTCTTTCTCTTCTTTCTCTACCCCTCTTCTTCCTCGTACGTCTGCCGGAGCCTCCTCCTCCACACTTGTTTTTTCATCTTCTTCATCTTCTTCTCGTTCGCTATGGTTTATCCTAATGGTCATTCACTAATTTCTGTTTGTTTAAATTCATCTTGCTTTATTTGAGACTGTCTGGGTCTCCCTAATAGATGTGTCAGGAGTGTATCTCGTGGAGCCAATGTTCTGTCTACAGTTAATAAAACACATCTCCAAGTATTTATTCATATGTCTCTTCTGTCGGTGCCTATTTCCACAGGGAATATGGGCCAAGAGCAGTCTGGGTAATTGACTGTTAGCCTTGAACTAAATACTTCACACTTCACTTGTCTTCGTCGCGTTATTGCGTCGTGACTTTGTTCTTTCTGAGACAATTCCTCACTACTACTCACCAATGTGATTAAAGTTAAAATCGAACTCATGCAAGAGTAAGTAAGAAATATTGGTAACACCACACCTTAGACTATATACATATGGTCAAGACTGGGAATGATAACTCTTTCGGGAATCATATAGGAACATACATGGTCAACTTGGCCATGTGATCTTCGTATTATCAGACACAAACAGCTGTACCTCAATTTGACGCAAGCCATCTTGAATTCATCGGAAATGTGATAGAATCAGATTTGCAGATACACGGTTGAAGCAAGGAAATCTGCCTGGCCGCTAGAAAACGAAGAATGAGAATTAGGGCGAATTCATGTTTGTTATCACGTGTCAAGGCTAGCACCATATCGCCAGTATGCCTCGAGGCATGTAGAAGGGTCTTTAACTGAATTCCATGCTGCGGCATTTGTGTGGATAGAGATTTGTCGCTTGATCTCAATAAAACGATGACACCTGCAGATAGAATCTGTGTTTGCAGAGAATTCATTTCCGCGAAATAAATCCGGAATTTACGGAGCTCTATTTTGGAGGTCATTATCAGACGAACGAGTTCATCGTGATGAACGTGGAGACGTGAGCCAAGGCCTGTAAATACACTGTGGTATGATGGTGTCTGCATAGCCACTTGGGGGAGCACAGTTGTAAATGGATGGGGTAATGGATAAATAAATGACATGGTGCAAGGTTGGCTCTAAATGATTAACTTTATGCTTTATATCTGATTGATTATCTGTATGCGTTACCATCCATCATGTGTCATGCCGATAAGCGTGGGCGGAAATGTTTCGCCATGTCACTCGATCACCAGAGTCATGGATCTGCTCAGTGTTCTTGTATCGACCATAGCACGCGGTCAAGCCATCCGTGCATTTACTTCTCTGCCTTCCCCTTGTTCTCTTCCCTTCGATCTTGCCAGTTGTCACCAAGTTCTCAAATTTATTTCTTGTCATAACGTGCCCAAAATAATTTGACTACCTACGTCTAATTTCTCTAATCAGTGTCCGATTTTCATAAGTTTCTTGAAGGACTCTGTCACTCATTTTTCTATACATCCGTTGTATTCTTTGCATTTTCGCCAGAAACCACATTTCCACGGCTATCAGACGTTTCTTCAGCTTTTCCGCTCATTGCCTATGCTTCACGCCCATACAAAAGTACAGATTCTATGCAGCAGTTCAACATTCTTTCTCTCGTTGTAAATGACATCTTTTTATTTTTCAATATGCTACTCATCAATACTGTTTAGTTTTGTTTAGTTTAGTTTAGTCGAAGGATAAACATCACGGCACATGGGTGCAACCCATAAGTGCTCAATTCTCCTCCTAACTCAAACCTGAGTCTGGAGAAACTCAGCTCAGTGCACGTCCTCCGTAGCACCGGGAAGGATCCTGACTTTGGGTAGATTTTTAACTGGAAATTTTGCCTGGGCCGCACCGTTAGGCTACTCTTTTTCGATTTCCAACTGCCAAGGGACTTTTTACGTGCGCAATAATACACACGGGCATCCGATCTCACTACCAGAGACCAGGGGAAATCTTATTACTAGAAGTCCACGAGAAAATATCCCGATCATCACCAGGGCTTGAACCAGGCACCTCCAGCACTCGAGGAGGACACCATACCTTGAGACCACGCAGCCCCCGTCATCATCAATACTGTAGCATAAGCATATCTAATGTTATTCAAGGTACGTCCCCCAATGATGATTTCTTTCATATCTTCTACGTTTCTGAAAATATTTTCACTTTACAGTGTAAAAAGATGCTTCAGATCTGATTGATTATCTTTATTCTTTAGATCTGACTGATTAACTTTGCGTTTTAGATCTCACTAACTGTATGATTCAGACTTTATTCGTTACCTCGATCCGGTCGATCAGATTGCATAATTGGCACTTTAGATACGATTCATTAACTGGATTCCATGTCACTGAGCGCACGGGTGGTCTGTGTCTCTCAGCAGAGATCGGAATGTAAGGATGCTTGTTCACGTAGTACAGTGATCAATCATGAATTGACAAAGTTCAACTCCTTCACTGGTCAATTGTACTAACATGGTGACCGCGTCCTTGACTTGGGGACGTAAATTATAAGTACCTCTGAAGTCGCAGTAGATTTGCCTGATGGCAATATACGCCTGGTAGCAGGGAAAGCTAATCCACGCACAAAACTTCCTCCAAAGTCGGAGAGTGTCTGCCTGCACGGCGAGGAACCATCAGTCTGCACACCAATAAGTCAGACATGGGACAACGGATACTCACGCAAACCTCGGTCCTGTATGACATCACACTGATGTTGGACAACAGGATGTCTTCATCCGACATACAGGACTTAACGCTGGAGTTCATAGCCAGCGAACACAAGCAAGCAAGCAAGCACGCACAAAAACCAGTCAAATACATTAGAATTAGTAGCACGTGTATGGAATACGCCTGAATTCAAAGCAAACGAGTAATAAAAGAAGGTATGCAGAACGTATTCAGACTGACGAAGGCTGCCCATCTCGCTATAGTTTCGCACCAGCATTCCTCGGGTTACTAATTTCCCAATCTACGTACTCAAGTCTCTGAAGCTGGCATACACCATGCCTCCAGATGCCACCAATACACTTCTGAAGATCAACGATATGAAGGCAAGATGTATCGCCAAGGAAACAGCTAGCAATCTATGCTTAGTTCGGAGTTTTAATTGTATCCTAATGATACCAATGTTTGGGAGCAACGGTAACTTACGTAATTACAGAGGAACTGACTGACTTACAGACTGAATTATTTAATTACTTACTTATATGCTAACATACACGTTTATGTACTTACTTGGTTACCTGCTTCTTTACTTACTTATTTGTTTGTTTGTTTGTTTGTTTGTTTTTTGTTTTTGTTTGTTTGTTCGCATATCATTTACAGGACATCGCTGTCAACATCAGCATCTTTCAGCTGATTGTTGATTTCTTGGCAAGTTTGCGTTCAGTAGTTTGCCATTGCTTTCTGTGCGACCGGCTCACATACCCAGTAAGTTACCGACGCGGAGAGAACCGCTACGATTCTCGTGCAACGTCACGTTTCTAACGAGAGTATACGAGATTACGGAGAAAATCGTGTAACCTCTAGTCCAGGCAGACCGGCACTTATTTAATTACTTACTTATTTAAATACTTCCGACCTAATTACTTACTTACATACTTAATTACTTACTAACTAACATTTTCGAAATCATCTTAAAGACAGACAGCGCTGGTGAACTGCAAAACAAGGATTTAACAAAAGACCACTGAAACACAAATTCATATATAGGAATTCACTCTTGTAAAGCTACATAATATAATTTTAATGAACACAACGAATGGATATTGTTAAGCAAACAGAAGCAACGACATTGTAAACTCTACATAAGGAGTAGGCAGTCTTCTTATAGTCTTCTTCCGATACTTGAAGTGTTGTGCATATGTGTAGTTTTGCCAGAAGTATGTTGTATTGCCCGATGTATGTAGTGTTGTTCCTATGTTTCAAGTGTTGTCCCGATGTTTGTAGTGCTGTGCTGATGTTGACAGTACTGTCTCTATGTTTGCAGTGTTGTCCCGATGTTTATAGTGCTGTCTCGATGTTTTCAGCGTTGTGCCGATGTTTTGTAGTGTTGTTCCGATGTTTACAGTGCTGTCTCGATGTTTGCAACGTTGTGCCGATGTTTTGTAGTGTTGCTCCGATGTTTACAGTGTTGTCTCGATGTTTGCAGCGTTGTGCTGATGTTTTGTAGCGTTGTTACGATGTTTGCAGTGTTGTCTCGATATTAATAGTGTTGTCCCGATGTTTTTACTGTTGTGCTGAAGTAATATTACATAGTCCCTCGGAGTGCCAATCTAAGTCTACCATTGCCTAAGCCATATCCCTTTGTCCAAATGTCTAAATGCATAGAATATCACTATTTTTTGCCTAAATAGGGTTATGTTAACGGCACCATATTACTTAATAACAATAGCATCTTATGTGAAACTGTGAATCAAATGAATATACCAGAGCTAAGAGAACAACAGAGTTGGTGTCGATGAAATGTCAGAGGTGAAGGGAAAGATATAGCGGAAATAGAATATCGCCAAGGCCAGCCATTGTTGAACTACGATCTTTCAGAAGAGTGCAATAAATAGGCAATAAAATGGAAAGCTCGGCCATCGCTCAAGAACTCTTAAATTGCTGACAAAATATGATTAATGCAGTTGCGCTTCGTATATTTTAATCGATGAACAAACCAAAAAAAATGGGGAAAAAACTGATTTTCCGTAGCGAATGTGAATAGCCAAGACACAAACAATAGATTGGACTACCAATTGCCTGGCATATCTCGCTGCATCTCGTCAGATGCACAATGCAGAGAGTGGGCCACTCCGTCGGTTGGGTATAAAAAGAATACATCGGAGGTATTCTGAGTTACTCATAGATCGGAACTGTGAGGTAAGTATGAACATTTTTTTTTTCAATTCTCATTTTCTCTTTATTGCTTTCATGTTTTCATCCATTTGTTCTTTTCGTCCTGTCGTCACCTTTTAATGTAGTCACAGGAAATATCCTTGACTATATGTTGTGTTTGTGAATGTGTGTGTTTGCCGATGAAGGCTAATCGCCGCAACGTCCTATATGTGTCGTAAATCTGTTATGTAAAGCTGCACTACTTTCTGTCATTTTATATTGTTTACATTTTCACAGCTTTACCGCAGTTCCATCCAATTTTATTCATATCTCTAAAATTAGCGAGCGCTGTATCAGAGTTGGTAGCTGTCTGCGATTTTAATGCCAGGAGCACGGTCGGACTAGAGTTCGATGCCTGGGCTCGTCGCCCACGAAAGTGAGGGATAGATTGGCCATGTAGAGTTATCCAAAACAACTTTGTAGAAAATTATTAGAACATTAGGCTCCACGTTTAGAAAGTACAGTGTAGGTAGAAATATCATTTGCGAGCAACCGCATTTAGGAGCCAATGAAGCAAATACCTTCGTAAAATAAGGGAAATGCGCAAAGAAAATTATGACATAATGTATATGGATGAAACCTGGATCAATGCGCACCACACAAGTGAATAGGAAAGCAATCTGTGGATGCAAAGATAAAGCGATGCATGGCCAGTAGTAAAAGACAGCGTTAGGTTAGCCCATGCTAGGTAGTACTCATAATGGCTTACTTCAGAATGGTGATTCGTGTTCGTATCGAAGCATACAGACAATAGGGATTATCATAATGAGATGAATGATAATGTTTTTATAGATTGGCTGGCGAATACAGTGCTTCCATCTCTAGACAGACCGTATTGTCTAATTATGGACAATGCATCACATTAAAATGTTGTTGCCCAAGAAGACAAAATACCTACGGCATCGAGCACAAAGGAAGCAATAAAGATATGGCTCCGAAGGGAAAACATACCATTTCCAGGAACGTATTTCAAGGTTGAATTGTGTCCCTTGTAAAACATATACCAAAAAGCAAGAAATATCAAATCGACAAATTGACAGAAGAGCATGGCCAAAGGTGCTTGAGACTTCTGCGGTACCATTCTCATTTAAACCCAGAACATATACTTAAATATTGACACATGATGACTAAATTGCGGTATAATCTCTGGTCACTCCTTACGCAGATTAACGCACAGCTGTATGGAAGTTTTCACGAACTCCATATAAAAATATACATGCATCCTAGTAACATGACACCTTGTGTACACATTATTAACCAGCAGCTGAAAAAAAAAAAAAAAAAAAAAAAAAAAAAGTAGGAAATGAAAAATCAGGTATGAAATATATTCCTTCTGCTTTCCTGTCCATTTCAACATTATTTTCCCCCTGCCTCTGTAAATTCTCTGTCTTTACTAATATTGCACATTGCACCCACTTCCATACGAATCTGGATACGCCTCGTGTCGCCACCAGAATTGACGGGTGTTACTGTAAAACAAGTTTGTTAGCGTGGATTCACTAGTTTTACGCTCCCCCCACCCCCACTCCACCCCCCCCCCCCCAAAAAAAAATGTAAATAAAAGAAAAATTAAAAAAAATTTAAATTAAAAGAAATGTCGCCGCTGTCCATGATTTAAAATGCCTTTGGACCTATCAAAGACATATTCTTTGGGTGGAAGTAAATATAAGACGGCAAAAGAAAAAGATTTCGTGTCGTCACCAGAATTGACGGGTGTTACTGTAAAACAAGTTTGTTAGCGTGGATTCACTAGTTTTACGCTCCCCCCACCCCCACTCCACCCCCCCCCCCCCCAAAAAAAAATTAAATAAATTAAAAAAAAAAAAAAAAATTAAAAGAAATGTCGCCGCTTCCATGATTTAGATTGCCTCTGGACCTATCAAAGACATATTCTTTGGGTGGAAGTAAATATAAGACGGCAGAAAAAAGATTTCATAACGTCGCAACAGACAGTTTTCAGAAAAACTGATCGTGAATGAGGTTAATCATTTGTAAATGGACTATAACTCTGACTTGATATGTGCTTCATTATGTTTGTTAATTTTGAATTTGGTGATTACTGACAGATTGAACAGGAAATGAACAAAAGGAAGGCAGGCAGGAAAACATCTGGATGGTTTAGGGTGTCTCCGTGGCGAAGTGGTCAAGCCGCGTCCTTCGGTTCACGAGTGATTTTTCGGAGACTCCTGTGGGTCGTCGCTAGAGCTACGGAGTTCTTGCTTTGTGCGACGCTTTCCGTACCGCGGAACGAGATCGAGCCATATGGGATAAATCCGGTGCAATGAAGCCGACCCTGTCGAATTTTAAGCGACTTGTTGTTTTAAAGCCACGTGGCACAGCTCAGACAAGAACACTGAGCTGATCCACGACTCTGGTGATCGTGTGAGATGACGAAATATGACCACCCTAGCTTATCGGCATGGCATATAATAATGATGATTTGTACTTACATTTATGTAACTTTACTGACCCATTCGCCATTAGGCGATTCCAGTAAGAACGATAAACCAGTATCATCATCTAGAGCCTTGCCGGCTGGCGTGGGAAATGATGCGCATCCGCAAATTGCAACCTCAGACGACATAGATCAATTCGTATGTTGACTCACTTCCGTGCAATGACACGAGACTGTATTGCATTTTCTCTCGCTGTCTTCCTCTATCTCTCTGTCCGCAAATCTTTCCGGTTGTTACGAGGGTAAGTTAATTAGTAAGGCACAACGGCTGTAGAAAAATAACTAAATATGATAACAACTTGAAACCAGTTTATTTATATACATACATTGTTCCTTTATTTCTCAGTATAATTTCCACCAACATTGATGGACTTATCCCATCGTTTTATCAGTCCTCCGAAACCAGCTGCATAGAACTGCGTGCTTTGTTTTCATTTACCTGCCATGCCACAGAACTGTATGACCTACTTATTGACTCGCCCGCGTAACCTTTTTCTACCCAGCTATGCACCGCTTTACGGAAAATCGCTAGGGGCTAAGTCCACTGAAAAACTACCTTGGAGGGAGACATTTCGCGAATGACGTCGAAGTTGAATGTGAAGTGAAAACATGGTTTAGAAAACAGAGCACACAGTTCTATGCAGCCGGTTTGGGAGGACTGATAAAACGATGGGATAAGTGCATAAATGTTGGTGGAAATTATGTTGAGAAATAAAGGGACAACGAATGTATAAAAAATAAACTGGTTTCAAGTTGTTATCATATTTAGTTATTTTTCTACAGCCATTTGTGACTCACTTATTAACTTGCTCTCGTACAACATATTCCAGTTTTCGTCTTCTCAAAACGTGGCAAAAAAAATAAAATAAAATAAAGGGGGCTACCGCTTTCTGATGTTTGTGATAAGCTGTTTTAGAGACTTAGCTTCCTTCAGAATTGAAAACTATGTTAATGATTCATCATCATCATCATTTTGTGCGGTCATGGTTCGTCGTTAGACACGAACACCAGAGTCGTGGATCAACTAGGGGTCAAAAAAAAAAAAGAACCTATCATCTACTGCCACTATAGTACCTTGCGGTGTATGGCAGGGGAGTCTTGAGCTGAGGAATTAAGACCACCTGACTAGTGCAGCCGCCGAGAACTGTACAGGTTAGGATTTTCCTTTTGCCCCCGACAGAAAAACATCCGCAAAATACCGAGAATTCGAACCGGGGTCCTCCGAAGGAGAACCTAGCGTTGTTAGCTACTCGGCCAGCCGCTCCATCATCTACAAAACATGTACGTGTAGTGCTTGCTATGCGAGAGCTGCAGTGGCGTAGCGACTAGACGCTCTCCTCCTGGCCACTAGTCACGGAATCGACTCTTATCGGTGCCAGATTCGAATCTTTAAAATTGACCTAGTCTCCCAGACAGACTTACTTAACATATACACTGGGTACCAGAAATTGGCTTGGAAAATGAAGGTGACGGACGTGATGATGATCCCACAGCCACCTAGTGATGTTTTGTCTTTACGAACATGGAACTAACACATAGGCGGGCGGGCGAGCGGGCGATCGGGTGAGCTGGAGGGCCGGCGGGCGGGTGGGCTGAAGGACGGGCGGGCGGGCGGGGGTGGTAGGGCGCGCGAAGTTGATGGCGAACTGCGCTAGTGGTGGGCTAGCGACGTTGATGGGAGACTGCGATTGTGGTGGGCTAGCGAAGTTGATGGCAAACTGGGCTTATAATGTACTGAACACGTTCGTTGCGGGTTCGACGCCCGGTTTGTCTCTTGCTAAAGTGGGGGGGGGGGGGGGGGGTGGCGGATATTGTACGCCTATTACTACTTGCTCTCAGGCCTAAAGAAGATGACGGAGGCATCACTTCATCGACGCAAAGCAGGAAATAGGTTCGGCACATGCGCATTGTGGTGGCAAGATGATCTGTACGTCTACTAACTCGGTTCAACTTTTTCGGTACAACTATCTCGGTACAACTATTTCGGTACAACTATCTCGGTACAACTATCTCGGTACAACTATCTCGGTACAACTATCTCGGTACAACTATCTCGGTACAACTATCTCGGTACAACTATCTCGGTACAACTATCTCGGAACAGTCATACCATCTGATATGAAATGCCTTGAAGAGATTAGAACAAGAATTGTCTTTTGAAAGATGGAAAACATATTGAACAATAAAAATATGTTATTTGCAACGAGAAAAAAAGTGTTGAAGTGCTATGTAGTACCTGTATTTGTATGTTGGTGTGAAACGTGGGTAATGAGCAGACAAGATGAAAACCATCTAATGGCAGTGGAAATGTAATTTCTGAGAAAAATTGCAAAGAATACAATTTACAGACAGAAAAATCAATGAGCAAGTCCTACAATAAACAAATGCACACTAAATGTATTAGAGAAAGTAGATGTAGACAGTCAAGGTTTGTGTGCACGTTATGAGAAGGAACAAAATTATAGAATTTGGTGACAGCTGACAAGACTGCGGGGAAAAGAACGAACGAACGAATGAACTTTATTTTCATAGGGCTAAGAATTGGGCACGCAATCCGGTCTAACATTCTGCCCTTCTATCACTCTCTTTCATACATTATTTCATTCACACATCATTCAAAGCTAACAGAGTACAGCAACAATATAAAAGATATGCATTATAAAGGCATGGGCAACATGCGAACATCAAAACTACACGACTCAGTAATATTAGATAATGGTCTGACACTTGTTATTACCCATGTGGAATATACTGGTCTACCAAAATGGGACTGCCAGTTATACTAGGGTTATGTTATTATTATTATTTCTATTATTAAGGGGGAAGGTAATCCGTACTGAGAGAATGTTCGAATAATTTGTGATTATATGAATAGGGATTGGTGATGTCTTTGATTTCTTGTGAAAGATTGTTCCACAGCTGAGCTGCAGAGTACGTTAAGCTTGTTTTGTATAAGTCAATCCTAGGCTTCGGAATGTGTAATATGTTTAAACGTTTACTGTGTCTAGCATTATATGTAAACAATGGCCAAAAGTAATTTGGGGCATTCCGATGTTGGATCTTGTGAAGTAGTTTAGCCTTATTGAAAAGCAGGCGTTTGCGGAGTGGT
This sequence comes from Cepaea hortensis, assembly GCA_963921405.1. Taxonomy (NCBI): domain Eukaryota; kingdom Metazoa; phylum Mollusca; class Gastropoda; order Stylommatophora; family Helicidae; genus Cepaea; species Cepaea hortensis. The sequence goes on along the minus strand of OY992893.1, from coordinate 14,747,606 downwards.
AGTAACTGAAGGCGTTTATGCAGGCTAGGATTGTCAGATAAATGTTTGCTATAAATTAGACTCATGGCCCGTTTCTGGAGTGAGTAAAGTCGCTTGGTGTTTGAATTAGAACAACCGTCCCAGATTGTAGAGCAGTAGTCAAAATGTGTCTGTATACGAGAAGCACAGAATAATTTTCTTGTGTCCTCATCAAGGAAATTTTTAATTTTGGCGAGTTGGTAGACTTTTTTCGCTGTTTGTTTAATGAGCGCTTGAACGTGGGAATTAAAGGTTAGGTTTCTATCAATGATTAGGCCTAATGTTTTGTGCTCAATTACACTTTCTACTGGCATGTTATCGATGTGAAGTTGAAGTGATGTGTGTGAGTTTAGAGTTTGAAGTTTGTGTCCGGTTGTTAATAACATTGATTTTGTTTTAGTGATGTTAATTTGCATACGGTTTGCATAGCCCCACCTAACTACATTATTTAATTCTTGTTGCAAAGACGACTCCAGCAAAATACAGTTTTCAACGTTTGTGTACACTGTAAAGTCGTCTGCAAATAGATCGCAGGACGACGAAAGATGCAAAGGTAGATCGTTAATATATATGGCAAATAATAGAGGACCAAGAATAGAGCCTTGCGGTACTCCAATATTGAAGGTTTGAGACATAGACTTATTATGTGATACTACTTGCTTTCTGATTGATAGAAAAGATGTTATTAGAGTGACTAAATTAGGGCCAATTTTCATTGTCTCAAGTTTTTTAATTAAAATAGCATGGTCTATCATATCAAATGCTTTCCTGAAATCAATAAACACAGTTTCACATAGACAGTTGTTATATTCTGGTGCCAATTTTCTATCATGTTTGTTTAGGGCCGTATGACAAGAATATTTTGGTCGAAATCCTGATTGGCTGTCAACAATAAGCTTGTTGCGAACTAAATACTGTAATGTTACTTTATGGATGTGTTTTTCTAGTGGCTTTTCTAGTGATGATAGTAAGGAAATGGGTCTGTAATTGTTCGGGAGACTATTGTCCAATGAACCAGATTTAAGAAGAGGGTACAAGTTAGCGATTTTGAGAGCTGATGGAAAGTGGCCTTTGGTGAGACACTGATTATACACATAGGTTAGTTATATACAGATAACTGGCGCAGCACAACGGAGAATCCGGTTGCTGATTCCATCTAACCCAGATGAGGTTGTGTTTTTTAGGTTACTGAGGTCAATGAATACTTCAGTGATTGTCATTAGCGGTATGTCGGAAAGAATATCACGGGAGCATCTATTCTCGCAAAACGATGACAGTAAAGATAAGTTGCAAGGTGAATTAGGTATTGAAGCATTCAACTGGTCTATGTCAATGTGAAAAATAAATTACTGAATTGGTCGCATCTAATATGATTTGATGGTAAAGAATTTCGGAAGTTATACTTGTTTGTCAAGGTGTTAATTGCCTTCCATATATCCTTATTATCTCGATATAATAAATCTATTATATAGATTTATCTCTGTCTCTCATAATTTCAAGTATTTCCTGGGTGATCCAAGGTGGTTTGACTTGGTGTTTTAATCGAACTTCCTTGATTGACACATGTCTATCAAAAACCCCAATAAAGGTTTTCATCCAGAATTCCAGAGCATCTTCAGGGTCAGGAAGCTGATAAACATTGTCTAGAGGTGAACTGAGCAAGTCCTGTAAAAATGCGTTTTGGTTGAAATTTTTGTAACTTTTATATTTTACACTTATGTTTTTATGTTTAGGAGTTTTAATTCCTATTTTAGTCCACGTGCAGCATATTGGGTAGTGATCGCTCATTGCACAATTGGGTACGGTGCATTCTATGATGTTGTCTGAGAAAGTTACATAAATGTGATCTATGACTGTTGAAGATGACTTTGTTACTCTAGTAGCTTGTTGTACTATTTGATGGAAATTGTATGATGCAATTATATTTCCCCATATTATGTTGGATTTGTTGGTGTCAATGTTAAAATCTCCGAGTAGTATAATTTCCTTCCCCGAAGCGAAATCCACATTGTCAGCATCCCCAATAAGACCTTACAGAAGTAAGGAGTTAACACTAGGCTAATAGAGAGACACCAGACAGGGAAGACACCGAGTACTATTAATAACCTCACAGGGAGACACATTTGTGTCAGACCAGAGGTAAACGAGTACAGATGAGCGAGGGCTTTCCCCAAGCAATTGGGTTGCTGGTCCTTGCGAGTAACCGTGATATGCCAGGTTACTCAAACTCACCAGCCAGCGTGCTGGCAAGACCAGGCACGCAATAATAGCGATGGCACGGAGAGTAAAGTGTCCGTGCTGATCCAAGCAATGTGTTGCGGGACAGACTGACTGGAGACGGTAGAGAGAGCAGGACGTATCCTTGACCAATACGATAGCTTTCTAGGCCATAGGCAAACATAGGGCTGTTCATTTAGATTGTGTAATGCTAGCATCATCTATCATCACGTTGATGTATGCATATTGTGTAAGAATGATGAAACCTAACGCTCGTAGAGCCATTCAAATGTCGGCTCTGAATAAATTGCATTCCTTTCGCAAATGTCATGAATTGTTATTTCGTGCAGTGCGAAAGTAGCGGAGTCTTGAAAAACTGCAGCGCACAAGTCGCTGACAGGCTAGACCTCGAATTGGTGTCAGAAGATGTGAACCAACGCCACAATACAGTGAGGATAGACCTCGAATTGGTGTCAGAAGATGTGAACCAACGCCACAATACAGTGAGGATAGACCTCGAATTGGTGTCAGAAGATGTGAACCAACGCCACAATACAGTGAGGATAGACCTCGAATTGGTGTCAGAAGATGTGAACCAACGCCACAATACAGTGAGGATAGACCTCGAATTGGTGTCAGAATGGTCAATGAATCAACGCCAGCGGCGAATTTGTATCAGAACACATTAAACAAACGCCAGCAGTACAATTGCTGTCAGATTACAGTGAACGTTTCTGAGCAATGATAGCACGCAGTTGTAGTAATATTCAACGAGCAGTTAGCGCCAACATGAAGTGGTAATATAAACCACGGAACGAGCGCTAGCTATCGAGTGATATTACAAAATTCTGTACCAGAATTAACTCAATGCACGTTTCAACATTTGTGATGTGTGATATATTGCAAAGTAATACAAATTTATTGTGATACATGCTATAAATTAATTTTCTTTTTCTTGTGGTGAATTATACGATCGCGAATTTGTGGAGCTTGAACCACAATTGAGTCAAATTAGATCGGTAAAGTGTGAAATTCTACCAATATTATTTAGAAAGTGGTATTATACTAAAAGCAATTGAAATGTATAAAATCATCAGTGAACATTACCATCATAACCACCGTATACATTCCATTGCGTGTGATACAGCCATCAATGTCACCATTCTACGGAATCAGTAAATAGAGTAGCGACGAACTGCAGCCTAGAACGAAGGTACGCAAGAGTCAAACGGCGAAGACAAGGCGACATTGACTTCCATACGACTAATCATCTCATTTATCATCTAACAATCATTCAGAAGATCATATCATTCATCATTAATACCATTTATCACTATTTAGCACATTCTCATTCACCAGTCGCATGAAATATGAAATTATATTAACAACTTTATGAAATATGAAATATTTGATAGAATATAATGAATTGTGAGCTTGTATTTACAACTTAAGTGTGTTTCTAATTTTTTCTGCTCTACTAACCAGAACGCAGCCCGTGTGTCAGCAAATCAAACCAGTGTGTAGTGTGAAAGATTGCGGTGGAACATCCCAAGTACCGCACTGTCCAACAAATTAGATGAGTATATCTTCCGAATATTTTGATATGCTCTAACTTAATCATGCATCTTCTTTTCCAGCGAAACATGTACATTTACTAACATGTTATTGTAAACTATTTTGTGCATATTATTATATTATCATTTGAACTAACATTACGCCACAAAATGGCGTCACTAAATAAATGTATCCAGGCGGGCATCGCCATGGGCCACACTGGAGATAAGTTAGAGAAATGGGCGGACCAAAAGTATAGAGAAGAAACAGAAAGGAAAATTGCTCTACAGAAAGAAGAAATAGAAAGAAAAGCTGCTCTTGACAGAGATGAAAGAGCTTTAGAAAGGCAACATAAAAAAGAAATGAAAGAGATCGAGGAGGCTACCAAACATAAGCAGTTAGAGTTAGACCAGAAAAAATTAGAATTAGACCAAATTATCAAACAGAAACAGTTAGACTTAGAGCATGCCACCAAAGAAAAGCAGATACAGGTAGATTCAGAAACTAAACTAAAGATGAAGGAAATGGAGGTAGATTCTAACATACAAATAGCCTCTAGCAAACAAAAGAGCCAAGAAGAACAAAACAAATTTAGTAAGTACAAGGGCCTTATTAAACCATACACTGTAGGTGATTCAATCAGTGCATGGACTGAAAATATAGAGTTCCAACTAAAAACACAGAAAATACCTTTAGAGGATTTGGCAATGATTTACATGAGAAACCTGAGTGGGGAGCCTTTAAAAGTAATAGAATCCATACCTACTGATCTTAGAAACAATTACCAGTACATACACGATAGGATAATGCAACATTTTCTTTTGGACGCTACTGGTTACCAAATTCAATTCTCACAGATTAAACCAAAAGCAACTGAAACGTTCTTAGATTACATTTCTAACGTGCAGAGCACATTTAAAAAATGGACCAAGGCGGCTAAAGTAGGTAACAGCTATGAAAAACTAGAAGAGCTAATGGTAATGGACAAAGTTGTTTCTACAGTGCCTACCCCTTTTGCCAAATTCTTACAACAGTCAGATATTGAGTCCATTCAACAATTAGAGAAACGGGGGTCAGCTTATTTTTCCTCTAATCGGGACATATTTAAAACAACATCATATGACACAGAAATTACAGCGTTTGCAAATAGAGTCCCTGATAGATCCTACAAACAGAAAGACTACAGTAATAAGGACAAACCATATCAGAAACCACCTCAATGTAATTATTGCAATCTTTTTCACCCAACTTATTCGATGTGTGATAAGAACCCCACATATCCGTCTCACCTAGAACAAGTGATAAGTAAGCAAGAAAGCAGAAGATCATCATTTAAACGTGCTGTAAAATGTTATTTTTGTTCTAGTTATGGCCATTATAGTAATAACTGTCTTGGGAGACAGAGAATGAAGGCAAACAACGCAGCCCTCATCGATACATCATCAGACGATGAGAGTGACATAGATCCCGAACTTGTCAATGTATTGCCAACGAATGAATGTCAGAGTGTATCATCAGTAACTGATATTTTAGACTTTAAGAAATGTAAAGTATGCCAGCAGTTTCATGCGGAGGGGAGATTGAAATGTGGACACGTAATATCATGTTCAAATAAAGAAGCTAATGCAGCATGTGCCTCCAGAGGTAACCTTAAGTTCTACGATGCACAGGTCAATGGTAAACCATGCCAATGCTTAGTCGATAGCGGCAGTACTATACTGGGATTAAGGAGAGAATTTGCTAGAACAGAAGATTATACGGGTGAATTTGTCAAATGCCGTACTTTCTCGGGCACCATCGAGAAATATCCACTGGCAAAAGCGCATATCAATACCCCGTTCCTTACCGGCACATTTACGTGCGCTATCCTTCAAGATCCTTGTACAGATCTTATTTTAGGACGTCTTGATGCATTGAAAGAATGTACAGACGACGACATAAAAGCCTGGAAAGATACACATATAACCAACGCTGTAACTAAGTCAGATACAGAAACAAGGTATACTGACTTACAAACTGAAACACTACAGCTACTAACACCAAGTGGTGCAGATATCAATAATACTCGCCAAAAATTGAGCGAGACACAGAGCACCGACCAAACACTCACACCATATTTTGACTTGTTGTGTGAGCGAAAGAAAGTTTCTAAAAATTCTTCCTGGTACTTTAAAAAGGTTAATGGAATTCTCATGCGTTATTACACATATAATAACCATGTAATTCAGCAGACGGTGCTACCTGTAACATACCGAAAAAAGGTGCTAAAAATCGCACATTCACCACCGTTTGCTGAACATTTGGGCTATCATAAAACGCGAGCCTGAATTCTATCACAATTTTACTGGCCGAAATTTTGTTCGGACATAAAATCTTTCTGTCGCTCTTGTACTGTGTGTCAACATCGAGTACGAAAGAAAAAGCATGTAAAGACCGAAGTGCAACGGTCAGTGAGAGCATCTAGACCGCTTGAGGGTATAGCGGTCGATATTACTGGACCCCTAATGCAGGTGTCGAGTGATGGAAACCAAAACTATCCAAACAAGGGTACTAAAGCGATTCACCTTAAACCAAACCAAAAGGCTGTGATTCAACTAACTGATAATTATAACATGGTACTAACATGTTGCCAAGGGCCTCTCAATGTTGAACTCAAAATATCAGATGCGGATCATGAAATATCGATAAAAGAACCCTTAGAGATATTTCATATCAACATCCAGAAACCATACGTTTCACAACAAGTACAACAGACAGACGAACAGATTGCACCAACACCAAGCAATGAGACGACAGACGAACACAACACAACTTCACTAGGTAGGGAGACACACGACAGCGACAACGCAAACACGCTTAGCCAGATAACAACACACACAACTAGTAGCACAACAGGATTGGACGAGATGGAACTAACAGTTCCTACAGTAAACGTAACGGCGACAAATATCTCGACATGTAGAAATAACACATGCAGTCAGACGAAAGACGAGACAAAACACCGACTGAAACGGCAACAGGTCTTCAACAGGTTGAGATTGTTTGGACTCACAGCGAAGCCGTCCAAAGTAGAGTTGGGCATGGAATAAATTAACATACCATCTGCAAGGGCCAATTGAAAACTAATGACAGAATCGTCAGTAAGATTCTGAAGTTGATAATACCAACGACCAAAAATAAAACAGGTCCAAAGTTTACTGGGTTTGGGAAACCACTATACTAAATTACTTTCAAAACTGGCGGAAATCACCAGTATGTTTTCTAACATCTTAAAAGCTTCGGCTAAGTTATCTGTAAAAGATGCACGATTAATTAGTGCGTTATCGAAATTAAAACATTGTTTCAGCGTTCCACCTATACTCCGTATGCCTAATCCAAAACTCACTTATTTGTTACGGACAGACGCGAGTGTCATATCCATATCTGGGATACTAGGACAGTTCTACGACGGGACGTTCCATCCAGTAATGTACGTAAGTCCCAAGGTCACTCCGACTGAAGGAAGATACTCAGCATCAGAAAACGAAGTACAAAACGAAGTACAAAACGAAGCCATGCGCATCATTTTGGGCTGCACGAGAGACACCAGCTGTGTAGCAATGAGATACCTCCTTGACTTCCCGACAATGGAACACAGGATCAAGATCTGGAGAGCTCGTGCATACTTAAAAATAAGTGCAGATGAGCAGCACCCTCTGCATGACGCTGTATTCAGAGAAAAGGGTGACAGGCTAAAGAGGGGCAAATCATGGATGGGTCGGGCGGAAGATGTCGTCGGACAGGTCTGCAGTCTTACCAGTATCAACCCCGGCAAGGAATGGGTGCCGGTGCCTCCAGCTTTTAAGTGTACCTTCTCCTGCATTATCACACTCGACAGACGGTGCAGAGAGCAGAACCCTGCCGCTGTCAATGCAGAGGTTAACGCGCTCATCTATGATCACTCAGATAGCCCCGAAGTGCTCATCTATACAGATGGATCTGTTGTAAAGCAGCAGAGAAGTGCGTGGGAATTTACAGCCCGCTCAGCGGGCCGAACCGTTCAAGAATCCAGTGGTGCCCACTCCATGACCACGAGCAGCATGACGATGGAGGTGATGGCAGTTACACAGGCTTTCATATGGCTGGAGTCACAGAATTATACCAACGTGTGTGTACTAAGTGATTCAATGAGCATGATTCAGAAGGTCGAAGCTGGATCTGTACGTAGACAGTGGACTGAGTCGCTGCGGAAGTCTGTTGTCCGCAAAGTCACTTTCATCTTCGTCCCGGGGCATGCGGGAGTCGAGGGAAATGAACGAGCTGATAAATTGGCTGGCTCTGCACCCCCTGTAGATGGCCAGCCCATGGATCGTGCCGATGTTATTAACGCCCTTAAAGATATGGCGAGAACAGAGGATTTTGACGCTAGTGAATTCACATCGCTTTCCAGGATGAAAGACCTGGGAGTAAGAATCGGCACAGCCAGACGCGAGAGGTACATCGGGAAAACAAAGCGCCTCGTCAACCAACACAGAACTGGCACTATTAGCCACCGGACGCTGATGCATATGCTGGGGGGAGGATCTGAGCACCTATGGACATGTCCGGAGTGCAACGAAGATACCCCAACTGATAACTAACTAACTAATAACTAACTCAGCATCAGAATTGGAAGGCCTTAGTTTGATCTATTGCGTGAGAAAGTTTCATCGATTTTTGGCAGGAGCACAGTTTGTAATCCAATCCGATAACTCTCCATTGTCTGTGATGCAATCTGGACATCCTACCAACAATAGAATTTACAGGTGGGCTTTGATTCTCCAAAATTACACATTTACCATCCAGCATTTAAAAGGGAGATTAAATACGATTGCAGACATTTTAAGTCGTCCTTCATCCATTCAAATACCTGAGTTACAGGAAGGAAGCGACCATACACCACCAAAAACAGTGACACTGTAATGTTAAATAACCAAGTGCCATGTGTGGTGACTAAGACATATCGTAAGTGCGTTACTATCGCCTGATATATAACTTGTGTGAATAGAACAGTGCTATGAACAGTGTAACGAACAGACGCAGAATTAACCTGCGCTGACACACACATAAGTTAGATTATGGGAACTAACGCCAAGAGGACAGCGAACCCAGCTTAGACCCCGAATCTAGAATATATTGAACCAGCGCTTAGACCCCGAAGAACATTCCAGGGTTAGCTATGTACCTACATAATGTGGTAGGCAACTATATTATTACACTATCCTTCAAATAGAGCATAACAGACTTTGGCTAAATGAACTATGTTAGAATAGTCTACAAAGAGATTTGCTCCATCTTCACAACGCAGAGAAGGACATCAACTTAGTGTAATTAGATATAGAAATGTAACTGTGATATATGTACATTATTATTTTATTTACAGTATCTATAACTTCATTTTCTATAATTTATTCTATTGCAAATTGTGTAAACGCATATATAACTTTATTTTCTTATTTGCTTAGTTAGAAATCACTATCATTTAATTAATAACCCATTTATTAAAACATCCATTATAGAAATACAATTATTACATCTTATATTAGTTAATTAACTTATAATCATAATCATTTATACATCCATTTAGCTAATATATCATTTCAAAACTAATACCAATCATTTAGGAATTAACATCATCTTTTGCACAAGTAACATTTAAGGTAATTAACCCATTTCGCTTAAATGAAACTAGTAGTAAATTATTTCCCTTTAGGGTAATTTAGGTCAGCACACCAAATTATGGAAGTTACTACGTCAGGATCGGTGACAAACCATCCTTATAGCTATGTACATTTTTGTATAGACATGACGCGTGCAAACAAAACGCAGTCATTTGGCGTGATTACTGTTATAAATCAGCCAATCGTTTATTGTATATATATATATTGTTTATGTATGTAATATTATGAAACATATTTTAATGACGAGAGAGTGATTGATTGAAAGAACAGTATGAAAGGGAATGAAAGATGAATGAAAGAAGAGAAAATGCGAGGAGAGAATGCAAAAACTTAGTAAACATTGAAAGGAAGAGAGCGAGAGAGAAAGACAGCGGAAAATTATCTTTTCCACCGCTGGAAAAGTCTTATTTGACTTGTCTGTGTCATCTGTGTTTTCAATGTGTTGTCGAAGGTTTTTATATGTGTTGCAGCCACACTTTAGCAGAGTATATAGACAACGTACTTTGAGCTTCAGAAAACGGAGTTGTGGTCACAAATAAAAATAACGAACGTTTGTAACCACAATAAACCGATTTGCGGCGCTCGAAGGAACACACACATTTAATACACTAACGCATACACATGTTAGAGAGTTAAGTACACTTTAGCTTATTAGAAAACACGCAAACAAACAGGAAAACGAACACATAAAAGTTGCACACACCAATAAGTTCAAAGAACAATAACTCTAAATTCAGGGGACACAATAAATAATCAGAAACCTAAATGTAACAGTAAATATAGCTTTTTCACACGCGGAAGCAAGAAGGTGAACAGTAGAGCTATGTGTATAGTGTTGGAGAGGATATTGAGGGGAACATGAACACTTGGTGCTCATGTGTTGTACTCATAATAGAGTCAACTAGTGTGTGGGTTGTCATTTTGGGCAATGTGAGGAACAGGTCAAGACGGAAGTCAATAGGTGGAAGTCAAAAGACATAGGGTCAAACGACAGAAGCCAGGACATAAGTCATAAGACAACGGTTTCCGGTTCACTACCAATCCTTAAGATATCTATGGAACCAACTATACTGAGACATGGGCTACTGAATTAGCCAAGTGAAAAGATAGAACACTGTGAATGAAGGTAGAAGATATTGTTCTATCCCCAAATTAGAAAGTTCTATACTTATTGGAGATCTGACAAAATTGGGACAACCAATTTTTCTTTTGTGACCAAGAAGTGTTACACACATGAGGAAAAGGGAAGTAACACTTCGCGGAGAGGAGGGGGACCCTGTCAGCATCCCCAATAAGACCTTACAGAAGTAAGGAGTTAACACTTGGCTAATAGAGAGACACCAGACAGGGAAGACACCGAGTACTATTAATAACCTCACAGGGAGACACATTTGTGTCAGACCAGAGGTAAACGAGTACAGATGAGCGAGGGCTTTCCCCAAGCAATTGGGTTGCTGGTCCTTGCGAGTAACCGTGATATGCCAGGTTACTCAAACTCACCAGCCAGCGTGCTGGCAAGACCAGGCACGCAATAATAGCGATGGCACGGAGAGTAAAGTGTCCGTGCTGATCCAAACAATGTGTTGCGGGACAGACTGACTGGAGACGGTAGAGAGAGCAGGACGTATCCTTGACCAATACGATAGCTTTCTAGGCCATAGGCAAACATAGGGCTGTTCATTTAGATTGTGTAATGCTAGCATCATCTATCATCACGTTGATGTATGCATATTGTGTAAGAATGATGAAACCTAACGCTCGTAGAGCCATTCAAATGTCGGCTCTGAATAAATTGCATTCCTTTCGCAAATGTCATGAATTGTTATTTCGTGCAGTGCGAAAGTAGCGGAGTCTTGAAAAACTGCAGCGCACAAGTCGCTGACACACATCCATCACGGTAGTGAAGTTTTCGTACCAGACGTATCCAGCACTGGGATTTCGATAGAGGTAGCCAATTATCAGGGGTGTGCGGTTTTGAAGTTTTAGCTCTAACCAAGTACATTCTATTTCGCAAGTTTCAAAGTCTAGCCTACGGTGAATATTTAGTAAATCAGAAACATGGGCTACTATTTCTGTCTCATGTTTCCTACAGGTATCCCTTCTAAAAACTTTATGCCTTTTAATAGAGATGTCCTCATCTGAAATGTTTTCATTAAGTCTACTTTCACTAAGACCGAATAAATGAAAATTTTGATTAAGAATAGAAGATAACTCTGGTAGCTTGTTAAATAAGCTGCAAATGTTTAAGTGTCCAAGGCGTATTATTGACTTATTGAGCCAGTGTTGCCACTTCTCAGACATTGCACCCACGAAAAAAGTGTAAATTAGTCACAATTAAGCAAAAATGCAAGATCATAAAAATTCAAAATTACATTAACTTACAAAATATCAGTAATACAAATTGATATGTAAATGACAATATTATAACGATATAACTAATTAGACCAACAAATATAAGGCAAATACAGATCAAAACGAATTAAAGAACATACAACAAATAATTAACCTGAAAAAACTACTTCACAAGCTAAATAACCAGCTGTTATCCAAAAGAATGAATAAATGACTACACAAGTCAATGTCTCTGTTTAAAGCGGAGTATCCCACACGGGAAATAAAACGTTAAACAGTAAGCAATTAAAGTTCAAGGAGGAAGCTCTGTTGCTGGTATCAAGGCATATAGAGTTCCGTTTTCAATACGTATCCTATCTCACAGGTCTGTATTGTAGAGACATCATAAGGTCTTGATTCAGTGCGGCAGGACTAAATTGCATCAAGTATAGAAGTTCTGGACTCCAATGATGCGGAATCTGTTGTTGTCTGCTTGGTCGCTCATTGCTGGTGTGAACGTGGTGATGCGGAACCTATTGTTGCCTGCTTGTTCGCTCATTGCTGGCGTGAATTTGGTGATGCGGAGCCTCATGTTGTCTGCTATAGAGCCCATAGCTGTCTTGAGCTTGGTGTGCCAAAGTGGTATTACTGTCGTGCTTGTGAACCGCTGCTTGCAACGAGGGTTCGTTGGAAGTGAGGTTAGGGAAATCTTCCTGGTAGTTATTTCTGTCACGTGTGAAGGTGGGGGTGGGAAGGAGAGGTTGATTTATTCTTGGTAGCATGTGTGCACCTTGAATGGCAGGAGTTCGGGGGTCAGACGCCAGCAGACGTTTATCTGGGGTGATGGGGGTATTTCGACTGGCTTCAGTATTCAATATTCGTCGTGTTTGTGTGTTGGTCATGTTTTGTGCCTTTTCTGGGTATTTGATATTTTTAGCCAGGAAGTTATTACCTAATGTTGATGTGTGGATCTGGTCACTGTACAGTCGGTTCTTTGGCGCGCTTCTTTGCGATGTAAAAAATGGTGTGTTGTTGATTAAATGTACATTATACTGTTTACAGAATTTCTCTAGGGTGTTGCTGTGTATGTTGGCTAGTCGACGTTCGGAGCCATAACCTGGTGGTTTGATGGAAGAGAAAAAAACTTTAGAATATGGAAAATTATGGCGTAATAAGTTTAGTAGTTTTCGTAACTGAGAAATGGTGATATTTTGGTTTCTCATAGTGTCATTAATTTCTATATGTATTGTAATCCTCTTCTCGTTTTCGTTGATTTCCATTCAACGTATACTGTTTGTTAGACTGTCTACCCCTGCACCTAGAAGTGGAATTGTTGTAGCTATATCGGCGTGTGATCGTGTGATGAGGACATACGATCACTGTATATGCCTTTCATCAAGGAGTTGCCAATTATCAAGTGGGTGCAGTCAGTTGGTAGTCTCTGTATGTACTGGCTTCTGGTACGTCTTGCACGTTGTTTCTGCCACTGATAATTATCCGACTGTGGACTGCCTTCTTGCAGGTTACCAGCCGTTTCTTAAATAGGCGGGTTGTCTGTCAGCAATGTCTCATCGTACTGACTGTCGTTTACCAATTGCTCTTTTGGTACTTCAAATCGATTGCTGACTTTTACTTTGATGGGAAATGTCGAGTCCTGTTGAATGGCGTTGTCTGTTTGCTGATGTGTATTCGTTGGCTGTATAGTTGGCGCTCCCAGGGATGGTTGTGTTGTTTCGAAGCTGTAAGTCTGTGCTCCCTGATCAATAGTGGGCGTGCTTTGTAAAGTCTCAATAGTGTGTTTCAGTATACCATTTTCCTCACTCAGGAGAGCGACCTCTGACTTGAGGTTGATATAGTCATTAGTGATCCTGGCGATCCTGTCTGTGTTGTCAGAGGCGGCGTCTAGAAGTACCTTTAAACTTGCCTCTAACTTTTCATTGTGCTGCTGACAACCGCATGAGTGTTAATTTGTAACTGGGCTCTCATCTAGTACCGATGGTGCAACCTCTATTTGGTTTGAATTGTTTTCATTTGGTTGTATACTGTCCCCTAGGCACCTCATCGGGTATTCAATGGCTAGCAACACTAGTTGGTTAGAAGAAGCTGCGTTCGGGTTGTTGCTGTGTTGAGTTGTGACATGTTGGAGTATGTTGTTACTATCGCCTGATGCTGTGACGACTGCCGCTGCAGGCTGTGATGATTTTATGGTTCCGTCTGACAATAGCGTGAACGATGTAGGCTGTGTTGGTTTTATGGCAGACACTAGCGTGCTGAGTTCGGCAGGTGTGTTTAGCGAGTCAATTGTCAGTGTCAGTGCTGTCTGCTCAATTTTGACGAATTGTGTCGCGAGTCACTCAGACATGACAGTGTTTGCTCCTTGTGCTAAAATCTTGTTTTGCGTGTGGTACAAATGTAACGTGTGTAGGGGAGATAATATTTTGACTTCCACTTCCGCTCCTTGTCGGTCTTTTCTATAATCAACTTTGGCTTCATGGTAATAATTGATCAGACATATTCGAAATGCCTCGTAGTGTATTGTATTGTTGAATGTTATACAGATGCATGTACCGTCGTTCATACATTTAACAGACAGTGATGGAGAGCTAAAACGGTTCTTTAGTTTGCTTCTCACTGCCCGCTCTTTGTTGAGTGTGTAGTTCCTTGTTACCGCAGATCGTAATCCACTTCGCCCCCTTTCTCCCGCTAACTCCAGTACAGAAATTTCCTCCTCGACAGACATGATTACATAATATTACGTTTCAACAAACACGGATATATTGTAGCGCGACACACGGTTTAAATCCAAGTGATGTGATTGGCTAGTTCAAGCTATCACTGACGCACCGCTGTTCCATGAATAATTTATCCATAGTGTTATTGAATACAATATTATTAGCATTTATATCTAACACTGCACATATAGCAACCTTAAAACAAGTTCAACAGTTGAACGGCATCATTGTTATCACAACCATATAAAATCCATTGCGTACGAATGCAGATAAACAGGAAAATTAATCCAAGAAGGAAAGAACAAGAGGAAGGCAGAGAAGTTAATATTTGGATGGCTTGGCCACGCGACATTGCCGAGACAAGAGCATAGTGTTGATCCGAGACTCAGGTGATCCTGATAAGTAGCAAAATATCCCACGCTTATTGGCATACCAGCTGATGATGATGACTTGTAATTTACTTTGTTTTTCTTCCTATGCATGCAAATTATCGTTTTGCTCAATGCAGTATTAGACATCCAACGTTTCCGTATCATCTTTGAACAGAGCAGACCCTCTGTTTCTTTCACCAGTCCCCTGTCATCTCTCTCCATTAACAAAAGATGGTCTGTCACTAAACATTTTCCATCACGCCATGCATCTACACCAGCAGCCGTGTTTACAAACACTGTTAAGCCGTGTCTTTAATGTGCGTGACAAATAATGGGTTTGCCCGTTATTTCTATTAAGAGAGTAGTTTGTTCCTGGTGACGCCGTTCTGTAATCTTGAAATAATTTCACAAGCATTGTGTAACACTTATAGAAGACAAGAAGGGACGGACAAATACACGGCAGAGCAAATGGATCACCATAGTCTGGTAAGAATGAGACAGCGAGGTGTGACGAGGGGATCTGGCCGACGCTCGACGCTCAGAGAAAAGGCGAGACGGACATATAATCAGATTGCTACTGGAACTATTAGTGTTGGAACTCTTCGCTGGCTGCTGAGGATGGGGACGGAGCGCTTATGGGAATGTCCCGAATGCTGTGATGTCGGTTCCTGAATCAATCAATCAATCAATCTGTCTTCTTTCTCTCCGTTATCCTTCTTTTGGACATGCGCCCTCAACCAAGCTGTTCTGTAATTTGCTCCCAATCGTATATCTTTCCATGCCCCCCCCCCCCCCCCCCCTGCTTAGTTAATTTATATCTTTAATTCTCTTGCCAATGTGATTTTAAGTGTCCAACTATTTCGTTCGCCATGTCGATTCTTGACAAGGTCTGTCCAGTTTTACTAATTCTTATGTTGTCTCGGTATGTGTCGTATGCACAATTTATTGCCTAGCATATGTCGATGAATCTCTTCAATGAGAAACTACAGAAACATGTTCAGCAAAGAATGAAGTAACGTAATGGATTTTTACAACAACAAAATTACGTGATGTCACGTGCTTAACACTCTTGACATCCTTAACAACAATATTAACAGGTTACAAGACAATGTCATAGTTACTTTAATTTCTATCACATATATAAGTTTTCATTTGCAGCTTGCTTTTATATAAAACAAAAACTGTTGTAATTAAGTGTTCAGGTTCTTTTTTCAATACAAAAACGAAAAGGAAAACTGGATGTCAGATGCCCTAACATGTGACATCACAACAGGCTTCTATGCACAATGTCAGTGATGTGGGTCAGATAAAGGCAAAAGCTTTGTTTAATGAAATGGAAATGGTTTCTGGTGTTCAGTCACCGGCCTTAAATATCATGTCTTTGGTCTTTGAAGAGCTCAGACAACCATTTCCGGAGTGTTTACTTACTTTCTCCTAATGAACACGAGAACATTGTTTCTGCATTATTCACTCGGACCAGCGATGGGCATGCTTTTTGTGTTTCTGTGTCGAAGTTAGTTAGTCGACAGATCATCCTAATTGCACATCGAAACATTCGCCCATAAGTGCTCGGATCCCCTCTTCGGTAAATCCCACAGCGTGTAGCGGACATGACACCAGTTCTGTGTTGGTTTATCAGTCTTCTTTGGCTTTCCGCGTAG
Source organism: Cepaea hortensis (assembly GCA_963921405.1). NCBI lineage: Eukaryota > Metazoa > Mollusca > Gastropoda > Stylommatophora > Helicidae > Cepaea > Cepaea hortensis. The sequence continues at coordinate 14,731,023 of OY992893.1, read as the reverse complement.
TGTTCTTATTTTACCACCCCATTTTTAACTTGCTGTTCCCGCAGCCTAACCATGGTTGTAGATTCACAGTCATCACTTGATTCTCGCGAACGACTTACTTCTCGTAGAGCATTCAGAATGTCAGCCGGTCCATGGCTCGTCCGCCTTCCACAAAAGCCTTACCTGCAAGCTTGTCAGGCCGCTCATTTCATCTTACACCCGCATGCCCTGTAAAGAAAATGAAACTAATCTTTGCCAGTCGAAACTGCTTCAGAGACAGCAACCACGCTCTTCGAATCTACCCCATTTCTATCTTCTTGAGCATGCTCATTGAGCCACTAAGGAAACATGCGCTAGTGAATGTCTGTGTCTCGAGCCATGTTATTGCTTTACTTACTGCCATGAATTCCATAGTCACGCTACTTGTGGTCAAAGCAAAAGCTCCAGAATCTTCCTTCACAATTCTACCTCCGGCCTGAGAAGTAAAACCCATGAACTTCTCACTCGTCGACCGATCGACCCATCTGTGTAAATGACAGCATCACCCTCCAAATAATTCTCGAAAATCAAAACCTGTACTTCCGCTTCCACAACAGCCGGATTTTCTTGTCCGCATTTTCTGTCTAGTTGGATGCAAATTTGAAAAAGGACGTACATAAATCTGTTGGCATTTGTACCCACTCCTCAAGTGAACACACTTGTTGAATGTCTTCGGCTTGACCCATCCACGACTTTCCTCTTTTTAACCTGCTGCCCTTTACCTTCTTAATTTCACTGTGCAGTGGATGTTGTGTGTTTGCGTTAACTCTGATGTAGGCAGGTGCTCTGCAAATTTGTATTCTGTCTGCAATGGTTGGAAATTCAAGAAGGTAGCGCATCACCCTGCATGCTGTATCTCTTGTACATCCAAGAATAATACTCTTAGCTTCGTTCTGTATCCTTTCCATCCTTTCCATCTGCTTACGGCTGATAGTCATGATCGCCATCGCATACTCCAAAACAGAAAGGACCAGACCCTCGTAAAGGAGACATAGATGGCGATGCTCACAGTTTGCCGTCGCCATCACCCGCATCGCAGCCAAACCTCGCTTGTCCTTTATTATCACCCAGTCTACGTGCTCATGATAATCAAGGCTTCAAATCAAAACGTATCCTCATGTAATTCATTGCCTGCGTTGTTTCCACCGTCTCTGAACACATATTTATAGTTGGTTTTGGAGTGTTGACAATATGGTTATTTAAAGAAAACCATGCAACTGTTGCTTTCGTTGGGTTGACCCTTGCCCCAGATTCCACAAACCAAGCGCTTATGCGATTTAGTTAGTTGTAATGCTGTGTCGAAGTAATATTATTTGTAGTGCTGTGTGGAGCTAATGTTATTTGTAGTGCTGTGTCGCTTTAATGTTATTTGTGGTGCTATGTCGAAGTAATGTTATTTGTAGTGCTGTCCCGAAATAATGTTATTTGTAGTGCTGTCTCGAAGTAATTTTATTTGTAGTGCTGTCAAGAAGTAATGCTATTTTAGTGCTGTCACGAAGTAATGTTATTTGTAGTGCTGTCCCGAAGTAATGTTATTTGTAGTGCTGTCCCGAAGTAATGTTTTTGTAGTTCTGTCACACGAAGTAATGTCATTTGTAGTGCTGTCCCGAAGTAATGTCATTTGTAGTGCTGTCATGTGTTATGTGTAGTGCTATGTCGAAGTAATGTTATGTGTAGTGCTGTCCCGAAGTAATGTTATTTGTAGTGCGATGGTGAATTAATGTTATGTGAAGTGCTGTCCCGAAGTAATGTTATTTGAAGTGCTGTGCCGAAATAATGTTATTTGTTGTGCTATTCCGAACTAATGTTATGTGTAATGCTGTGCCTAAGTAATATTATGTGTACAGCTTGCCGAAGTAATGTTGATAATAGTGCTTGTTAACTAATGTTGGGGATGCGTGGTCTCGAGGTATGGTGTCCGCCTCGAGTGCTGGAGGTCCCAGGTTCAAGCCCCGGGATATTTTTCACGTGGACTTCTAGTAATAAAATTTCCCCTGGTCTCTGGGTAGTGAGATCGGACGCCCGTGTGTATTGTTGCCCAGGTAAAATATCCCTTTGCAGTTGGTTATCGAAAAAAAAAAGTGTAGCCTAAGAGTAGCTGCCCGGGCAAAATTTCGAGTTAAAAATCTACCCAAAGTATTTCAGAATCCTCGCCGGTGTTACGGTATTCGTGCACTGAGCTGAGTTTCTTCAGACTCAGGTTTGAGGTAGGAGGAGAACGGAAAACTCATGGGTTACATCCGTGTGCCGTGATGTTGATCCATCGACTAAACTAAACTAAATTAATGTTATTTGCTGCGATGTGCCGAAGTGATGTTATTGGCCGTGCTGTGCCGAAGTAATGCTATTTGCTGTGCTTTGTCGAAGAAATGTTATGTGTAGTGTTGTGCCGAAGTAATTTTATTTGTAGTTCTGTGCCAAAGTTGCAAGGTGAATCAGCACTCCAGTCTACGTCCTTATAAAGTCTACCAGCGTGACAAAATAAGTCTTTGTAAAGTCACTTGGCGTGACAACTTATGTCCTTGTAAAGTCACTCCGCGTGCCAACCAAAGTCCACAATAGATGTACACGCAACAAGTATTGAACACACTAATTTGATCTTGCTCTTGTAGTTACATGTTTCCGATACTTTAAATAAATAATATAATCCTTATAGAATATTCAGTGTCTTTGTATAAAATGAACATATATAAACATTAAGTTTTGCAAAATTCAGTTCCCAATATATTATTTTGAAAAGTTATTCTCATCTCATCTCATCTCATTATGTTCCTCTTGTACTTGCAGTGTCGAGGTGAATTATAAACATCGGGAGAGTGCCCGCTTATGGGCATCATGTATCGATATTCCCATGGACTCTGCTATTCCCTCCGTCCAACGTTTACGTGGTCGGCCTCTTCCTCTGTTTCCATCTGATCTGTACATCTTTGCTTGTTGTGGTATACTATTAGTTAGTAACCTACTTGCATGGCCAAACCATTTGACTTGCTGCCTTCTAATGAAATCTAGAGAAGCTGTAACCCCCACTTTAGTCTTAATTTCTTCATTTCTGATCTTATCTCTTCTTGATACATTGTATTCTTCTCAGGAATCTCATTTCTGTTGTTGTGATTTTTCTTTTCTCCTTTACTGTCATTGTCAAGGTTTGGCATTGGTAGCATAGAGTTGGTAGGAAGATTGTGTTGTAGAGTGCTTTCTTAGTAACTATTGATACATGTTTATTCTTTAGTATTGGTGCCATTTGTGCAATGAGTTGGTTTGTCTTATTGCATCTATTCTCGATCTCGTCTTCTGATTTGCGATTTGATGATATTATACTTTCTAGGTCAGTGGTTCTCAACCTTTTTTTGGCCCATGCCCCTTTCACCATATGTTGAGAATGCCATTCCTCCCTTTCATATTTCCTCCCTATGAATCAACCCCCCACCATGCCCCTACATAGTATACGTAAAAATGGAAGCTAACTTTAATAACACATACTAGCACAAGTTTAGACGTCTACATAAAACGTGATTTGTGGGTCTACGTACGTTATAAGACAAATATCAGAAGAGCGAAGAGTACAGAACCGTAAAGTATGGAGGGGAAAACAATATCAAGTAATCGGTTCTTGTATTAACGCGATCTTGGAATAATTTCCACCCCCCTCCCCCACCCGCACCCCCCCCCCCCCCCCATGGAAAGCCAAAAATTCCCTAAATTTTAAAAAAATAAAAAATTTATTAAAAAATAGGGGGAATTCCCCACTGGTTGAGAACCACTGTTCTAGGTACTTGAAACTCTTTACTTATTTCAAGGAATGTTCGCTAAGGTGAATCGTTGTTGCTTTTCCTTCTTTAGTTACAGTCATTACCTTTGTTTTACTTGTGCTAATTTTCATGTTATGTTCCCTACACATTTCGTTTAGACTATTCATGTGGTCTTGTAATTCAGCTTCTGATTTTGCTAGTAGTGCTTGGTCGTCCGCAAACAGGAGTTCTCTAATGGTTAGATTTGCAGATGGTTCTTCTTCTGTGTTCTGGTCATGCGGTGTTCTTGCGGTCTCTGTTTGGCTGGTTTCTTTACATATGTTGTTTATATTTGTTATGAAAAAGAGAGGAGGCACGACACAACCTTGTCGTACTCCGGATCTTATGGTGACGGGTTCAGAGTGTCCTCCAGTTGCTCTCACTATGCATCCACTGTTGTTATATAAGCTTCTACATAGGTTTGTTAAACCGGCTCCGTGGCCGAGGGGTGAGCAGCTTTCTCCGCTAACTCCGAATACTCTCGTCATGTGACGCGACGAGAATTAGCAGTGGTTCGAATCGCAAAAGTGACTTATGAGAGTATGGAGCCGGTCGCTCAGAAAGTCGTGGCGTGCTGATGAGCGTAATCTAGCCTAGGAATCAACATACAGCTGAAAGATGCTGGTGTTGACCGCAATATCCTGAAAACAAGATGGAAACGCGGGGAAAAAAAAAAAAATAGGTTTGTTAGATGTGTACTCACTCCATATTGTTTAAGGATTTCCCACAACTTGTTTCTATCTACTCTATAAAATGCCTTTTCTTGGTCGACAAAGACTAAGTAGAGTGTTTCATTGAATTCGATTGATTTTTCTATAAGTTGTCTAAGAGCAAAAATGGCATCTGTGCATACTTTGTTTTTCCTAAATCCAAGTTGTGTTTCGCTTAGCCGAGGTTCTATAGTAGTTTGTAATCTTTTCTGAGTCGGGCTTCCTAAAGTTGTGGGTTCGATTCCGGACCACTTACTTCGGTTCATGAATGAAATTTTTTGGAGTCTCCTGTTGGTCGTCGCTAGAGATATTGATTTCGTGCTTTGTGCGACGCTTTCCGCGCTGCGAAAAGAGACCTAGCCATGTGGGATAAAATCCGGTGCAATGAAGTCGACCTTGTCGACTTTTAAGCGACTTTTTAATATTTTCTCAAGAATTTTGCAAAATATTTTCCCAGTATGACCCAACAATGAAATGCCTCTGTATTGTGTGCAGTCTCCTTTGCTGCCCTTGTTTTCCAAACTGGGATAATTATGGCGTTTCCCCAGTCTCGTGGTGTCTGTTGTTTTACCCAAACGTGGTTGAATAGTCTATGTAGCCAAGCTGTTCCCACTTCTCTTGCTGCTTTAATTAGTTCATTTGGTATTTCATCTTGTCATGGTGATTTGTTCAATGGGGCTAATCTGATGGCTTCTATAATTTATCATTTCACTATGTCTGGTTCTAGTTCTTCGGTGGCGTCTGTGTCAGTTTCTTGAATTCCTGTGACATCTGATGAGATGTTGAGAATTGTTCGAAGTACTGTTTCCAACTTAATAGGATTTGTTTTTGTTCATTATTGGTTCTCCATTTTCGCTGTTAATTATTTCAGTTGGGTCAAAGGGTTCTCTGTTTCTCATTGCACTTATCTTTTTGTAGAAGTTTCTAGTTGCCTCCCTGTAGTTTTTATTTATGGTTTCTCCATACTCCTCCCAGTCTTTTTGTTTTTCTCTCTTTACTATTCTATTCACATGTCTTCTCGCTATTCTATACTCTGTGGAATCGCATTCCTGTTTGCTCTTTGACCACTTTTTATATGTATCCTTGTTTGTCTTTTACAGCTGTCTTTACTTCTACTTGTTATTTTCTTTACCCGTGTTTTGCGTGTTTTCGTGGTTCCACACGTTATTTTTGCAATATTTAAAATGCTTGATTTGAATATCTCCCATTCTTCTTTCACTGTCTTTCTCTAGGAAATTTTATAATGCTCTCAGTTAGTTCTTTCTCATAATTTTCCCTTCACAACCTCGTCTTTGAGGTTTTTTTTTTAAGTTTACTGATTCGTTTAGCATGTATTTTCCTGGTCTTTGCTTTCTTTTACTGATGGTTCTTATTGTGGCAACGACTGCTTTGTGGTCTGCGTTTATAGTTAAAGTTTGGCACTGCCCTTGCATCTAATATATTTCTCTTTCTGTTATTTCTTGTTAATATAAAATCAATTTGGCTTTTAGTATCTAGAGCGTTCCATTTATACCAGGCGTAGTGGAGCGGCTGGCCGAGTGGCGAGAATGCCGGGCTCTCCTTCGGGAGACTCGGGTTCGAATCCTCGGTAAGGTGTGACGTTTTTTTCTGTCTGGGGCAAAAAGAAACCTCTTGCCTGCACAGTTCGCTTGATTGCACTAACCATGTGGCCTTAATTCCTCAGACTCAAGAACCCGGCCCCCCCCCCCCCCCCTGTCCTCCACCGCAAGGTACTGCAGGCAGTAAATGACAGTTTTTTAAATGACAGTATATTTGTGAGTATTTGTGTTTATAGAATGTGTTTGTTATATAGAGGTCGTGTTGGCTGCATAGTTCTATCAGTCTACTTCTAATATAATTTCTTTCATTATGTTGGTCTCCAAATGCTCCAAGATGGATTTCTATGCCCGCTCTATTGTGTCCTTGTCTTGCGTTGAAGTCTCCCATAACTATGATGTAGTCCTGCTTGTCTATTTTATTTAGCACGTCATGGATGTCTTCGAAGAATTCCTCGCATTCTTGCTCATTATTGTTTGTATTACATGATGAGCATATTTTTGCATATGTTGTAATTGTTTGTCATGATTCTTTCTGATATATTTTATTTATAGTATTCATCTTGCTGCCGGTCTCTCTGGCTGAGGGGTTACAACACTTTCTCCGTAATCCCGTTTATCACGTAGAGTCTCGTAGCGGGAGAGAACTGGAAGCGGTTCGACCCCCGCTGGTGACTTGCGGGATACTGAGCCGGCTGCTCAGAAAGCAATGGCAAACTACTGAGCGTAAACTTGCCAAGAAATCAACAGACAGCTGAAAGATGCTGCTGTTGACAATGATGTCCTGTAAAGGATATGCAAAAAAAAAAAAAAACATTCATCTTGCTAGCCGTGGTTCAATGACTATCTCACACCGTGTCTTGCCCTTTCTTGCTGTTCTACTCCAGAGTAGATAAACGTGTAACTGTGATGGATCTCCTTGCATCCTTCCCCTTTTATTCTGGTGTCTGCTATTCTCATCAGTCCAATTTTCCTCTCTTCTATTGTTTCTATAAGTTCTTCTTCTTTACTATTAAAACAGCAGGCGTTCATTGTGCCTAGTTTTTGAATTGCTGATCTATCTCGTAGTCCATTAACATTGTGGGGTCTATATCGATTTGGGTCATCCCGTTTACACTTCTTAGTTTTTCTACGAACAGTATGAAGATCCTCTGCCGGCGTGCTGGGCCAGTCGCAGGTTTAGGACAAAAATCTGACCATAGGGAGTCCATCCCCTATGGCGAGCCATAGCTCCGATAGCCCATGGCCTCGCTGTCATGGTCTCCCAGTCTACACCGCGTGGAGGTGGGGTTGACTTGTGTAGTCTCCGGGTCATAGGCAGGCTACCTATTTTAACTTTTCACCCCTCCTGGGAGAGGCTAGCCGATCCTAACCCTGCTGGCTGCAGGGCCAGGCGCAGTCCAGACCTTGTAGACCCCTTGGAAAGTTTTTATATAATTGTAATATAAATTAGTCTTTACGGTAAACATTAAAATATTCGTAGAACAAAACATATTAATGGCGCTGTATTACATTATAACATCACCCCTATTTGTCCTATGGCTGCGTTGACACAACGCAGGCATGAGTATATGACACCCAGAGAACTATTGAGTTGGTATCGGGAGAGAGGGGCATTTATTCTTGGCGGCTGACTAGCAACACTGCAAATCGTTAAGGCATACTGAATGGACATTAAGTCGATGTAGTTTTGTGAAAAGTTCATGAATCGAAAATGCGTCAATTAAGCCGTGTTAAAAGATGTTTAATCGACACTGAGTCTTCCAAGTCGAGTGAAGAGTTCTTAAATCGACATTCATTTAAGCCAGTTTTGTGAACAGATCCTGACTCAACACTGATTCGACCCACTCCAGTGACAAGTTCTCTAATAAACAAGAACAGATCTTGACTCAAGACTGTCACGTTCTTGACTCGACAACAAGTCAACCTAGTGGACTCATAAATCTCACCCGATGACAACTACATGAACCAGATTGATTTTATGATGGACGAAATGTATAACATCCACAGAGACACTGTCGGGAGGAGACTGAGACACAGGTGACGCATAACTTGTGGCAGATTTCCAAAAAAGAAAAAAAGAAATGACATAAGAAACACAATCAATACGTTTCGACGATAGGATAACACCACATGAAGATAACATTGAAGTGAAATATACTTATAAATATATTCGTGTGTGTGTGTGTTTGTGTGTCTATGTGTGTTTGTGTGTGTGTGTGTGTGTGTGTGTGTGTGTGTGTGTGAATGTGTGTGTGCAGAGAGAGACAATAGTCAAACAATCGGGTAGATTGATGACTTTATAGATAATTGCACTGATAGATGCACTGACATTGACTGACAGATAGATAGGTAGGTAGATAGGCAGACAGGCACGCAGGTTGGTAGGTAGGGAGGTATGTAGTAACTGGATAGGTAGATAGATAGGTATGTACTTAGAAGGACAGACAGACATACATTATCGTGACACTCATGCATTCAGCAACTATATATAAACAACAAGTAACAATGATGAAACTACCATATCCATGCAAGCATTAAGTTAATACATGTACACGTATTGACAACCAATTCGCAAAACAAAGCAAGAAATAAGAAGAAAGAAGTAGATATAAAAGCCATGTTTTAGAACTGTTTCACCCTCCTTGTGTCTTCTCGCATGTCGTCGGGGCCTCGGTTATTGATCTACAAAAAGGGTAGTTTGTTGAATGACGCAATAGGTTCTGTACATCCGATGTGAATAATGGATGCATACAAAGAGAATACAGGAGACTGTATTGTCTCTCGTGCTTCTGTTTCTTGATGAACACCTATTTTTTTTTTATCTCCTTCCCTCCCTGTTGTCTGTTTCATTCATTCGTTTTGATTACTTTAACTTTTTTTCCCACACGCATTGTTACTATACCTCCCTATTTTCTAGTTATTACTTTACCTCACAATGTTCTAAGTGTTACTTTACATCATTTTGTTATAGTTATTACTTTACCTCACTATGTTCTAGTTGTTACTTTACATAATTGTATTATAGTTATTACTTTACCCCACTATGTTCTAGTTGTTACTTTACATCATATTGTTATAGTTATTACTTTACCTCACCATGTTCTAGTTGTTACTTTACATCATTTTGTTATAGTTATTACTTTACCTCACTATGTTCTAGTTGTTACTTTACATAATTGTGTTATAGTTATTACTTTACCTCATTATGTTCTAGTTGTTACTTTACATCATATTGTTATAGGTATTACTTTACCTCACCATGTTCTAGTTGTTACTTTACATCATTTTGTTATAGTCATTACTTTACCTCACCATGTTCTAGTTATTACTTTACCTCACTATGTTCTAGTTGTTACTTTACATCATTTTGTTATAGTTATTACTTTACCTCACTATGTTCTAGTTGTTACTTTACATCATTTTGTTATAGTTATTACTTTACCTCACTATGTTCTAGTTGTTACTTTACATCATTTTGTTATAGTTATTACTTTACCCCACTATGTTCTAGTTGTTGCTTTACATAAATTTGTTATAGTTAGTACTTTACCTCACTATGTTCTAGGTGTTACTTTACATCATTTTGTTATAGTTATTACTTTACCTCACTATGTTCTAGTTGTTACTTTACATAATTGTGTTATAGTTATTACTTTACCTCACTATGTTCTAGTTGTTACTTTACATCATATTGTTATACTTATTACTTTACCTCACTATGTTCTAGTTGTTACTTTACATCATTTTGTTATAGTTATTACTTTACCTCACTATGTTCTAGTTGTTACTTTACATAATTGTGTTATAGTTATTACTTTACCTCATTATGTTCTAGTTGTTACTTTACATCATATTGTTATAGTTATTACTTTACCTCACTATGTTTTAGTTGTTACTTTACATCATTTTTTTATAGTTATTACTTTACCTCACTATGTTCTAGTTGTTACTTTACATAATTGTGTTATAGTTATTACTTTACCTCACTATGTTCTAGTTGTTACTTTACATCATATTGTTATAGTTATTACTTTACCTCACCATGTTCTAGTTGTTACTTTACATCATTTTGTTATAGTCATTACTTTACCTCACTATGTTCTAGTTATTACTTTACCTCACTATGTTCTAGTTGTTACTTTACATCATTTTGTTATAGTTATTACTTTACCTCACTATGTTCTAGTTGTTACTTTACATCATTTTGTTATAGTTATTACTTTACCTCACTATGTTCTAGTTGTTACTTTACATCATTTTGTTATAGTTATTACTTTACCCCACTATGTTCTAGTTGTTGCTTTACATAAATTTGTTATAGTTATTACTTTACCTCACTATGTTCTAGGTGTTACTTTACATCATTTTGTTATAGTTATTACTTTACCTCACTATGTTCTAGTTGTTACTTTACATCATTTTGTTATAGTTATTACTTTACCTCACTATGTTCTAGTTGTTACTTTACATCATTTTGTTATAGTTATTACTTTACCCCACTATGTTCTAGTTGTTGCTTTACATAAATTTGTTATAGTTATTACTTTACCTCACTATGTTCTAGTTGTTACTTTACATAATTTTGTTATAGTTATTACTTTACCTCACTATGTTCTAGTTGTTACTTTACATCATTGTGTTATAGTTATTAATTTACCTCACTATGTTCTAGTTGGTACTTTAAATCATTTTGTTATAGTTATTAATTTAATTTACCATGTTCTAGTTGTTACTTTACATCATTTTGTTATAGTTATTACTTTACCTCACTATGTTCTAGTTGTCATTTTGCATCCCTATGTTCTAGTTATTACTTTACCTCACTATCAACAAGTTGCTACTTTACCTACCTATAATCTAGTTGTTACTTTACTTCACTATAATCTAGTTGCGTTGGGCGGCGCTTACCAAACCCGACACCCCACATTGTGCCAACGGCTTCGGGCGGAAGAGCGCAATTGGGAGGGTACAAGCCTTACCCTGGTGCGAGGAAATGCAAGCTAAAGACAAAATTGTCATGGCAGGGCAGACCAGGCCCTAAGCCTTGGTTGGCGACTGGTCTAGGATCGAAGCTCCGACAGGCGGACAGTTAGAGCATTGCTTTGCTGATCCGGCAGCTTCTGCAGCTTGTCTTGTTCCAGATGTAGGGGTGTTACCTTTCCTCTGGAGTGAACTAGGCAGGCCGAGAGAGGGATCATGCTGCATGGGCAACACATGATCTCTATATTTTAGCCCAGGCTTTGTGCTATGGAGAGGCAATAACTCCATCCCTTGTCTTAACTGGTCTCGGAATCAAAGCGAGAGGCAACTGTTACGGGTTATAAGTCCTTGTCAGATGGCGTAGACATGGGGCGCCACGCGTTGCCTCTGACGGTGGGAGACGCCTATAGGTGTCACTGATCAGCTACCGCCCGCCTCAAGCTGGGCAGCCCCCAGCCAATTGGGTGCTGATCCGCCACAGCCTGCCTGCTTCAATGGGTGCTTGGGGCTAGGACAAAATCTGAATCGCAGGCTGTAAAACCAATGCACCAGGTACAAACAAAAATATAAATAGAAACCTCAAGCTACGGCTTGCAACCTGGAATGTGAGAACCATGTGTCCAGGATTTTCCACTGACTTGACCAATATTGACGATGTGAGAAAAACGGCTGTGATTGATGCCGAACTCAATTGTCTTAACATTGATATTGCTGGCCTGCAGGAGACTCGCCTCGCTGAGGAAGGGTCACTCAGGGAAAACAACTACACCTTTTTCTGGAAGGGTAAAGGGCAGGCAGAAAAAAGGCAACACGGTGTGGGCTTTGCAGTGAAGAATTCGCTACTGGGAATGATTGAAATTCCAGCAGGAGGAAATGAAAGACTATTATCCCTGCGCTTGGCAACCTCTTGTGGGTTTGCCACCATTATTACTGCATATGCACCGACACTCGATTCCTCTGATGATGTGAAGGATTTGTTCTATGAGGAGTTAGACACTGTGATCAAGGCAGTTCCAAAATCCGACTACATTTATATGCTCGGTGATTTCAATGCTCGTGTGGGCAAGGACTCGAGTTCATGGCCAGTGTGCCTTGGAAAATACAACATCGGTCGCATGAATGAAAATGGGCAAAGGCTGCTGGAGCATTGCACCAGTAATGACCTATGTATTACAAACTCTTTTTTTAAAACAAAAGAGATGCATAAGGTCACATGGAAACATCCAAGATCCGGCCATTGGCACCAGCTGGACTTCATCATCACACGGAGACAACATCTGAACCATATATCATTGACTCGTAGTTACCACAGTGCTGACTGTGATACGGATCATTCTTTGGTTGTTGCAAGGGTTAGACTGAGACCAAAGAGAATCTACACAGCTAAACACAAATCTAGCCCCAGGATTAATATTATTAACACTCATGATCCTGAAAAGTGCTTTCAGTTTCAACAGCAACTTGAAGACGCTTTCACTGATACACCAGAAAATTGTACAGTAAATGAAAAGTGGGGTCAAATTAAGGAAACTCTTTGTAAAACTGCCGTAAGGGTTTACGGCACTGTGGATCATAAGAGGCAGGACTGGTTTGCGGCCAACAGCGAGACTCTGCAGCCCTTGATTGATAAGAAGAAGAAAGCTCTCTTAAGAAACAAGGAAAGACCAACGCGTAACACTCTGAGTGAGCTAAGGCAAGCTAGGAAGGATGTGCAAAAGGCTGCCAGGCAGTGTGCAAATGATTATTGGATCAAGTTATGTGAGTCCATTCAAATCGCAAGTGATAAGGGAGATATAAGAAGCATGTATGAAGGAATAAAGAAAGCCTGTGGTCCAGTGATCAAAAGAAGTGCACCATTGAAAACCTTGACTGGAGAAGTCATCACTGATAAGAAACAGCAGATGGACAGATGGGTAGAGCACTATTTGGAGCTTTACTCAAGTGAGACCAAACTAGCGGATAATGCCCTCAACGCCATAGAGGCTCTACCAACTCTTGACCACCTGGACACACTTCCCACCATAACAGAAGTTAAGTGTGCTATAAATGAACTTGCATCTGGCAAGGCTCCAGGTAAGGATGGGATTCCAATAGAGGTTATCAGGAGTGGGCAAGACACACTCACTATACAGATCCACCAGCTAATAGAGCTATGCTGGCGTGAAGGACAAGTCCCACAGGATTTCAAAGATTCAAGCATCATAACACTGTACAAGAACAAGGGCGATCGGAGCGACTGCAACAACTATAGGGGTATCTCACTTCTGTGTATTGTTGGAAAAGTATTTGCCAGAATTGTTCTGCGCAGACTTCAAGTCCTAGGAGATCAAGTCTACCCCGAATCACAGTGTGGCTTTCGACAGAACCGGTCTACCACTGATATGATATTCTCATTGCGACAAATGCAAGAAAAATGCCGTGAACAGAATCAACCACTGTTTATTGCCTTCATCGACCTCACAAAGGCATTTGATTTGGTCAGTCGTGAGGGTCTGTTCAAGGCACTAAAGAAGATTGGCTGCCCACCAACTCTTCTGTCCATTGTGGAATCGTTCCACACAGGCATGAAGGGTATAATCAAGTTTGATGGTGCAACTTCTGAAGAATTTGAAATCAAGAGTGGAGTTAAGCAAGGTTGTGTACTAGCTCCCACCCTCTTTGGAATATACTTTTCACTTCTACTGAAATATGCATTTCGTGATCAGGATGGTGGTATATACATTCACTCACGCTCAGATGGCGGCCTCTACAATGCTCAGAGATTGAAGGCTAAGACCAAAATTAGGAGGGTACTGATCAGAGAGTTGCTTTTTGCAGATGATGCTGCAGTTACGACCCACTCTGAGGAAGAATTGCAATGTCTACTATCTGCATTCTCCAATGCTTGTTCTGAATTTGGTTTAACAATTAGCAAAAAGAAGACACAGATTATGTCACAAGGTGCACATGGGGTACCATCAATCTTTATTGACGACGCCGAACTAGAGATAGTAGACCATTTTACATATCTAGGATCGGTGGTAAATAGCAAATTATCCCTAGATCAGGAAATCAACATCCGGATTGGTAAGGCAGCAACAACAATGAACAGGTTAAGAAAAAGAGTCTGGGAGAACAGGAAGCTTACTGCCAAAACAAAAGTCCTTGTCTATCAAGCCTGTGTCCTTAGTACTCTTCTCTATGGCAGTGAAACCTGGACAACTTACTCACACCAAGAGAACAATTTAAACAGCTTTCATATGCGGTGTCTGCGAAGAATTCTTGGTATTAAGTGGCAAGACAAAATCACAAATACTGAAGTATTGGAAAGATCAGGTTGTGTGACAGTTTATTCCATGCTCAGTCTTCGTAGACTTAGATGGATAGGACATCTTAGGCGGATGGATGATGGTAGAATACCAAAGGATATCTTTTTTGGTGAATTACAGATGGGTAAGAGATCTCAGGGTCGGCCTCTACTACGATACAAAGATGTGTGTAAGCGGGACATGATTGATACAGGCATTGATAATGCACATTGGGAGCAAGTCGCCGCTGAACGTGTTGCATGGAGGGCAAATATCAGAAATGGAATAAAGTCAAAGGAGAAAATTATTGCAGAAAAGTCACACACCAAGCGTTTGAGACGTAAGATGGTGCATGATGGTGGAAATGACCACGTGTTCACATGCACCCACTGTGAACGGACATTTACAGCGCAAATTGGCCTTATCAGTCACACTCGCTACCGCCATAGTTAAAAGTTATTATGCCTTTTTAAAGCACAAACTATCGTCTGTCAATACGGCAAGGTGCCAATGAATGAATGAATCTAGTTGCTACTTTACCTACCTATAATCTAGTTGTTACTTTACCTCACTATAATCTAGATGTTACTTTACCTCACTATAATCTAGTTGTTACTTTACCTCATTTTGTTCTAGTCATTACTTTCTCTCACAATCTTCTAGTTATTACTTCACCCCATGTATTACTTTAATGTTGTCTATGTGTTACTTTATACCACTATGTTAACGTTGTCATTCTGATCAGTGTATTCTAGTTGTTATTATACCTTACAATGCTCTAGTTGGTACTTTACCTTATTTTGCTATACTTGCTACATTACTTCATTATATTATAGTTGTTACTGTATCTTATTATTATCTAGTTCGTAAGTTACGTCTGCATGTTCTATTTGTTACTTTACCTCACAATTATCAAACATTTATTGTACATCACTATTATCTGGTTGTTAATGTCTCTCACTATTATTTATTTGTTATTTTACATCACTATTTTCCAGCTTTTACTTAATCTCACTGTTATCTAAATGTTACTATATCTCACTAGATCTAGTTGTAACTTTATCCATCCCACTATTATCTTCCTCCCCCCCCCCCCCCCGCATTTCCTTTACATGATATTGCAGTCAACACCAGCATTTATCAGCTGCTGTTGATGTCTTGGCAAGTTTACGTTCAGTAGCTTGCCATTGCTTTCTGATCGACCAGCTCACATATCTCCGTAAGTAACCAACGCGACGCGATCCGCTGTCGAATATCGCGCATCTGTGTTTCGTAGGAGAGTATACGGGATTACGAACAATGTCCTTAACCACTTCGCCAGGGAGCACGGCCACTATTATCTACTAATATCTATTTATTTATTTCCTTCAATATTATTATCTACTAATTACTATACAGCCGGTCTCCCTGGCCTAGGGATTTGCAACTTTCTCCGTAATCCCGTATACTCTCGTGAGTAACGTGACGTGCGCGAGAATAGGTGGCGGTTCTAGCCGCGTCGGTAACTTGCGGGGTATGTGAGCCGGTCGCCCAGAAAGCAATGGCAAACTACTGAGCGTAATCTTGCCACGAAATCACCAATCAGCTGAAAGATGCTGATGTTGACAGCGATGTCCTGTAAAGTATATGCGAAATGTTTTCTTTTACTATACTTCATTATGTTCTAGTTGTTACATTTAACTCACAGCGTTCTAAATTTCACGTTACCTCGTTCTGTAGTGACCTAGTGCTGCATTTCTTCACATCCACTGCACGCTGTGTACCCCCCCCCCCCCACTCCCCCCAAATAGCCCTTAAAACCAACTCATTCCTATCTTTCACCTTCTCCAGCAGATGCCTCCATCTACTCCCTATATGATTCGTCTCTGTCTCTAATTATATCCCCCGCCAGTGTTATTGTCTCCCACTGTTTCATTTGTAATGCATGCATAGATCTAACACGCCAATTGCCAATTCTACAGATTTGCTTAGGTGAAATGATATTAGCTCGGCGATCCATGCATCTTTTGGCTTCCTTGACATCGGGACAAACATTGTTCCATTTTCTACAAGAATTGCCACCTTTCAGCTTCGTTGCTCGCGTTGTTTTTCTTTAGAACTTTTCGTGGTTGGTTGGGGTTTTTAGACGAAAGTTTGCAACAGGATGGGGAAGACAGCCCCACGCCACCCTACTTTAATCACTTCTTAAAGCATCCGTGTTTGGTTGCAGTGTCACTATTCTTTGCTTTACTTGGACAGTGTTACTGTACTTTGCTGTACTTAGACAGTGTTACTGAACCTTGCTTTAGTTATACAGTGTTACTATACTTTGCCTTATTTAGACTGTGTTATTGTACTTTGCTTTACAAAGACAGTGTTACTATACTTTGCTGTACTTAGACAGTGTTACTGTACTTTGTTTTACTTAGTGTTACTGTACTTTGTTGTACTTAGGTAATGTTACTGTACTTTGCTGTATTTAGACAATGTTACTATTCTTTGCTTTACTTATACAGCGTTACTGCACTTTGCCTTACTTAGACAGTGCTGTTGTTGTTGTTTGTCCATCAAGAATGATGATGACCATTCATTTCATCCAGTGGGGTTGAAGGTATGGAGCCGTGGGTTCTAAGATGGCTGATAAGGCCGATTTTGGCTCGCAATGTTCTTTGACAATATGGGCAAAGATTGCTTGACGTTTCTGGAGGAGGATTTCCTGCAGTGGTTTTTCTGTCATGCCTTTTCTTCACAGCTCTTGCAGTCCTGGTTGCCTCACATATGACTGTACCCTTGCGTAATGATGCACGCCACGAATTTCGGTCTCTGGCTGCAGCCTCCCAGGTGTCATGATGAATTCCAAAAGCATTCAGTGAGATTTTCAGTGCCTTTAAAGCGTTTCTTCTGGCCACCGTGGGAGCGTTTACCACAATGCAGTTCGCTGTAAAAAATTCGTTTAGGGAGCCTGTGATCTGGCATGCGAGTCAAGTGACCAGCCCAGCGAATCTGATTCTTCATCAGTAGAGTGTGGATACTGGGCATGGATGCTCTTTCTAGGACTTCAGTGTCTGGAATCTTATCTTGCCATTTAATCTTCAGTAGCTTCCTTAGGCAGACTGTGTGGAAGTGGTTTAATTTCCTAGCGTGTCGCTGATAAACAGTCCAGGTTTCACAAGCATATGGCAGTGTGGATAATACAACTGCTTTGTAGACTTTAGCTTTGTTTGCAGGCTTATTTCGGTTCTGTCCCATACATTCTTGTACAGTCTGCCAAAGGCTGCACTGGCCTTGGAGATTCTTGCATTCACTTCGTCATCAATTGTGGCAGCTTGTGACACAGTGCTGCCAAGATAGGTGAATTTGTCCACAACACTTATTCTATGATCATCCACTTTGATATTCGGCACAGTGTGATTATTCCCTGGAGCTGGCTGGTACATAACTACAGTCTTCTCCAAGTTGATATTGAGCGCAAAGTTGGCACAGGCATGTGAGAAAGCTGAAACATTATGTTGCATGTCCGCCTCTGAGTTGGCGTGCAATCATCAGCATACAGGAGCTATCTGACGGTGTCACTGTTAATTTTGGTTTTAGCTTTCAGCCTTCTGAGGTTGAATAACTTTCCATCCATACGGTAGTTGATGTCTATTCCAATGTCGTCGTTCTCGAAGGCATTCATCAACACGGCTGAAAACATGAGACTGAACAGTGTTGGTGCCAAGACACATCCTTGCTTCACTCCATTGGTGACAGGAAAGGGTTCAGACAGTTCACCATTTTCCTGCACTCTTGCCTGCATGCTGTCATGAAATAGCCGCACTATTTGGACAAACTTTCGTGGACAGCCATATTTTGCCATAATCTTCCACAGTCCTTCTCTGCTTACTGTATCAAAAGCCTTGGTAAGGTCAATGAAAGTGGAGAACATTTCGCAGTTCTGTTCCTGACATTTCTCTTGCAGCTGCCTAGCAGCGAAAATCATGTCAACATTTCCACGTTCTTTTCTGAAGCTACATTGACTCTCAGGAAGAAGACCTTGATCGAGATGGGCTGTGAGGCGATTGAGAAGAATTCTGGCGAGTATCTTCCCTGCAATTGAAAGCAAGGAGATGCCTCGGTGGTTGTCACAGGATTGGCGGTTTCCTTTACGTTTGTAAAGGTGGACTATTGACGCGTCCTTGAAATCTTGTGGCATGGTCTCGTTCACCCATATGTTTGTAAAGACTTGGTGAGGCTGCCGTAATAGGACCGGCCCACCTGCCTTGTATATCTCTGCTGGGATGGAGTCAGGACCAGGTGCCTTGCCGCTGGAGAGTTGCTTGATGGCTTTGTTTACTTCCACTATGGTTGGCAGGTCATCAAGTATCTCATTGGTGGGAACATGAGGAAGGCAGTTGATGATTTCATCATCGAAGAAGGAAGTTGCATTTAAGATGTTGCTGAAATGCTCTGCCCAGTGTTGAAGGATTTCTTTCTTATCGGTGACCAATGTGCCCCCATCTGCACTGAGGAGGGGAACTATGCCTGTGATGTAGGACCATAGACCGCTTTCAGTGAGTCGTGGAAGTTTTTCGTATCATGTCTGTCAGCAAAGCCCGGAATTTAATCAGCTTTGCTGCTCAGCCAGGAGTCCCGCATGTGCCGAAGTTTCTGCTGCACTACTCTCTCAATGTTCTTGAAGGCATCTTTTTTTTTATGTTGACTTCGGGTCATTCAAATGTGCCTTGAGAAGAAGATGTTTCTCGGCCAGCAATTGGTTGATGTCTTCGGAATTTTCATCAAACTAGTCTTTATGCTTTCGGGGGGCTGGACCCAGGATTTCCATAGCAGTGTTGTAAACTGTGTCCTTTAGGGCTCTCCATTCTGTTTCTGTATCCTGTTTAGCTGCAGCATTGGGCTTGATGCGGTCTTCCAGCATATTTTCAAACGACTGCTGCATTATCTTGCTGTTTAGGCGGGTGACAATTAGCTTTTTTTTGAAATTTCACCCCTTGAGGACGCCATGGTGGCCTGATGTGAATGTTTATTTTCGAGACAATGAGACGATGGTCTGTCCAACATTCGGCACCACACATCGATTTTGTCACTCGAACGTCTTGTTTGTCACTCCTCCTGACGATGACATAGTCAATGAGGTGCCAGTGTTTGGATCGAGGGTACATCCACGATGTCCTATTTCTCATGGGGAGACGGAAAATTGTGTTCGTAATCAGGAGATCATGTTCGGCACATGTCTGAAGGAGGAGGAGTCCATTGCTGTTACAATTTCCGACTCCATGCTTTCCAATAATGCCAAGAGGTGGTGTCCATGCCTACTCTGGCATTGAAATCCCCAAGGAGTATAAGTTTGTCTCCTTTGGGAACATATGTTAATACATTGTGCAGGTCCTCATAGAACTTGTTCTTGACATCATCTTCGTTGATCATAGTTGGTGCGTAGACACTCACAATGGTTGCATGCTTCCTTCCATTCAGCAGGGGCAACTTAATGGTCATGAGCCTGTCGTATATAGCCTTTGGAAATTCAGCTAATTTGCCGACCAGGGCTGACTTAATGGCAAATCCCACACCGGATTGGCGTCTTTCCTCGCTTTTCCTTCCACTCCAGAAAAATGTGTAGCCGGCACCTATTTCACAGATTTGGCCTTCTTCTGCAAGTCGTGTCTCGCTCAAGGCTGCAATGTCGATGTTGTACCTGCCCAGCTCTCTCCCAATCAGTGCTGTTCGTCTCTCTGGACCCGACGCGCCGTCTCTGTCAAGTAGGGTGCGTACATTCCAAGTTCCAATTGTTAAGGGAATATTGTTTACTCTTTTAGATTTGCTTGTTTTATCTTTGTTTGTATGTCGACCGCAGTTATAAGGGTACCCACCAACCGCGGCTAGCTGGTTAGGCAGTGATGGAGCAGACAATGTTTAGGGCACCTTTTCTAGCCCCTTCCTCATGCTATGGAGGTGAGCAGTGTGTTCTATAGAGGGCTGCTCAGTCGCTCAGGGGGCTGCCGAATCACACTGCTGCTCCGGTCAGTAGAGGACGACCATATGGCCTGAGTCGCCTGTGTGCAGGTCTGCGACTACGGCTGCTAGCGTACCCACGCCTGCCGCTTCGCCGCTCGCCTATCGCCACAGTTCTTGAAGGTGATATATGACGTTGGATAAAGAATGACTTGCGCGATGACTTGGATTAAAGTGAGGAAGAGTTGCGCAATTCGTCGATCTCACTCTCTCGCCCGAGTCCATCTGAGTCCAGTGGCAAGACAAGTCGAGACGACTGGAGACGAATACAGGTGCAGTGGATGACCAGTGCGCTCTACGTGCCTTGCCGTGCTCATTACGTTCCACAACGCTTTGCAGGTAAACGCCGTCTTGCCCGTTGAATCAGTAATGATTTCTTCCTCGCAGTCTGCCGAATCCTGTCTTCACATGCTGGGTAGGCATACCCTAGTTTACCGCTTGGTTTGACACCAAATCTTCTACCCATGCCTGGTTTAGCCAGCCTCTCACAGCTGTTGCCCGGGGGGTGGCCGCTGTCGCATGTTGACAGCTACTAGAAGCCACAGGCACGAGCTGGGTGTCAGGCTTGGAACAGTGGGGGATGGGTCCTGAAAAGGACATGAGAGTCATCCTTACCAAAGGTGCTACCAATGCCTGACACCCCGTACCCCCCTAGACAGTGCTATTATATATTTTGTCTCCTCTAGTTTTTAATATATACATTGACAGAATATCTAACGAAGCAAGCCCTGACATAACAGATTCAGAAAATTTCGAACTCTTTAAATCAGATGAAACAACATTTTCACCCTTTATCAATAAAATTGTATTTGAAAAAAATTAGTGCCTAATTTATACCAACCAGGGCATATTGAAAAATCATATTAATAAGCTGAGTTAAACATGCAGCAGATACAATATGAATATAAATACAGCCAAAACTGAAGCAATGCGAGTTATTAGATCTCCTTGTTCACTAAGTACACATATAAATAGCACACCTCTGGAGAAAAAAAACTCCCGTGTGTTGCCGGGGCCCATAAGGGAAGCAAAGAATAGCAACATTGTAGCCTACCATGCATGTCGTAAGAGGCGACTAAGGAGGCTTGATGGTTCCGTCGCCCTGCTACTGAGTGAGTGCGTGGCGCGACACTGTGAGCTGTGAGTTTCGTGTGAAATGCTTTTGAATCTGCCCGAGGTTTTTTGGAAAGTGACTGCATGTTCGGAGCGATGGCAGATGGCTATGTCCCAGAGTTGACCGGTTTGCCTTATGCAGAAATGCGTGGCTGCTAGGCTTTTGGTTAACTGCCACTGCCATCAACGATGAACTGTATTTCGTGGACTGTGTGGGTGAACATCTAGGAAACATCCAGATGGGGAAAATGACTGCCGATTCCATCAGAAATGAACTGGGTGGTTTGTGGGGGACTATTGTGTTGACATTCTGGCGGCGGCATTATGCGCAGTGTATCTGTGCAGGCTGTTGTTTGTCGAGTCTGCTGTCTTTTCCACTTTTCACATTGGGCAGTGGGGAGCGTTTTGTGTGATATTCACTGGCACAGGAACAGAGCATAATGGGGACGACCCGTTGCTGTGAAGTTGGAACTGCGACTAACTAACTAACTAACCTCTGAAAAAAAGTTAAACAATTCAAATATCTTGGAAGAATGATAACTGTAGATGACAGAATAGACAGAGAAATAGAAATCAGATGTCAAAACGCAAGTGGGCTTATATATCAACTATCACCCATCCTGAATCATCCAAACATACCTATGTCCTCAAAACGACAGATAATAAATAGCATATTCACACCAACCCTATGATATTAATGTCAAACTTTTGACATTATCCAAATCACATTTACGCAAAATCAACTTCCTGAGAGATGAGATGTTGGAGGAGAACTGCAAACTCAACTATCTAAGACATTATGTTATCAGACAAACAGTGGAATCAACACCTGTAGCCACATATATTTAAATACCGAAGCTCAAATGGTTTAGTCATGCTACACATCACTACCAGCACTGACCATACATCAAAGAAGATCTGCTACAAGAGCAAGAGGACGCCCGAGAAGAAGATGGATTGATGACATCAAAGACACTGTACAATCACACTTCCTTCCACTTGTTCTTTTCCCCTCAATTTTGCCGGTTGTCACCAAGTTCTCTAGTTTGTCTTCGCATAACATGCTCAAAAAATGTTGACGGCCTCTAATTTCTCTAATAATTTTACGGTTTTCATTTGCTCTTTGTAGGACTTGCTCATTGGTTTTTCTGTTTGCCCGTGATGTTCTTTGCAGTTTCCTCAGAAACCACACTTCCACAACCATTACATGTTTATCAGCTTGTCTGCTCATTGCCCACATTTCACAGCCATTGAAAAGTGCAAGTCCTACACATCACTTCAACACTCTTTTTCTCCTTGCAAGTTAAATATTGGGATACCTAATATATGCAAAGTGTTAAGAGCTAACATCATCTTGTTGTGCGCCACTCACAGCGGCACACAATTGTGGGCTTTTTGAAAAATAAAAAAATAAAAAATAAAAAAGGAATGAACGTAGTTCTGAATTCTGTCGTTGATTCGTGCTTACAAGGGACTTACAGTAATACCTCAGTTTTCGTTGCCCTCGATTTTCGTCGATATGGGTTATTGTCAATTGTTTTCGGACGGTTTATCTAAGAAAACCGAGGTTTTACTGTTTTACTGTGTAGAGTTTGGAAGTCTTATATCACCAAGGAATGGTATGGACGGATACTCTCTTATATAAACAGTTTGCTGCATGTTCTTCAAAGAACTTCGAAATCATCCCCAAAGTGTGGCTGTTTGTGATTTACCAGACCAGATTTACCTTCAGTAGTGTGTCATTTATTTCTGAACAACGGACACTCATAACCTCAAAATCAACGCAAAGTGGTCTGCTTCAAAAGTGGTCTGATTTCGAAGGCTCTATTCGGTGCCCGGGGGAATTGTGACACTCGTTCACTGCCCATGAGCCACAGCGGCGGCAATCTCTTGTATAAGATATCATAATTGATTAACTGCCGTGGGATGATTAATCATCTTAAGCGACTTCCAGTATCTGCCAAGGGCATATATATCGCCGAAGTATTTGTCATTGCGCTATAATGCAACATGTTTGCTGCCACATTAACAACTTTAAGTCATGATTGTGACACACCCCTACTTTCCATTTTCCGCCATCTGTTTTTGTTTGGGCCAAATCTTTTTTGTTTTAAGGCACAGAATATGTTTAATACTAGTTAATGAAAAAGATTCTGGGTCACATCGCTGCAAGGTATACTCCAGGCTCTTGACAGATGTTCCGGTGTACATAAAATTTCCGTCGGCAATCAGTCTGTTCTTAGTTTGTCTGTGAAAACTCGCTCTGTGTGCGTCTCTTGTGATCCAGATTTCCATGTGTTTTTTTGTCACAGATAGACATAACTTATTGTGAACGACGAACTCTATTTTCATATGGTTAAAAATTGGGCACGCAGGCCAGTCTTACATTCGGCCGTGCCAAACACTTATGTTCCTTACATCAATTATCTATTGAACATGTAACATTCACATAGAAAATAAACATTGTCAAATGAATACTGTAAACATTTTTTTCCCGCTTTTCCATCCTGTTTCAGGATATTGCGGTCAATACCAGCATCTTTCAGCTGTATGTTGATTCCTAGGCTAGATTACGCTCATCAGCACGCCACGACTTTCTGAGCGACCGGCTGCATACTCTCGTAAGTCACTAGCGTGGCTCGAACCACTTCTAATTCTCGTCCGCTCACGTTGACCACGAGAGTATTCGGGATTAACGGAGAAAGCTGCTAACCCCTCGGCCAGGCAGCCGGCACTGTAAACATAAACAATGTATATTACTACTGTGTCATGAGACAGACAGGTAGACAGGCAGACATTCAGGAAACTCAGGAAACAGTAGTAGGCTGAGGAAATGAAGAGGCTGAAGAAATATTCTACGCTGACGTTTATGCGGGAAGCAATGGGGAAATACCACATTATGCATACAAATAATCAACATGGCAGACAACATCGAATCTCACAGATTTGATGGTAAGACCCCTAGGCCAGGTGGATCATTGTAGCTAAGTGGGAAAGAGACCGACGGAAGTTCGGGTAACAGATGGTGGCAATAGACCTGGCGGCATAACTGTGAACATCTTTGCCATGGGGCAATGGGAAGTAATTAAAGACGTGAACATGGGATGTCAGAAGTCTATGCCAGCGACTACTCTGCATGATTAGTGGGGAATTAGCAAGGTGTAGAACTGGGAATTTCCGAACGCAGATATGCTGGACAAGACCACATCATAACCAAACAGAGGACACTTTTATTGCTTCAGGGATAGTAAAAATGGACAGAGCAGGGTTGCATTCCTTTTGATAAAGCAATTTAAATTCATTCAGCTCGTTCTGGATACACCCCATTCAGTTATCAACCCCTCACTATAAGAAATACAACAACGTAAATGAACAGCACAACTGTACAAGTCTATGCACCAATAACTACAGCAGAAGAGGTGGAAACTTTGGTTGTTTACAACAGCTTACAAGATATATTAGACAAGGTAAGAAGACAACGTAATTATCACAGGGAATTTCAGCGTGAAAATGTGGATTGAAAGAATTGCAAGAAGAAGAAAAATCACGACGCCCGTTTAGTTTAGGGCGCTAGAATTTACACAACCCCATGACCTTAGCTAAATGGATTTTTTAGTGTAATGTTCATGTTCTATCAGCAGGACTTTCGTTGTTTCTGTTCTGAAAAATTCCCTCTCGCCGCAGTCTATTCCGTCATTTGTGATTGTATTCTAGTAAAGCTGACAAATTCCATCTTTCTGCTTTTGCTGATAGACAGCTTTACTGCTGTTAGACCAATTTCACTACCCTTTGGTTTCAGACCACCTTGTGTTGGTTTTCGTAAAATGGTATGAGTCCCGGTCGTTCAGAAAGCAATGACAAACAACTGAACGTAAATTTGCCAAGAACTCACAAACAATAAAAAAAAATGCTAGAGTAAACTGTGATATCTTGTAAAGGATAGGCAACTGACTTTTTTGTTGTAAGACATAGAAATGAAGTCTCTAGTGAAAAAGTGAGCAAGACATGGCCGTATTCTCTCACTATCCCTGTTCAACATCTAAACTTAACATGTAACGAGAGATGTCAAACGTGAGGTGACCCGTGACAATATTGATCCATTCATAATTGGTGGAACGAATCAATGACCAGGCTTAAGAATATCCAGACTGGTCTCCTTACGACACGAGTGGCTCGACGAACTGAGCACACCTCAAATAATCCAGCTAACTTTCAACTATGTACCAGGGCCACTCAGGCTTTAGAGGCAGCGAGCGAGCCGATTGGTTGGCGGACATGGTGGTGATCGAGGTGGAAAGTGCAATGGATGGACCAGACATCACCAACACCATAGTCCATAAGAGACGTTATTCCGATATGTTGCACACACACAAAATATTGTCTACCTAATTCAACCTACGTTTGCAGCCTTCGTTATAATTGACTTGGTTCTTAGCGCGGTCTTATCTTCTTTTTGAGAGACTCTTAAAGAACATATGGCTGTAGGGACACTTAAGAATCTGCTTCCGTGTTCAGAGTAAGGGAGATGGGAACTGAATTGTGGAGCTACCGACTTTATCGCTTGGTCAAGAGCACAAGGCACAAGCAACAGTTAACCAACGCACAACTGGTGATACCAGTCGGTACATGCATGAAGAAATGTTACATATCAGTTGATACACGGATGCGGAGATGTTACAGATCAGTCGGAAGACGCATGCTGAGATGTTACAGATCAGTCGACTAACGCAAGCAGAGATGTTACAGATCAATCGATACATGGACGAGGAGATGTTTACAGATCAGTAGATACATGAATGAGGAGATGTTACAGATCAGTCGATACAAAAATGCAGAGATGTTACAGATGAGACGATTCATGCATGAGGAGATGTTATAGATCAGTCGATACATGGACGAGGAGATGTTTACAGATCAGTAGATACATGAATGAGATGTTACAGATCAGTCGATACAAACATGCAGAGATGTTACAGATGTGTCGATTCATGCATGAGGAGATGTTATAGATCAGTCGATACATGCATGAGGAGATGTTACTGATCAATCGATACACGCATGTACAGATTTTACAGATCAGTCGACACACAGGCGCAGATGTTACAGATCAGTCGACACACGCATGCAGAGATGTTACAGATCAGTCGACACACACATGTGGTAATGTTACAGATCACTTGATACATGTATGCGCAGATGTTAAAGACCAGTCGACACCTACGCGCAGATGTTACAGATCAGCCGACAAATGCTTGCATGCGGTGTTGTTATATATCGGAGTACCTGTCAACATGTCTGGAGTGAGCTGATGATGAGCCTTACTAATCACTCATCATCATCATCACGTTAATCGTCATCATCACCTTTTGCCGTCAAGCATCGTGGAGACTAATACCTAATTGCTGGAAATCGAACCCCTCATCTCAAAATGTACATATCACGGTCCATCTCGCAAATAGTTTGAAGGGCATGGAAGTTCATGCCGGGCAAGAGACATAGTGAAATGTAACATCTTTGTCTGAACTTAACGAAACAAACATAATATCCAAGTCACCACATGCCATCAACTGACAATCAGCAACAGAACAATTGAAATGGTCAAAACTTAGAACAGCACAACACCATAATGTACAATTCTGGTGGCTTTCCAAAATAGGTTGGAGACGTACTGATCACTGCAAAGTAGATATTAAAAGGAAGTTAGTTGCCTGTCCTGTAAATTAACGGCGCAGTCAACCCCAGCATTATTTGACTGTTTCTGATTTACTGGACAGTGTTACTTTCAGTAGTTTGCAACCCTTTGGGAACGACCGACACTCATTCTATTGTATGAAAATCAAGGCGGGGTGCTGCCAAATCTTGGCTTCGAACACGGTATGAGGGATTGCAAATTACAGTCGCAACTTCTTTGTCTCAGCGCCGGCTCTTGCCTGACGGTTTGAGCGATGTTAAACAGTATTAATACGCTTTGTACAATATTAAACAATATTAACACAGTTTGTACGATGTTAAAAAGTATTAACACTGTTTGTATGATGTTAACCAACATTAACTTTTATTGTATGATGTTAAAAAGAGCATTAACACTTTTTGAACCATGTTGAACATTATTAACACATACAGAAAGCAAAAGCGGTCTAACGAAACTAAAATGTAAAATCTGAGACTATCGCGTGGATACCATGCTCCTCATTCGAACAACATCAGTGACTATGTATTTAGTATTACAATAAAGTATTTTATTCATTGATTCACTTCATATAATACACAACACCAAGAAGACGGTGGAGAGATAATATATATATACAGATCTACACATTTTGGGGGCTGAGTTAGCGCAGAAGCAAGGATCATCATCATCATCATCATCATCATCATCATCATCATCGTCATCATCATCATCATCATCATCATCATCAGCACGTGCCATGCCGATAAGCATGGGCGGTCATGATTCGCCATCTCACACGATCACCAGAGTCGTGGATCAGCTCAGTGTTCTTGTCTCGACCATGCCACGTGACAAAGCCACCCCGATATTTACTTCTCCGCCTTTCCCTTGTTATTTTCCCATCGATCTTGCCAGTTGTCACCAAGTTCTCTAATGTATTTTATTTTTTATTTTTCTGATAACGTGTCCAAAAAATTTTGACTGTCAGTCAACGTCTAATTTCTCGAATCAGTTTACTGTTTCTAGCATGCAACCCATAGAAACATGATTACTTCATAGATTTCCAAGATAAACAAGAAATTAAAGGCCCACAGAAATGTAGCACCCTGACCTATTTAGTATTTGGTTCTAGTCTCATAGTTGTATAGACAATCTGCAAGCAGTGGGTGTTGTGGTCATTACTTGCCTAACGCTATACTTCCACGGAGCATCTTGGTAGACCAGTGGTTCTCAACCGGTGGGAAATCCCCCCCCCCCGGGAGGAATTTTAGGGTTTCCAGGGGGAGGGGGAATTAAGATTACTTCTAGACTGCGTGAATACAAGAACCGATTACTTGATATTGTTTTTCCCTTCATACTTTACAGTTCTGTACGTATCACCCGTATCTACGTAAGTAGATCTGCAAATCACGTTTTATGTAGATGTCTAGACTTGTTTTAGTATGTGCTATTAAATTTAGCTTCAATTATTACGTATACTGTGTAGGGGCAGGGGGAAATTTTTAGGGAGGAAATACGAAAAAAGGGGGGGGGGGGAATTACGTTCTAAAAATATGGTGGGGGGATGTCGTCCTAAAAATATGGTAAAGGGGGGCACGGACCACAAAAGGTTGAGAACCACTGTGGTAGACAGTCAAAGCTGCTTTCACACCGGAAGTAAGTAAAATCCCCTTTCACACGGACTAGAGAACATTGGGCATTTCTTGCGTTCGCTCTCTATGAATACATACACATACTACTACTTCTTGTGCATTGAGATGATTGTTGTGTGTGGATTAGCTTTCCGTATTATCAGCGTCCCACGCCATTAGGCGAATTTTTTTTTTTTTTTGGGTCACCTTATGAGAAGAAATAAATTGGAGAACTTGGTGACAACTGGCAAGATCAAGGGGAACAGAACAAAGGGAGGGCAGAGAAGTAAATACCTGGATGGCTTGACCACGTTGTATGGTCGAGACAAGAACACAGAGCTGATCCACCATTCTGGTGATAGAGTGAGATGACAAAACATGACTGCCCACGCTTACCGGCATGGCACGTGCTGATGATGATGATGATGATGATGATGATGATGATGATGATGATGATGATGATGATGAT
This sequence comes from Cepaea hortensis, assembly GCA_963921405.1. Taxonomy (NCBI): domain Eukaryota; kingdom Metazoa; phylum Mollusca; class Gastropoda; order Stylommatophora; family Helicidae; genus Cepaea; species Cepaea hortensis. The sequence continues at coordinate 14,701,809 of OY992893.1, read as the reverse complement.
CCTAGCGGCTGCGCTAACTCAGCTCCCAAAATGACGGTGATAATTTAACTAGGAACACTTGACAATCTGAACTTATGTGTTTCTTGTTTATTATTAAATTCGCTGATCGAATATTTGACGTTTGTCTCAAAGTTGTTGAAATGTTTCCACTGAACCACCTCTACATCATGTATTGTGTCTCTTAACACGACATGGCAGGCGACGGGATACTAATATCTTGCAAAGAAGAACCTAACATTATGAATTTGCAGATATAAAAATAGAATCTCAACATGGGAGCTGAAATTGAATACATAAAATATGATCATTCTTCTTCTTCTTTCGTTCGCCTGAAACATGTCTACAACTGCAATGTCGTCTCTTGTATGAATCTAACAGTCATGCTCGCTATTACTAAGTCTATTTGAGCATAGGTTTTAGATAAAGATAATCGCTCTAAAAAACAATATGATTGTTAATACGAACAAGAGAATGATACAAATAAAGTACACTCAACTTATAACAATATATATGATGACAATACAATCACAACGACGCTACATGTTTTATTTACGGTTAGTAAAATTCATTTTGAGATGACCAAGAATTTTCTTCCTAAAAGATATTTAGCCAATTTCTGAACAGAATTCACCAATGATATAGTAATTTCATAGCGCTTGTGTGATTCATATACCTTCCTCCCAGAGTACAATACAAGATGTAGTATTTTCCTATACCCTTGTGGAAGAATGTATACAACAGACAGTAAACAGGTACCATCCACCATAACATAATTATTTGATCTGAGAATGATATATATATATGATCATAAACTGAATGATACAGAAAGAATGCAGGTGAACTGAAAGCATTTGCTTTAGTAATTATTTTCTAGCTATCTTCTTCTTCTTCTTCAGCTTTCCGAGCCATTGAGGTTCTTTGCTGCAAATACAATCCGTCTCCATTCGTCTCTCTGGTGGACCTTCTCTTGCCAGTCATTGATTCCAAGTGCTTGTAGGTCTGTACATGTATTATCTCTCCACCGCCTTCTTGGTCTACCTCGGGGTCTACGGTCATTTATTTCCTGAGTGTAAGCGAGTTTTGTTTCCCTATTATCTTCCATTCTTTCTATATGCCCCAGCCATTGTAGTCTATTAGCCTTCATGATACCAGTGATTAGCGGGGACTTAAACAGATCATAAATGTCTTTGTTACTTCTTCTTTTCCACTCTCCACTTTGTGTATCCCTAATGGGTCCAAAGATGCGTCTTAAAATTTTGTTCTCAAAGGTTTGTAACAAGGCTTCGTCTCCTTTTGTTGTACTCCAGGTTTCAGAGCCATACAGCACAACTGGTCTGATCAGTGTTTTGTATATTGTGATTTTGGTGTTACGAGATAGCGCCTTTGATTTTAGTAGATGTTGTAGTGCATAGTATATCTTATTTCCAGAGTTGATTCTAGTTTGTATTTCTTCCCTTATGATGTTGGAGCAGTTGAAGATTGTACCCAGGTATTTGTATGTTTCCGTTCTTTTAATGGTCATATTATCTATTTGTATGTGGCCAGAGTTTTCAGCCATTCCGTCTCTTGAAATTACCATATATTATGTCTTATCTTGGTTGATAACCAGCCCCATCTGTTGGGCATTTTCATTTAAGTGAGTCAATATGTCCAATGTCTTTTGTTCACTTTGCCCTATAATATCTATATCATCTGCATAACCAAGCAGCTTGGATGTTCCTCCAATATCACATTCCTCCTTTATCTTCCTTACAACTTTCTCTAGAGCCAGATTGAAGAGTAGCGGCGATAGTGCATCACCCTGTTTCAAGCCAGATGTTATTTGGAAGGGGTCTGATTTCCTGCCTTTATATGTTACTATATTATAAGTATCTTCCATGCATAGTCTGGTCATGTTGATTAACTTCCTTGGTATTCCAAATTCCTGCATAGCATTCCATAGACTATTCCTATGGACACTATCATAAGCCTTTTTAAAATCCACAAAAATGATATGGAGATCTCTTTTATATTCCCAATGTTTCTCGGCTATTTGTCCATGGGGCAGTCCATGATCACATATCTGATCTATTGTTGATCTGTTTTGTCTAAAACCCACCTGGTAGTCACCTAATATGTCTTCTGAATATGGTTTTAGTCTATTTAGTAATACTGCGGATAATATCTTATAGCTTGTGGGCAGTAGTGATATTCCTCTATAATTTCCACATTGGAACTTGTCTCCTTTCTTAAAGATAGGTATCAATAAGGACTCTTTCCAGTCATAGGGTAATTCTTCTGTCCTTCTGATTTTTATTATTAGTTCGTATAGCTTTAGATGTAATGCATGGCCACCTGCCTTTATAAATTCAGCAGCAATTCCACCAGTCCCAGTTGCCTTATTGTTTTTAAGTCGTGTGATTACATATAGGATTTCTTCAAATGTAGGTTCTTCAATTTGTGGTTCGCATGTTAGAACCTCTTCCTGTGGGAAAATGTTACTTGGAGCTTCACAATTTAGTAATTCAATAAAATATTCTTTCCATGTGTTGCACATTTCCTCATTGGTATTTATCATATTCCCATTTTTGTCTTTTAAACCATATGTGTTTTGTTGGTGCCCTCGTTTAATTGACTTCAGTTCTTTAAAAAATTTTCTGGATTAATTTTTCTGGTGATTAGTTTCCATATCTTTGATTATATTACTCATATATTCTCGCTTCTGCTGTCTGACTATTTTTGTAGCCTCTTTACATTCATTTCTATAATGCTCTTCCTTTTGGATGTTATTGATGTCATTTAACCATACATGTCTGGCATTCTTCTTCCTAATGACTGCTTCTTCACATTTTTGATTGAACCATCTGTTCTTTCTATGCGTGGTTAACACACCGAGACATTCTTCTTCGGTAGATTGAATTGTATTCTTGATGTTCAACCAAGTTTGGTCAACGCTTTCCTCCGAAGGGTTTTGCAGAGTTTCAAGTTTACATTTTATTTCATCTGTAAATTTCTCTTTGACTGTAATGTCTTGTAGTTTTTCTCTGTTATATGTTGGGTGTAATCTTTGTAATTTAGTATAGAAAGCTCTCTTAAGTTTTATTTTAAAGTTTGCTCCAACGAGGAAGTGGTCACTGTGGCACTCAGCTCCTCTAAAACTTCTGACTTGCTGTATGTTTGATGCATTTCTGTTGTTAATTAAAATGTGATCTATTTGATTATAGGTTCTCTTGTCACATGATTTCCAAGTTTGTTTGTGTATATCCTTTCTTTGTAGTCTGGTACTGCTAATCTGCAGTCCTTTGGCTTCTGCCAGGTTGATGACTCTCCGTCCATTATCATTTGAAGTTGTATGGAGGATTTCCATACCGGCCACTTTTTTATTAGTTTGCTCTCTACCTATTTTTGCATTGAAGTCTCCAAGCACAATCAAGATGTCCTGTTTTGGGGTTTCTTCTATGACATCTTCCAGATCATTATAAAAGTCTTCTTTAATATCATCTTCTTTCTCTTCAGTAAGTGCATGTACATTAATCATCGTTATATTTTTCCATTTACCTTTTATTCGTAATTTACTAATCCTGTCATTAAAAGCTTTAAAGTTTAAAACGTTCCCCCATAACTCTTTTTTGATGACAAATCCTGTTCCTAATTCATGTTTATTTTGGGTGGTTCCTCCATATATTATAATCATTCCATTTTGCTCTAAAGTACCCTCTCAAGGCTACCTTATTTCTTGAATTGCTGTTATATCCATTTGATATTCAAACCAGCTCCCGGGTTAGTTCTTCGGCCGCTCCAGCTCGATATAGTGTCCGTACATTCCATGTTCCAAATCTCAAAAGTCCTTTAACGTTCCAAGGTCGTTGTCCAGATAAGTCAGTCCGATATCGAGGCTCATGTATTTGTTTCGTAACAAAGAAAGGTTTTTACAAAGGTGGGGATGTTAACCCCACGCTTCAACCCCCAACCTGGAGGACCAGGGTGTTTCTCTTTGTCTGTTCTCTACCCTTTGACCTGTCCGGCTTGGGAGGCCCTGCTGGTAGCTACGCTACCGCCGGCATAGTTCTTAGGGTCATTGAGAAACTCAAGCTCCCCCACCACGACAAGGTGGAAACACCATCGGGGGAGATTTTCTAGCTATGCTATTTTAATATTGTTTTTGTTGTTGTTATATCGATGGCGGATTCGTGGCGAAAGGTTTCTTCTTCTTCTTTGCGTTCATCCAGAGTGTTGTTTTAGATGTGATTGCTGAGAGTTGTTACGCACCCTTGGGCCAACTCATCCGACCTCTGCGTGCATTTTTGACCAAGTTAGCATTCCTGGGAGACTCTCACTTTTGTGGTACTCTCTGCATTCCAGCTTGTCAAGTTGGAACAGTCGAAGACTTCACGGTCATCCCTCAAGGGAAGGCAGGGACAGTCCGTGGCATTTTCCGCAATCCAGGGTGGCATCCATAGTTGCAGAGCCAACACATAGCGCCCTGGTGCTGGGCTCACAGAGGGAATCGTCACGTCCTGCTCATGGCTGCTTTAATTCCTCACTTCAATATATTGGGCATTTCGTTCGCCCCGGGCCGCTCCCGCACAAACTAGACCGATCTGCAGACGGTATCCACTCAGCGAGTTTTCGATTTGGACATGTGCTTGTCGCTGTGCCCGGAGACAATATTGTAAGAGCACGACTCTATAGTTCCGGGCACAACGGACATTCGGAAAACTAGCTAGTCAGAGCTGTTCCGGACACGAGCTATTCGGAAAACTAGTTAGTCAGAGCTGTTCCTAGCACGAAAGACAATTCACTCGGATGTTTTATGCGTTGTGCCTGATTTATTTGCACCCGTAGGCCAGCACATCCGACTTCAGAGGGCATTTTTACCATTTTGCCTTCCCGAGGTTTCGAGAGACGTAAGAGTGTTTTTTTTTTTGCTGTGGTGTTGCCCACATCTCAGCTGGTCAAGGTAGAACGGTCAGCGACATCACGGTCAACTTCAAGGGAAGGCAGGGGCAGACCATGGGCATTCCTCCACTATCCAAAGAGGCTTCCATAATTGCAGAGCGGGCACATATTGCTCTGAGACTCGGCTCACCCGAGGAGTTACCACGTCCTGCTCATGGCTGCTTTAATTCCTCACTTCTATGTATTGGGCATTTCGCTTGCCACGACGCTCAGCACACACCAGGAACGGTCAGTTTGCGGACGACATCGACTAGGTAAGCTTTCGCTTTGGACTTCGGACCACGCAATGGGTTCGCTAGCCAAGCGTTTCATTTCGTGTTATTGAGACGTTTTTCCACCTTTGACTACACTCTCTGTGAATATAGATACAGACATTTTTCGTTACCATTTCGTGCGACATTTTCTACCTTTTGTTCTCGCTCACGAGGTAGGCTACATGTGCTGCCGGCTCAGCACCTTACCTCCGTGCAGCAGTGAGCGAGAAACGGCCTGGCCCTCTCATTTGTGGGTCCCACATATCCCTCAGATGAGAGCCTTTGAACAAGTATCTGAATGAGCATGTAGCGTACTCATCATCTCACCACCATTTCTCGGTAGGTGGGTATCGGCCTGGCTCTCACATCCGAGGGTTTATGGCTTAGAGGCGTTCAGCCATATCCCTTGAATGGAAGCCTTAGAGTATGTGTCTGGACCTCGAAATGGCGGCATCGTGCGCCTGATTTAGACTTTGACTGCTATCCTCAGTCTTACCTACAGAGCAGCGGGTCGCTTAGTCTGGTCCCTATCCCAAGGCTTGTCCAACATGTAGTTTTGTTTCCGTCGACAATGCTCTTGGGGTTACTGGGACACGCAAGCCCCCCCCCCCCCCCACCCCGCGACAAGGTGGAGACATATGGGGGGGGGGGGGCCGAAGGGTTTGAGGACACAGTTCGTAATCCCAAATACAACGTTGTAAACACAGCTGTGTGGAATTTGGTAGCAGACCGCCTTGCGTAGGGCCATTATATAAAATGGCATGGTTGGTTACCAGTCGTTCAGAAAACAATGGCAAACTACTGAACGTAAACTTGTCAAGAGATAACAAACAGCCAATAAATGCTGGGGTTGACTGGGACGTCCTGTAAAGGATATGCATCTAACTTTATATTGATGTTATTGCTGTTACTTTTCTTACAAGGTCATATGTTACTAAGATTAATTATTTTTGTTTATTTTGTTTGTTTGTTGGTTCAGCGGTCCGTAGAATGATTTTGCGATGTTCAAAGTATTATTTGTTCCTGGATTTAGAAGGGAGAGGAACGTCTTTGATTTCATTACTTCTGTTGTAGCAGCGTAGGCAAGATAATGTACGCAAGGGATCAGAATTTGAAGAGATGTCACAACAATTAGGTTTAAATATTATTGGGGTAAGACAAAATTAATTAGATTAAACCAAGCAAATAACAAATCAATGAATGTCACCATGACTGAATGAATAAGAGAGCTCGCTGTAAACTTCCAGTGCGCTGATGCCGAAGTAGTGAGTTCAACCCCTACACCGGTCAGTTGGACTAAAATATTACTTCTCGTCTTTGACATGGTGACATAAATTACAGGTACCTCAGAAGTCGCAGTGGGTCAGCCTGATGGCGAGAGACACTGGTAATATGGAAAGCTAAACCATACGTAAATAATCAGCCTAGAGCACTAGAAGTAATAGCACATGTATGGAGTCCTTGAGTTCAACGCCAGCGAATAACAAAAAAAAAATAAAAAATAAAAATAAAAACAACAACACATTCTCCCTTGCTGAAACCCCACTTCAAGAGACGGAATCATACACCTGATTGGAAAGTAATATGGGGAACAGATAGATATACGAGGGGAAGTCAATAGTATTTCTCAACATTATTTTCACCAACATTGATGCACTTATTCCATCGTTTTATCAGTCCTCCCAAACCGGCTGCATAGAACTGCGTGCTCTGTTGTCTAAACCACGTTTTCACTTCACATTCAGCTTCAGCATCATTCACGTCCTTGAGAAAAAATTTTCGACCCAACTATGCACCGCTTTACGGGACAAACATTTGTCAGCATAAGCAGGAAGCATTTCCTTATGAATGTCCTTTGCAGGCAGTCGTTTTGCCCACAAAAAATGCACAACAGCACGCTGCTCTTTGGGTTTTCACGCCGTAAGTGCATTCGCCATTTTGTTTATGCGCTGCGCATGCGCACGAGACACATAGCGAAACCTGACGATGGGAATATATAGTTGGATGTTTCTGTCACCTAATGACACCTGTAGAAAACACCAACTACATTTTCTTGCCATCCCACAGAACTATGGGACTTACTTATTGACTCGTCCTCGTACTAACGTAAGAGTAAAGACACGTGAAGCTTTCATACCGCTAGGTAACTTCTGGAAGTCGAAGCAAGTTAAACTTATAGCACCAAACTTTGAATTTTAAACTGTAATGTTAGTTGATTCAGTGGCAAACAAACAGTAGATTTGGTCCAAGCATGGCACACAATGAAATGAACAATAATTATAATGTAATTTTCATTCACTGAGCATGGAAACTGCGGAAGATACCACGAAACAAAACAAATAACTCGACGACCATAATATGGCGATATATCGTTCTTCTGTTCAAATGGGATGTCGTATTTGGCGATATATATTATCCATCGCCAGTGAATCAGTTAAGCCAGTACTACTGTACCCAGACTTGGCCAGCATGTGAACATTTTGCGATCATAAATATGAAATCCATTGGCTAACATGCGCGGCGGTGTGATAGACACGTGTCTGTGACAAAACCGGTCTGGATAACCTGTGTCTCCCTTTACTGATTTCGTGTCAAAGAACAAGTAGGTTTGGACCAGCCATAGTGCACAATCAAAGGAACAAATATTAAAATGCATATTTCTATTCACTGTGCATTGAAATTGCTGAAGATACCACGAAACAAAACAAACAACGCGATGGCCCTTGTTTAGCTATATATCGTCCTTCTGTCCAAATAGAATCTAACAAATTTAGCAGAACAGATTCATAAAATTTAGAACTCTTCACTTCAGATGAAACAACTGATCCACAGGGAATAAATGAACTTCTATTTGCAGATGACCAGTGCCTGTTTTACAGCGATGAGGGCAGACTGCAAAATCATATTAATAATCTGAGTTCAACGTGCAGCAGATACAATATGAGTATAAATACAGCCAAAACCGAAGCAATGCAAGTTAGCAGAACGCCGGGCCCACTAAGTATACAGATATGTCGTGTCCTCCTTTAAAGTGTCGTCCCTGGAGTGAGGAGATCCGACACCCACATTATAATATTTTTTTTTTTCCTTCTCAATATTCTGGAGAATCCACCAGCTTCCGTCCAACACACTCCACCAGCCTATGGACACCTTTTCCTATCACTCTCTCACTGTCGTACTATGCCCCCCTTCTCATACTTCCCCAACGCAACATACTCAACAACTCTTGCTTCTAAAAATTAATAAAGAGTAATTTATTAAAATAAAAGTGTAACGTATATGAGACGTGTATGTGAAGAAAATGTGTGACGTGTTCTATAAAGTGTGTAGACTCTGACTCTCAGACAGCAACTCAGTCAGCTGATCACAGCAAAGATAGACCACAGCACGTTACGTCAGAACAAGTACGTCTCACCCGTTGCCGGAACCATCTTGCCGGATAATGCTTTGCCTCTGTAGACCTCTGGTAATCCAATTTCATGAACATCCGAAATAGACACCGGTGGTATTAACAGTTAATCATGGACCGGTTGCGCTCTACCCAATGTCCGTTCCTAATGTTCCTAAACAAACTGCACAAGTCTTTTGCAGTGTGTACGCAGTTAGTTAGTTAGTTAGTTAGTCGACAGATCATCCTCGTTGCACATCGAACCATTCAGTCCATAAGTGCTAATTACTAATGTTAATTGTTACTGTACTAACACTAGGTACTCTTAGCCGGTTCTCGGTTCGTTACTACTGTCTAATGCTGTGTGGTGCATCAATATGCATCACTCTCTTTGATGAATCAATTTCCTTCTAGCGTAAGTTATGTTTCTGTATGCAACTCTAGTGACTCTTGAACTGGTGTTCTTCAGAATGGGTTTTTTAATTCTTTCCCAAAACTTGTAGAGTTTCCTTGGATCTGGTAGGGAACCTAGGATAGAAACAACACATCTGGTGATAGTACTAGTCACTGATCCTTTCGGCTGAGTGTAAGCCTATCACCTTGCTTAATGATCTTTAGCTAACTAGAATTAGTCATAGAGCAGATTAGCTACCCACCTAGAGTCGAATCAGGCTATGACAAAGGAAAAATCAGCAAACAGAATGCGGAACCCCGCCCACCAGGGACACCTACGGGAAGATCCCAATTATCCCTCATTACTCAATTCTCAACTAGTAAAGCTTATCAACACTTCACTAATCTATTCTTAACTAGCAGAGTTAATATCACTATTCTACTCTAACTAGTTTCCACTAACAGTGCTAATCATCACACTATAGTTTAACAAGGCCACAGTCTATATTAAGTAGAACTAATAGACTATATTGACTACCTTATGTAAAAACCGCCTCATTCCCGGGATGGCTACTACACTTTGCCATAACGGCACATGCTAGTTAATGTTAAATTAATCTAACACTGTAGAGCTCTCCCACAAACACGTCCATCATAATCCACGGTTCTTGGTCAACTCCCCCCTAGTTGATCCCAACTCGGGTTTATATGGCAAACTCCTAAAATTGGTCACGTGATATGGGTGACGTCCTGCAGGTGTTATTTGCGCATATCATCCATTGTCAGGAAACTATTTTCCTGGCTTAAGTCCTGTCAAAGTTGTCAGTAATAGTTTAGATTCTCAAAACAAGCCAGCGAGTTGCTGTCGAGTTCCAACAAAGAGTTTTCCTCAACAAGCTGTCAGTAGCAATCTGCCCCTCTGAGTGATGTCCGGAAACTATATGACATATGGACTGTTTACTTCCTTGCTGAGTACTTCCGTTTTCCATCTGACTTGTCAAAACGATGTATGATTCAGCGCACTCACTTCCTCCTCACTCACCACCAAATGTGTATATGGGCTGACCCCACGGCTTCCATTTGTATTCAAATGTTGACAACCTTGTCAAGGCGATGTCGGGATTCGGCTCCCGCACTTCCGACAGTGGCCAATCCGTCAACCAGATGTACAAGTACAACTGTTATTTCTGCCCGACCTGTTTTGGAAACACGTGTAGCCACAACTATGAATGTTTTCTCTGTATTCGTTGAAACCCTTGTTGCTTAGCAGATAGTCCGGTTAATCAAAAAATCCTCCCTAACAATTAGCTGGGTAAACGCACGGTTTCATTTTGTGACATAGGCCCCCTCTTAAGAGAGTAGTCCATCTCACTCTTCTCCACCGTGAGTTTAATCCAGATGATTCATTCTTCTTCTTCAGGAGCTGGGTGTCTTGATAAGAAATCCGCTCCAACATTTTCCTTCCCAGGAATGTACTCCACTGTGAAGTTATATGGTTGAAGTAACAACGACCACCGCATCAAACGGGCGTTGAGCTTCTGAGAAGTAGCCAGGAACATCAGGGGCTGATGATCCGACTGGACCCGAAACTTAACTCCATACAAATATGGCTGAAATTTTTGCACTGCCCATACGAGGGACAAGCACTCTCTCTCGACGGTTGAATAATTCCTTTCCGCCTGTAGAAGTTTCTTACTTGCGTATGCCACAGGTTTCAAAACCGAAGCATCGTCTTTTCCTTCCTGTAACAAAGCGGCTCCAATTCCAATCGCACTCACATCTGTTCTCAACACAAATTGTTTGGAAAGGTCAGGGAGCTGTAATACAGGTTTGCTGACCAAGGCCTCCTTTAACTGACTATAGGCATTCTCACATTCTGGTGTCCAAATGATTTGGTCCGGGAATCCCTTTTTCAAGGTTTCCGTCAACGGAGCTCCCAGTTCAGTGAAATGTGGGATAAATTTGTGGTAGAACCCACACAACGAGAGAAAAGATCGCACATCCTTCTTCGTTTTTGGCCTTGGTGCATTTCTGATTTTCTCCAGGTTCTTCACTTCTGGAACAATGTGTCCTGGAGTGATGGTGTGACCTAGAAATTCCAGAGTCTGGTAACCAATCATGCACTTGGTTGGACGAGCGGTAAGCCCTGCTTCCTTGAGCCTATTAAACACTCTCTCCAAGGATTGTAAGTGGTCATCCAAGCTGTCACTGGAAATCAGAATATCATCCATGAATGAGATGATGGACGGATCCTGTAACGGATCTAGTAAAGCCCTCATCATGCGTGTAAACACACTAGGTGCATTGCTGAGTCCAAAGGGCATGACCTTGAATTCGTAGTGTCCACTGGGTGTACTGAAAGCTAACAGTGGTCGAATCTCCGGTTTGACTGGTATCTGATAGTACCCCCGACTCAGATCCACCTTTGAAAAGTACCGAGCCTTATGGAGCCTAGCGAATAACTGAGTTGGATTCGGCAAAGGTTCCACCTGAAACTGTGTATGACTGTTCAGAAGTCGGTAATCTATACACAACCTGTGTTCTCCACTTGGTTTGCGTAACAAAACTACCCCCGCATTGTATGGGGATGTGGATGGTGCAATCACGTCATCCTCCAGCAGTTTTTGTATTTCCTCCCCCAGGGCCTTTTCTTTAGAGAATGGCACTGGGTAAACCTTTTGGCGAACAGGCTCCTGTGTGGTCAAAGTCATCTCGAACTCAACCAACCTCGTTCGTCCTGGTTTATCAGTCAGTATCTCCTTATGAGACTTGAGAACCTGGGTTATCCTTTCCCTCTCCTGGGAGGTCAGATCAGGGTTCACTTTCACATCCCTATAGGTTTCCTGGTGTACCAAGGGATATTCCCTGCCCTCGCTGGTTCCCACTTCCGTCTCCATTGCAACTGCCATTGCCATGAGGTGCGCTGCCTTGTCTCCGGGTCTCTCTTCGTATTTCCGCAAGAGATTGATATGGAAAATCTTCGACTTTCCCCGGATCCGGATCTGATAGTTGGTTCTGGATATCACCCTTTCCACGGGAAATGGTCCTTGCCAACCTATCTCCAGTTTGTTGTTTCCCGTTGGGAGTAGCAACAAGACTTTGTCTCCCACCTCTAGAGATCTTTCTTTAGACCTACGGTTGTAGTAAGCCGCATGTCTTTTCCTGGCCTTTTTCAAGTTTTGATTTGCCAGAGTCCATCCCTTGTGGAGTTTTTCTTTCAGTTCCTCCACGTATTGATAGGATGAGATCACTTCTTCTGACGTCCCCTCTTCAGTCCAACTCCTCAACATGGCTTCCAACGGTCCTTTGATTGGACGACCAAACAGCAACGTAGCGGGTGGTAGTCCTGTTGAGCCATGAGGAACCTCCCGATAGGCAAAGAGTGCTGCTGGGATATATTCATCCCACCTATCAGGTTTTTCCTGCGCTAATTTCCTGAGCATTGTCATCAACGTGCCGTTGAAACGCTCTACTTGTCCATTGGCTTGAGGGTGGTAAGGGCTGGTATGTATGTGGTTAGAGTGAAACACCCTAAATACCTCCTCCATGAGTTTTCCACAAAACTGAGATCCATTATCCGTCAGAATTTGATCCGGAAAGCCTAATCTGGTAAAGGCCTCCATCAGTGCGTCCGCCACTCTTTTCGAGTCAATCGTGGTCAACGGTATAGCCTCACCCCACATTGTACAGCAATCCACCATTGTGAGTATATACATGTTCCTCTTCCTAGTCCTGGGAAGTGGACCCACGATATCGATGGCTACCCTCTCGAAAGGAGAGTTCATGATGGGCATCTCACCCAACACCACCGGTGCTGTCCAGTGTTTCGGTGCCACCCTCTGGCACTCAGGGCAGGACTTCACATACCGACGCACATCATCTGTCATTCCCGGCCAATAGTAATGGCAGGAAATCCGCTGCATGGTGGCGGCAATACCCATGTGTCCACTAAAGGAGATGGTATGCCCCATATGAAGAATCTGGGACCGGTGAGCTTTCGGGACGACCAACTGACCGTATAGGTTGTCTCCCCTTCCTGCTCTCCTGTAGAGTATCCTATTCTTCATGTAGTACTGCCCCCGTCCTGGTGGATCAGCACTTTTCTGCAGCTTTTTGTAGCAAGGACGTAAAGTAGCATCCTCACTCTGGGCAGTTCGTAGCTCCCCCGGCATTGGGTTAGTCACAATTGCGTCTGCCTCTTCCGTTTTCGTCTGAGAGCGAGTCTGCATTGCTCCCATATGGATTGGCTCCCTGGGCATTCCCAGAAAGACATACCGGCAACCTAGGATGACTGGAAAAATGGGATCGGTCAATACAGCGGCCTTGATGGTGCCGGTGACGTACCTTGACCGAATCTCCACATTAGCAATGGGCAACTTCATGGTTACAGCACTCTTCTGTGCAGGCTGTATGTCCAATGTTTCACCTGTGAATTGTTCTGGATGTACCAGATCCGCAGAAATCACGGCCTCCCCGTCCAGTCCTGTGTCGTATAAACACTCCACTTGACGACCGTTAACCTCTACCAATTCCACTACAGGTGGTTTTTCCTGGTCTGGAGTCTCTTCCTCGGCCTCGACCTGTTCGGTGGGCTCCACCTTAGGTTTTCCTGAGCACACGACGAATTGAGTGTCTCCTGACTTTCCCCTGCAGTCAATAGCATTGTGCGTGTTTGACTTGCATTGGTTGCACCATTTCCCTGTCCCAGATTTTCTATTGTCGGACTTGAGTGAGCTCTCCTGGTGGCGAGCTTCCTTGTTGACCTTGGCATTTTCCGTGACAACCTCCTTGGAAGTCACTTGACATGCTGCGAAGTGAGGGTTCTTAGCCTTCGATTTGCAGTCCCTCGTATTGTGAGAGGGTGACTTACAAATTGAACACCACTTCTCCGACCACGGTCGTTTAGGTGTAGAGCTTGAAGTGCTCTTGCTTCCCTCCTTCTTCTTCTCTGAACTATCCTCTGATTTTTGCACATAAGGTTCCCACTTTTTTGTTCCTGAGTTTTTGGTTTTCTTCTTGTCATGTTTCTCTTGACTTTTGGAGTTGGTGGAAAGGTTCTCCCCTGCCTCCCCATGTACCTCGACGAACCGTTCTGCTAATTTAGTCACGAGGTCAATACGTTCCGCTCCTTGTTCTCCCAGGAACGTCCTGAGAGGTTTAGACATTTGATTCTTCAGCTGGTCGACCACCATGAGCTCTTCCAGACTCTCATAGTCATGTGCGAACCCAGCCAAATCCATCCACTTATGGAGATAAGATTTAAGACGCAAACTGTAGGCGGCAAACAACTCTCCCGGTTCTCGTTTCGCTGCTCGAAATTTTTTCCGGTAGGTATGTGACGTAACCTCGAATCGTTTCAGCAGAGCCGTCTTTAACTCATCATAATTGTTCTCATGTCCTGGTGGCAGGCGAGTATAAACCTCGTAACCGGTCCCGCGTAATCCCTGGGATAGCTTAAGATTCCATTTGTTACGCTCCAGACCCATAGCAACTGACATAGCCTTGAAGCGTTGAAGGTATTGGTCAATCTTCTCTTTGTCCTCCTCGTAGACCGCTAAAGGAAACTTCATAGCATGGTACCCATGTCCACCTACTGGTGTTGATCCTGGGATGGAGGAACCTCCAACTGCTCCCTCAGTTTCTCCATTAGATTGACTCTTGAGCTCGAGTTCCCGCATCCGGTACTCGTGCTCCCTTTTCTGTGCTTCTTGTTCAGCTTCTAATTTCCTAGCTGCTTGCTCAGCTTCAAATTTCCTAGCTGCTTGCTCAGCTTCCCTTCTCAATTCCAACTCGGCCTTTCGCTCTTCCCGTTCCGCTTGACGATACTCTCTCTCCACTTCCTGTATGTAATCCGTTAGAGAAGACCCAGCCAATCCCATTTCTTCCCCCCTGGCCTTTAATTCTGCTGTGCTAAGTTTAGGAGTGGCCATTATACAGAAAGGTAAGCTAGCAGGTCTAGTACAATATAACTGCAAATTACTATACAGATATATGAACAAGTACTATAAATCTAGATATTACCACACACAGCACATTCACTCAGTGACAAGAGTAGAATCAGGACCACAGACCTATGCAGACGTGTGAAGTGTGAACAGGTAAGATATTAGTCCTAACCCCTATCCACATTCACTCTAGCTGGATTCTCCAAAATGATATCTCCCTCTTATAACTAAGGATCCCGTGTCAAAAGACCCCGTTGTCAGAAGATCCCACTGTCAAAGGTTCCTGCTTGCAGGAGATCTCGCTGTCCAAGGATTCCGTTTACGGGAGATCCCGCTGTCCAAAGATTCCGTTTACGAGAGATCCCGCTGTCCAAAGATCCCGTTTACGAGAGATCCCGCTGTCCAAAGATCCCGTTTACGAGCCCCCAATAATGTCGTGTCCTCCTTTAAAGTGTCGTCCCTGGAGTGAGGAGATCCGACACCCACATTATAATATTTTTTTTTTCCTTCTCAATATTCTGGAGAATCCACCAGCTTCCGTCCAACACACTCCACCAGCCTATGGACACCTTTTCCTATCACTCTCTCACTGTCGTACTATGCCCCCCTTCTCATACTTCCCCAACGCAACATACTCAACAACTCTTGCTTCTAAAAATTAATAAAGAGTAATTTATTAAAATAAAAGTGTAACGTATATGAGACGTGTATGTGAAGAAAATGTGTGACGTGTTCTATAAAGTGTGTAGACTCTGACTCTCAGACAGCAACTCAGTCAGCTGATCACAGCAAAGATAGACCACAGCACGTTACGTCAGAACAAGTACGTCTCACCCGTTGCCGGAACCATCTTGCCGGATAATGCTTTGCCTCTGTAGACCTCTGGTAATCCAATTTCATGAACATCCGAAATAGACACCGGTGGTATTAACAGTTAATCATGGACCGGTTGCGCTCTACCCAATGTCCGTTCCTAATGTTCCTAAACAAACTGCACAAGTCTTTTGCAGTGTGTACGCAGTTAGTTAGTTAGTTAGTTAGTCGACAGATCATCCTCGTTGCACATCGAACCATTCAGTCCATAAGTGCTAATTACTAATGTTAATTGTTACTGTACTAACACTAGGTACTCTTAGCCGGTTCTCGGTTCGTTACTACTGTCTAATGCTGTGTGGTGCATCAATATGCATCACTCTCTTTGATGAATCAATTTCCTTCTAGCGTAAGTTATGTTTCTGTATGCAACTCTCGTGACTCTTGAACTGGTGTTCTTCAGAATGGGTTTTTTAATTCTTTCCCAAAACTTGTAGAGTTTCCTTGGATCTGGTAGGGAACCTAGGATAGAAACAACACATCTGGTGATAGTACTAGTCACTGATCCTTTCGGCTGAGTGTAAGCCTATCACCTTGCTTAATGATCTTTAGCTAACTAGAATTAGTCATAGAGCAGATTAGCTACCCACCTAGAGTCGAATCAGGCTATGACAAAGGAAAAATCAGCAAACAGAATGCGGAACCCCGCCCACCAGGGACACCTACGGGAAGATCCCAATTATCCCTCATTACTCAATTCTCAACTAGTAAAGCTTATCAACACTTCACTAATCTATTCTTAACTAGCAGAGTTAATATCACTATTCTACTCTAACTAGTTTCCACTAACAGTGCTAATCATCACACTATAGTTTAACAAGGCCACAGTCTATATTAAGTAGAACTAATAGACTATATTGACTACCTTATGTAAAAACCGCCTCATTCCCGGGATGGCTACTACACTTTGCCATAACGGCACATGCTAGTTAATGTTAAATTAATCTAACACTGTAGAGCTCTCCCACAAACACGTCCATCATAATCCACGGTTCTTGGTCAACTCCCCCCTAGTTGATCCCAACTTGGGTTTATATGGCAAACTCCTAAAATTGGTCACGTGATATGGGTGACGTCCTGCAGGTGTTATTTGCGCATATCATCCATTGTCAGGAAACTATTTTCCTGGCTTAAGTCCTGTCAAAGTTGTCAGTAATAGTTTAGATTCTCAAAACAAGCCAGCGAGTTGCTGTCGAGTTCCAACAAAGAGTTTTCCTCAACAAGCTGTCAGTAGCAATCTGCCCCTCTGAGTGATGTCCGGAAACTATATGACATATGGACTGTTTACTTCCTTGCTGAGTACTTCCGTTTTCCATCTGACTTGTCAAAACGATGTATGATTCAGCGCACTCACTTCCTCCTCACTCACCACCAAATGTGTATATGGGCTGACCCCACGGCTTCCATTTGTATTCAAATGTTGACAACCTTGTCAAGGCGATGTCGGGATTCGGCTCCCGCACTTCCGACAGTGGCCAATCCGTCAACCAGATGTACAAGTACAACTGTTATTTCTGCCCGACCTGTTTTGGAAACACGTGTAGCCACAACTATGAATGTTTTCTCTGTATTCGTTGAAACCCTTGTTGCTTAGCAGATAGTCCGGTTAATCAAAAAATCCTCCCTAACAATTAGCTGGGTAAACGCACGGTTTCATTTTGTGACAAGATAAATAGCACAAATCTAAAACAAGATGTCAAAAAGCTAGTGCACTTACATATCAACTATCACCCTTACTGAAACATCCAAATATACCCATGTTCTCAAAACGACAGATAATAAACAGCATATTCACACCAACCCTATGCTACCAATCTCAAACTTGGACAATATCCAAATCACACTCTCGCAAAATCAACAGCTGCGAGATGAGATGCCCGAGGAGAGCTGCCACCTTAACAATCCGAGACCGAGTAAGAAATGCTGTTATCAGACAGACAGAGGGATCGACACCTTGTGCCATATTTATTGAAAGACAGAAGATCAAGTGGTTTGGCCGTGCCGTTAGAATGCAACACCAGCGACTACCATCAATGGCCTTACATCAAAGATCATCTGCGACGAGACCAAGAGGAGGCCCAAGAAGAAAATGGACTGACGACATCTAAGACATTGTACAATCACACGGAATGACACTATCCGGTGCCACCGCTGGAGCGCAAATTATTCCTCCCCACGACGCTTGACAGCAGGAGCGAAAAATGATGATGATGATGATGATGATGATAATGATGATGATGATGATACATATAATTACTTCTGTTGCTACTTCTAATACTAGTACGTTCATACTTACCTACCAATGTATTTTTTAACATACGTCTTTCACTATTACTGTTGTTACTGCTAGTACCCCTATAGCTACATACCCACCTACCTGCAAATCTGTCTATATACGTCTTTAACTACTACCACGATCTCTACAGAAACTATAATACAGCATACCTTTCCCCCTCCTGTTCTGTTCTGTATCGTGGTCGAGAGGCAGCCAGGAAAGAGCTTGTCTCTACCGCTGTTTACTAATTCATGTATCGAAGTCACCCCTGGCCATCGAACACCCACTGATTGGCTGTCTTATTTCTGTCTTTCTCTAGTGTTCAATTACTCCCGCCGATTGATGCCCTCTGTTCGATATTTTTTGTTCTTTAGGGAGCTACCAATTATGTTGAAGCTACAGAAACGGGGATTTATACAAGAATGATGAAAACACGAAGGACAAATATAAAGCGCAATGAAAGAAGTAATTCAACAAGAGATCTGATTGCTCGCATCAGAAGAAACCAATCCACGTTCACTGGGGACATCGTGAAAAGCGGAGTCCTGGAGTATGTCATGACAACGGGAAAGTAGTAATAGGAGTAGGCACAGTGAAAAAGAAAGAGATAATATAATAGACAACATGGCATCAATGCATGGATAAATATCTGTACCGATAATTAGACATGATGACCAGCGACACACGGCATGGGCTATAAGAGAAATAAATAAACTAACGAAAGACTTGAATGGAGATATATATTTCTTGTGCCTTCGTTTAAGAGACGTTCCCCCAAGTCCAAAACTGGTATATTTCCTAGGCATCTTCAAGGAGATCACTATTTTAATATAGACCCCCCCCCCCCCCACTCCCCACCAGCCAGACTCCGCCTCACACAGATCCCGAAGATGGGTTCGAGTCTTTTACTATGTCAAATGGCAACAGCAAGTATATGCTACAACGGCTGCATTAACTCAACTCTTGTGTTAGATATAGACGTTAATGTACGCTTCATAATATGACAGTTGTCATTGTAATTTAATGAGACAGTCGTGGCTGTGAGATTAGCAGTTCCAGCGTGCAACTAATGGACACAACACAATACCAAGCAATTGGAAATAGCAAAGAGCAGGCAATAAGATTGCTGCCCTGGCAAACTGGTTACAGAAGAACCCGTTACTTTGGATGGAATCTGTCTATAAGAGGCACACATGAAACAAATGCATGGCGAAGTCGGACACACTAACTTATGTGGTGCATTAAAGAGTGTGACCCAATTTCCTGGAACGAAAAACGTAGCAGAAGAAGAAGAAGAAGAAGAAGAAGAAGAAGAAGAAGAAGAAGAAGAAGAAGAAGAAGAAGAAGAAGAAGAAGAAGAAGAAGAAGATAAATTTAACTCAGATAAGTTCACTGTGAATACAAACATGATACATACCTTTCCTTAGGACCAGCTCACATATAATCCCAGGTGGCAACACAGCAAGATGACCTATGTCCTGTGGCGGTCTTCCCTTTACGTGTGCCGTTCACTAGCTGGTGTGTGAATATTGCAGGGAATGCCAAGATCAGTTATGTGACTTTATCTCCACTTGTTTACAATTTGTAGAGTCGGTAATGAAAGAGAAACTGTAATCCATTG
The DNA here is from genome assembly GCA_963921405.1 of Cepaea hortensis. Taxonomy (NCBI): domain Eukaryota; kingdom Metazoa; phylum Mollusca; class Gastropoda; order Stylommatophora; family Helicidae; genus Cepaea; species Cepaea hortensis. The sequence goes on along the minus strand of OY992893.1, from coordinate 14,682,122 downwards.
AAAGATACTGTCTTTGTAAATCTAAACGTTTCACGTTATATAAGATAAGGACATTATGATGTGAGGAGACATGTGACGTTCTAATCTGTATTTTATATTCTGGCGTAGAGCAACGTTATTTGCTAAAACTTACGATTTAATTGTATTGTTTGTTTGTTTGTTTGTTTTGTTTTTTTTTTGTTTTGTTGCACTCGCTCGCTTTGAACTCAAGCGTAGTCCATACACACTATTTATAGCAGTGATGGATTGAATTTTGCAACCGTGACCCTCGCCATCAGACTTCAGAGGTACTTGTAATTTACGTCCCAAAGTCAAAACGATAGGTCAACATTTTCGTCCAGCTGTCCGGTGTAAAGGATGAACCGCTAACCTCGGCGTCAGCACAGTGGGTGTTTAAGATCACCGTTCTTATTTATTCAGCCATGCGGACCTGCACATTGCCGTGAAACTGTATCATAAGACGAGACATTGAGCAGGAAAGGACAGACCGCTAACAGTCTATGCTAGTGGTTCAAAACTCTTTCTGTCTGCCACTTCTTCAGCTTCTGGGCCCTATCCTTTGAGATCCACGCATATACACAAATACATCTTTAGCAGGCTTGAAAGGGCTGTAAAGGACAAGGGGATTGACTTCATTTGACCTTGTATCTCATATGGCTCGGTATCTTTTCACAAGGTGACCTGCTGAAAGCGTCGCAAAAATCACCAACTCCGTTGCTCCAGCAACGACCCCTAGGAGTCTGAAAGAGAACTGAACCCGTTAACCGTACGACACAGGTCGATATAGAACCCACAACCTTCAGAGTGAAATGGAGGCAACGTAACCACTTCACCACCTAGACTCGTACATCTTTCGTAGTTTAGAGCATAATAAGACTTTACCAAGGTCTGCCCACGGTCCTAAACTGGGCGGTCTTGCACACCTTGAACGAAAGAATTAGAAGGCTTTATTTTAGAATGACTGAGACATACTAAAAACTGTAGTTTGGGTGGCATTTTTTACCATCAGCTTAATTCTGACCCCACAAAAATGCGCCATTGCGTCACGGAATATGTAAATCTAGCGCTGAAAATATCCCGATGAACTACTGTAGCGGTTTTAACCTGATTTGTTTATTGAAGGTCGCCGTGGTGAAGTAGTTAAGCCACCATCTCATGTTCTGAAGGCTGTTGGTTCGACCCCCCCCCCCTCCCTCCGTCATCGGTTTACGAGATCAATTTCTTTTCGGAGACTCCTGGGGGTCGCCGCTGGAGCTACGAAGATCGTGCCGTGTGCGAAGTTCTCGGCAGGCTGCTCTGCCTTATATGATAAAACACAGTGTAATAAAGTAGATCATTTTGTCTGTGCAGGTTCCTACTAACATTCTTGCCGAGGCCTTACCGCTGGACATCTAGTAAAAGCTTTGGTCATGTTTCTATGATGACATTAAGGTAAAGGATCATTTTCCCAGATTTTGGGAGCCTTGTATATATGGTGCCGGCGCTATATTTCTATAGACCAGTCAGCACTAGAGCGGTGGTGTTGACAATGCCACGTCGGCCACCTGTGACCTCCAGAACACGACCTGGTGGCATTTTTAGTCTGGGTCGATCTGGGAACCCGTGTCAATTGAATTAAAATCTCTTACCCTGAGTGGGATGTGAACAGATGATCACGGGGGCGCCAGACAAGCATGACAGCAACTATACCACGGTGGCTCATTATAAAGACTTTAAAAGGCAATATAATCGACTTAATTGCACTGAGTTTCATCACATATGGCCCGGTCTCTTTCCGCAGAACGGCGTCGCACAAAGCACCAACTCTGTAGCTCCAAATACGACCCTCGGGAGTCTCCGAGAAAATTACACTCGTGAATCGAATGACTTAGCCCAGAATAGAATCCACAACCTTCGGACCTCATTTCCATGTTTACCCTAATAATTTGTTATACGGGCAGGAAATCTTTGGAATGGCTTTAACAAAATATAATATTACCTGCGATTAGTAAATACACGTGCACGAAGAAATATACAGAATGTGACCTTAGGAGGTCGTGGACAATTTCGAATATTTTACGTCATTGATTACTAACAATGGTGACACAATGAACGAAATTAAAAGACGAATATCTATTCTTGTCAAAGACTAAAACAACTGCATAAATTGTAGAGTTGGACAGATAGAACTACACAAGTTAGATTGTTAAGAGCATGCATCTTTCCAATTGCAACATGCTTTTGTGAGACCTGGACACTTACTAAACAAGCTGAACAGCGCATAAATGCCTTTGAATATAAATGTTATAGACGAGTTCTAAGAATATCTTTGTTAAGGAAAAGAACAAATGCATCCATACTTCAAGAGCTTAACAATGAAGAAGGTTGGCTATTAAAGACGATACAACAGAGAAAATTGAAATTTTGGTTACTTGAAATGTCATAAAAGTTTGGAGAGAACAATAATGGAGGGTATATGCCTTGAAAGAGTGGAAAAGGAAGGTCAAAGAGAAGATGGGTGCAGGATGTGGCGGATGATCTCCAGATGGGTGTATCGGACGCGGGACATCTTGCTTATGATCAAGAGGTTTTCCGGAAGGTTGTTATGGGAGCTATGTTCTGCAAAGGATGAATGAATGAATGAATGAATGAATGAATGAATGAATGAATGACATTTGAAAATCCTTAGTATAAACAACAATGTAACACAGAGTAGTGTTTTGTCTATAAATAAATTTAGTGCCCTTACGGAAGTCAACCTTTTCGAATGACTAAATGCGTAAACATTTAAATTTTCTGTGATGACCGCGGTAGGGAGTTCCTTAGTTGCTCACACCTGTAATTTGACAACATGCTGACTTCACGTCCTTGACTTGGGCGCGTAATTTACAAGAAGTCCGGGTTTGCCTGATGGCGAGTGACACTGGTAATAGGGAAAGCTAATCCACACACAAATATCAGTGCAGTGGACTCCCTAGTAGTAGCATCATGTAGTAGTTGTGGCATAGGTGTTGACTACGATCGAGTTTAAAGCTATCGAAGATAAAACAAGTACCCGTACAGGGAAGTCAGTAATCAAGACTAGTAGCGTTCATAAACTGTTTGTTTCCTTTTCTTACCTTGTAATACTTTTGTAATGGATTTCCTATAACTCTTAGACTGTTTGCATGCCATGTACAGTACATCGCCATCAACCGCAGTATTTACGTTTTTCTAAGCCATTGCTTTCTGAACCACCGACGCTCTTACTATTGTTAAAAATAAACATTCTTCCAAATCGTATGCAGCTAATTTACTTCTTATAACTACGTAATTTATAAATATAGGTACGTAAAGTGAAGCTAAGTAAAGTAAGATAAAGTAAAGTAAAGTAAAGTAAAGTAAAGTAAAGTAAAGTAAAGTAAAGTAAAGTAAAGTAACGTAAACTAAAGGCATTTATAACGGCATGGGCACTGTCGTACACTGTTTATTGTTAATGACTGTGGGTTTTTTTGAAATTATTGACATTCCAAGTTTTATATATACCTGTTATGTTGCATGAACTCCATACACGATGAATACAAAACTTGGAACGGCAATATTTCCCAAAACCTCCATCCATCCATCATGTGCCATGCCGGTAAGCGTGGGCGGTCATGTTCTGCCATCTCACTCGATCACCAGAGTCATGGATCAGCTCCGTGTTTCTGTCTCGACCATGCCAGAAGGCCAAGCCATCCAGGTACTTGCTTCTAGGTCTTCCCCTTGGTCTGTTCCCCTCGATCTTACCAGTTGTCACCAAATTCTCCAATCCATTTCTTCTCATAACATGCCCAAAGAATTTTGACTGTCTACGTCTAATTTCTCTAATCAATTTACGATCTTCATTTGTTTCTTGAAGGACTTGTTCATTGGTCTTTCTGGCTGTCCATGGTATTCTTTGCATTTTCCTCAGAAACCACATCTCTACAGCCATCAGATGTTTTTCAGCCTGACTGCTCATTGTCCACGCTTCACATCCATATAAAAGTACAGGTTCTATGTAGCATCTCAACACTCTCTTTCTCGTTTCAATTGACATCTTTTTATTGGTCACTATGTTTTTCATCTTGCTAAAGGCTACTTTTGCCATGGCGATTCTTGTTCTAATCTCCTCAAGGCATCTCCCATCAGATGTTATTACTGTTCCGAGATAATTGTACCTACTCACTTGTTGAAGAATATTCCCATTTACTTGTATATTACATTGTGGTATTTCGTCCTTCCTAGTGACGACCATAATCTGTGTCTTTTTACAATTTAATTCTAACCCTAGTTGTTCCCTGTGTGTAACATTCGCATCTACTAAATTTTGCAGGTCCTGTTCATTGTCTGCAATCAAGACTGTATCATCTGCATATCTAATGTTATTGATGCATCGTCCCCCAAAAACCTCACAGCCATTAAAAGTACACCGTATACAGGGGTTCCGTGTTAGCTGTCGACGTGGGCTAAAGGAGAGTACTCCTGCCTACACAAATGTGATAGTTCTGATACTTCACATACACACTCCAGGTTCTGATACGGGATGTTCTTTTTAAGTAAAAGACCCATTCCCACACATTGACTCAAAATGGATATATGGTGCTGGCTTCATATTTTTATATACCAATCCTCACTCGATGAGTGATATGGTGAATATAACGCCTCCCGCCTTTACTTCCCTACATCCGTTTTACGCTAGAGCGAACTCCATTGAGATTTGAACACATGACCATCGCCAGGCAATCAGGCTAGCCACTGCGCGGCCACGACTCCCTATTACATCGATATAGTTGTGCAGAAATATCACACTAATATCCAACTTGAAACTTCAACTATAAATGGTCACTCATAAAGACAGTAAATTCCAGTATCAAACAAGGACAAATTCAACGTCGTTAGAGAGTTAATCACCAGCAATTTCCCGGGAAGTTTAACCCGGCCAACCGACGTCCGAAGAAGACGGATGTGTTCGCCGAAAGGCGGAAATAACACAACTATGTTATAAACAAGCACAACGTAATCACATCCAAAATAAACATTTCGGATGAACGGCGAAGTGTAAGAAACAAAAGTAATTTACACACACGCAAGAACCAAGCTGTCGCATGCTGTCAAAACAAAAATAAAGTTTTGTAATGGCACTAAGTGCTGTCTCAACTTCTGGCACAGCGTCAGTAAGTCGCATCGCCAGGGAAACAAGAGTCGGATGTCAGGCCACTCCGCGCAGGCGCATAGAAGCACTCTTGCCGACTGCCCAGTGCAGTTCCTTAGGAGACGAGACGTGCCGAGGAGAAGTTGTGAGTGGTGTGGCTGGGCAGCGTGCCCACTGGAAACTATGGTGGCTGAACTGAGGTTGTGGAGTCTAAACTTGGAACCTTACTTTGCTCATAATTTTGCTCTTAACTTTCCTCTTAACTTCGCTCTTAACTTTGCTCTCAATTTTGCATCCTTTACAGGACGTTGCGTTCTACGTAATTATAATTACAGTAGTTTCCCATTGCTTTCAGTAGGAAAAGTAAACATTTAAGTCTAACTTAATGTTGATGTTGCGGTTTAACCACTTACCTCGGCATCAGGGCATCAGAAGATTAAAAGACCACGCAAAGGGGGGAGGAGGTGGGTAAGGCAGTTAGTTGCATTAGTTTACAGGACGTCGCAAGCAACCCATGCATTTTGATTTTACTTTGTGATTTTATGCTTTGGTTGTTATTTTCTAGGTCATATTTACGTCAAGCTGAAAAACATCTGATGGCTGCAGAAATGTGGTTTCTGCGGGAGATGGAAAGAATACCATGGGCAGACAGAAAAACCAATGACCAAGTACTGCAGGAGACAAATGAAAATCGTAAATTGATTAGAGAAATTAGACGAAGACAGTCAAAATTTTTTGGACATGTTATGAGAAGAAATGGATTGGAGAACTTAGTGACAACTGGCAAGATCGAAGGGAACAGGCCAAGAGGAAGACTGAGAGGAAAATACCTGGATGGCTTGGCCACATGGCATGGACGAGATAGGAATACTGAGCTGGTCCACGACGCTGGTGATCGAGTGAAATGGCGAGTCATGACCGCCCACGCTTTCCAGCATGGCACATGATTGATTGATTGAGTCTGCCTTTAAACTACTGAGCGTAATGTTGCCAAGAAATCAACAATCAGCTGAAAGATGCTGATGTTGATATCGATGTCCTGTAAAGGATATGGAAAACATTTAGTCTGCCTTTGCTTTCTGAACAACGTACCATCGAATTCCACGTAGAGCGGTCTGCTGACACAATTTCTGCGGCTGATTTCAAAATCCTCAGTTCGGAATGCCGGGGAATTGTTAGACTCGTGCACTGCCACCACGTCAGGTGGCCTACAGGGCTTGGTAGTTAGTGAGTTATATATCCTTTACAGGGCAGTAACAGCGCATTCCGTTGGCTAGAGGAGACTACTGCAACACACGTTGTATTCATTACGGATTCAAAGAGTATGCTTAGCAAGGTGAAGAAAGGAATGTTTCGTATGGAGTGGCTCTCGTCGCTTCAGAGGTCACAGATTGTGAGAATTGTATGGATATTTTGCCTTGGCCATGCGGGTGTACGGGAGAATGAACAGGCTGATAGGCTAGAAGGGAATGCACCTCTTGGTGGTAGTTTGCCTATGGACAAGGCGGAGGTGGTCGTGCGCTTGTGGGACCAAGTGGAGACGGAGAAGGAAGAGATTGAGAACCCATATGTGGAAAGAATAAGATTGCGGGGGTTCGGCAGGGGTTCTGGCAGAATCTCAAAACTGAGAGGGAAGAGCAGGAGAACTTTTAATCATATAACGGTGGGAACGATTAGTAGTATGACTCTTCACTGGCTGTTGAACGAGGGGACGGAGCACGTATGGAAATGTCCTGAGTGCAGTTATGTTGGTTCTTAACTCAAATCAACTCAAGTATATATCTTTATAAGTACTCAACACAACACATATCCTTTACAGGACGTAGCAGTCAACCCGAGAATTATTTGGCTGTTCGCGATTCATGGGCAAGCTTACGTTCAGTAGCTTGCCATTGGTTTCTGAACTACCGACACATACCATTTCATAAAAAATCAACGCAAGGCGGTCTACTACAAAATCGCCCACAGCTGTGTTTCGAACGCCGTATTCGGAATTACGAACTGCGTCTGTAACGCCTTCGCCACGGAGTTAGCCTGGGCGTAATAGGCAACAATAAATTAGAGCAAGGGCCGTTTTAGATGTCTACACAAGATGTAGACATATGGTCCTACAGCAAATTGTTTAGATGTCTACACTTGATGTAGACATATTGCGCTACAGCCATTTGTTTAGATGTCTACACAAGTTGTAGACATATGGTGCCACAACCATTTGTTTATTGACCAGTGGACATTCCAGGAGAGATGGGGTGAGTATCTCAGTGGCCTCCGTTACTGCTTCACAGATTCAGTGCAAAACGAACAGTAGGTTTGGAACAAAGAAAAAAGTTGGTGTGGACCAAACAAAAAGTACGTGTAGACTAAAGAACCATTAGGTTTGGACAAAACAAATAGTAGGTTTGGAAAAGAAAAAAAAATGGATGGCGGGAAATGGGAAGTAGTGTCAAGTTACAGTTATGACTTAAAAGTTGTTAATATGGTAGCAGACATGTTGTAGTATATATCAAATTAAAGGTGGTTGCAAAGGTAAAACAATGATGTATAACCCCATGACAGATACGGAATGTCGTTTATATGATTAATCATCCCATGGCAATACATTGTTTAGCCATTTTCTGGAGTCCATTTTAGACAAGGTCGTTAGGCAAGGAACCAAGGTCATGTTTCAAAATACCTTTCGATACGAATTCAAACCCCTGGTCTCCAGACCGCAGGCAAGCGCCTAACCAAGGTGCTAATACGGCTGCCGGACGTTGTAGGTATCAGACTTAATAGAAGTAGGACTAAGTAGGTTTGCTTTGCTCTGCTATAGAGAATATAAAACAAGACAACAAGAAAACACTGATTATTACTCTTTAATAAGTTACAAAACTATGTATGAAATGGTTTTAGTTCAGCAGTGGAGAGCGTGCGGCTCACGGGCGTTCTACGACCCGAGAAATCATTTGGTATGATTGCCCCTTGCCGTCTTGATAGACGATAATTTGTAAACAGGAGTCATATCTCTCCATAGTACATATCCTGGAATTAATTTTAGAGACCATGTGTTGCCATTGCAGCATAATCCCTCTCTCTGCCTGCCTAATTTACTCCAGAGGAAAGGTAGCACCAATACGGAAACCACACAAAATGTGATTGTTCTAACACTTCACACGCACCTATATCAGGTTTCTGATTTAGCAAAATTTGTTTTCCTTTTAATTTGTTATTATTTATTTGCCCACATAAAGGGTTGTAATCACTGTTACAGTCAGAGCTAGGGATTGTCTTCGTATTTATCAATGAGATTGTAAATCTGTTTTATTAATCAGTACTTCTTGAACATGTAAGCAGACAATTTAGAAATATATGGAAACTGCGAAGCTGTGGCTCTATAGAATAATGACAAGAACACTATAGAAAGGGACTATTAGGGATTTGTATGCTGTCAATAAACTTATAAAAACATATATTGAAAACGACAAGCTGCCAAAAGGATTTATAATGAAGTGGCACAAAATCAGACTGTTAAGAGAGGTGTGAGACAGGGATGTGTAATGTCTTCAGATCATTTTTCCCTATACAGTAAACATATTTTCAGAAATATAGAAGATTTAAATGGAATCATCGCCGGAGGACGAAACATCAATAACATTAGATATGCAGATGATACATTATTGATTGCAGACAATGAGCAGGATCTGCAACAATTAGTAGATACGGTTGTTGCACACACTGAACACACATTAAATTGTAAGAAGACACCGATTATGGTCGTCACTAGGAAGAACGAAATACCACAATGTAATATACAAGTAAATGGGAATATTCTCCAACAAGTGAATAGGTACAATTATCTCGGAACGGTATAACATGGGCTAACGGGGGCTATTGCTCGCCATAGTGGATGGACTCCCTGTGGTAAGATTTGTGTCCTAAACCTGCGACTGGCCTAGCAAGCAGGCAGGGGATCTTCATACTGTTCGTAGAAAAGCTAAGAAATATAAACGGACTGACCCAAACGGATATTGACCCAATAAGTGAAGCACACCAAATCCTAATAAGATGGAAGCAGTATTTCGAACAACTTCTCAACATCCCATCAGATGTCACAAGACTTCAAGAAACCTGCACAGATGCCACCGAAGAACTAGAACCAGGCATACTAAAAGAAGAAATTATCGAAGCCATCAGATTAGGCCAATTGAACAAATCAACCGGATAAGATGAAATATCAAATGAACTAATTAAAGCAGCAAGTGAAGTAGGACCAGCATGGCTATATAGACTATTCAACCATGTTTGGGTAGAACAACAGAAACCACGAGACTGGGGAAATGCCATAATTATCCTGTTACACACAGATCGGAATTGTGAGGAAAGTATGAACATTTTTTTCCAATTCTATTTTCTCTTCATTGCTTTCATTTTTTCATCCTTTCGTTCTTCTCGTCCTGTCGTCACCTTTTGATGTAGTCACGGGAGATCTCCTTGACTATATGTTGTGTTTGTGAATGTGTTTGTTTGCTGATGAAGGCTAATCGCCGCCTGTATGTGCCGTAAATCTGTTATGAAAAGCTGCACTACTTTGTGTCATTTTATATTGTTTACATTTTCACAGCTTTACCGCAATTCCACCTAATTTTATTCATATGTCATCAGCACGCCACGACTTTCTGAGCGACCGGCTCCATACTCTCATAAGTCACCGGTGCGACTCGAACCGCTTTAAATTCTCGTGCACTCACGTCAACCACAAGAGTATTCGGGGTTACGGAGAAAGCTGCTAACCTCTCGGCCAGGGAGCCGGCATATATATATATATATACACCGGCTCCGTGGCCGAGGAGTTAGCAGCTTTCTCCGCTAACTCCGAATACTCTCGTCACGTGACGCGACGAGAATTAGCAGTGGTTCGAATCGCAAAAGTGACTTATGAGAGTATGGAGCCGGTCGCTCAGAAAGTCGTGGCGTGCTGATGAGCGTAATCTAGCCTAGGAATCAACATACAGCTGAAAGATGCTGGTGTTGACCGCAATATCCTGAAACAGGATGGAAACGCGGGAAAAAAAAAAAAAAAAAAAAAAAAAAAATATATATATATATATATATATAAAATCTTCTTTCTATTCAATACGCATGGTCGCCTTTTACTTTGATTAGGGCTAATGTTTTCAATAAACATATATTTATCCTTTGTTTTTGTGATTCCATCTGCTTGTAACCATGTTCTATAAAATGTTAATGCATCTTTTCTGTTGTTTTTTCCACTCACAGTGTAAGTGAACAAAAACACATCCTAATAAGATGGAAGCAGTATTTCGAACAACTTCTCAACATCCCATCAGATGTCACAGGAATTCAAGAGACCTACACAGATGTCACCGAGGAACTAGAACCAGACATACTAAAAGAAGAAATTATAGAAGCCATCAGATTAGCCCCATTGAACAAATCACCAGGACAGGATGAAATACCAAATGAACTAATTAAAGCAGCAAGGGAAGTAGGAACAGCTTGGCTACATAGACTATTCAACCATGTTTGGGTAGAACAACAGACACCACGAGACTGGGGAAACGCCATAATTATCCCAATTTGGAAAAACAAAGGCAGCAAAAGAGATTGCACACAATACAGAGGCATTTCACTGTTGAGTCATACTGGGAAAATATTTTGCAAAATTCTTGAAAAAAGATTACGAACTACTTTAGAACCCCAGCTAAGCGAAACGCAGCTTGGATTTAGGAAAAACAAAGGATGCACAGACGCCATTTTTGCTCTTAGACAACTTATAGAAAAATCAATTGAATTCAATGAAACACTCTACTTAGCCTTTGTTGACCAAGAAAAGGCATTTGATAGGGTAGATAGAAACAAGCTGTGGGAAATCCTTAAACAATATGGAGTGAGCACACATCTAACAAACCTATGTAGAAGTTTATACGACAACAGTGAATGCATAGTGAGAGCAACTGGAGGACACTCAGAACCCTTCACCATAAGATCTGGAGTACGACAAGGTTGTGTCCTGTCCCCTCTCTTGTTCATAACATATATAGACAACATATGTAAAGAAACCAGCCAAGCAGAGACAGCAAGAATACCGCATGACGAGAACACAGAAGAAGAACCATCTGCAAATCTAACCATTAGAGAACTCCTGTTTGCGGACGACCAAGCACTAATAGCAAAATCAGAAGCTGAATTACAAGACCACATGAATAGTCTAAACGAAATGTGTAGGAAACATAACATGAAAATTAGCACAAGCAAAACAGAGGTAATGACTATAACTAAAGAAGAACAAACAGCAACAATTCACCTAAACGAACATCCCTTGAAACAAGTAAAGAGCTTCAAGTACCTAGGAAGTATAATATCATCAAATGGCAGATCAGAAGACGAGATCGAAAATAGGTGCAATAAGGCAAATCAACTCATTGGACAAATGGCACCAATACTAAAGAACAAACATGTATCAATAACTACTAAGAAAGCACTTTACAACACAATCTTCCTACCAACTCTGTGCTACCAATGCCAAACCTGGACAATGACAGAAAAAGAGAAAAGAAAAATCACAACAACAGAAATGAGGTTCCTGAGAAGAATACTCAACGTATCAAGAAGAGATAAGATCAGAAATGAAGAAATCAGGACTAAAGTGGGGGTTAAAGCTGCTCTAGATTTTATTAGAAAGCAGCAAGTCAAATGGTTTGGCCATGCAAGTAGGCTACCAGTCAACAGCATGCCACAACAGGCAATGACGTACAGACCAGATGGAAACAGAGGAAGAGGCCGACCACGTAAACGCTGGACGGAGGGAATAACAGAATCCATGGGAATGTCGATATACGAAGCCCATAACCGGGCACTCTCACGAAGTTTATACTTCACCTCGACACCGCAAGGTACAAGAGGAACATGATGAGATGAGATGATGAGTGTATGCGTCTAGATACTCCCACGTGATCCATTTCTGTATGTGTTACTGATTACATCTGTTTATCCACAAACTTTTTTGTGGTCTCCTGGTAATATATATCCTTTACAGGACGTCGCAGTCAACCCAAACCCTTTTGCGATGTTTGTGATCTCTTGGCAAGTTTACGTTCTGTAGTTTGCCATTGCCATATAATGTAGATGGGTATAAATAATATGCACTTTTTAATATTATTTTTTTTTGTACCTTTAAAGTCGGAGTGCGTTCACCTGATGGCCAGGAACACTTGTAATTGGAAAAGCTAATACACATGCACAATTTAGTCCAGTGCACTAGAAGTAGTAGCACGTATGTAGACTACGCTTAAGTTCAAAGCCAGCTAACGCAAATAAATAAATAAATATATTAATAAATAAATAAAGAAAGAAAGAAAGAAATAAAAACAAAAACTAAATATTTCCAAACACAAATAAGGATATGGCACTCACGGAGCTACCACATGCGTGCAGTAAAACAAAGATACAACGACAAATGAAACAATAGATAAGTAGAGCCCAACTAATCACATCGCATGATTTAAACACATAGCGAGAAGAGACATTGGTGGCAATTTAGGAAAGAATAGAACAAACGCAGAAATACGAAGAGAGCTCATTTAGGGAAAAAGAAGTATACTAAATAAACATGTAAAAACGTGTTTTATATGACACAACAAGATTTAAAAACAAATTAAAGTGAAAGAAGAAACAAAAAAAAAAGAAGGAAAAGATAGTTTAAACAAAACAATACACAAATAATTGAGTACCCCAATTTTGAGTACACCTTACGCTGGTAAGGTTGAACAGGCTAATCTGGTATTACAAAAGCCACAGGGTATGTAATGGAAAGAAAAAAATAGTACTTGTGCCACCGTCAGACTGATTTCACTGTCAAAGAAAAATGTGAATCAAATAACAAATTGAAATGAATTTCACTTTTACAAATTTCAAGATTTTGACAAAAGCAAAAACGTCTTAAATGTTGCATATCATCTATAAAAATCAACAATGTAGAGTATAAAATCGGGGAATTTATCAACATGCACACTTCGAAATAAACATCTTCAACATACACATTTCATAAGAGATATTATCACCTACAAACTTTAAAGTTCATCAAAAAACACACTTTATAAGGGACATAATCAACAATCACACTTTATAAGGGACATCATCAACATCCACACTTTATAAGGGACATAATCAACAATCACACTTCGACAGGGACATCTGCCACGTACCCACTTCATAAGGGACATCATAAATATAAACACTTTATAAGGGACGTCATCATTATACACACTCTATAAGGTACATATAATATTAAACATAAAGACTTTAAAAGGGTCATCTTCTACATGCACAGTTCATAAGGGACATCATCAATATGCACACTTTGTAAAATACATCTTACACATAAACACTTTATAAGGGACATCAACAACATAACCACTTTATAAGGTACATCATACACTTAAACACTTCATAAGGGACATCAACAACATAACCACTTTATAAGGTACACTATAAATTTACACACTTTATAAGAGACATTGTCAACATAAACACTTTATTAGGGACATCACCAACATACACACTTTATTAAAAACATCATACCCATTAAAACTTTATAAGGGACATCACGCACATTAAAACTTTATTAGGGACATCATCGACATACACACTGAATAAGGGACATCATCAACATATACACTTCGTAAGGGACATCATCAACAAACAACTTCGTAAGGGACATCATCAACATACACACTTCGTAAGGGACATCATCAACAAACAACTTCGTAAGAGACATCATCCACATACACACTTCGCAAGGGACAATAATCCACATACACACTTAATAAGGAACATCATCAACATACAACTTCGTAAGGGACATCATCAACATACACACTTTATAAGGTACATCATCAACATACACATTTCATAAGGGATATCATTAACATACACATTTCATAAGGGATAGCATCAACATACACATTTCATAAGGTACAACATCAACATACACACTTCGTAAGGGACATCATCAACATAACTTGAGGAGAAATTGCTCTCCAAGATGACTAATAAAATGATGTAAATTACAACGAGAAAAAGTGTGTTGAAGTGCTACAGTAAACCTGTACTTTTGTTGGATGTGAAACGTGGACGATAAGCAGACAAGCTGAAAAGCATCTAATGGCTGTGGAAATGTGGTTTCTAAGGAAAATGCAAAGGATACCTGTGACAGACAGAGAAACCAATGAGAAAGTCCAACAAGAGGCAAATAGTAAGTTAGTTAGTTAGTCGACAGATCATCCTCATTGCACATCGAACCATTCAGTCAATAAGTGCTCGGATCCCCTCCTCAGCAAATCCCGCAGCGTGTAGCGGCTAACGACGCCAGTTCTGTGTTGGTTTATCAATCTTCTTTGGCTTCCTGAGTAGTGTTCTTGTTTGGCCACCCCTCTTTTAATTTGCTGCTCTAGCAGTCTGACCATTGTTGTACATTCACAGTCATCACTTGGTTTTCGCTACTTCTCGTAGAGCATTCAGAATGTCAGCCTGGTCCATGGCGCGTCCGCCCTCCACAGTAGCCTCACCTGCGAGCTTGTCAGCCCGCTCATTTCCTTGTACTTCCGCATGCCCTGGCACGAAGATGAAACTAATCTTTGCCAGCCGAGACCGCTCCAGAGGCAGCAACCATTCTCTTCGGATCGACCCCTCCTCTATCCTCTTGATCATGTTCATTGAGTCGCTAAGGAAACAAGCCCTAGTGAATGTCTGTGTCTCGAGCCATGTTATTGCTTTACTTACTGCCATGACTTCCATGGTCAGGCTACTTGTGGTTTCAGTGAAAGCACCAGAGTCCTAATTCACAGTTCTCCCTCCGGCCCGAGCTGTAAAGGCCCATGAGCTTCTCACATGTCGGACGACCGACCCATCTGTGTAGATGACCGCGTCACTGTCTAGCGAATTCTCGAAAATCAACGCTTGTACTTCAGCCTCCACAGCAGCCGGATTTTCTTGTCTGCATTTCCTATCTAGTTGGATGCAAACTGAAAAGGATGTGCAGAAGTCTGTTGGCACTTGCACCCACTCCTCGCCAGGTTCTAAGTCCTCAAGTGAACACACCTGTTGAAGAATGTCTTCGGCTTGACCCATCCACGACCGCAAAGAGGCAAATGAAAACCGCGAACTGATTAGAGAAATTAGACGTAGCCAGTAACATCTTTTGGACACATTATGGGAAGGAATAAACTAGAGAATGTGGTGATAACTGCCAAGATTACATGGAAAAGTACAAGGGAGTGCAGAGAAGTAACTATGTTGATGGCTTGACCACAAGGCATGGCCGAGACGAGAATACAGAGCTGTGCAACGACTCTGGTGATCGTGCGAGAAGGCGAAACATGACCTTTCATGCATACCGGCATGGCACATGATGATGATGATGTTAACGCTGGTTGTAGTATGGTCCTGGTGAGACACAGACGAATGTGCCTGGAAATATACTGCTGAAGAATTTACTTGCGTCGTCATTACTCAAATGTACGTCGACATTCTATACAAAGCCAAAATCGGCCATCTCTCAACCCCTACTAAATTGTGGCAATGAAGTTAACAAAGAAAAGGCGTTTCGATTGCTATATTCGACGAACAATAAACGATTACTCAAATACTCCGAGGCCTTAGCGATTAGGCATATATAACCGAAGTTATGCAGAGATAAATATGTATATGTGATGCGAGGGAGAACAAATACTCCCACATTCGAACAGTATCAATAAATATGTGTGTTATGTATTTTAGACAACGTATGATTCATCTATACACTTCATATAACTGTGCAGTATGCACCTGGTGAGATGCAGAAGAATATGCCAGGCAATGAGTTGTTTGAGGATTCTGTGTTTAAATTCACCAAAGGAACCCAGTATTTTGAATTCCAAGTTATCAGGAATTAAGGGGAATGAATTTACGCAAGTGTATGACGAGAAGACAACAACCGAGTTGTCTCCAATGATCCAATATAAGGACGATGCAGAAGACCAGTAAATTTATATAGCCGTTAAAGGGATCGGCGTTTCTGAGAGGTTTACCACGCTAACCGCTTTATCTTCTAAAGCTGTTGCAGTGGGTACCTTCCGCACGCCGGTCAACTGTAGTAAAGTGTTGACTTCTGGACCTTGACTAGGGGACGTAAGTTACAGGTACTTCTGAAATTGTTCACATTATCGAGGGAGACACTGCTAATATAGAAAGGTAGGTCTTATGAAAAATCAGTCCAGTCTACTCACAGTTGGAGGGCACGAGTGTGGACTATGCTCAGATTTAAAGAGATAAGCCATGTGTTGGTAGAGACATAAATTACAATTCTCTTGTTGCTGTGGTTTTCTAAGTGGTCAGTGTAAACACGCTTGAAACTACGTTGTTTGTTGAAAATGGCTAATCGTATTTTTTCTACTTCTTCTTTTTGTCCTCCTCCATCTCATCCTTCTCCACTTCTTTTTCCAGACCTCCTTCTCCTTCTTCTTCTTATTATTATTCTTCCTCTTCTTTCTCCTAGCCTTCTATTTGCTCACACGTGACTTTATGTTTAATTATTATTTTTAGTAAGATACTCACTGTAATTTCCTATGACATCAACATGACTTCCTTCTCATCCTCCTCCTCTTCTTCTTCTATACCACTTTCTCCTTCTTCTTATTATTCTTCCTCCTCTTCCTCCTAGCCTCCTATTTGCTCACACTTAACATTATATTTAATTATTTCTTTGAGCAGTATACAGATTTATATTTATAATTTCCTATGACATCAACATGAATTCCTTAAGTACATCATCTTCGAGGATTTTGTTATTTTAAAACACGTATATTACATAACAAACTGGGACGCAGAGGTGTTTCCAAGGCACCAGGGCCAGGTTATATACTGGCCAAGACCTATTGACGCATCCTCGTCGAGCATCCTGGGCAACAGGTCCCTTCGGGGTCCTGGCTAAAGTCAGTAGGATCGCCGATTCCTCTGAAGTCGGAGAATCTGCCTGTACGGCGAGGAACCACCAGTCTGCACACCAATAAGCCAGACATGGGACAACGGATACTCACGCAGACCTCAATTCCTGTATGACATCACACTGATGTTGGACAACAGGATGTCTTCATCTGACATACAGGACTTCGCGTTGGAGCTCAAGCCAACGAACACAAGCAAGCAAGCACATAACAAACTTAATGTGTGCATAGAACTGGACCAGTCTGTCCATTACATCTTGCCCTAGACCAAAATAAGTTACTATTCTCCAAGTGGTGAACTTTATATAACAGCAGCAAGACAGGCCGTTTCGCTATATATAACAACTACCAATAGTTAGTTGCATATACTTTAGAGGACGTCGCAGTCACCCCTAGCAATGTTTGGCTGTTTGTGATTTCTGGGCTAGTTTTTCAATAGTTTGCCAATGTTTTCTGAGCGACCAATAGACTAAGTAAAATATAAACACTATGGCAAGGACAAAACGGCAAAGAAGAAGCAGCAATAGCAGAAGAGGAACAAGAACAACAAGCCGAAGACATTCTTCAACAGGTGCGTTCACTTGAGGACCCAGAACGTGGCGAGGAATGGGTACAAGTGCCAAGATAGTTCTGTAGGTCCTTTTCAGTTTGCATCCAACTAGACAGAAAATACGGACAAGAAAATCCGGCTACTGTGGAAGCGAAAGTACAGGCTTTGATCTTCGAGAATTTTTTAGAGGGTGATGCTGTCATTTACACAGATGGGTCGGTCGTTCGACGCGTGAGAAGTCCATGGGCCTTTACGGCTGAAGCAGAAGGGATAACTGAAGGAAGCGTCTGTTGCTTTTGTCTTGACCACAAGTAGTCTGACTATGGAAGCCATGGCACTAAGTAAAGCAATAACATGGCTCTAGACACAGACCTTCACTCGGGTATGTGTCCTTAGTGACTCAATGAGTATGCTCAGGAAGATAGCGATGGGATGGTTCCGAAGACAGTGGTTGGTGTCTCTGGAGCGGTCTCTGTTGGTAAAGATTAGCTTCATTTTCGTGTCAGTGCATGCGGGTGTACAAGGAAATGAGCAGACTGATAGATTTGCTAGGCTACTGTGGAGGACGGACGAGTCATGGATCAGGCTTATATACAGAACGTTTCTGCGAGAAGTAAGTCGTTTGCGAGAACCAAGTGTTGACTATGAATCTACAACCATGGTCAGACTGCGAGAACAGCAAGTTAAAAGAGGTTCGCCAAACAAGAACACCATGCAGAAAGCAACAGAAGTTTAAGAAACCAAGAAAGAACCGGTGTCGTGAGCCGCTACACGCTGCGGGATTTGCTGAGGAGGGGATCCGAGCACTTATGGACTGAATGGTTCGATGTGCAATGAGGATGATTTGTCGACTAACTAACTAACTAACTAAATAACTAACTAACTAACTAACTAACTAACTAACTAACTAATAATAATAATAATAATAATAATAATAATAATAATAATAATAATAAGAAGAAGAAGAAGAAGAAGAAGAAGAAGAAGAAGAAGAAGAAGATGAAGAAGAAGACGAAGAAGAACAAAGAAGAGGAAGAGAAATTATAGGACAGAACCGACATAAAAACGTAAAACATGAAGAAGTGTTGGATCCAAACCTGTGACCCTGTGTCCAGGGAACAAGTGCATATTAGTACTAGTTAGACACTGAAGTCGCATACGCTCAGTTGTTAGTACACTTCCATGCCGTCCCAGTGGTCATTAGTTCGATCCCCATTATTACGAAATTTAAATGAAGCTCGCGCGTTGACCCAACCTAAAATTGGTACCAGGAAATGCCCATTGAGTGACGATTGGTCTATACAAATATAGAGCCAGCACCATATACTCAATACTCCTCAAGGCGTGTACAGTGGTCTGTTAGTTTGTTTCCGGCTAGACATGTTAACATTCAATCATAATGTGTCATCTTTGGCTTGACTTGTACAAAACAGCTCTCTAAACGTGGCACGGAATCGACTGCTCATTGTATAGTACACGAAAATATTCATTGCAGAGTTGGCTGATTCTAGAATGTAGGCAAATGAGAAGACAATGATATACATATTGTGATACTTGCCACTGAGAGAAAACTCTGGTTCTACTGTCATGGCGATAAAGACGATACAGATCGGGGAGAAGCAGGCGATGAACATGGCGGAGATCATCACCACCATCTTAGCGACTCTCTGGTCACGGCTGGACGAACTGTCAAAGTTACACGGAGCCGTTGATTGTTGCCGCCATGCCGTCTTGCTCTTTAGTTTAACTACTAACAGGACTGTAGCGATAACGACGATGATGAAAGAGCTGAAAGGAATGAAAACGTTGTTGACGGCGAACAACACCCTGTCCACTTCCTGGTGGTCGTCAGTGTACACCAGGCCTATGATGGTTTTATTTCTGGCGGGGAAGAACTTCCAGTCGAGTCTGTTGCTGTAGTAAAGAGGGGAGACGCTGCAGATCAGTACCACAAACAGGCAAATGATAATGATGGTGCATCTCTTTGGGGTTAGAATGGTCTTGACCTGAAATACAATGTTACCTTGATTAACTCTGTTAGCAGAAATGGGAAGGAGAAGATAATTAGCAGACGTGTTAGGAATTATGTAGCGGCCGCTCAGATGCGGTTTTATAAAAGAATGATTACGTCACCTTGGACGGAAGGGGAGAGTAATGAAGATATCTTGAAAGAAGTTAACTCACGAAGAGAATTGATTACTCGCATCTGAAGAAGACAGTCCACATTAATTTGGCATGTCATGAGAAGGGATGACTTTGAGAATGTCGTGACAACGAGAAAGTGGACAGATAGAATAACCAAAGCCACAAGGCATGGACAATAAGAAAAGAAAAAAAAAATGTTAGTTTCATGTCCTTAACAGGAAATAGCTGGGATAGACTTATACAAAACAAGCTCAGCATACTCTGCCGCTCAGTTGTGGAACAATCTTCAACAAGAAATCAAAGACACCACCAATCATTATACATACATTCGCAACCTGTTTGAAAACTGCCTGAGTACAGACTACATTTACCCATAAACAAAAATAAAAACAAAAAAGATAATAATAATGGTAAATTATCTCAAATGACAACCAGCCAAAAAAAAAACATTCAAATATGTATGGCACGTTAAACCTTCCTTAGGTCTTTATAATGCCCATGTTAAACAATGCCTCCGTGAGTCATGCATTATTGATTATTTTTCATGCGTTTTAATGCTTATTGTTCTTTTGTTGTCAAAAATTTGCTTCATAAGAGATGTTGAATGAAAGAATGTATGAGAGGAAATTGAGAAGAAGGGCAGAATGTCAGAGGGGCCTGCATGTCCAATTCTTAACCCTTTGAAAATAAAGATTTTCGTTCGTTCGTTCGTTCGTTACTGTCTATTTTCTGCAGCTGTAGACGTTTAATGCTCATTAAAGAAATTGTCAAGCGACAATTCATGTTAACTCATAGAAATTGTCAAGTAAAAATTTATGTTCACTTGAAAAACTTGCCAATCAAACATCTCAGCTGTACCTCATCATCATTAAGTGCCTTGACAGCTGACGACAGAAATTATGCTTTTCCACATATTGTGATCTCCGACGGCATTGGTCAAGTCATGTGTTGACTCACTTCTGTGCCATGTCTCTATACTCTCAAGAAGTTTCTCTCATTGTCTTCCCTATCTCTATTTCTACAAATCTTTCCGGTTGTCACAACATGTTCAAGTGTTTCTCTTTTCATAAAATAAGCATCAACAACAAAACTGATGACAACCTCTTTTTGATGTTTGTGATAAGTTGTCTTTGCGACTTAACCCCCCTCAAATTTTTTTTGTCCGATGAATCTTCAGCTTTCTTCTATAGAATCATCCGTTTAAGGATTATGTGGATATTTTTCGCCAGTTAGCTAATTGTCCATGATTTGAAGCCGCATGTTACAACTGGTTCTATGTAACATCAGCTGTATCTGTATTTGGTTATATCGCATAATTAATAATATCTATAATCGCACTACCTTCGCGAACTCTACATACAAGACATACCCAGAGTGAACACTACACACAAGACATACACCACAGTCAACACTACACACAAGAAATACCCACAGTGAACTCTAGACACAAGACATACCCACAGTGAACTCTAGACACAAGAAATACCCACAGTGAACTCTAGACACAAGACATACCCACAGTGAACTCTAGACACAAGACATACCCACAGTGAACTCTAGACACAAGAAATACCCACAGTGAACTCTAGACACAAGACATACCCACAGTGAACCCTACGCACAAGACATACCCACACTGAACTCAGTTCACACAATACAACCCAAAAACTGGGACTCGAGCTAAGGGAACGAACCTTTAAAGGCACCATCACGCACAGGCACCTCTCGGCGGTAATGAATGCCGTGATCCAGCTGGTGATGCGGGTGAAGATAACATGGGGCCATCCTCCTGTCAGGTACTGTACGTCGAATGGGTCAAACGGTAGATCCGCCTCCTGGAAGAGTGGGATGAAGCAGATGTTGTGCCAGATTAGTGTCACCAGACATCCGAGATCAGATACGGCCAAACCTGAGGATTTTAAAATAGGCAATGTGAGATGGGCATTTCACACTGTAAGATGTTACAGTGTATCCTGCTTGCATGTCCTGTACCAAGGAGGATGGTACTGGTAGCAGGACGCCAATGCGATAAAGGAAAACTCCCAGCTTCACCTCCTAATGATAAAATATTAGAAATCCACGAGAGTGTGACACATCTGTTACCTCCTACTGGTAGAAGAGTAGAAATCCACGAGAGTGTGACACATCTATTACCTTCTAGTGGCAGAAGAGTGGAGATCCACGAGAGTGTGACACATCTATTACATTCTAGTGGCAGAAGAGAGGAGATCCACGAGAGTGTGGCACATCTATTACCTTCTAGTGGTAGAAGAGTGGAAATCCACGATAATGTGACACATCTTTTACCTCGTAGTGGTAGAAGAGTGGAAATCCACGATAATGTGACACATCTTTTACCTCCTAGTGGTAGAAGAGTGGAAATCCACGATAATGTGACACATCTTTTACCTCCTAGTGGTAGAAGAGTGGAAATCCACGATAATGTGACACATCTTTTACCTCGTAGTGTTATACTAGTGGAAATCCACGATAGTGTGACACATCTATTACCTTCTAGTGGTAGAAGAGTGGAGATCCACGAGAGTGTGACACATCTTTTACCTCCTAGTGGTAGAAGAGTCGAAATACACGATAATGTGACACATCTTTTACCTCGTAGTGTTATACAAGTGGAGATCCATGATAGTGTGACACATCTATTACCTCCTAGTGGTAGAAGAGTGGCAATCCACGATAATGTGACACATCTATTACGTCATAGTGGTAGAAGAGTGGAGATCCACGAGAGTGTGACACATCTATTACGTCATAGTAGTAGAAGAGTGGCAATCCACGATAGCTGACACATCAATTACCTCGTAGTGTTATACAAGTCGAGATCCATGGTAGTGTGACACATTTTTTTTACTCCTAGTGGTAGAAGAGTGAAGATCCACGATAGTGTGACACATCTATTACCTCCTAGTGGTAGAAGAGTGGAGATCCACGAGAGTGTGACACATCTATTACGTCATAGTGGTAGAAGAGTGGAAATCCACGATAATGTGACACATCTATTACCTCCTAGTGGTAGAAGAGTGGAGATCCACGAGAGTGTGACACATCTATTACGTCATAGTGGTAGAAGAGGGGAAATCCACGATAATGTGACACATCTTTTACCTCCTAGTGGTAGAATAGTGGAAATCCACGATAATGTGACACATCTATTACCTCCTAGTGATAGAAGAGTGGATCTCCACGATAATGTGACACATCTATTACCTCGTAGTGTTATACAAGTGGAGATCCACGAGAGTGTGACACATCTATTACCTCCCGGTGTCACTAAATTTAATTCTCCCAACTGGAGATTGGACACGAAATTTTCTAGTCATAATTTCTCTGTCTAGAACTGAAAGAGTTAATTTCTTCTTATCCAGTCTGTTGCCTATTACTTAGCCCCATCTGGATGATGCCTCTGTTCCTAATCCACACTTGCCGTTAAGCGTTGACATCGTGTCAAGATCTCTTATGAGCTTACGTTCCAAGGCCACATTTATTGCCTTTGGTGCGACGTATCCGTGTCTCTTTAGAGTACTCTTGATGTTGCCTATTCTTCGTTTTCTCAATCCCGGCAAAGGTATTGAAGAGGAGATCAGAATTCTGCAACAGTTTCCGCGGAGGTAGCAGATTTGTAATTTACCGGTAGAAATGTCTTTACACCAGCCTCACGTCAATTGATGCATGATTTTGACACACCATTCTCCAGGCCTAGAGACGACAGGGGGTCATCGCTCGAGCTGAGGAGTTTGTGCTGTGTGTGGTGCTCTCAGCAAATGGTTTGTGTGTGTGTGTGTGTGTGTGTATGTGTGTGTGTGTATGTGTGTGTGTTGAGATGGACCGATCCACGAGAGTGTGACACATCTTCCCAATCCTTAAACGTGTGATTCTATAGAAGAAAGCTGAAGATTCATCGGACAAACAAAATGTCACATAATGACCCCGGTGCAATGAAGTCGACCCTCTCGACATTAGTACTTTCAGTACTTCAGTACTTTGTCAGGGCCGAAACAACCCGAGAACAGGTAAACAAGCTAC
>OY992893.1:14533271-14655771 GCA_963921405.1 Cepaea hortensis | reverse complement strand
ACATGGTGACAAATTAGGACTCTAGGCTGGATGCAGCAGAATTTCCCACTTCTTCGTTGCTAATGCTTCCTGCACAATCTTTGCGCATGTGGACGAGCATTATCATGCAACAAAATCACACCGCGTGAAAGCATGCCGGGTCGTTTATTCTTGATGGCTTGTTGCAGCTTGTCTAGTGTTTACAAGTAGTGAGTAGATGTTGACAACAGGTTCTTTAAAGTCGGCAAACAACAGCACTTCATGGTCAAAAAATGCCTTCAGCATAATCTTACCAGCCGAAACCTGTAACTTGAATATTTTGGCTTTGGTGATCCAGCATGCTTCCATTGCATGCTCTCTCCCTCTCTCTCTCTCTCTCTCTCTCTCTCTCTCTCTCTCTCTCTCTCTCTCTCTCTCTCTCTCTCTCTCTCTCTCTCTTTCTCTCTCTATCTATCTCTCATTTGCTGCTCGGCTCACAGTGGTGACACCATGATTCATCGCCTGTCACTATGTAGAAGAGAAATGCATCACCCTCCACTCTGTAACGCAGCAAGTGGTTTAAGCACCATCCCATGCGTTCCTCTTTTTGTGGTCGGTCAACATCCGTGCTACTCACTGTGAACACACCTTCCGATATTGCAGTTTCTTACGAACGACCTTTTGTATTGTCCCAATTGACACATCAAATTCTTTCTCTAGCGAACGTATGCTTCGACAACGGTTCATCTATACTGCTGCATAAATTTTGGCGATGGTCTTTTTCTGTTGCAACAATATGCGCTTGAACCGGCCGTTGAAGATCTGCCGTGAACTGACGTCCTTTTTGAAACATTCGTGCCCAGTCTGTCACTGTTGTCTTCGACACACATTTATTACCGTACGCTGCCTGCATTCGTCGATGAATGTCCACTGGTCGACATATTTCTTTGAGCTTCTTTGGACGGATTTTGAATTAAGCCGGTCATTTTCACAACGGTCAGAAACAGAACCAATGCATCATGGGACGATAAGCACGTGCTATTTTATTCATTGGTCAGTACTTATCACATGACTATGACATGATCTTGTTCAATGTACGCAATTACGCGAGGTGCGGCAGGAACAGATTTCAAATGAACGCCCCTTATATAAATGAAACATTGCACCATCTACCTGCCTGACGAACCCCAGTGCTGTCACGTCAGATATAACCACCATATACCTGCCTGACCAGTCCCCGTGCTGTCACGTCAGATATAACCGCCATCAAAGTTCCGTACCTAGGAGAGTGACGTTGACCGAGTCCTTGAACCCTTGCTTGACAAAACACATGATGTTGATGATGTTGGTGACGGTTCCAACCACATCTATCAGTTCACAGATGACTGAAAAGTTCAATACCTGGAGAATGACTCGAACGTAATCGCTGACGTAACCGTAGTCACGTGACTGGGAGATTCCGGAAGGTGGCGCCAGTTCTGTAATTGATCGATTTCTAAACACGGTTGCCATAATGACAGCCCAAACCTGTTGGTTTAGTGTTGCGGAATTCGCTTGTATGGCTACTACGGTATATAGATCTTTATGATCGCTACCTGAAATCCACGCCTACTGCTGCAGGAGATACTGTAAAATGAAAGAAAAATAAACATGTATGTCACCATCATCATGTGTCATGCCGATAAGCTTGAGCAGCCATGACGTGTCATCTCACATTTACATAGTAGTGAATTTAACATAGATAAAAAGGCGGACACGGCAAACGTTGTCCCATAGCAGATTTTGCCATTAGACTGTGAAGTGCTTTCATCATTCACTGGCACCTTGCCGTCTTTATAGACGATAATTTATTACATTGTGCTTCCAAAAGGCATAATAGCTACAACTCATGGCCGTAGCGAATGTGACCGATAAGGCCAATTCGCGCTGTAAATGTTCGTCCCCAGTGGATGCATGTGTACACATGGTCATTTTCACCATTAAATACCATTATACGTCTCATTCGTTCCGTGTGTGACCTTTCTGCAATCATTTCTCCTTTGTCATTATTCCATTTCTGATATGTGCCCTCCATGCAACACGTTTAGCGGCGACTTGCTCCTAATGTGCATTATCAATGCCTGTATCAATCATGTCCCGCTTACACACATCATTGAATCGTAGTAGAGGCCGACCCTGAGATCTCTTACCCAACTGTAATTCACCAAAAAAAGATGTCTTCTGGTATTCTACCATCATCCACCCTCCTAACGTGTCCTATTCATTGAAGTGATTTGGCTTCACATACGACGTGTGGTGACCGCTTCCTTTACTTGTCGTTATTTCTTCCCAGACAATCCCTAGAAAATTATGGATATTATCCGCGACCAATTCTGTGTGACTGGGTCGACCCCAGAGCTGTACTGGTTGGAATAGATAACCCCGCCCCTCCTGGGGATCGAACCCAGACCACTGTGCTGGCTGGCAAACGCACTAATTACCGAGCCTCAGCAGTTCTGAAAGAGGTAACAATGCAAATACAGTCGGCGACGATAGATATGTAATAGACAATAATTAAGCATTCGGTAATCGTTAATGTTTCAGCATTATCATCACTGTCTGACATCGTCGTTATCTTATCATCCTTAATATTATGACCATCATCATTATCATCGTTTTCACCATCATTGTCATCACCACCATCATTCTCATCATCAATGTAATGATAATTTTCATCATCATCATCATATCATCATCATTATCTTATCATTATCCTCCTCCTTATCTTCATCATCAGTATCATCACTGTAGTTATCGTTGTCATCATCATTATGATTGTCATCATCATCATCATTATCTTCATCACCATCATCATCATCATCATCATCATCATCATCATCATCATCATCATCATCATCATCATCATCATCATCATCATCATCATCATCATCATCATCATCATCATCATCATCACGATCAGTATCACGATGATGATGATCACAAAATTCCACACTCGCATACCGGTTTGAAATGACATTGATCATACATGGCACTGGTGGCAGAGTGGGGCAGTGGCCAGTAGCTTTCCTGGTGGCCCATTGGTCAGTGGTTCCAATCTCTATCGAGGCATACGTTTATAAATCGACATGAGCACAGGAAAGACCCAATCAAAACTGTGTACCAACATTCCTATGGGAAGGCAAAGTGCCTGGGATGATATTGTCTACAGACGGCACTGAGTGACCATTGGTGTTTACCAATATCGGGCTTGCAATGTGTGCCTAATTAGGCCCCAAGGAATGTAAACAAAATTAGTTGCATATTCTTTACAGGACGTAGCAATCAACTCTAGCATCTGTTGTTTTTGTTTGTGATTCCTGTGCAACTTTACGTTCAGTGGTTTGCCATTGCTTTCTTAACTACTCATACCATTATATAGAAACCAGCACAAGGGGATCTACTTCCGGCACTCTTCCGAATTCCGGTCCCAAATAGTTCTGCAGTGAATAAGTGATTAGGGTTAGGGTTAGGGTTAGGGTTAGTTATATAAAATTATTCACTGCAGAACTATTTGGGACCGGAATTCGGAAGAGTGCCCTACTTCCAAATCGCCCGCTGCAGTGAATAAGTGATTAGGGTTAGGGTTAGGGTTAGGGTTAGTTATATAAAATTATTCACTGCAGAACTATTTGGGACCGGAATTCGGAAGAGTGCCCTACTTCCAAATCGCCCGCTGCTATGTTTCGAATGCGGTATGTGGGATTACGAATTGCATTCGTAACCCCTTTACCACAGCTTCGGCGAGCATAGGTGTGCAAAGGTGTCCGGTATTTAAAGATTTACACACCACACTAGCGACCTCTTGCTGGTCTTCGAAGATGAAAGTACTCATAAACAAGCAAACATAATTTACATGACATATCCAGACTCAGCCCACAGATTCCACATCACGATTGTAGAGCAGACAAAGGAAATAAGACCGAGCTGGCTGTGTAAATAAGGACATGCTATTTACAGTCGGTCTCTGTGGCTAAGAGATTGCGAACGCGGTTTGTGAGCCCGTATACCCGGGTTCGAAACACAGCGGTGCTGGTTTTTTTCTAAACAGGTATAGGAGCCGGTCGTTCAGAAAGAAATGGCAAACTACTGAACGTA
Source organism: Cepaea hortensis (assembly GCA_963921405.1). Taxonomy (NCBI): domain Eukaryota; kingdom Metazoa; phylum Mollusca; class Gastropoda; order Stylommatophora; family Helicidae; genus Cepaea; species Cepaea hortensis. Next base: position 14,651,679 of record OY992893.1, on the reverse strand, counting down.
AAATTTGCCCAGGAATCACGAACAGCGAAAATGCTGGGGTTGACTGCTACGTCCTGTGAAGGACATGCAAATTAATTTTTATTTAAAATTTACAGTAGTTTACATAACATAGATTTGTGAATAAAGGCAAGGCAAGTTCTTTGAATAAGAAAAAAAAAGACATACTAAACGTACATATACTATTTAAAAACAACAATTCAAGATCATGCAGAAGTGACAATACTTCCTAACCTATGCCCAAATCACTGAGAATAAGTGAGAATAAATATTCCAAATCACACTTTACAGGTATGATACTTCAAGTCACATATTACAAGTAGGTAAACAAATTCACTATCACAATTACAAATACCTCTGAAGTAGGTAAACAAATTAACGATCACGTAGCCAGAATTCGTAACATTAATTTAAAAAAAAAAAAAAACTTATACATAATTAACGGGTTATCGAGTTCACACGGACATTCATGTAAGCATTTTAGTCTTCGATATACGACACCTAAAACGAAACAGCCGGTCTCTCTGGCCTAGGGGTTTGTATAACCACTTTCTCCGTAATCCCGTTTATCACGCAGAGTCTCGTAGCGGGCGAGAACTGGGAGCGGTTCGTCCCCCGCTGGTGACTTGCGGGATAACTGAGCCGACCGCTCAGAAAGCAATGGCAAACTACTGAGCGTAATCTTGCCAAGAAATCAACAGACAGCTGAAAGATGCTGCTGTTGACAACGATGTCCTGTAAAAGGATATGCGAATTTAAAAAAAAAAACGAAACAGTATTCTTCACATTTGCAATTGCACTGTCATAAATTCACGATGTAAGTACGTGCAAATTATATCCCGTATCGGTAATACAAATTACAGTTTAAATTACACGTAAAACGTGACAATTTACCAAAGTCTAAGCATCGTAAAATCCATACATATCACTATAAAATTAATGGAAGGTCAAACACGGAAATGTCTGTATTTGAACTCATCTCTTTATTGGTGTCAGAATTACATATGAAATAATGCAAATCATAATCGGTCACATTGTACTTGTTATTCAGTTGCACTTACATTTTACGAGCAATTGTGCAGTTTTCTGTAGCCCGAAGACAGGGAATGGAGTAATTGCTTAATCTATACTAGGTCGTGAAATATGCAAACAGCCTTGTGTCTTTAGCAACTTGGATCGTGATTGTCTTAACTCTAGAATTATTATAAATGTAGTATAGAACTTATAGCAATACTCGCTGTTGAAACTGACACAGGCTTGCAGAATTCATACATATTTCACAAATACTAGAGAAGGGTTTTGCAATGTGAAGTGATTAGGTCTCTTCCTCGCTGATATGCTGTTCCTCAACCAATTTGAGACCATCAAAGTGAGTAGGGGGAATAAAATTCACAGGTATTGATTTTAGATTCATACCTGGGGATTTATTCACCCTATTTGCCCATTTTACTACTCCGTGTACTTACACGATGATCAGACGGGTGCCAGGCAATTCACTGGGCAACGGGAGCAACATCTAGGTCAGTATGGTTAGAGACCCTGGCTTCTAAGTTTGCATTCCTTATAGACAAGCCAGCTGCTTGTCCTTTACTGGACGTTGCAAGGAACCCCCACATTTGTTGGCTGCCTGTGGTTTACCAAGCAATTTGGTTCAGTAGTTTATATGCTTCTTAGACACTATAGATTCAAAGCAATTAATAGGAGCGCTCGTTCTTAAACATCCGGTGTGCTGTGGCCGGGGTAGTGGGTTAAACACCTACACGGGTCAGTTGGACTAAAATGTTGACCTGTTGTCTTTGACTTGGGGTTGTCAATTACACGTAACTCTGAAGTCAGAGTGGGTTCGCCTAATAGCGAGGGACACTGGTAACAGGGAAAGGAAAAATTAGCTCAAAGCACTAGAAGTCGTAGCAAGTGTATGAACTACGCTTGAGTTTAAAGCGAGCGAACACATCCAAAAAAAAAAAAAAAACAATGTATTCCCTTAATATATTTAAACAGAGAAGAAGCCAAAAACAATAAGTAGCATGATTTATCGCCTAAAATATTTCACTGCATCTCGTCAGCTGCATATTGCAGGGCTATTTGTCATATAAACAATGTATATCATATTCACACACTATCAGATACTTTGTATGTCTTGCAATTCAGCCGAACTATAATTCTTCTTTTTTTTTTTTAGTTGAGTCGAGTTAATCTGAGTCAGGAACGGACATTACAGCACTCCAGACATTTCCATCAGCGCTCTTTTCTGCATCTTCAACAACCAGCGTAGAGTTCTAACACTAATGTACCAGTTGCAATCTGATTATGTATCCGCCAAGCACCACTACTTCTATGAATTATTTATATGTTTACTAATTGTCCATGCTTTACATCTGTATGCTATGCATGGTTCAATTTACTAACCATGCTTTGAATTTAAAAAAAAAATATACATATTTCAATCAATGGATGCATTTATTCCAACAGTAATGAAACTACTTGCATATTGGCTATTTTTGTTTGTTGTAGCAAGCCATGCCTCGTTTGTCTAAATATTTGGACAGTTAATTTTGATGTCACGTTTCTTAGTATCGTAATTAATTCGTACAGAAAACATGTTTCTAACAGTTGCCCTGTACCGGCTGCTCATTTTGTAATAGATGAAGAAATTAATAGACATATTAATTGATTCCATGATATAGGCAATAGAAAAGACAACCCCAAACACATTCTTATGGCGCCCGTGGATTGAAAGCTCTGCTTCTAAAATCATAGCCAGGAATATAATACAAACTGGCCCGTAGCATGCGACAAACACTGATGATATTACTATAACCATCTTGGACAACATCCGGTCGCGGTTAAAAATGGCGTCGGATTGTTTTGGGGCCGTGGATCCTTGACGCCATCTTGCTTTTTGATTAAGCTTAACAACAAGCACCACCGTGGTAACTATGACAACCATAAATGTTAAGCAAGGGATTGTTACGTTGGTAATAGCGAACGTGATGTCCTCTATGATTTCTCGATCACGGCTGGGGTCAATCTGCAGCACGCTCCGATTTAACGAACTGTAAAACACCCATGAAAAGCTATTGGAGTAGAACATTGGGGTGACACTGCAGATCAGGATCACGTAGATGCAGACTATCGTCACTTTGACAAGTTCCCTTGTTATCATTGTCTTCACCTGCCATACAAAATGATTATATATATATATATATATATATATATATATATATATATATATATATATATATATATATATATATATATAGTAGGCCTCTTTCAGTCCTGAAGGACTATAGAGTAATATATATATATATATATATATATATATATATATATATATATATATATATATATATATATATATATATATATAAGAACAATTTCCTCCATAATTGCGTCTGTTACTTACGTTGAAACAAGAAATGAGAATGTCAGTACAGTGCACAAACTCCATAATTCTGGAGACGATCCAAATGTGTATATCAGAATCTCAATCCTGTTTGTGGGTAGGCTTAAACAATTTTTGAAACTTAGTCCCAGACAGCGGTATATAGGATATGTTTCTTTAGATTTCAAACTTAGAATGCTATTCTAGCATGCATGCAATTCGCATGAGTCCTTAGCGTTTATCGCCATTCTCTAAGAAGACCAGACGTCCAATACGCTATCCTACTTCCAAAGGGGATGAGATGGGATGTAGATTCCCTTCTTATCTTAAACAAACATCTAGATAATTCATTTCCTGAAATGATGCCGTCTGAAGGAGTGAGAGATAGATGTCGTGACCTTTAGATACCCCATCACCAAAAATAGGTATTAATTGGCAGTTAGAGAATCGACAAATAGACATATAACATACTAAACAATGGGAATTATAGTCCACATTGTATTCAACCTGGTCATGTATAATTGAGACTATAATGGCATTTGCGGGCAAATGTGAGTAATAGTGATGAGTAGTTGGTTGTCTGGTTGATTGGTTGGTTGGCTGGTTAGTTGGTTTGATGGATGATTGTTTGATTAGTTGGTTGGCTGGTTGATTGTTTAGGGGGGGGGGGTTGATTGTTTGTATCATTGTTTGGGGGAATTGATTAGTTGGTTGGTTGCATGATTGTTTAATCGACATGGGGTGTACGGGGTGTCAGAAAATTATAGTACCTTTGGTAAGGATGACTCTCATGTCCTTTTCAGGACAAATCCTCCACTGGTTCAAGCCTGACATCCACGTGGCTCCTATAGCTGTCAGCATGCCCCGGGCAACAGCTGTGAGAGGACATGATTCGGCAGACTGCGCGGATTAAATCACTGATGATTCAACGGGCAAGACGGCGTTTACCTGCAAAGCGTTGTGGAACGTAATAAGCACGCAAAGCACATAGAGCGCCTTGGTCATCCACTGCACATGTATTCTTCTCAAGTCGTCTTGACTTGTCTTGCCACTGGACTCAGATGGACTCAGGCGAGAGAGTGAGGTCGACGAATTGCGCAACTCTTTCTCACTTTAAACCATTTCATCGCGCAAGTCATTCTTCATCCAACTTGATGGACAAACAACAATCGATTGGTTCATTGGTTTGTTGATTTGTTAGTTGATTGCTTGGATGATTGTTTTGGGGGAAAGATTAGTTCTTAGGTTGGATGATTGTTTGAATGGTTGATTGATTGGTTAACTGGTAAGTTGTCTGGTCTGATGATTGTTTGATTGACTTGTGATGAGTGGTTATTTGGCTGGTTGATTGGTTAGTTGGCTGGTTGGATGATTGTTTGATTAGTAGGTTGGCTGGTTGATTGTTTGGATGATTGTTTAGTTGGTTGGTTGGTCGGTTGTTTGAGAAAACTGGTTAGTTGGTTGGTTGGATGATTGTTTGACTGTTAGATTGGTTCATTGGTTAGTTGGTTGGTTGATGGGTTCTGAATCATCTGAAGATTGCGAGCTTCACCTCCGAAACACTGATGTTCAGGTGGTCTTAGCTCTGAAATGGCTTGACACAATGGGAGAGAGGTTGGCATACAAATTTTTCTCGCGACAGGGTAACAAAGCTCCAACCCCACGGGGCTGTACTGCTAGCTTTCCTCTCATCCAGCTCAGAAACTAGCGGAGTGTGCAAGACTGGTAGTGGAACTTCCCATCTGTGGATAACAAATAACGATGTCATGACTCATAACACACGAGTGTGATCTGGAATGTGTCTTTGGTTGGTAATGATTCTTTCACTGGTTTCAGGCATTTCAATGACAACAGAATCCTATATAATACCCAGGGAGAGAAGAGAGAGAGAGAGAGAGAGAGAGAGAGAGAGAGAGAGAGAGAGAGAGAGAGAGAGAGAGAGAGAGAGAGAGAGAGAGAGAGAGAGAGACAGAGACAGAGAAAATAAGTTAGAAACATTCAGGCATACAGAGCTGTGAATCCTTGACAATTAGTAAACAAGTGAACAAATCCTTGGATGCTTTGCAGATGTAGTTTTGCAGAATAATTCTTTAACATTCCCCCGAAGGCCAATAAGAGCAATGTGGATATTTTAAAGTTAAAAAGACAACTTATCACAAACATCAGAAACGGGCAATTGTCTTTGGGTGCACACAAAATGAGAAGATAAATACGGAAACGTTGTAACAACTATGAGAAAGATTTGTGGACAGTTAGAGGAAATTAGCGATGAACACTTCTGGATATTCTTGTGTCATGACACGGATGGGAGACAGCACATAAACTGACACATGCCGTTAGAGAATGCAAGATGTGGATGTGCATATCGCCCATCCCTTTATGTAAGGCACTTGATTATAATGATGATATTGCCACTAACGTAGTTGCACAACAAGTTCAGCTATGGCGTGTATATTACACTATACATATAGATTCATTTCATTTAAGACCGTCGCAACCAACCTCGAGATTTATTGGTTGTGTTTTACTTAAAGATTGTTATGCACAGTAGTTTGCCACTTAGCGATCTACGCCTCGTACAGTTTAAATCAACGCAAGGGGGTCTGCAGCTGATTTCGAACCCTAAACTACGTACAACGGGGAATTGTGAAACGCGTCCACCCAAGCCAAAGTATATCATTGTCAAGTACCTTGCTGTTTGGTGTAGGCGACCATGATTCTCCATATCTTGTGATCTCCAAGTTAATATATCAATACATGCGTTTACTGAATTCCGCGCCATGACACAAGACTGCCATCAATTTGCTGTATGTGTTTCCCATTATCGCTCTTTCTACAAATCTTTCCAGTTGTCACAACATGTTCCAAAATGTGTTCAAAAAATGAAGGCTGCCTCTTTATGTTATTTGTGATAACTTGTCTTTGAGACTCAACCTCCCTCAGAATGCCAAGATGACTCATTTATTGTGTTTATTATTCATACAATCAAATGCACCTCCGCACAAGGTTACGTGGCTATTCTATTAAGAGATGAGACATCGAAAATAAGATGAGAACATTGATTGGAAGTTTGATGATAAGGTCCAGACTGAACACACTGTAGGAAACAAGACATCAACCAACGGATGCCATGACAAGCTGGAGCTTGTAGTTGCACGCACCATACACTATGTGTACCTTCTGTGAGCCTTAACCCTTGATTGAAGTACTTGCTCATGACAGATTTATCTCATAACCGCGTGCTATCTTCTGTCTTTGTCTGGTAAAAGCTCAAGTGTTTTGACAACTATTTCAATCTCTCGTTATTTATGAAAATGTGAACTGTTGGATTTTCTTTACTGTTAGTGAAAATCATTAAACATAATTGTTTATGTTAATTGCAAAACCCTATTGTTAGCGCTTATTTTTTACTATATACAATAGGTGTGGCTTTTCTGTCATTAGCCGTATGGCACCTGAATGTTTGGAATAGTCAATAGTTCGTCCTCATAAGTTATCTCTAGTTTAACAATAGAGGACGGCGCGATGGAACGGTTAAGAACACTCTACCTGAATCCCCTTGGCAATGACAATCGGGTAGCGAGTTAATTCCCTACACCGGTAGGTTGAATTTAGGGGGGTACGGGGTGTCAAGCATTGGTAGCACCTTTGGTAAGGATGACTCTCATGTCCTTTTCAGGACCCATCTCCCCATGGTCCAAGCCTGACACCCAGCTCGTACCTGTGGCTCCTAGTAGCTGTCAGCATGCGACAGCGGCCACCCACCGGGCAACAGCTGTGAGAGGCTGGCTAAACCAGGCATGTGTAGGCGATTTGGTGTCAAACCAAGCGGTAAACTAGGGTATGCCTACCCAGCATGTGAAGACAGGATTCGGCAGACTGCGCGGAAGAAATCATTCCTGATTCAAAGGGCAAGACGGCGTTTACCTGCAAAGCGTTGTGGAACGTAATGAGCACGGCAAGGCACGTAGAGCGCCCTGGTCATCCACTGCACCTGTATTCGTCTCCAGTCGTCTCGACTTGTCTTGCCACTGGACTCAGATGGACTCAGGCGAGAGAGTGAGGTCGACGAATTGCGCAACTCTTCCTCACTTTAATCCAAGTCATCGCGCAAGTCATTCTTCATCCAACGTCTTTCGAGCCAAAATAGGCCTTATCAGCCATCTTAGAACCCATGGCTCCATACCTTCAACCCCACTGGATGAAATGAATGGTCATCATCATTCTTGATGGACAAACAACATAACAGGTTGAATTTAAACATTGCTTTCTCATTCAGAAAGCAATAACAAACTACTGAACTTCAAAACTTTTTAACCAATCAATCTGGGATTGATTACAACGTCCAGCATAGACCATGCAACATTTAATGTGGCAGGAGATCGCATTAGTGTCAATGACATGGTCACGGTGAGACCAGCTCTCGTCCTTCTCTATGGGAGGGAAATACTGACCACTTACTCCTGCTTGCACTCAGGCCTACAAACATGAGATGGTCCTATCATTTCACAGACAGGGTCCTGCTGGGGGACTTAGATTTTTGTGTACAAGTTTCATTAATTATAAGACCGTGTACATGCTAAAACACTGGAACAGACAACAAATAGAATAGTAATAAAAGCAAAGGTTAGAAAGTAAACTGCAATACTTACACTCAGTGGAAACACAATACACAAACATCGCTCGGTGGAGATGAAGGCCCTGATACAGGCACTGATGTGGCCAAACACAATATGTGGCCATCCGGCCGTGATGTACACGATTTCAAACGGATCAAATGGGATGAAAGGTAAATTGTAGAACAACGGGTTGAAGCAGATGTTGTTCCAGAGCAGAGTCACCAGACAGACAAGATCAGCCAGTGCCAGTGCTGTGAGGAGAATCATGCATACAATCACCTAGTGAACATATTTGTCTAATACTCAAATCTGTTCTTTAACATCGTTGAGTTCTGTCTGAATAAATGAACATGTGTCATGGAGTGGCAAGTGTTATCATGACCTAATTAACACCTGCATGTGTCACGACATAGTAAAAGTATCAAAAATAGCTACGACTAATGTCTTGATGACATCACAAAGGATGGGTGTTGTCGTGTGTGTAAAGAATGAATTTCGTAGTAGTTATTGGTTCTTCTTTACCACTTTAGTGTCGTCCCTGGAGTGAGGGGAATCAACACCCACATTTCTTTTAATTCAATATCACTATCCTGGAGATATCCAGTAGACTCCGTCCACAACACTCCCTCAATCTGAAGACACCTTCTTCTCACGCTTACTCACCCCTGGATCATGCCCCCTCTCATTCTTCCCCAACATAACATACTTGACAACTCTTGCTTCAACAAATAAAAGCAAGAAATTTATTAAAGCAAAGAGTATATGTAGGAGAAGTGTGTGTGTGTATATACAGTGTAGAATGTGTGACGTATTTTCTAAAGTGTCTGTAGACTCAGATCAGTGTTCAGGAGTATAGTCATTCTCATCACTGTGCTGAAAACACACTAGCAACATGTATTCCAGACAAGCAACCTCACCAAGATGATGATCCTCCGGTCACGTGAAGACTTCCTCCGTTGTCTCTTGAACCAATAGGATGCTTGGACACCCATGACAAACACTGTCTAATGAGAGTCTTCAATCTGATTCCCACTATGAATTTACTCTGTTATTTAACTGATTGTTAAGCAGAAAATTATAACCCTATTGTCACTGTTACTGGGGAAATCTTAATGGATCTAGTGTCACTGGTTTTAAAGATTCCCCACATTAACACCACACTCTGACTGTTCTAGGTATCAGTATAAATTTTGTATGAATGTTCCTGGTATCAGTAGTGTATATCTACAATGTTCTGACTGTTCAGTGATACACCTATCACTTGCTAAATATCAATCTCATCAGCATGTCCTGCTCAGCAGAAGCTAGGTTCCCGCAAACCAACTTGGGTATAAGCCCAATGTAGCGGCCTCTCAGCAACTTCTGTCTTCAAATTCTGAGCCATCATCTTCTAAAATGTGCTAGCTTCAATGTTGAAAATCATAGCACACATACGTGGACCTGTAAAATGGAACCTGTAGAATAGAGAATACTATGGTGAGGGCAACTCAGTCCTGGCCGGAATTAGGTGAGTGTAGGCCAATAGCATCACTCAGATCTATAACAGAGATCCGATCTCTGTCATACGGCCAAATAACTCATCATATGATCTGAGACATGGCAACACCAGAGAAGAATAAAGGAACGGGTAGAAACCCAGCAGATGCCCTACTGGAAGATCCTACCATTTCACATTCCTCTCCTCCCTCTCAACCATCCTTAATCTCTCTAATTATTATTCCACTACATTGTCCTCAACTCCCTGAGTAAAATGATATATCACTCAAGCTAGTTGAAGCCACACAATAGGATACTAGTGCCGACGCTCCTATGATACTTTCTAGCACCGCACTTATAGAACATTCTATCACTAATCATAATACATTATATCACCACACCTATAATACATTATATCACCGCACCTATAATACATTATATCACCGCACAGTACTGTACTCTATTCCTAATCATACTCTAAGTTAGATATGATTAATAGCCTACCATATGCCTATTCCGGTTGCTAATCGAAACTAGGCAATCACAGACTGGATCTATGTCCGCCGATAACTATCAACAATTTGACACCCCTAGTTTCTTTCATGGAACACAACTCGGAAAACTGCACCGATCTTTCCTACTTCAGAAATCTTGGTCGACTCACACAACTTGTTTACTTCAACGGCCTTTATATCGGCTTTGAGTGACGTCACCAACAAGTCTAGACGCCAATCAGTCTAGAGCAGTGTTTCCCAACGTGCGGCCCACGCCCCACAGGGGGGCAATTCGATTGTTAGGGGGGGGGGCAATTCGAAAATGGAAGAAATCGGCTGGATACAAATAACAAAACGGGGAGACTTGAGACTGAAGTCAACTAAATTGGAACCGGACATAAAATCTCTTTGCAGCAAGCATCAAGCGCAAAGATCTCTTCATCTTCTTCTTCTTCTTCAGCATTCCGAGACATTGAGGTTCTTTGCTACAATGGTTCTCCCCATTTATTTTTTGCTGCAGATACAGTCTGTCTCCATTCGTCTCTCTGGTTGACCTTCTCTTGCCAGTCGCTGATTCCAAGTGCTTGTAGGTCTGTATGTATATTATCTCTCCATCGTCTTCTTGGTCTACCTCGGGGTCTACGGTCATTTATTTCCTGAGTGTAAGCGAGTTTTGTTTCCCTGTTATCTTTCATTCTTTCTATATGCCCCAGCCATTGCAGTCTATTAGCCTTCGTGATACCAATGATTAGCGGGGACTTAAACAAATCATAAATGTCTTTGTTGCTTCTTCTTTTCCACTCTCCACTTTGTGTATCCCTAATGGGCCTAAAGTTGCGTCTTCAGACTTTGTTCTCAAAGGTTTGTAACAAGGCTTAGTCTCCTTTAGTTGTACTCCAGGTTTCAGAGCCATACAGCACAACTGGTCTGATCAGTGTTTTGTATATTGTGATCTTCGTGTTGCGAGATAGCGCATTTGATTTTAGCAACCATATGTGTTGTGTTGGTGCCCTCGTTTCATTGACTTCAGTTCTTTAAAAAACTTTCTGGATTCGTTTTTCTTGTGATTAGTTTCCATATCTTTGATTATATTGCTCATATAGTCTCGCTTCTGCTGACGAACTATTTTTGTAGCCTCTTTACATTCAGTTCTATATTGCTCTTCAGTTTGAATGTTATTGATGCCATTTAACCATAACTGTCTGGCACTCTTTTTCCTAATGACTGCTTCTTCTCATTTATGATTGAACCATCTGTTCTTTCTATGCATGGTTAACACACCGAGACATTCTTCTGCGGTGGCTTGAATTGTATTCATGATGTTCAACCAAGTTTGGTCAATGCTTTCCTCCAATGGGTTTTGTAGAGTTTCAAGTTTACATTTTATTTCATCTGCAAATTCTCTTTGACTGTAATTTCTTGTAGTTTTTCTCTGTTATATGTTGGGTGTGACCTCAGTAGTTTAGTATAGAAAGCTCTTTTAAGTTTTATTTTAAATTTTGCCCCAACGAGTAAGTGGTCGCTGTGACAAGGATCTTACTAAATTTAAATAATAAATAATTACTAATAATTAAAATAATATAGAAAAATCTTTCATTAAAATTATTTTGTGCTTGAATTTCAGTTCTCCATTATATTTTTTGAAAATTTACTTACTGTGTTTACCCAATAATGTCCTAGTGATTTCTTCCTAAAACCTACAATTCAAGTGTCTTTAGTGAGCATTTCAATTTTTGAATATTAAAAATTATGTATATGTTGGGGGGGGGGGGGTATAAGAATTTTAGAAAGGCTTAGGTGGGGCATGGCACAAAAAAGGTTGGGAAACACTGGTTTAGAGTCTGGTTTTCTCCGCCTGTTTTCGACTGACTGGAGTCAATCTGCCGTCCAGTTCACTTTCATCTGGGGAATTCTTTGTCTCATACAACAAAGTTCCTGGCTGTCTGTGAACCAGAGACCTTCTCCCCACATCACATACTCCATCCGACTTCTAGTCAGACATTCCGTCTATCACTTCAAAGCCGACTCCCGCCTTGAGCGTTAAGCGTCGGCCAGATCCCCTCATCACGCCTCGCTGTCTCATTCTTGCCAGACCATGGTAATCCATTTGCTCCTCCGAGGTGTGCACGTCCTCCCACAAGGCCGCAACCACGTCTGCCTTGTCATGTATCAATACTCCACCAAGTTATTGGTTGTAGAAAAATAACTAAATATGATAACAACCTGAAACCAGTTTATTTTCATGCAAACATTGTCCCTTTATTTCTCAACATAATTTCCACCCATATTGATACACTTGTTCCACCGTTTTATCAATCCTCCCAAACCGGCAGCATAGAACTGCGTGCTCTGTTTTCTAAACAACGTTTTCACTTCACATTCAACTTCGGCGTTATTCGTGAAATGTCTCCCTCCAAGGTGGGGTTTCAGAGGACCAAAAAGGTGGAAATCACTAGGGGCTAAGTTCACTGAAACCCCACCTTGACGGGAGACATTTCGCGAATAACGCCGAAGTTGAATGTTGAATATCATATTTAGTTATTGTTCTACAGCCATTTATGACTTATTTATTTACTTTCCTTCGTATATCTCCAAATGTGACTTCCCATTTGCACAGAAGAAAGCTATATGGCGATATTTGGGTCATGGTGTTATTTGTTTTGTTTTGTTGTATCTTCTACAATGTCAATGGCAAATGGCATTATGCACAGTGTATCTGTGCGGGCTGTTGTTTTTCGAGACTCGTGTCTTTTCCACTTTTCACATTGGGCAGTGGGGTGCATTTTGTGTGATATTCACTGGCACAGGAACGGAGCATAATGGGGACGACCCGTTGCTGTGAAGTTGGAACTGCGACTAACTAACTAACTAACTAACTAACTAACAATGTCAAATCCTAGTGAACGAAAATTTACATTATAAAACTTATTCATTTGATTGTGTAGCACGTTTAGTTCAAATTTACTCTTTGTTTAGCACTGGAACAGTAAAGTTTCGTCTCCGTGTGTATCTATCTTTCTCACTATTTCGTTCGCCATGTGGGTTTCGGACTAATGAGTGTCTAAATATAGTGTCCTGAGGTTTTCTCAGTGTAAGTCCTATCCAGTCCCAGCTCTGTTTTCTTCAACTCTTGACTCACTGTGATTGTTTAGTTCTCTGCATGGGCTGCACATTTGTGATTTTCTTATACAATATTGCTGCCACTATATAGCACAGCCACCATTTAATGAATGTTTATAGTTTATAAAATCTTTTGAAAAGAATACCCGTGACTATATGGTTTAATTATATCAGCCAAAGTAATATTAATGTAGTCACTTCATATAATATATACCTCTGCAGAATACAGCGATATGCAGAAAAATATTTCAGGCAATAAAGTGTGCGACATATGTTGGTGATTTATGTGTCTACATTTGCAACATATTTTTATAATTTCTGTGTTAACATATTCAATTCCTTGTTTGGTCCATGCCCTTTTGGGTAATCCCTTATTAACATCTCCTAAGAACTACTTACTAAACATAAATACTTACCAAACAGACTAATATTAATGGTATCCCTAAAGCCTTGTTTTACAAAACAGATAATATTAACAACGTTGGTTGCTGTACCGACCACATCGATCAGCTGGCAGATGCAAGCAAAATTGACAGTCAACAACACCTCCCGAACTGTATCGCTAATTAATTCCTCGTTGCTTTCAACACCGTTCTCCTCGTATGTTTGATCAACTTTGGCCATGAGAAGACACCAACAACGTAGAAATCAAAGTGCGAGCGACAAGTGCAACCCGAAGAAAAGTACACAAGTAGAAATACGGCCCTGATTTATTTGCTTTTCGATCATTTATACAGACCTAAATAATTGTCTACATGGAAGAAAAATCACAACTTATTAATTAAACATAGCAGTCCAAAGAGAATCAAAGATATTGTTAATTTCTGCATAAAGTTGCCAGCTTAGTTGAACTAAACAGAGTTACAATAATTCACAGACATTGAAACGTCAGATAATTGGTTTGTAAACATTTATTGTAATGATAACATTAACCTGGGGCCAGACAAACTTAAGTTTGTGGTACAACAGAATAAAATAACGACTGCATTTTAATTCGTTACAGAAAATAGACATGCTGTATTACGCATACAATTAAATTGTAAATGAAACCAACAGGATTACGTAACTAGTAATTGCCGATAATGGGAGCAGTGTGAAGAATGTTCGATTCCTACACACTCTGTAACAAATCTTAATTACTAACTTCCCATGTTTATAATTGAAACACATGACAACTCAGTTTCTTACCCCGGTGTAAAGTCAATAACAGGCAGCGAGAATATCAAAAGAGCCAGAGAGTTAATTACTATTCAAGTAATAATGTTTTGTTTGTTCACTCGCTATGAAGTCAAGCGTTGTTATATACATTCTATTACTTCAAGTAGTTGCGACTACTTGGAAGTGGACTGGACTTAACTTTTGCGTGTGGATTATATTTCCCTATTACCAGTCTCCCTCGGCATCAGGTGAACCCACTCCGACTTCTGAGGTACTTGTAATTTACGTCCCCAAGTCAAGGACGAGAAATCAACATATTAATCCGCCTGACCGGCGTAGTGGCTGAACCAGCTACCTCAACATCAGCACACCGGAAGTTTAAGCGCTTGAGCTCTTATCCATTCAGCCATGCTGACCTCCAAATTACTATTTATACCCACCTGTTGTTGGAGGTGGCCGGGGTAGCGCAGTGGATTGCACGCTTGCCTGTCGTGCGGGTGGCCATTTATTCGAATCCAAAGCGGAGTGGGCCATTTGTAAACTGTCATGGACTCCGAAGTCTACTCAGTCTAACACGGAAAGCAGGACATGTCGCGGGGAGTAAAGTCGACTGGAGATATATTGATCACATGATCTATGGAGAGTCCAATAATCGACAAAGTATGGGGCTAGCATTTTATACTAACGACGTCAAATGACGCGTTCATTATCCCTTTAATTTGTCCTCATCTATTATTGCCACGTCAGCGCAGAGTACCGCAGGCACATCTGCCGACTCGTGAGGCATGTGTTCAAATCTCGACTGAGACATTTATTTATTTAAAAAAAAAAAAAAAAAACTTGGGCCTATTTGTCAACCTAACTTTCAACTGTGTCCAGAAAATTTATTGAGGAAAGCAACCCTTCCTGATGATAGTTAGCAGATGACACTTGATGTGCCGATGTTTCTATACAGTCTGGGTCTAGCACTATGTTCGCAGTGCTCCGTAAAACCGCTCAATGTAACCATCGGTTGGCCCGTTGCTATGAAGTTGGAACAGTACGACTACTGACTACCTGTATGTAAACAGGTATACACAATAACGTAGTCTGTCCTGGAAACAGCCAATTCGCGTGAAATAGGCTTAAAGTCATGGAGCATTAATCAAATGAGTCTTGTGTGGTCTATATATCTGTGTATTGGAAGAGTAATGTTTGATATTCAGGCTACTAAGCGGAGGAGTCTGTGTGGCAGATTGTCTTCCTTTCACCAAGAGCAATTTCCAGAATTAGCATACGAACTGTTAGAACTATATATGAATAATTGGCTCCTGTGCAAAAAAGAAAGAATAAAATGGTATGATCAAATTACGAATGTGGGGCTCAAGGGGAGAACTAGACAAACACCAGTAAACAAAGACGTGAAGAAAAGATACAGTGCTGGATAGGACATGCACTGAGAGTATAACTAGAAAAGGCTTTGTCACAGGGCAAAAGTGATAGAGGAAGATCTTAAAACTCACGGATAAGAGAAGCAGACATGTACAATATGGGATGAAATGGCCAGATCTGCTTGGCATAGCTAAAGGTATGGAGTCTTAGAATGAGCTGGTTGAGGGACGTAATGGAGAACAGAGCGCAAAAGAAGAAGAAATTTTCTAAAATTGTAAGTGAGGAATCTGTAGCTTTAACTGTCGTAGCGTAGGATCCTGGAAGAGACAGCAGCAGAAAAACAAGAATAAAACATACATCAACAACTGGTCAAGGTGTCACCACAATACTCTGGCTCTCGATCTGCTGGTTTACGTGTCCTCGTCTTTGTCTCATCCCTTTACTCATACATTGGCACCTTTCCGTCTTGACAGACGATAGTTTGGTACATTGTGCTTCAAAAAGGCTTAATAACTACGATCCATGGAGGTGGCGAGTGTGGCTGGTAAGGCCAATTCTTGCTGCAAATGTTTGCTCACAGTAGGTGCATGTGAAAACATGGTCACTTCCACCATTTTGCACCATCTTACGTCTCTCACGCTCTATGTGTGCTTTATCTGCAATCATTTTCTCCTTTGTCTTTATTCCATTTCTGATAGTTGCCCTCCATGAAACACGTTCAGCGGCGACGTGCTCCCAATGTGCATTATCAATGCCTGTATCAATTATGTCCCGCTTACACACATCTTTGTATCGTAGTAGAGGCCGACCCTGAGATCTCCTACCCGTCTGTAATTTCCCAAAAAAAGATGTCCTTTGGTATTCTACCATCATCCATCCTCCTAACGTGTCCTATCCATCTAAGTCTACGAAGACTGAGCATGGAATACACCGTCACACAACCTGATCTTTCCAATACTTCAGTATTTGTGATTTTGTCTTGCCACTTAATACCAAGTATTCTTCGCAGACACCGCATATGAAAGCTGTTTAAACGTTTCTCTTGGCGTGAGTAAGTTGTCCAGGTTTCACTGCCATAAAGAAGAATACTAAGGACACAGACTTGGTAGACGAGGACTTTTGTTTTGGCCAGCTTCCTGTTCTCCCAGACTCTTTTCGCTAACATGTTCATTGTTGTTGCTGCCTTGCCAATCCTGATGTTGATTTCCTGATCGAGGGATAATTTGCTATTTACCTCTGATCCTAGATATGTAAAATAGTCTACTATCTCCAGTTCGGCGTCGTCAATAAAGATTGATGGTACACCATGTGCACCGTGTGACATAATCTGTGTCTTCTTTTTGTTAATTGTTAAACCAAATTCAGAACAAGCATTGGAGAATGCAGATAGTAGATGTTGTAATTCTTCCTCAGAGTGGGTCGTAATCGCAGCATCATCCGCAAAAAGCAACTCTCTGATTAGTACCCTGCTAATTTTGGTCTTGGCCTTCAATCTCTGAGCATTATAGAGGCCACCATCTGAGCGTGAGTGAATGTATATACCGTCATCCTGATCAAGAAAGGCATATTTCAGTAGAAGTGAAAAGTATATCCCAAAGAGGGTGGGGGCTAGTACACAACCTTGCTTAACTCCACTCTTGATTTCAAACTCTTCTGAAGTTGAGCCATCAAACTTGATTATACCCTTCATGCCTGTGTGGAACGATTCCACAATGGACAGAAGAGTTGGTGGGCAGCCAATCTTCTTTAGTGCTTTGAACAGACCCTCACGACTGACCAAATCGAATGCCTTTGTGAGGTCGATGAAGGCAATAAACAGTGGCTGATTTTGTTCCCGGCATTTTTCTTGCATCTGTCGCAATGAGAATATCATATCAATGGTAGACCGGTTCTGACGGAAGCCGCACTGTGATTCGGGGTAGACTTGATCTCCCAGGACTTGAAGTCTGTGCAGGACAATTCTGGCAAATACTTTTCCAACAATACACAGTAGTGAGATACCCCTATAGTTGTTACAGTCGCTCCGATCTCCCTTGTTCTTGTACAGCGTTATGATGTTTGAATCTTTGAAATCCTGTGGGACTTGTCCTTCTCGCCAGCATAGCTCTATTAGCTCATATAAACTAGAGAACTGTATGTGCTATTATACATTACAAATAAGGGGTAACAATGATTTACTTGTGTTCATACTCCAATCCACATTCTAGCTTATATGTCAAAGATGATAAAGGTAAAAGAAAATAATAAAGATAAGAGTAAATTCGTAGAATAATTGTCAGTGTGACGCCGACCGTGTGGGTGGTCAAACTGCCTGCATCACACTCCACAGGTCGTTGGTGTATATCTATGACAAAGTGGTCAGACCACCTGCATTACGCTCCGAATGTTACAGGTTCGTTTCTGGACTTGGTCATTCCATTATTTTGTACAATATTTTAAACAATATAAAAGCCTTGGAGATGTGGTTTTATAGACGAATGCTGAACATTAATTTGACAGCCAAAATGAGCAATATGGACATTTTGAGGAAAGCTAAATCGGAAAGATAACTTATCACAAACTCCACAAAGAAGCAGTCATAATACTTGACCAAATTATCAGAAGACACAACCTGGCACGTAGTGAGACAACAGGAAAATTTGCAGATAGAGAGATAGAGGAAGACCCCCATATATTTTTTCTGGCTGTTTGTGATTTCTAAACGGCCGTCACTCGTACCATTGTATAAAACTACCAAATCACACACAGCTGTGTTTCGAAAGCGGGATTCAGGATTACGAATTGCGTTCGTAACCCCTTTGCAATAGTATGCACGCGATGAGATGCAGTGGCCTGGCAATGAATTGTTTGTGACTTCTTTATTTAAATTCACCAAAGGAAAACATTATTTTGAATTCCAATGTATCAGACATTAAGGGGAATGAAGTTACTCAAGTTGGTGTCGAGAATAATACAACCGAGTTGTCCTCAGTGATCCATTATAAGGACGATGCAGTAATTATACATAGCCGTTAAGGGATCGGCGTTTCTGAGAGGTTTACAACACTAACCATTTTCTCTCCTGACGGTGTTGTAGTGGGTACGTTCCACACGCCGATTTGTTGGACTAAAATGTTGACTTCTGGACCTTGTATTTGGGACGTAAATTACAGGCAACTCTAAAGTTCTTCGCCTGATGGCGGAGACACTGATAATAGCGAAAGATAAGCCTTATTTCCAATTCAATAAAGTATACTCACGATTCCACGATCTACTAGTAATAATTGCATGTGTGTAACCTATGCTCGAGCTGAAAGAGATAAAGATAGTGATAGTGAGCCGTTTACTGCTAACGAACAACAATTATTATTCTTTTGTTGCTCTGTGTAAATACGCGTGTCATTACTATGTTTGTTGATAGTGGCTAATCGTATATGTGTTTGCTTCTTCTTCTTGTCCGCCTTCTTCTCCTTGTTAGTTTTCTTCTTCCCCTTCTTCACCACCTCCACCTCCTTCTTGTTCATCTTCCTTTTTCTCCTTCTCCTTCTTCTTAACCTCCTCCTCCTTCTCCTCCTGATGATGATTTTTATTATTGTTTCATCTCAACCCCCCCCCCTCCTCCTCCTCTTGCGTCTTCTCCTCTTTGCTCAAACGTCCAAAAAGGGGACACTGTATGATGTGAGCTGGAGTTACCCAGAATAGAGTGGGGAAACCCGCATCACGTGAAGTGTCCCTTAAACACTGGTAACTCTAACCGGTTGACAAGTCACTAACCGCGTGCTGGAACTCCGAGCACGCAAACCAGCTGGCGCACGAAGGGTCAACTGCTCGTGGCTGGACACGCCACGAAGATCGTCAGACCGGGACCCGACAGCGTAGAAGACGGACTGATGTATTCGCTGTGAATACTTTGTTGCTTAAAAAGGACAGTAGCAAAAGTTATGACTTAGACTTAACTTCGATAGATATTACCATCGATATCATCTTTCACATAACATCATCACGATATACCATGATATGTATTACTTATGTGGTTATCCGCTCGCAGAGCTAATGTACAACTAGCTCAGAATAAATTTGTATCATATTTATATCCTTTTGTACGACGTACGAGTTATCATTTCGTGTGGTACAAAAGAGGAATCCTTGTATGCCTGTCAAAGCTGAGTTGCTGACAATTGGACTACATCCACCATTGGTGACCAGGCATCCGGACTATCCAAGAGCCACTAGAGGAAGTCGACATCTGGCCGGAGAGACGCATCACTTGGTGAGGTCCTTCTGTACTTGATCTATGGTGCTGTTGTGTGGCCGGTACTGTGATGAAAGCAGACTTTGATCCTGAGCTGTTCTGTATGATTCTGCATACACCTTAGATTATACGACAGACATTCTACACACACACTTTGCACATACCTGACACTTTTCTTTATTAAATTAATTTGTCATTTTGTTAGAAGCTAGAGTTGTGTAGAATGTTTTGGAAAAGAATGAGAGGGGGCATGGTCCAGGGGTAAGAAGAAGAAGAAGAAGAAGAAGAAGAAGAAGAAGAAGAAGAAGAAGAAGAAGAAGAGAGAGAGAGAGAGAGAGAGAGAGAGAGAGAGAGAGAGAGAGAGAGAGAGAGAGATCCAAAGACTGATGGGGTTTTGTGGACATAGATCCAAGAGATCCTCAACATAATGATATGAAGTTAAAAGAATGTGGGTGTTGATTCCCCTCACCCCAGGGACGACACTTATTACGACACTGACTCAGAAAGCATGCTGACGAGGGTTAGGACGGGCTGGCTTCGTGCGGAGTGGTTTGCTTCGCTTCGGAGGTCACGGGTGATAAGCATCGCCTGGATCTTTTCTCCGTGGCATGCCGGTGTGCTGGGAAATGAACAGGCCTACAGATTGGCTGGCTCTGCAGAACTTGGTGGAGTATTGATACATGACAAGGCAGACGTGGTTGCGGCCTTGTTGGAGCACGTGTACACCTCGGAGGAGCAAATGGATCACCATGGTCTGGCAAGAATGAGACAACGAGAAGTGACGAGGGGATCTGGCCGACACTCAACGCTCAGAGGAAAGGCGAGGCGGACATATAATCAGATTGTTACTGGTACTATTGGTGTTGGAACTCTTCGCTGGCTGCTGAGGATGGGGACGGAGCGCTTATGGGATTGCCCCGAATGCTGTGATGTCGATTTCTAAATCAATCAATCAATAAATCAATCCCTGACTTTGAGAAGCTAGAAGAGGAGGAAGAGGCGGAGGAAGAAAAAGAGGAAAAGGAAGAAGAAGAAGAAGAAGAAGAAGAAGAAGAAGAAGAAGAAGAGCAACAACAACAACAACAACAAAAGGGATATTAAAGGACAGAACAGTCATCAACATATAACACATGTATAATCCATACCTGAACCTTCTGTCCAGAGAAAAAGCGCACATCAGTACTGGTTAGACACTGCACCCATATAACCCGTGGTTAGTACGCTTAAATCAGTCGAGGTTCCTTAGATGACACGATCCTACTTGGATAACTGTGGCAATTCTAGAGCTAATACATGCTTACCCTGTTGAGCTTGACTCTAGTCCGACTTTGTGAAGACACATGAAGGGTGTAGCATAGGTGGGAGCGCAAGCGCAATTGAAATACCACTACTTTTATCGTTTCTTTACTTATTCAGTCTCTCGGTAGAGATTTGTTCGCAGCAGACGAGCAAATCTCCGGCGGGCCTATTCTCGCTGGTCGCGAGATCCGCACAGTGGAAGTATGGGAGATTTGCTTGCAAATAGACAGGCAATATCTCCTGCGGTAGCTATGGCGGACCTATTCCCGCTGGTCGCGGGGACCGCTATAAGTCAGGTGGGGAGTCTGACGATAGTGCACGCTTTACACAGGTCCGGACACTTGTGATTGACAGATGTGCGCGCCCTCATGGTCCGGGCTCGTACGAGGCCCTCACCTGTGGGGCATGGCTGAACGTCTCTAAGCCGTGTCCCTTGGGTGTCAGGGTCTGGCCATAACTCGCCACCGGCTCGTGGTGGTGAGGTCTCGGTGGATTGACGCTGAGCCGCCAGCGTCTGCAGCCTACCTTGTGCCAGACGTATTGGTTACCCATTCCTCTGGAATACACAAGGCTAGGCCGAGGGAGGGGTCATGTCGTTTGGGCATCACATGATCTCTGAAGCTCTGCCCAGACATTGTGATGGAATATTGGCCATATTCCACTCACATACTTTAGTCTGTCAAGACTGCAAGGTGTCTACTTAGTACGCTTCCATGCCGTCCCAGTGGTCATGAGTTGGATTTCGCATTATTACGGATTTATAAATGTAAATAAAGCTCGTTCGTTGACCCAGCCTAAAATTGGTACCAGGAAATGCCCATAAAATGACGACTGGATGTGTACATGGGCTAGCACCATGTACCAAATACTCATCAGGGCGTGTAATGTTGTCTGTCTGTTTGTTTTCGGCTAGACATGTTACCATTCAGTCAAAATTTGTCACCTTTTAGCTTGACTTCTACAAAACAGCTCTCTAAATGTGGCACGGAAGCGACTGCTCATTGTATAGTACACGAAAATATTCATTGCAGAATTGGCTGATTCTAGAATGTAAGCAAAGGAGTAAACAATGATGTTCATATTGTGGTACTTGCCACTGAAAGAAAACTCTGGTTCTATTGTTACTGCGATGAAGACGATACAGATCGGGGAGAAGCAGGCGATGAACATGGCGGAGATCATCACCACCATCTTAGAGACTCTCTGGTCACGGCTGGACGAACTGTCAAAGTTACACGGAGCCGTTGATTGTTGCCGCCATGCCGTCTTGCTCTTTAGTTTAACTACTAACAGGACTGTAGCGATAACGACGATGATGAAAGAGCTGATAGGAATGAAAACGTTGTTGACGGCGAACAACACCCTGTCCAATTCCTTGTGGTCGTCAGTGTATACCAGGCCAATGATCGTTTTGTTTCTGGCGGGAAAGAACTTCCAGTCGAGTCTGTTGCTGTAGTATAGAGGGGAGACGCTGGCTATCAGTACCACAAACAGGCAAATGATAATGATGGTGCATCTCTTTGGGGTTAGTATTGTCTTGACCTGCAATACAATGTTACCTTGATTTAAACGTTTAGCAGAGATGGGTAAGAGAAGATAATTAACTGACTTGTGAGGAATTATGTGGCTGCCGCTCAGATGTAGCTTTATAGAGGAATGATGAGATTAACGGAGACGGATGGAAAGAGTAATGAAGATATCTTTAAAGAAGAAGAAAGCCTACGTTCATTGCGCATGTCATAAAAAGGGCAATTAATGAATCACTAAAAGACGAGAAGTAGATGTGGGCTTTACTAGAACACGATTATAAGAAACAAAATGGCCCTCGTACGCACAGAATAAACAAACACAGACACAACTATATGAAAAACACTACATGCAAATATACGGGTTACTAATATGTATCCTTGTTGTGGCTGACAATGTCTTAAACGACCAGCGCATTTGATGACTTTCAGTGGATTGAAGGTTTCTTGTTATGGTATTCTAATAAAACTCACAATCTACTTCTCATTTTTCTGGTGATTCATTCATTGCCGTTTTAAGCTTTACTGCAAACTTATTACTTATTATATATACTTATTATTATATTATACTTATATTACTTATTCTAGTAATAATAAGGGGAAAGCTAAAGTATGTCGTCAAACGGGAAAGTTTCAGAGGGAGAGAGATGGGGAAGGGGGCAGACCAAGAGAGAAGATGCTGGACAGTTTGACATAATGGCATGGAGGAACATCAGTACCATAAATGACTGAACAACACGAGATAGAGGGTTGTGGACAAAACAAATAATCAATGCCACCCGGGATGGACTATATGGATATGAGACATTGAAGGAAAACTTAGCCTTTCAATAAGGAAATTGAGTTGAGTTAAGAACCAACATCACCGCATTTGGGACATTTCCATACGTGCTCCCTCCTCATCTTCAACAAACAGCGAACAGTCGCAATACTAATGTTACCAGATGCAATCTGATTATGTTTCCGCCTGGCCTTTCCTCGGAGTAATGAATGTAGGCCAGATATTCTGGCCATATCAGCCCATACAATTTCTCTAGGCAATAATGAAGTATGTGTTCTTACACACTATACACACACTGACCACGTCCACATTATCGTGCACAAATACACCACCGTCAGGTTCAGTTCTAGCCAATGTGTCCACCCGCTCGTTGCCCAACACCAGCAAGCCCCCTGGGATGCTGTCTATCTTAGATATTTTAAATTAAAGCATGCCACTCTGCACGAATCATACAAGTTTTCAGTTTCCTTTTCAGTTTCCTCTGTGAGTCCATTGACATCACGACATGATGGTTCTATGTATTCTCCATCCAGCGGAACGCCTCAGTGACTGTCTACATCTTCATGCTCAAACTATATATTGTGGTATCATATACCTGGCTCTCCTGCACTAAACACTGTCCATTAACCTTCTCAATGAATCTCCAGTCACTTCTTTTGCCTCTTAGTACGTAGTAATCCATGTGGAACCAATACTAGTTCAGACTTATTTGAAGAGTGGAGATCGGCTGTCTATTAGTTTGATTCTCATTACGCAATGTAGAATCAAATATTTTATTGCATTTTACAAATTGGTATTTGGAAGTTTTCACTGTTCTGGTTATACAATATATACCGATTACGGGGTGAAAAAGACGCATCCATTGAGCAGTACCACTAAGTTAGTGCTGTTGTTTTAATAAGTTCATCGTCGCTCTGGGCACTGATCTGGGATATGTAGGCACGATAATACCTCTAGCCCATGTGTCACGAAAATACCCCTAACCCGAGGAAGAACTTTACTAGCTTTTTATTTTTTTCAAGACATCGCTGTCAACATCAGCATCCTTCAGCTGATTGTTTTCTTGGTAAGATTACGCTCAGTAGTTTGCCAATGCTTTCTGAGCGACCGGCTCACATAACCCGTAAGTTACCGACGCGGAGAGAACCGCCACCAACTCTTGCGCACGTCACGTCACTCACGAGAGCACACGAGATCACGGAGAAAGTCGTGTAACTCCTCGACCAGAGAGACCGGCCTTTACTAGCTTAGGCCTAGTTAAAAACAAAAGCGTATGTACGAGGGGCTTTCAAATGAAAACATTACATGAGTGATAGAAATTACAACAACAATGCCATTGTCTTGTAACCTGTCAATATTGTTGTTAAAGATGTCAAAGGCGATAAGCACGTGATATCGCGGTACAGACGAACACAGTGATGTCATAAGGACATTTTAAAGATGATTAAAGATTAAAGTGGTAAAATCGAAAACAAAATGATACATTTTTTCTTTACTCTTTTTTTCCAGAATATAATCAACCCCCCCTCACCCCCCCCCCCCCCCCCCCCCCCAAATAGAAAAAAATAAAAAATACGGTTTTCATGTAAAGCACTCTCGTACTGAATCATGACCTGGTTACATTATGCTACATCTCATAGATGCTGGGAAGTTTCATATCTTGTGGACACACCTCTGGTTTCTTAGCTTGGAGAGGGAAATGTGCGCTCTGCAGCATATTCCATGGGGAGGTGTTACATTGGTACAAGATTTCGAGAAATGTCTCTTTCCCAACATCTTTTCGTTAGATGCAAGACTTGTTCACGTCTCTCACAACCTGTTAGTTAGTTAGTCTTTCCTCTTGAGCCTAAGGCGGCGCATAGGGCAGAAGTCCTGTCTCTCCATGCTTGGCGGTTCGCTGCTACCTGTTGTAGATCTTGGATATTTACTTGGCCATTGAATGAGCCTTCTCTAATGATGGTTCTACGCAGGGTCTCTCTTGGTCTTCCCCGTTTTCTTTTCCCTACTGGTGACCATATGAGGGCTTGATAGGGGAGTCTTGACTTGTCCATTCTGAGTACATGGCCGATGTAGTTCCAACGGCGTCTTCTTATGAAATTTATAGTGCATAGGACATAAGAGTAAACACTTTCGGTCTTCGAAATCATTCACAACCAACCAATCAAAAAACTAAATGAACAAGAAGCAAACTAACTTAGCAGTCAACCAACAAGCCAACTAACCAATCGTCTAAACAAGCGTCTATCCAATAGAATAAACAATTGAATTACCGATGCTTAAGTTATTCCCCTTTGGCAAATGCCATGTTGTATTGTGCGTGTATATATTGATCAGCTGCTTCTGTCTTCAGGTTATCTCCCTTTGTTGGCATAAATCAAAACTTATGTGTTTGTCTGCTTGCTAAGGTTATTGGGACAAAAATGAAGTTACCAGAATGAGGACGTGCAAATAAATACAAGAGGAGACCAAGAGACTTCTTCTTCTTCTTTTCGTTCATCCGGAGTGTTTTTTCAGATGTGATTGCGGTGTGTCTGTTATGCGCCCTTGGGCCGAAACCCGTAGGCCAACACATCCGACTGCAGCGTGCTTTTTTGACCAGGTAGCATTCCTGGGAGACTCACTTTTGTGGTGCCATCTACAACCCCGCTGTACCTGATTTAGTCTATTGACTGCTATCCTCCGTCTACCTGCAGATCAGCAGGTTGTGTCTCTCTTAGTCTGGTCCCTAACCCATAAGCTGTCCGATATGTAGTTTTCATCCATCGGTAAGCAATGGGACACGCAAGCTCCCCCACCACGGCAAGGTGGAGACACATCGGGGGAGGACCAAGAGACAAGATGCTGGACAGTCTGATATCATGGCATGGAGGGACATCAGTGTCTGAAATGTACACGAGACACAAGTCTGTAGGTAGTCCTGATCACCAACGATACACAACATGGATTACACGAAGATACGTAGTTTCTGATGATGTACAGACCAAGTGGAACAAGAATAAGATGCCGACCATATAAACGATGGGCATAAGGAATAACAGAGTCCAAGGGAATTTCGATACATGAAGCCCATAAAGGGGCACTCTCCCGCTGTTCAGACTTTACCTCTATACCGCAAGGTAAATGTGAGATGACTTAGTTTTTGAGACTCAGATTAGAGAAAAGCCGACGGTTTTTGCAAAGACAAGATAAATAACAGTCCTTGTTATGTATGAATTTTGAAAGAAAGGTAGGATGTTGTTGGTTTGGTAATCGAATGCCTGCAGATTTATGTCTGCTCATAAACAGTCTTTGAATATTAATGAGGTGGGAACGCATTAGCTTTCATGTCTATATAACACATACTAAAAATGTACATACTATATATTTTATAAAAAAAATAAATTTTGTAGACTCAGTGTATAACTCTGCTGAATTAACTCTATATATCCATATCTAACAGTTTGCACACCTTCAACTCCACAGTTTCCGCCTTCCTAAGAACGAAGTTTTTGTGTTTTAATATTATTCAATTTTCTGATTTCATGTTTTTCTTTAGATCTGCTGGCGTTGTTTCTGATTAAGATAAGAATAATCGAAACAAACTCCGTTGTGTCATAGTATATTTATTTTTATTGTATCATTATTTGTGTGTGTGTGTGTGTGTGTGTGTGTGTGTGTGTTTGTTTTGGATACCGTTGTGGAATTCGTTGTAAGGTATGTACATTGTGTCTGTGTTTACTATATTTTCCTTTTTCGCAGGAGCTACACATACTCAATCAATCAATCAATCATGTGCCATGCCGGAAAGCGTGGGCGGTCATGACTCGCCATTTCACTCGATCACCAGTGTCGTGGATCAGCTCAGTGTTCCTGTCTCGTCCATGCCATGTGGCCAAGCCATCCAGGTATTTTCCTCTCGGTCTTCCTCTTGGTCTGTTCCCCTCGATCTTGCCAGTTGTCACTAAGTTCTCCAATCCATTTCTCCTCATAACATGTCCAAACAATTTTGACTGTCTACGTCTAATTTCTCCAATCAGTTTACGATGTTCATTTGTCTCCTGTAGTACTTGGTCATTGGTTTTTCTGTCTGTCCATGGTATTCTTTGCATTTTCCTCAGAAACCACATTTCTGCAGCCATCAGATGCTTTTCAGCTTGACTGCTCATTGTCCAAGTTTCACATCCATACAAAAGAACAGGCTCTATGTATCCCCTCAACACTCTTTTTCTCGTTTCAATTGACATCTTTTTATTGGTCAGAATCTTTTTCATCTTGCTAAAGGCTACTTTCGCCATGGCGATTCTTGTTCTAATCTCTTCAAGGCATCTCCCATCAGATGTTATAACTGTTCCAAGATAATTGTACCGATTCACTTGTTGAAGAATATTTCCATTTACTTGTATATTACATTGTGGCACTTCTTCCTTCCTACTGACGACCATAACCTGAGTCTTTTTACAATTTAATTCTAACCCCAGTTGCTCACTGTGTACAACAACCGCATCTACTAATTGTTGCAGGTCCTGCGCATTGTCTGCAATTAATACTGTATCATCTGCATATCTAATGTTATTAATGTTTCGTCCTCCAATGCTGATTCCATTTATATCCTATACATTTCTGAAAATATTTTCACTGTACAGGGAAAACGGATCTGGAGACATCACACATCCCTGCCTAACACCTCTCTTAATTGGCTGATACTGTACCACTTCATTATCAATCCTTATTGCACCTTGTTGTTTCCAATATATGTTTTTTATAAGTCTAATGTCTTTCCCATCAATTTGTAGATCTGCAAGCATATCCACCATGCTGACATGTCTAATGCTATCAAAAGCCTTTGTATAGTCAATAAAGCAAAGATGTATATCCTTGTTTACTTCTATAGCACGTTCAATAACTGTTCGCAGCATATACACAGCATTTACTGTACCATTTCCTTCTACAAACCCGCATTGTTCTTCCCCTATTTCAGGTTGTATCTTCTTCCTCATTCTTTGCACGATAATTCTTAGCAAAATCTTTGTGATGTGACTCATTATACTAATTGTTCTATGGTGATCACATTCCAAGGTTCATGATTTCTTTGGGATTGCAATATATATAGAGTTACATAATTCAGGAGGTATATCTCCAGTATCATATAATGTGTTCAGCAGTCTGGTGACTTGATCTAGTCCAAATTCTTCTAAAGCTTTAATCATTTCTGATGTGATGTTATCTGCACCGGGGGCCTTGCCAGCTTTCATATGCTTAAGAACATTTCGAACCTCCATCTCCAAAATTGGCGGTCCTTCATTATTAAATCTAATATCATACTGTTCGTCTCTTTTATCATCATAAAGGTGTTTCACATAATCTGTCCATACCTGTAGAATCTGGTCTTTTTCTATTATGATGTTGCCATCTTCAGTCTTTAGACACCCTGTTGATGTACTTGTTCTTTTATTAGTAAGTTCCTGAATTTTTTTGTGCACTAATTTGGTATTTTGACTGTTGTGTTGGCTTTCAATTTCACATACTAAACTGTATTTATTTCTTATTGTTATATCCTGCTGCAACCATTGCTTCTATTATCTATCATTATAAATTTTATGTTGCGAGTATGTTGCCAGGTCTTGAGAGAATTTAGCAACCTCATATATATATATATATATATATATATATATATATATATATATATATATATATATATATATATAACTTGGTGTGTGTCCTTGTGTGTGTATGTGTGTGTGGTGTGGTGTGTGTGTGTGTGTGTGTCCATACGCATATATGCCAGCTACTGGATCTTATAATTTGTGTTGTTATGATTGTTGTTTATTTAAAATTTCATTTTCACATTTCTGAACAATAGACCTCTATTTCCATCTGTTGTACTTTTATTTGTGTAATACGTTTCATGTTATTGTCTATGCAGTGTGTCGCTGGGCATACTGTCTATCCACATCCTTATGTTTTGTATAATGCCAGCAGTTTCTGGTCCAGATAATCCTCCAAATGTCACACTGTCTAACATCTTCTCTCGTGATCTCCTCCCGACCTCTCTTCCCCTAGAACATCCCCTTTCCCACGACGTACTCTAGTACTGTTCTGATAATGGCCTACATAAAGCAGCATGCGTACTGATTTCTTCTGATGCCTGTTTCCACTTTTCGTTGACTTGCTTTCCAAGCAGGTGTTGCATTTTCTTTCTGGGAGGGTTGCCTCCATACTGTAGACCTGGCTATTGTGCCAATAGTGATATCCATTGCTTCACGGAGATTAAGTTTGGACCAGTTACTGTCATCTGTTCAGCTGCTCGCCACTTTTATCCATCATATAGTTATATTTATTGTTAGTACTCATGGATTTGCATGAAACTGATTCAACATTACCTTTACGTTTCTGTCCTCTCTATTTTCTGTAGCTGCAGACGTTTTATGTTCGCTTGAAGATATTGTTAAGCGAAAATGTATGTGCACTTGGAATATTGTTAAGATAAAATGTATATACACTTGGGAAATTGTTAAGCAACATCAGCTGTACTTGTATTTGGTTATATCGCAAAATTATTAACACATCCATAATCGCACTACTTGTGCGAACTCTACATACTAAACATATCCACAGTGAACCCTACACACAAGACATACCCACAGTGAAGTCTACACACAAGACATATCCACAGTGAACCCTACACACAAGACATACCCACAGTGAAGTCTACACACAAGACATACCCACAGTGAACTCTACACACAAGACATACCCACAGTGAACTCTACATACAGGACATACCCACAGTGAACTCTAAACACAAGACATACCCACAGTGAACTCATTTGATTCCATACAACCCAGAAACTGGGACTCGTGCTAGGGGAACCAACCTTTAAAGGCACCATCACGCACAGGCACCTCTCGGCGGTAATGAACGCCGTGATCCAGCTGCTGATGCGGGTGAAGATCACATGGGGCCATCCTCCTGTCAGGTACTGTACGTCGAATGGGTCAAACGGTAGGTCCGCCTCCTGGAAGAGTGGGATGAAGCAGATGTTGTGCCAGACTAACGACACCAGACACCCGAGGTCAGATACGGCCAAACCTGGGGATTTGAAAATAGGTGACGTGACATGGACATGTTAAATTGTGAGATGTTACAGTGTATGTTGCTTGCATGTCCTACACCTCCTTGGTGTACCTTTGTAAAAACCATTTTTGTTACGAAACAGATACATGAGCCTCGAATTCGGACTGACATATCTGGACAACGACCTTGGAACTTTAAAGGACTTTTGAGATTTGGAACATGGAATGTACGGACACTATATCGAGCTGGAGCGGTCGAAGAATTAACCTGGGAGACGGTTGAGTATAAAATGGATATAACAGCAATTCAAGAAATAAGGTGGCCAGGAGAGGGTACTTTAGAGCAAAATGGAATGATTATACTATATGGAGGAAACACCCAAAATAAACATGAATTAGGAACAGGATTTGTCATCAAAAAGAGTTATGGGGGAACGTTTTAAACTTTAAAGCTGTTAATGACAGGATTAGTAAATTACGAATAAAAGGTAAATGGAAAAATATAACGATGATTAATGTACATGCACCTACTGAAGAGAAAGAAGATGATATTAAAGTAGACTTTTATAATGATCTGGAAGATGTCATAGAAGAAACCCCCAAACAGGACATCCTGATTGTGCGGGGAGACTTCAATGCAAAAATAGGTAGCGATCAAACTAATAAAAAAAAGTGGCCGTTATGGAAAGCCTACATACAACTTCAAATGATAATTGATGGAGAGTCATCAACCTGGCAGAAGCCAAAGAACTGCAGATTAGCAGTACCAGACTACAAAGAAAGGATATACACAAACAAACTTGGAAATCGTGTGACAAGAGAACCTATAATCAAATAGATCACATTTTAATTAACAACAGAAATGCATCAAACATACAGCAAGTTAGAAGTTATAGAGGAGCTGAGTGCCACAGTGACCACTTCCTCGTTGGAGCAAAATTGAAAATAAAACTTAAGAGAGCTTTCTATACTAAATTACAAAGATTACACCCAACATAAAACAGAGAAAAACTACAAGAAATTACAGTCAAAGAGAAATTTACAGATGAAATAAAATGTAAACTTGAAACTCTGCAAGACCCTTTGGAGGAAAGCGTCGACCAAACTTCGTTGAACATCAAGAATACAATTCAAGCTACCGCAGAAGAATGTCTCGGTGTGTTAACCACGCATAGAAAGAACAGATGGTTCAATCAAAAATGTGAAGAAGCAGTCATTAGGAAAAAGAATGCCAGACATTTATGGTTAAATGACATCAACAACATTCAAAAGGAAGAGCATTATAGAAATGAATGTAAAGAGGCTACAAAAATAGTCCGACAGCAGAAGCGAGAATATATGAGTAATATAATCAAAGATATGGAAACTAATCACAAATTGAAGAACCTACATTTGAAGAAATCCTATATGTATTCACATGACTTAAAAACAATAAGGCAACTGGGACTGATGGAATTGCTGCTGAATTTATAAAGGCAGGTGGCCATGCATTACATCTAAAGCTATACGAACTAATAATAAAAATCTGGAGGACAGAAGAATTACCCCATGACTGGAAAGAGTCATTGTTGATACCTATCTTTAAGAAAGAAGACAAGTTCCAATGTGAAAATTATAGAGGAATATCACTACTGTCCACAAGCTATAAGATACTATCTGCAGTATTACTAAATAGACTAAAACCATATTCAGAAGACATATTACTACCAGGCGGGTTTTAGACAAATCAGATCAACAATAGATCAGATATTTATCTTACGACAAATAGCAGAGAAAAATTGGGAATATAAAAGAGATCTCCATAACATTTTTGTGGATTTTAAAAAGGCGTATTATAGTGTCCATAGGAATAGTCTATGGAATGCTATGGAGGAATTTGGAATACCAAGGAAGTTAATCAACATGACCAGACTATGCATGGAAGATACTTATGTACTCGGCTCGCGATGATGGTGGAATTCTGCAAGAGGGCGTCTGATTGGTCTGGAACTCTGGGACCCCAGTATAAAAGGCCCTGCACAGGTAGAACTGGCCCTTTTTCCGTAGTCCACCGCACAGAGTGACAAGGCGCCAATGCCTATTTCTATTGTGTGTTTAGTAGTTAGACCCTGAAGTTTTGCAGTGGAAAAGCCAGAATTCTAGCTTTAGATTTTAGATTTTCCTGGGTTTTCAGTAGACTAGAAGGTTTTAGTAGACTAGAGGTTTTGTGGTGGACTAGAAGTTTTTGTTAAATTAGTTTTAGTGGATCAGTTGTTGGTGGATTAGTGTTTGGTAGATTTGTAGCTTTTACTGGATCAGAAGTTTTTGCTACACTTAGGAATTTGGTTTGTTAGGTTAGTGTCTTTGCTGTTTGATTTTTGCTGTATCCTAATTTCTTTGTTGATGCTACATGTCTGTATATTATTGTGAAGTTTAGAAGTGTAATAAACAAATGATGCTTGTGTTACCTTACTTTGTTGTTTAGTTGATAGACTCTAGTGTTATAGTCATTGGTGTTAGAACAGCCCTTGGAGTAATTCTTTGTCTGGGATTGGAGAATATTGTTCTAATCCCCTGTCGGCCCACCCTGGGATCTTCTTAAACCTTAATTCTTTTCTATTCTTGTTAACCGAGGACGGTGAGAGGTTCTTTCTCTTTATTCATTTTCTTCTTTGGCCCTACGCAGTCAGGGTTTGCGCTCTTCTCCTCACATCACCGTAGCAGAAGTAAGTGGTCCTTGCTTCCTGTTTATACCTTTGTTTTTCAAGTGGCGAGCCTGTACCAGGTCAGTGACAGCCTTAGAATTATTCTGGTAGGATTGTTTTGGTACCAAATGAGTGTTTTAGTTGAGGTCTTTAGTTGGTTTCTTTGTCGGTTCATTTTTGGTATAGTTGGTAATAGTCTTCTGGAGATAGCAAAACCCAGGATAGCTAGTTAGGCTCCATTGCAGAACCACCCGTAGCATAGTATCTTGTCCTTAAGATGGAGACCAGAAGTACTCGTGCGGCAGTGAGAGTTGAAGAAGACGAGTCGCCACCAGTTTCTACGATGGGAACCGAAGATTCCCGCCCAGTGGAAGCTCCACCACGCGAGCTCACTGAGGCTTTAAGGTACGTTGTAGTACCAACCAGAAAGCCTGTTCGGTGTTTTGGGGAGAAAGGTTGGCCATCAGTAGAAGAGTACGTCAGGGAGGTGAGGTCAGCTTGGAGGGCTGGCATGTTAGAGACTGTCGATAAGGTGGATGTTATTTTAGACAGCATAACCAGTCCTGTCAGGAGGGAGTTGGAACTCCATGCTTCTGAGGAAGATCCCGAGGCCATGCTACAGGCCTTGCTGAAGATATATGGTGAGAAGAAGAGTCTACGGGAGCTCCTGGCAACGTTATTCACAATACGCCAGCGAGCTGGGGAGACAGTCCATGACTTCTCCCATAGGGTCAATGCTGAGTTCAAGAGGGTAGTGAAGGCCCAGGAAACGCAAGGTGTCCCTGTGTTGGATGGGGAGGCCCTTCGAGACCAGTTTGTGGCTGGCATAAGGGACAGTTTCACCCAAACTGTCCTAAAAGAAAAGATCGCACAAGATTCATCTGTGACATTCCTTCAGATCAGGGAGTGCGCACAAACATGGGAAGGTGTGCGGTCCCCGCCAGGTGCTGAAATCAGAGAGGTAGAGGTGAGAGCCAGAAATGAGAACTCTGGGGAAATTCAGTCAAGCGTACCTTCAGCGGTGACAGTTGAGTTTCAGCAGGGGCGGTACGGGCCGGTGCAGGCTGAGGTAGTCCCACAAACGGTAAAATGTAGGCCTGCACATACTGAGCCAGCTCGAGTACCACCAAGAACTGAGTTTACTTCCAGGCAGGGTGAAATTGACTTTCTTCAGAGGGAGATGTCTGAGATTGGTGCCAGGCTGAACAGACTCACCACCAGCGATCAACAACATCAAGTGCCACGTTGCTGGCGATGCAATCGGGTTGGTCACTTGAGACGCGAGTGCAGACAAGCATTAAACGGGACCCCTCTAAGGCTGGGAGCCAGGTATTAGAAGGGGAGCGTCATGGCTCGGACATTAAAATTGTGGGTGGTAGGCCCCAAGAGACTGTCTTGATAGGTGGGAAGAGTGTCCAGTGTGTCATCGATACAGGTTCTCAAGTATCCACCATTATTGAGGCCTGTTTCAAGGGCATGTTCCAGGACTTTGTTCTAAAGGAAGGACAATTCGTTAGGTTGACGGCCGCAAATGGTGTAATGATTCCATATGTGGGGTACTTCATGTGTGACATTGTGTTGGGTGGGACACAAGTGAAGGACTGTGAGGTGTTTGTCACCAAAGACATGGACAATGGGGAGAGAAGAGTGCCTGGCATTATTGGCACGAACATTTTACAGTCAGTGCCGAATCTGTGTAGGTTTCTTAATTGGAGCAGCACAGCGGAGGAGATTCCTGGAGTCGGACTGGACGGAGTTAAAGTGTTTGTTGACAATAGAGTTTGCGTACCTGCCCGCTCCATCACTGCAGTTAGTGTAAAATGTGTAAGATTTGTGCGTGAAAATATGCATGTCATTTTCAGCCCAACTCGAGACTTGGAGCACAAGGGTTTGCTTTTCTCCCACACTTTGACTACCTTGAGACGGGGCGTATGCCAAGTCCAAGTGGTCAATCTGGGGGATGAAGACATGTTCTTATCGAAGGGTACTCAAGTTGGGGATATTTCAGATGCTACTGTAGACTTGACCAACCATTTCAAAATGGTAAGTGCTCAGGAAGTGGAGGTTTCAACACGGCCTTATGCCGGAGAGAAAGATGATGTTAGGGGCCCTGTAGATTTGAGCAGTTTTGAGGGTAGTGATAGAGATAGGAAGAAGTTAGAGGAGTTATTAGTTAGGTATGATAGTCTTTTTGCCAAGGGAGATACTGACATAGGCTATACAGATAGAGTAACCCATAGCATCCAGTTGACAGATGAGACCCCCATCAAGCAGCCTTATAGGAGAATTCCCCCAGCATTTTACAGAGAAGTACAAGATCATCTCCAAGGTTTATTAGATAGTCAGATAATTAAGGAAAGTTCCAGTCCTTGGGCTTCTCCGGTGGTCCTCGTGAGAAAAAAGGATGGTAGACTTAGGCTATGTGTCGATTATCGGGCTGTAAACGTTAAGACAAAGAAAGATGCATACCCTCTCCCTAGAGTAGATGAGTATCTAGATGCCCTAGGGGGTGCCAAATTGTTTTCAACTCTAGATCTTGCCAGTGGGTATTACCAGGTGGCCATGAAGCCAGAGGATCAAGAGAAGACTGCTTTTACCACCCCGTTTGGTTTGTATGAGTATACGCGCATGCCAATGGGACTTGCAAACTCCGCGAGCAGCTTCCAGAGGTTAATGCAATGCTCTCTGAATGACTATTTTTTTCAGATTTTGTTGGTATACCTTGATGACATTTTGGTGTTTTCTGGGGATTTTTCAGAGCATTTGAGTAGGCTTGAGAAAGTGTTTGAGAGACTGCAGTCCATTGGGCTAAAACTAAATCCTGAAAAGTGTAACTTTTGTCAGAAAAAGGTTGAGTTTTTAGGGCACACCATTTCAGAAGAAGGCATTGGAACCATGGATGATAAAGTTGCAGCCATAAAAGAAGCACCTGTGCCCAGAACTCAGACAGAACTTAGGTCATTTCTAGGGTTAGCCAGTTATTATAGAAGGTTTGTCTCAAAGTTTGCTAATATTGCAAGACCACTACATGAGCTGGTGGGCCAACTCAACCAGCAGCAAACCGGTGATACTAAGAAGAAGAAAGGACCCATAGGGCGGTTGTGGACTCCAGAGTGTGACGAGGCGTTTAATCGATTAAAAGAGGCTCTGACATCAACACCCCTTTTAGGCTTTCCAGACTTCTCATTACAGTTCATATTGGAGGTAGATGCCTCATACCAGGGTTTAGGTGCTGTCCTCTCACAAATTCAAGATGGTAAGAAAAGAGTCTTAGCTTACGCTAGCCGTACACTTCGCCCCTCAGAACGAAACGCTAAAAGCAGTTCTAAGCTTGAGTTACTTGCATTGAAGTGGGCTATGACTGAGAAGTTTAGAAGTTATCTTTTAGGTACTAAAGTAGAAGTTTTTACAGATAGTAGAAATTTAGCTTTGTGGCAAAAGGCAAAATTGGGCGCCATTGAGCAGAGATGGATAGCACAGGTGTCAATGTTTGACTACACCATTAAGCACAAACCAGGTCGTGCTAATGGAAATGCTGATTATTTGTCCCGCTACCCATTTGAAGCCCCAGGAAGATCAGATGAAGAAGGTGACATTCCAATCAGTCACATAGCTGCTACACCAGTTAGTCCAAACTTAAGAACTGCTAGGATAGGAGAGATTGTAGATGTAGATAGACAGAATAACCCTGTGGGTAATGTGCCACTGTTATCATTACCATCATATTCAGCTGAAGAGTTGATAAAACTGCAAGCAGAAGATGTCCATGTGTATAAAGTGTTAACTTGTGTGAGTGAGAGTGTGAGACTGAGTAAGATAGAGATGAGGGGTTTACCCCCTGAAACCAAAAGCTTGTTGAAGCAGCGAAAGAGATTGAGTGTGATTAATGGGTTGTTGTACAGGAAATTAAAGAGGCCAGGTAGAGGATGGATTTCTCAATTAGTGGTACCTGGTGCATTGAAGCAGAGAGTGTTAGAATCGGTGCACAGCACCGGCCATCAGGGCAGAGATAGGATGATACAAATCCTTAGAAGTAGATGTTATTGGGTTGGCATCACGAAAGATGTTGAACTGTTTTGTAAAAGATGCAAGAGGTGTAATATTGCTAAACCACCCCATATTAAACTGCAGGGTCCTTCAGGTAATTTATTAACATCTAGGCCTTTTGAGGTGGTGACCATGGATTTTACTATGTTAGAGAAGGATAGTCGGGGGTATGAAAATGTGTTGGTCATTACAGATGTTTTCACCAAATTTACAGTTGCTGTTCCCACAAGGGATCAGAAGGCCTCGACAGTTGCAAAAGTTCTGGTGGAGAAATGGTTTCTGTATTTAGGTGTACCTCATAGACTCCATTCAGATCAAGGCAGGAACTTTGAATCGGCTGTGATTGCAGAACTCTGTAGAGTGTACGGGATTCAAAAGAGCCGTACCACGAGTTACAATCCAAAAGGGAACGGTCAGTGCGAGAGGTTTAATAGGACCCTACATGATCTTCTGAGGCCACTAGAGGCCAGCCAGAAAAGGAGATGGTCTGAACATATAGCTGAGGTTTTGTTAGTTTATAACTCTACGCCCCACTCTTCCACAGGTTACTCCCCGTACTACTTGGTGTTTGGGATAGAACCCAGATTGCCAGTAGATTTCATGCTAGATGCTAGTGATGATAGTGATTGTAATGAGGGGGAACCAAATGTTGAGAACTGGGTGACTGGACATCTTTCCCGTCTGCGTAATGCGCATGTTAGGGCAGGCGAACAGTTAAGAAAGTTAGCTGCTGTAAGGAAAGAGAGATGTGACAAGACATCATCCTCTAAATTGCTAACCATAGGAGAAGTAGTTAGGAAGAGAGTCCACTATACAGAGAGGTGCAAGATTAAAGATCAGTGGTCTGTAGATAAATATACAGTGGTGCAGGTCCCAAAAGCATCAGGAGGCCCATATGTTATTAGAAGAGTGGGAGAGAATGGACCTGACATTAGAGCAGCAGGACACGAGTTAAAGCGGTGTGAGAAAGATGCGGTAATTGAGGTACCGGAGGCGACGATAAGACTACTCGAATTGCCTGTCGTGGCAGAGGTTGAGGAACCACGGGATAGACCGCCAAGAAGTGACTGGTACATGTTTGAGCCAGGAGACTTGAATGTGAGGCGATCAGAGAGAATCCGTCTTAGAAGAGATAGATGATGTTATTTTTGAATACATTTTGTTTCAAATGTTCAGTGTTGAAGCAAGTGGTAAACTGTAAAAAGGTTGCTGATTTATTGTTTGTGTAACTTTTATGATTGTTTAATTATTTGTATGTAAAAAGTGAGGGTTGTATTCATTTTGTTATGATTGCTCATGTAGCAGAGGGGCTATTTCTCCTCACTGATGTTAATTTGGTCACTGAGTATTAACTTGTACTAGTATAAGGATGGCTTATGCTTATATATTATTGATGTTATTTTGGACTTATTGATGACTGGTGATGTACATGTATACTATTTCCCATTATAAATCTGGATAGAATGAGTAAACTGTTTTATAAAGGTACTGTTTAGTGTCACATGCCTGTGTTCAGTGGCATTAAGGTGAGTGGCCGTACAATATAAACAGTTCACGAGGTGAAAGGGCATTCACCGGAAAGAAAATATAAGGAGATAAACGGGGAAGGGTGTAAGGTAGAGGGGCTGCAAGAAGAGGCAGACAGTTGAAGCAGTGAGGTGGGGTTTGTGTGGATCATTGTGAGGAGGCATAGAATTGTTTAAAAAGACAGGGACAAAGATTGACGGGGCAGTTGATGTTTGGACTCCGAGCTGAGGGGGAGTTGAGTCTAGACCGGACCAGGAGAAGGTCGTGGTCTGAGAAAGTGAAGAATTGTGACGGAGTTTGGAAGATAACTCCGCACTGTGGGTTCCAGGGATAGTGAGTGGAATTCGAGACCCATAGTGGGTTACTTTGAGTCGGGCCTAGAGAGAGGCTAGTATACCTGTCGTGTGGGACGAGATTTTAGTAGCCTTGAGAGGCAGTGTTATTCGAAGTGTTCCATTGGGATGGAGATATATTCTTAGAGAATTATTGTTCCTGGATTTATATGTTACATGTGTCTGTGTTAATTCAGAATTAAAGGAATATTATGTGCGCAAATTAACGCTTGTTCACTGACTGGTGTTTGGTTGGGATGCATCTTGGTTAATCGGTTGTTCAACATTACATTTTACAAGGACATACCCTAGACACAACCATAGCCACTCTTATCTGTCACTTAGTCAACATTCACTTTGTGTCAGAGAAGATTTCTGAGGGCTTTCCGGTCAAGAATAAACACCATTTTCAGTAGACAGCGTATTTCAAAAGTGTCGGAGAATTAATACAGAGTCCACGAGAACCCAGGTAAAAATATAATTTCTCACTCGGAGTGGGGAGAGTAGACGGGGAAAGTGTGTCCACGATATAAACACTGGGGTTTCTCCTGTGTGGGAACTGGCTAGCAGAGAGTTCACTTCACGAGAAAGCCACCACAGGTAAAACCATTGCCCACCCTGAGAGGGAAAGGGGACAGTGGGGGGTTACGCACAGTACACGGACAGGAGTGCGCTGTGGAGAGAATCGTCTGGCGGACAGCAGGCGAAAAAGTCGGCGCTGTTTAGGACAGGTTGTCCACGAAAAATAGACAGGCGCCAAAGGTGAAAGAATAGGCCTGAAAGGTAAAGAGTTACAGGAGTATGCAGAAGCGAAAGAACAAAAGCAGACGGAAAGAGAGGAGAGGCATAATGAACGCGAGGCAAAGCGTCTACAGGAAGAGAAAGAGACGCAAGTAAAACTAGCTGAAATGGAAAACAAGCGTCTACAGGAAGAGACACAAGTAAAACTAGCTGAAATGGAAAACAAGCGTCTACAGGAAGTAAAGTTAGCTGAAATAGAAAACAAGCGTCTACAGGAAGAGACACAAGTAAAACTAGCTGAAATGGAAAACAAACGTCTACAGGAAGTAAAGTTAGCTGAAATGGAAATTGAGAAAGAGAAGATCAAGTGCCAGATGCAAACTGAAATCGAGTTAAGAAAACTAGAACTATCTTCGAAAGGTCAAAGTGAGGAAAGCAGAAGACCGTCGCAGTCATCACAGAGATTAAAACTGCCATATTTTACAGACCGGGACCAACTTGAAAATTATTTGGCCAGGTTCGAGGCATCAGCCAAAGCGTTAGGTATTCCAGAGAAAGAGTATGGGATGAGACTTGGCGAATTTCTTACGGGCAAGGCACTAGACACCATGTTCAATTTACCTGTAGAAGAAAGAAACAACTACACTATATTACGTCAACGTTTGCTGACAAAGTTCCAACTAACTGAACATGGATATAGAACAAAGTTTAGACAGTTAGTGCCAGAGACAAATCAAGATTTCACAGATTTTGTTAACACCGTAAAGAATACATTTAACAAATGGATGGAGCTTGCAGAAGTAGGGAAAGATTTTAATAAATTAGTAGATCTAATGTTAAGAGACAAGGTAGTATCTGCATGCAATTCTAATTTAGTGGCGTTCTTTGAGGAACGGAAGCCAAAGGACATAGACACAATGTCACAGTTAGGGCAAAATTACATGACTGCACATCCAAACAGTTCTATTGGTAGACTTATTAGTGAGGAAATAGTCTGTGCAGCGTATACGAAACAGGACCAGAATCCAGTTATTAGACCAAGATCAAAAAGTGTCGATTTAACACAAAGATATGAGGAACAAGAACCTAAGGACAATGGTTCCCGTGGCAACTATTTTGGCAGAGCAGGACGGTACCCATACAAAAGGGGGAATTTTCAGAGACGTCCAAATAGTTATGCCGGATGTTGGAATTGGGGGAGCTGGAGACACAAAATGGCAGATTGTGATGCACAACCATCAGATGGACCAACGAACAACAGTAAAAGGGAGATCACTTGTTTCAAATGTGGAAGGAAGGGGCATGTCAGTCATCATTGTAGGATGAGGGAAACGGAGCATTCTAATGCAGCACAAGTGATTGAGACTATCAACAATGAAGATTGTAGTGGGTGCAAACCTCTTTTTGAAAAAGACGGGCAACCAGTCTTGGTGTGTGGTCATACAGTGAAAGCAGGATCAGCAGTCCATGATGGAGGTAGTCTGAAGATGCACCATGGATTTGTTAATGATAGGCCAGCGTTAACAATTAGGGATTCCGGATGTACGTCCATCGGGGTGAGAAAGAGTTTAGTGCATACCTTGGATTATACAGGGGAAAAGATTAGATCCATAACATTTAATGGGACAGTAGAATTCTACCCACTAGCCATAATAACAGTAAAAACACCATATATCACTGGAAGAGTGACAGCGTGTGTTTTGGACTCACCAGTGGCTGATTTGATCATAGGAAATGTTATAGGAGTTAAAGATTGTACAGAAGAGGAAGTAGTTTATTGGGACCAAAAATATAGTGTAAGCAGTAATGAGGTAGTTACCACAAGAGGACCTAAATTAGAGAGTATAGCTGAGGTAGAAGATGCACTTGAAGTAGACACAGGAACTCAGGACAAGGATAGTACAGCTGAAGAGTCTACAGGTCTAAAGAGTGTTCGCGACATTACTGACCCAGGGCTAGGGATAGCAAACAGATGTTGTAATTGTAGAGGTACCATGAGTCATGGGTACATGAAAGGTAGACACAGCATCGACAGGAATCAGAGGTGGGTTAATGCAAGAACAGAACCACCTGATATAGGGTCGGTACACAAATAGTATTGTGTGGTCGTGAAGTAGTAAGAGACCTGTGGGTACATAAGTATAATGCTTTCCTATGACGTATTATTATTATTATGTGATGTATTAGTTCATGCATTGGTACACAAGATAGAAAGTTGTTTTGTATTTATGTGTGGGGAATATGGGAGTGTACTATGAGTATTTGATGTATTATGTAGTGTGGTAGCTAGAGTAAGGTGCAGCCATACTTAGGGCTACCCAGGCAATGTGTCTGGGTCACATATTTGATAAGTATGAGTCTCCCAACATTTGAAAACGATGTTTTCTTTTGAGGGTGGGGTAGTGTCACATGCCTGTGTTCAGTGGCATTAAGGTGAGTGGCCGTACAATATAAACAGTTCACGAGGTGAAAGGGCATTCACCGGAAAGAAAATATAAGGAGATAAACGGGGAAGGGTGTAAGGTAGAGGGGCTGCAAGAAGAGGCAGACAGTTGAAGCAGTGAGGTGGGGTTTGTGTGGATCATTGTGAGGAGGCATAGAATTGTTTAAAAAGACAGGGACAAAGATTGACGGGGCAGTTGATGTTTGGACTCCGAGCTGAGGGGGAGTTGAGTCTAGACCGGACCAGGAGAAGGTCGTGGTCTGAGAAAGTGAAGAATTGTGACGGAGTTTGGAAGATAACTCCGCACTGTGGGTTCCAGGGATAGTGAGTGGAATTCGAGACCCATAGTGGGTTACTTTGAGTCGGGCCTAGAGAGAGGCTAGTATACCTGTCGTGTGGGACGAGATTTTAGTAGCCTTGAGAGGCAGTGTTATTCGAAGTGTTCCATTGGGATGGAGATATATTCTTAGAGAATTATTGTTCCTGGATTTATATGTTACATGTGTCTGTGTTAATTCAGAATTAAAGGAATATTATGTGCGCAAATTAACGCTTGTTCACTGACTGGTGTTTGGTTGGGATGCATCTTGGTTAATCGGTTGTTCAACATTACATTTTACAAGGACATACCCTAGACACAACCATAGCCACTCTTATCTGTCACTTAGTCAACATTCACTTTGTGTCATTTAGGGATGTAACCAGCAGTTCAGGTGTTAGAGCATAGAGGTATGAAGATAACTACCTGTTTGATAAGTGTACCAGGGACGTATGGTCCGGTTGTCGAAACGACAACAGTTAAAGACGGGGAATTATTCATTGTTTTTGTAATTGTCTGTATAATATTGTGAACACTAAGGTGGCGGGAGACTGTCTCCCTGTTGATCGCATTATTTTTTTTACTGCTGATATCAGTTAAGTCATGAATAATGACTGGTATTAATGTAAATATACCTTGTATTGGCATGTGACCATTATTCTTGTTGGTACCTGGTGTACATTTTTGGGGTGTTCTCCTTGATGAGTGATGTCTGGGGATAGGAAAATTTTTTAGAGCTCCATCAATAGTGGAGGACTATAAGGTAGGGGTCAGAAATTATCCCTCCCTTACCCAAGGCACTAGGGGTGTAATGTTCAGTTATCGGGACGATAACAGTTAAAGATGGGGAATAATGTACTCGGCTCGCGATGATGGTGGAATTCTGCAAGAGGGCGTCTGATTGGTCTGGAACTCTGGGACCCCAGTATAAAAGGCCCTGCACAGGTAGAACTGGCCCTTTTTCCGTAGTCCACCGCACAGAGTGACAAGGCGCCAATGCCTATTTCTATTGTGTGTTTAGTAGTTATACCCTGAAGTTTTGCAGTGGAAAAGCCAGAATTCTAGCTTTAGATTTTAGATTTTCCTGGGTTTTCAGTAGACTAGAGGGTTTTAGTAGACTAGAGGTTTTGTGGTGGACTAGAAGTTTTTGTTAAATTAGTTTTAGTGGATCAGTTGTTGGTGGATTAGTGTTTGGTAGATTTGTAGCTTTTACTGGATCAGAAGTTTTTGCTACACTTAGGAATTTGGTTTGTTAGGTTAGTGTCTTTGCTGTTTGATTTTTGCTGTATCCTAATTTCTTTGTTGATGCTACATGTCTGTATATTATTGTGAAGTTTAGAAGTGTAATAAACAAATGATGCTTGTGTTACCCTTACTTTGTTGTTTAGTTGATAGACTCTAGTGTTATAGTCATTGGTGTTAGAACAGCCCTTGGAGTAATTCTTTGTCTGGGATTGGAGAATATTGTTCTAATCCCCTGTCGGCCCACCCTGGGATCTTCTTAAACCTTAATTCTTTTCTATTCTTGTTAACCGAGGACGGTGAGAGGTTCTTTCTCTTTATTCATTTTCTTCTTTGGCCCTACGCAGTCAGGGTTT
Organism: Cepaea hortensis; assembly: GCA_963921405.1. Classification (NCBI taxonomy): domain Eukaryota; kingdom Metazoa; phylum Mollusca; class Gastropoda; order Stylommatophora; family Helicidae; genus Cepaea; species Cepaea hortensis. Next base: position 14,607,478 of record OY992893.1, on the reverse strand, counting down.
GCGCTCTTCTCCTCACATCACCGTAGCAGAAGTAAGTGGTCCTTGCTTCCTGTTTATACCTTTGTTTTTCACTTATAATATAGTAACATATCCATCCATCATGTGCCATGCCGGTAAGCGTGGGCGGTCATGTTCTGCCATCTCACCCGATCACCAGAGTCGTGGATCAGCTCCGTGTTTCTATCTCGACCATGCCACAAGGCCAAGCCATCCAGGTACTTGCTTCTAGGTCTTCCCCTTGGTCTGTTCCCCTCGATCTTACCAGTTGTCACCAAATTCTCCAATCCATTTCTTCTCATAACATGTCCAAAAAATTTTGACTGTCTACGTCTAATTTCTCTAATCAATTTACGATCTTCATTTGTTTCTTGAAGGACTTGTTCATTGGTCTTTCTGGCTGTCCATGGTATTCTTTGCATTTTCCTCAGAAACCACATCTCTACAGCCATCAGATGTTTTTCAGCCTGACTGCTCATTGTCCACGCTTCACATCCATATAAAAGTACAGGTTCAATGTAGCATCTCAACACTCTTTTTCTCGTTTCAATTGACATCTTTTTATTGGTCAATATGTTTTTCATCTTGCTAAAGGCTACTTTTGCCATGGCGATTATTGTTCTAATCTCTTCAAGGCATCTCCCATCAGATGTTATTACTGTTCCGAGATAATTGTACCTGCTCACTTGTTGAAGAATATTCCCATTTACTTGTATATTACATTGTGGTATTTCGTCCTTCCTAGTGACGACCATAATCTGTGTCTTTTTACAATTTAATTCTAACCCTAGTTGTTCACTGTGTGTAACAATCGCATCTACTAAATTTTGCAGGTCCTGTTCATTGTCTGCAATCAAGACTGTATCATCTGCATATCTAATGTTATTGATGCATCGTCCCCCAATGTTGATTCCTTCCATATCTTCAATATTTCTGAAAATACTTTCACTGTACAGGGAAAACAGATCTGGAGACATTACACATCCCTTTCTCACACCCCTTTTAATAGGCTGATATTGGCTTACTTCATTATCAACTCGTATGGCAGCTTGTTCTTTCCAATATATGCTTTTTACAAGTCTAAGATCTTTTCCATCAATTTGTAGATCTTCAAGCATCCTTATCATGTTGACATGTCTCACTTTATCAAAAGCCTTTGTGTAGTCAATAAAGCAAAGGTGTAGATCTTTGTTTACGTCTATAGAACGTTCGATTATGTTTCTCAGTATATACACAGCATTTACTGTACCCTTGCCTTCCACAAACCCACATTGTTCTTCTCCTATTTCAGGTTGTATTTTCCTCCTAACTCTTTGCATGATAATTCTTAGCAAAATCTTTGTGATGTGACTCATTATACTAATTGTTCGATGTTGATCACATTCCAAGGCTCCTGATTTCTTTGGGATTGCAATAAATACAGAATTACATAACTCCTGAGGTATATTTCCAGTATCATATATTGTATTAAGCAGACTGGTAACTTGATCTATTCCATATTCTTCTACAGCATTAATCATTTCTGTTGTGACGCTGTCTGAACCGGGGGTCCTGCCAGATTTCATATGGTTAAGAGCATTCTGAACCTTCATCTTCAAAATTGCTGGTCCTTCATTATTATTTTGAACATCATACTGTTCGTCTCTGTTATCGGCATACAGGTTTTTCACGTAATCTGACCATTCATGTAATATCTGATCTTTTTCTATTATGACTCTTCCATCTTTTGTCTTTAGGCAGCCTGCTGATGTACGTGTTCTTTGATTAGTAAGCTCCTGAATTCTTTTGTGCATTAGTTTCGCATTGTTACTGTTGTGTTGTTTTTCAATTTCTCTGCAATTTTTCTCAAGCCATGTTTCTTTTGCCTCCTTACATAAGGTTCTCACTTTTCTGTGAATTTCTTCATATTTGGCAGGATTATTTTTGTTCTGTCTTCTTGTTTCCATTAGTTGTAAAATTTCTTCAGTCATCCATGTCTTACGGCCCACTTTCTTTACTTTTGAAATAGTTTTTTCTGCTGCGCAACTGATTGAATTCTTCATCGTTTCCCATTGATCATCTACATCTTGAAACAGGATCTCTAGATCAGACAATATATCAAATTTGTTCTTTACTTCTATGTTAAAATTATCTTGTATTTCTTTGTCAGTTTTCAAATAGCACAAGTCATATTTAGGTTTCCTGCTGTATACTTGACTTTCTTTAACTTTACCCTCAATGTGCCTGTAATTAATCTGTGATCACTGTAACAGTCTGCATTTGGAACTGTTTTTACGACTGTTAACGCATTTCGAAACCTTTTGCTAATCAGGATGTAATCTATCTGGTTTTTAATCCTGCTGTCTGGACTCCTCCATGTCCATAATCTTCTAGGATGCTGTTTAAACCAGGTGTTTCCTACAATCATTTCTTGTTCTTTTGCCCATTCTACAAGTCTGTATCCTCTTTCATTTCTCTCTCCCAAACCATGGTTGCCTACACTGCATCCATCGCCTTGCTGTCCTATTTTTGCGTTGAAATCACCCATTATGATATTTATTTCTGATTTTTTTGCAGTTCTTCAAAGCAGACTCCACGTCATTATAAAATTCCTCTATGCTTTCTTCACTGCTTTCACTTGTTGGGGCATATACTTGAATGACATTTATTTTAAAAGGTCTTCCGTTTAATTTTACTAATAGGACTCTGTCTGACACAGCATGATATCCTTTGACAGAATTTGATGTTTGCTTATCTAATATAATGGCTACACCTCTTTGCTGTTCTTCTCCCCCAGAGTAAATAATCTTACAATCCTCTCCAGTCCTTATCCCTGCTCCTTTCCATCTCGTTTCCGATATTCCTAATAACATATAAAGGCAGGAAATCAGACCCTTTCCAAATAACATCTGGCTTGAAACAGGGTGATGCACTATCGCCGCTACTCTTCAATCTGGCTCTAGAGAAAGTTGTAAGGAAGGTAAAGGAGGAATGTGATATTGGAGGAACATCCAAGCTGCTTGGTTATGCAGATGATATAAATATTATAGGGCAAAGTGAACAAAAGACATTGGAAATATTGACTCACTTAAAGGAAAAAGTCCAACAGATGGGGCTGGTTACCAACCAAGATAAGACAGAATATATGGTAATTTCAAGAAAGGGAATGGCTAAAAACTCTGGCCACATACAAATAGATAATATGACCATTAAAAGAACGGAAACATACAAATACCTGTGTACAATCTTTAACTGCTCCAACATCATAAGGGAAGAAATACAATCTAGAATCAACTCTGGAAATAAGATATACTATGCACTACAACATCTACTAAAATCAAATGCGTTATCTCGTAACATCAAAATCACAATATACAAAACACTGATCAGACCAGTTGTGCTGTATGGCTCTGAAACCTGGAGTACAACGAAAGGAGACGAAGCCTTGTTACAAACCTTTGAGAACAAATTTTAAGACGCATCTTTGGACCCATTAGGGATACACAAAGTGGAGAGTGGAAAAGAAGAAGTAACAAAGACATTTATGATCTGTTTAAGTCCCCGCTAATCACCGTTATCATGAAGGCTAATAGACTACAATGGCTGGGGCATATAGAAAGAATGGAAGATCATAGGGAAACAAAACTCGCTTACACTCAGGAAATAAATGACCGTAGACCCTGAGGTAGACCAAGAAGACGGTGGAGAGATAATACATATACAAACCTACAACACTTGGAATCAACGACTGGCAAGAGAAGGTCCACCAGTATCTGCAGCAAAGAACCTCAATGGCCCGGAACGCTAAAGAAGAAGAAGAAGTCAGCTCTAGCATTTGTTGTTTGTTTTTAATTCCTGAACAAGTTTACGTTCAGGATTTGCCAATGCTTTCTGAACTACCAGCACTCATACCATTATATAGAAACCAACGCAAGGCGGTCTGCTTCAAGATCGCCCACAGCTGTCTTTGTATGCTTATATATCCAAATTGTCTGCGGTTGTATGCTCCTATCCGTAGCTTATGACACATTAGTTTTATAAGATGTCTGAACAGCTTAGTGTATTGTCCGTCGATGATATGTAGAGTTGATGTTAACCTTTTATATTTCACATGTTGTTTCACATCTTGTCTCTTTTGAAGGAACAAGTCGTTTTTCTCAGTCATTTTATTTCCTTGTGTCAAATTTATGAATTTATACTCCTACTCTATTCCAATGGTGACATGAACTTATTTTGTATTATATTATTATGTTTATCTCTGAGAGACCCAATCACAATTCCTACTTGACAGCTGTGTGAAGAGGAGAGTGAGAGCGCTGTAGCACAGTTCCCACTAAGATAGCAATTCGATAATGCTCAGAGAGAAACGTCTATACCTTAACCTCGCGTCGATTGATGCACGATATTGTCAGACCATTTCCAGTGACTCCACAGGGTCATCTTTGGAGCTGCGGAGTTTGTGCTGTGAGTAATGCTCTAGACCAACGTCACGTCTCTCTGTGGGGAGAGACCCAGCATGTGGTAAAATCCGGTGCAACGAAATCGACCCTCACGACTTGAGTACTGCAGTACCTTTGTACTGTGTCAGGGCCTAAAAAAACATGAACACCAGTGCACCGAATACCAAACCCAACCAGTCACCCATCTCTGTCACCTCGTTTCCTTCTGATCTTTATCCTATTTAGTTCACACCCCACAGGTTTAGAAGAGTTGGTATGATCAGCATACACTATCAAAACACGAAATAAATAACTTCTGAAAACAGTAATGTAAGTAAAGAATCCGTGTATTCGTCATAAGACCCATTTTATAGACCAGTCGTCTCATGGTGGCTGCTGTGGTATGTATCTTTATTTCCCAAGACACGTCTTGGTACACATCTGAGATTGGGTATACACCGGTTCCGTGGTGAAATAGTTACGAGTGCAGTTCGTAATCCCGAATACCGATTTCGAAACACATCTGCTGGTAACTTGCAAGCAGGCCGCCTTGCATAGGTTCCTATACAATGCTATGAGTGTTGGTCGTTCAGAAAGACTACTTAACGTGAACTTGCCAAGAAATCACAAACAGCCATACGAAAACAAAAACAAAAGAAAACAAAATTAAGCTGGGGTTGACTGTCACATCCTGTAAAGCAAGTGTAACTAACTTAACTACCTTGATGCTCAGGTCCCTTTAAACAATCCGAATCTGCCACTATGTGGATCGAACCCATGCCCACAATATGGACAGACGAAGGTCTAGACACTACACTACAGCGGCTCTTCTTATGTCAATAGACATGGATATGTTCTACCGAATGTTCTTTATAAAAGTGAATATCGCCATGTTTTGATTGATTCACCTAGAGCATTCTCTAACAGCTGACACAAGATGACAGAAGGAATTGGTGACCATAGCTAAGACTGAAGAACTTGTATGTGAAATTTGAAAAAAAAGGGCTCAACAGCCTGGAAGGAAAAGGCTTCTGTGCGTATTCCATGGAGATTCACTGCAAGGAATCAAGGCTAACTCGATAAAAGGTGACTACTTGTGCAAGGGAAGGAGAAAATAAACTATAGAAAGAAATGCCAGACTGCGATGATGGATGCATTGAGACGGTGGCATGGATAAATATCATCAATATGTTTGATCCAGAGCACCAAAGATCGAGTTCTGTGGAGTGTCACGAGCGCCTACGCCAGCTGGCAGGGTACACGATGACGATAATCTTTCTTCTCATAATGTGGCCATAACTGTTAACTCTCCGACTTACACAATACGTGGTCCTTCACCTCACATTGATTACTATATGTGAGAATCTAAAGAAATGACCTCTCTCTGAAAGAAAATGATACACCCATGTGAAACATAACACTATATACCTGCCAGATCAGTCCCGTGCTGTCACGTCAGATATAACCACCATCAAAGTTCCGTACCTAGAAGAGTGACGTTGACCGAGTCCTTGAACCCTTGCTTGACAAAACACATGATGTTGATGATGTTGGTGACGGTTCCGACCACATCTATCAGTTCACAGATGACTGAAAAGTTCAATACCTGGAGAATGACTCGAACGTAATCGCTGACGTAACCGTAGTCACGTGACTGGGAGATGTCAGAAAGTGGCGCCAGTTCTGTAAATGATCGATTTCTAAACGCCTTTGCCATGACAGCCATACTTGTTGGTTTAGTGGTGTGGGAATTAGCTTGTGTAGCTATTACAGTATGTATATCCTTATGATCACTTCGGAAAATCCATGCTTAGAGCTGGCGATTCTGTAAAAAAAAAAAAAAAGAATAGAATAGAACATTAACATGTATATCACCATCATCATGTTCCATCCCGATACACGTGGGTGGCCGTAGCTCGTCAACTGACATTTATATATCGATGAATATAAGATATATAAACATTTGGAAAATTATCAAAATTATCCGGAACACATTCTATGAGACGGGGTCGACCCCAGAACTGTACTGATTGGAAACAGATAACCTCGCCTCTGGTGGGAATCGAACTCAGACCACTGTTTGTCAGGCATATGCACTAACCGCTACGCCACAGTGGTTTCGAAAAGGATAAGATTGCAAATACAACAGGCAACGGTCGATATGTAATAGATATTCATTAAATATTCGGTAAACGTGAAGATCATATTCATTTGTCAGCATTATCTTTTCTGTCAGGCATCGTCATTATCTTATCATCCTCATCATTATAGTCATAATTGCTTGTCTTCGTTGTCATCATTATCATCACCACCACCATTCTCATCATCATTGTCTTAATAATCAATCAATCAATCAATCAGTCATGTGCCATGCCGGAAAGCGTGAGCGGTCATGACTCGCCATTTCACTCGATCACCAGAGTCGTAGATCAGGTCAGAGTTCCTGTCTCGTCCATGCCATGTGGCCAAGCCATCCAGGTATTTACCTCTCGGTCTTCCCCTTGGTATGTTCCCTTCGATCTTGCCAGTTGTCACTAAGTTCTCTAATTCATTTCTTCTCATAACATGTCCAAAAAATGTTGACTGTCTACGTATAATTTCTCTAATCAATTTATTATTGTCATTTGTCTCCTGTAGTACTTGGTCATTGGTTTTTCTGTCTGTCCATGGTATTCTTTGCATTTTCCTCAGAAACCACATATCTACAGCCATCAGTTGTTTTTCAGCTTGACTGCACATTGTTCACATCCATACAAAAGAACAGGCTCTATGTATCCCCTCAACACTCTTTTTCTCGTTTCAATTGACATCTTGTTCTTGGTCAGATTGTTTTTCATCTTGCTAAAGGCTACTCTTGCCATGGCGATTCTTGTTCTAATCTCTTCAAGGCATCTCCCATCAGATGTTATGACTGTTCTGAGATAATTGTACCGAGTCACTTGTTGAAGAATATTCAAATTTACTTGTATATTACATTGTGGTACTTCGTTCTTCCTAGTGACGACCATAATCTGTGTCTTTTACAATTTAATTCTAACCCTAGTTGTTCACTGTGTACAACAACCGCATCTACTAATTGTTGCAGATCCTGCTCATTGTCTGCAATCAATACTGTATCATCTGCATATCTAATGTTATTGATATTTCGTCCTCCAATGCTGATTCCATTTATATCTTCTACATTTCTGAAAATATTTTCACGGTATAGGGAAAAAAGATCTGGAGACATTACACATCCCTGTCTAACACCTCTCTTAATAGGCTGATATTGTCCCACTTCATTATCAATCCTTATAGCATTATTGTTTCCAATATATGTTTTTTTATAAGTCTAATGTCTTTCCCATCAATGTCTAGATCTGCAAGCATATCCACCATGTTGACATGTCTAAATCTATCGAAAGCCTTTGTGTAGTCAATAAAGCAAAGATGTATATCCTTGTTTACTTCTATAGGACGTTCAATAACTGATCGCAGCATATACACAACATTTACTGTACCCTTTCCTTCTACAAACCCACATTGTTCTTCCCCTATTTCAGGTTGTATTTTCTTCCTCACTCTTTGCATGATAATTCGTAGCTACATCTTTGTGATGTGTCTCATTATACTAATTGTTCTATGTTGATCATATTCCAAGGCTCCTGATTTCTTTGGGATTGCAATAAATACAGAGTTACATAATTCGGTAACATGGCGACGAAGTGACGCGTTTATTCTTCGGGAGACACTGTTTAGTGTTTTCCTGTGGATTATGTGGTGTTATTTTGTATTCGTTTATTGGAAGTGTTCAAAAGAAGCCACGGAAGGCAGGTGGTGGATGAAATTTTGAGGGCAGCCGACAGATATTTGTTGGTTATTGTCTCACGTTTCGCGACGGCAGGCAAAGGATCTCTTTCACGAGGCATGGATGCGGTCATCCGGTCAGTATGGTCACTGCCATAGATGAAAGCAACGACAAACTACCTCTTTAAAAGTGCCTAGTTCATTATGATTCGCCTAAAGACTTAATAATCATCTTCATCTTAATCATTATCGTATCATCCTCCTGCTCCGCCGCCACATCATCATCATTATAACCATTATGGTTGTCATTATCATTATGATCGATATCGTCATCATTGGCATCATTAACATCGCCACCTTCATTCTCATTATTATTATCATTGTCTCTATCTTCATTATCCTCATCAACATTATCAACATGATTATCTTCATCACCATTATCATCATCATCGTTATCGTCATCATCTCCTCATCATCGTTATCACCATCATTGTCTTTATCATCAATCTCATCATTATCATCATCATCATTATCTTCATCAACATCATCATCTTTATTTTCATCATCATTATCCTCTGTATCATGATGATGATTATCACACCAATGCCACTACTTACATTCATTCATTCATTCATTCATTCATTCATTTATTCATTCATTCATTCATTCATTCATTCATGCATGCATTCATTCATTCATTCACTCATTCATTCAGTAGCACGTCTTTTGCAGAACCTCGCTCGCATAACTACCTTCCGGAAAACTTCTAGATCACAAGAAAGATGTCCCGCGTCCGATATATCCATCTGGAGATCTTCTGCCACATCTTACACCCTTCTTCTCTTTAGCCTTCCTATGCATCTCTTCCCGGACATATACCCCTCCATGATTGTTCTCTCCAAACTTTCATAACGTTTCAAGTGACCACAGTATTTAAATCTCTTCTTTGTTGTATCGTCTTTAATAGCCAACCTTCTTCAATATTCAGATCTGGCCGTATGGATGCATTTGTTCTTTTCAGTATGCAAGATATTCTTAGAACCCGTTACAGTCGTGAATTTGTTTACCTACTTCAGAGGTACTCAACATGGACATTCATGTACGCATTTTAGTCTTCGATATACAAGAACCTAAAAAGAAACAGTATTCTTCACATTTGCAATTGCACTGTCGTAAATTCACGATATAAGTAAGTGCAAATCTATATCCCGTATCGTTGATACAAATTACAGTTTAAATTACGTGTAAAACGTGACAATTTACCAAAGTCGAACGCGTCGTAACATTCAGAAATATCAATGCAAGGTCAGACACGGAAATGTCTACATTTGAACTCATCTCCTTATTGGTGTCAGAATTACATATGGAATAATGCGAATGATAATCGTCACATTCTAGTTGTTATTCCGTTGCACTTAAATTTTATGCACAATTGTACGGTTTTCTGTTCCCCGAAGACAGGGAATGGAGTAATTGCTTAATCTATACTAGGTCGTGAAATATGCAAACAGCCTTGTGGCTTTAGCAACTTAGATCATATTTGGCATTACTCTAGAATTATTAGGATTTAAAAAAATTAGAATTATTAGAATTAAATTATTAGAATTATTATTATATATTAGAGGCTGCGTGGTCTCGAGGTATGGTGTCCGCATCGAGTGCTGGAATTTCCGGGTTCAAGTCCCGGTGAGGACCGGGGTTTATTTCACGTGGACTTCTAATAATAAAATGTCCCCTGGTCTCTGGGTAGTGAGATCGGACGCTCGTGTGTATTGTTGCGCACGTAAAAATTCCCTTGGCAGTTGGAAAACGAAAAGTAGTAGCCTAACGGCCCTGCTCGGGAAAAAATTTGAGTTAAAAATCTACCCAAAGTATTTCAGGATCCTCGCCGGTGCTACGGAGTTCGTGCACTGAGCTGAGTTTCTCCAGACTCAGGTTGAGTTAGGAGGAGAACGGAGCTCTTATGGGTTACACCCGTGTGCCGTGATGTTGATCCATCGACTAAACTAAACTAAACTTTAGAATTATTATAAATTTAGTATAGAACGTAAAGCAATACTCGCTGTTGAAACTGACACAGGCTTGCAGAATTCATACATATTTGACAAATACTAGAGAAAGGTTTTACAATGTGAAGTGATTAGTTCTCTTCCTCGCTGATATGCTGTTCCTCAACCAATTTGAGACCATCAAAGTGAGTAGGGCGAATCAAATTCACAGGTATTGATTTTAGATTCATACCTGGGGATTTATTCACCCTATTTGCCCAGTTTACAACCCCGAATATTGACACGATGACCAGGCGTGTGTCAGGCAGCTCAGCGGGCAGCGGAAACGACATCTAGGTCAGTAATGACATAAACGCAGGATTATCAGTGCATATGACTCATGGATAAGACAGTTGCGTATCCTTTGCAGGATGTTGTAAGGAACCCTGACATTTGCTGGCTGCTTGTGGTTTATCAGGCAATTTGGTTCAGTAGTGTATATGCTTCTTAGACACTAGGAATTCAAAACAGTAGATGGGATCGCTCGTTCTTAAATATCCGGTGTGTTGGTGTCGTGGTAGCGGGTTCAAACCCCGACACGGATCAGGCGGACTAAACTGTTGACTTCTCGTCCTTAAATTGGGGAAGTAAATTACAAGTACCTCTGAAATCGGATAGGGTTCGTTTGATGACGAGGGTAACTGGTTATAGGGAAAGCGAATCAGATCGCAAAAATCAGTCCCGTGCACAAGAAGTAGCATGTGGATGGACAACGCTTGATTTCAAAAGCGAGCGAGCTCAAATTGAGCCGGAAAAAAAGTACAACAACAATATATTTTCTTAGAGAGTTTAAACATAGAAGCCACAAACAATAAGTTGCACTATTTATTGCCTGGCAGATGTCGATGTATCTCGTCATTTGTATAGGAACAAGTTATGTATCATATGAACAGTGTATATCATATTCATGCAGTAATAGAGACTATGCGTGTTTTACAATTCAGCCAAACTATAATTCAACTATTTTGAGTTGAGTTGAGTTTAGTTAAGCTTAGTCAAGAACGGGCATCACAGTACTCTAGACATTCCCATAAACGCTCTGTCCTCATCTTCAACAACTAGCGTAAAGTCCCAGTACCAATGGTACCAGTTGCAATCTGATTATGTCTCCGACCCATGTATCCTTGTGGAAGTGAGTGTGGGACAGATCCTCTGGTCACTCCTTCTATGAATTATTTGTTTCTGAACTAGTGGTCTATAATTTACAGCTGTATGTCATACAAGGTTGTATTCAACACTCCTGCTTCAATACAACAATAATCTACTTGTTTCTATCAATGGGTGCATTTTGTTCCAACAGTCTTGAAACTACATTCATTTATTTTTGTTTGTTGTAGCAAGCCATGTCTAGTTTGTCTAAAGGGGTTGGGGATTATATTTTGATGTCATATCTCTCATTATCGTGTTGAATTTGTAAAGAAAACAGTTTTCTAATAGTTGCCCTGTACCGGCTGCTCATTTTGTAATATATGAAGAAATTCATAGACATATTGATAGATTCCATGATATAGGCGATAGAAAAGACAACCCCAAACACATTCTTATAGCGCCCATAGATTGACAGTTCTGCTTCTAAAATCATGGCCAGGAATATAATACAAACTGGCCCGTAGCATGCCACAAAGGCTGAAGACATTACTATAATCATCTTGGACAACATCCGGTCGCGGTTAAACATGGCGTCGGATTGTTTTGGTGCGGTGGATCCTTGGCGCCATCTTGCTTTTTGATGAAGCTTAACAACAAGCACCACCGTGGTAAATATGACAATAAGAAAGGTTAAACAAGGGATTGATACGTTGGTAATTGCGAACATGACGTCCTCAATGATTTTTCGATCACTTGTAGAGTCAATCTGCAGCACGCTCCGATTCACCGACTTGTAAAACTTCCACGAGAAGCGATTGCAGTAGTACATGGGGGTGAGACTGGCGATCAGGATCATGTAGATGCAGACAATTGTCACCTTGACACGTGCCCTGGTTATCATTGTCTTCACCTGCCATACAAAGTGACAATATAAATATACAGATGCATTCATAGTTTAATGAATATACAGTTGTTGGTTAAAGATCAGTTTCATTGCTCACGTATTGCTCCATAAGTGCTTCTGCTACACTTGTATATTCAAAAATGAGAATGACCTCACAGTGCATGAACTCTGTAATTCCTGCGACGATCCAAATGTGTATATCATAATCTCAGTCCTTTGTGTGGGTAGGTTTAACCAATGTTTGAAGCTTAGTCCCAGGTAGCGGTCTATTGGTCATTTTCTTTTCTATATCAAAGGTAGATTGACATTTGAGCATGCATAAATTTCACATGAGTCCTCAGAGTTTATCGCCATTATCTAAGAAGACTAGACGTCCAATACGCTATTCTACTTACAAAGGTGGTTGGAAGGTGCGAAGGGGAGGGAACGGGGGGGGGGGGGGGGTAGATTCTCTTTTTATTTTAAACAAACATCTATAGAATTCAGTTCATGAGACGAACCATGTCTGAAGGAGTAGAGATAGAATTCAATCTGGCCATGTGCGATTGCCGTCTCCCTGGTCTAGGGGTTACACAACTTTCTCCGTAATCCCGTATACTCTAGTGAGTAACGTGATGTGAGCGAGAATCGGTAGCGGTTCTCTCCGCGTCGGTAACTTACGGGGTATGTGAGCCGGTCGCTCGGAAAGCAATGGCAAACTACTGAGCGTAATCTTGCCAAGAAATCAACAATCAGCTGGAAAATGCTGATGTTGACAGCGATGTCATGTAAAGGGTATGCGAACAAAACATAAAACAAAAACATGTGGAATTGAGACCGTTATGGTTCTAGAGGGCAAATGGGAGTAACAGTGATGTGTGGTTGGTTGGCTGGTTAATTTGTTGATTGTTTGGTTAGTTGGTTTGTTGGATGATTGTTTGGCTGGTTGATTGGTTGGTTAATTGGTTAGTTGGTTTGTTTGACGATGGGAGGGCAAATGGAAGTAACAGTGATGTGTGGTTGGTTGGCTGGTTTATTGGTTAATAGGCTGGTTATTTGGTTAGTTGGTTTGTTGAATGATTCTTTGGCTGGTTGATTGGGTGATTGCTAAGTTGATGATTAGTTGGTTTGTAGGATGATTGGTTGGTTGGTTGATTGGTTAGTTAAGTGTTATTTGGTTTGTTTGATGATTGGTTGGTTGGGTGATTGGTAAGTTGATAGCTATAGTGTTCCCCCTCCCCCCTCAATATAAAATTCAATATCTCAGTAACCAACAGAGGGAAAATGATGAGATTTAGCATATAACCTTATCATTATGTCCACCCAACAAAAAAATTTTGTTCTGGAGATTGTACAGCAGATTTCAATGTTTTTGTTTATATGCGGTATATAATTTACGGTTCCGGCATTAATACCATCATTAAAAAGTATTACAGCTTCAGCAAGAAACACCCCCGAACTTTTTGAAATTGTCTCGCGGTTTTCGTTTTGGCACAAACAGCGCGAAGTTAAATGGTATTGTTCAGAGGTGTTTCACATGGGGGGTTCTTTCGTGAAACGTGATTATATAAATAAACTAGCTGACTCGGCCCGGTTTCGCCCAGCTCCTGGCGGGGATCTATCTATCTATCTATCTATCTATCTATCTATCTATCTATCTATCTATCTATCTATCTATCTATCTATCTATCTATCTATCTATCTATCTATCTATCTATCTATCTATCTATCTATCTATCTATCTATCTATCTATCTATCTATCTATCTATCTATCTATCTATCTATCTATCTATCTATCTATCTATCTATCTATCTATCTATCTATCTATCTATCTATCTATCTATCTATCTATCTATCTATCTATCTATCTATCTATCTATCTATCTATCTATCTATCTATCTATCTATCTATCTATCTATCTATCTATCTATCTATCTATCTATCTATCTATCTATCTATCTATCTATCTATCTATCTATCTATCTATCTATCTATCTATCTATCTATCTATCTATCTATCTATCTATCTATCTATCTATCTATCTATCTATCTATCTATCTATCTATCTATCTATCTATCTATCTATCTATCTATCTATCTATCTATCTATCTATCTATCTATCTATCTATCTATCTATCTATCTATCTATCTATCTATCTATCTATCTATCTATCTATCTATCTATCTATCTATCTATCTATCTATCTATCTATCTATCTATCTATCTATCTATCTATCTACCTACCTACCTACCTACCTACCTACCTACCTACCTACCTACCTACCTACCTACCTACCTACCTACCTACCTACCTACCTACCTACCTACCTACCTACCTACCTACCTACCTACCTACCTACCTACCTACCTACCTACCTACCTACCTACCTACCTACCTACCTACCAATCTATCTATCTATCTATCTATCTATCTATCTATCTATCTATCTATCTATCTAATCTATCTATCTATCTATCTATCTATCTATCTATCTATCTATCTATCTATCTATCTGTCTTTCTGTCTGTCTGTCTGTCTCTCTGGTCTATCTGTCTGTCTGTCTGTCTGTCTGTCTGTCTGTCAACCAGTCCGCGCTATTTAATATTGATAAAAGTTACTGGAAAAAATGTGAGGACCATGTGTTGAAAGAGGAAGAGGACTATTGGAGAAAGGATGGATTGAATTTTATGCAACCGAGAGCAATCATCAACCTACTGGAATCGTCAGACACAGATTAAGGTCTGAGCAGATCGCAGACCTTAATCTACGTGCACACTTACTGGGATATTTTGCTCCAACTATTCAGACGAATTGCAGGCCCTAAACATTACAGCATCAGCATAATGTCAATGGCAACAGTTTGTATTCCACAGTGATGAATTTTCAATTCCGCAAGCCCTCAGCGGTGACAAACAACTGTATTGAAGAAAGAAAAAAAACACGCACACACACTAAACGCATTGAATACCAACAGAAGAGTAATATTGCGGTGAAAACTGACATATTGTGGCATAACAAGAAACGTGAGAGCAAACACGTTGTCAAATTAGGGGACAACACACGTGCATACGAATCAATCTATAAACTTAAATGAAAAGAGGACCAACATCTTAGTCGTTAAGAAGAAAGCCCACTACAGAGACACTGACAACTATTTTCATAGTGCAAAACAAGTAATCATGTTCCGTCTCTGAACAGTAAACAGCAGAGTAGACAGTCTTTCACGAAGACTCAAAGCGGGTCTGTCACCCATGTGTACGTGTGAACAAACTACACAGACAGCTGAACAGATCCTTAAAAATGGAAACATGATGACTAAATTGCGGTATCATTTCTGGTCACTCCATACGCACATTAACGCACAGCTATTTGGAAGCTTTCATGAACTCAATATAAAAAGCTAACATGAATACTTGTGTACACTTTATTAACCAGCAGCTGAAGAAACAAGAAGGAAATGAAAAATAAGGTAAGAAATATATTCCTTCTACTTTCCTGTTAATTTACAAATTATTTACCCCGTGCCTCTGTAAATTCTCTGTCTTTACTAATATTACACATTGCACCCCTCTCGGGATTCTCCGTG
Organism: Cepaea hortensis; assembly: GCA_963921405.1. Classification (NCBI taxonomy): domain Eukaryota; kingdom Metazoa; phylum Mollusca; class Gastropoda; order Stylommatophora; family Helicidae; genus Cepaea; species Cepaea hortensis. The sequence goes on along the minus strand of OY992893.1, from coordinate 14,591,664 downwards.
GTGAAGTGGTCAAGCCGTCTGACTCGGGCTCCGAAGGTTGTATGTTAGATTCCGGGCCGCGTCCTTCATTTCACTAGTGCATTTTTTCGGAGACTCCCGAGGGTCGTCGCTGGAGCTACGGAGTTCGTGCTTTGTGCTACGCTTTCCGCGCTGCGGAAAGAAACTGAGCCATATGGGATAAAAACCCGGTGCAATGCAGCCGACCCTGTCGTCTTTTAAGCTACTTCTTTCATTGCACCCACTCCCATACGAATCCGGATACGCCTTTGTGTGTCATCTGAATTGGCGGGTCTCCCATTACTGTAAACATAAATTTGTTAGCGAGAAATCACTAGTTGTTCAGCAAAACATGAAAGGAATGTCACCGCTTTCGATGATTTAAGTTGTTTTTGGACCTATCAAAGACATATTCCTTTGGTGGGGGTAAATATAAGACGGCTGGAAAAATTTCATAACGATGCAACAGACAATTTTCAAAATAATTGATCGTGAATGAAGGCATTCTTTTCGGGACATACTATAGTTGGTTTGTATGATGAATGGTTGGTTGGTTGATTGGTTACTTGATTGTTTGGATGATTGGTTGATTAGTTAGTTGGTTGGTTGATGGGTTCTTAATCCTCTGGAAGAGCTTCACCTCAGATGTACAGATGTTCAGGTGGTCTAAGCTCTGAAATGGGGTTGCCTCAATCGGAGAGAGGTTGGTGTGCATTTGTTTCTCACGACCAGGTAACAAAGCACCAAGCCCACGGATCTGTGTGACTCTCTGTCCTCTCCCCAAGCTCAGAAACTAGCGGAATGTGCAATAATGGTAATGGATGTGTCATCTGTGGATAGCAAGTAACGATGCCATGATTCATTATAATCTACTATTAGGCATTGGTTGGTAATGATTTTTTCACAGGTTTCAGGCATTTCATTGGCAACAGACTCCAACCCAGGGGAAGTGGAGAGCGACAATAAAATCATTTGGGAATGTATTCACACATACATGACTGCGAATCATTGACAATTAGTGAGACATAGAACAAATCCCCTCAGGATTTTTTGATATGGTTTTATGGAAGAATGCAGAAAATTCACCAGAAAGCCAAAAAGGAGCAATCTGCACATTTTAAGGGAGGCTAAGTCGCAGAAACAGGCAATTTTCGTTTTGTGCCTACATTATGAGAAGACAAAGTCTGAAACAAGTTGTGACAACTAGAAAGATTTGTGGGCAGAGAGATAGAGGAAGCCACAGATAAAATATTCTAGATATCCATGTGTCATGGCACGGAATGGAGTCAGCACATAAACTCATACATACCGTAAGAGAACTCAAGAAGTGGAGATGAATATCGCCTACCCCCGTCAGTAAGGCACTTGATTATGATGATGCTTTAGAAACTAACATAGTTTCTCAACAATGTAAGCCGTAACGTGTATATTAGTTATATATATATATATATATATATATATATATATATATATATATATATATATATATATATATATATATATATATATAGGAAAGACCAACGCGTAACACTCAGAGTGAGCTAAGGCAAGCTAGGAAGGATGTGCAAAAGGCTGCCAGGCAGTGTGCAAATAATTATTGGATCAAGTTATGTGAGTCCATTCAAATCGCAAGTGATAAGGGAGACGTAAGAAGCATGTATGAAGGAATAAAGAAAGCCTGTGGTCCAGTGATCAAAAGAAGTGCACCATTGAAAACCTTGACTGGAGAAGTCATCACTGATAAGAAACAGCAGATGGACAGATGGGTAGAGCACTATTTGGAGCTTTACTCAAGTGAGACCAAACTAGCGGAAGATGCCCTCAACGCCATAGAGGCTCTACCAACTCTTGACCATCTGGACACACTTCCCACCATAACAGAAGTTAAATGTGCTATAAATGAACTTGCATCTGGCAAGGCTCCAGGTAAGGATGGGATTCCAATAGAGGTTATCAGGAGTGGGCAAGACACACTCACTATACAGATCCACCAGCTAATAGAGCTATGCTGGCGTGAAGGACAAGTCCCACAGGATTTCAAAGATTCAAGCATCATAACACTGTAAAAGAACAAGGGCGATCGGAGCGACTGCAACAACTATAGGGGTATCTCACTTCTGTGTATTGTTGGAAAAGTATTTGCCAGAATTGTTCTGCGCAGACTTCAAGTCCTAGGAGATCAAGTCTACCCCGAATCACAGTGTGGCTTTCGACAGAACCGGTCTACCACTGATATGATATTCTCATTGCGACAAATCCAAGAAAAATGCCGTGAACAGAATCAACCACTGTTTATTGCCTTCATCGACCTCACAAAGGCATTTGATTTGGTCAGTCGTGAGGGTCTGTTCAAGGCACTAAAGAAGATTGGCTGCCCACCAACTCTTCTGTCCATTGTGGAATCGTTTCACACAGGCATGAAAGGTATAATCAAGTTTGATGGTGCAACTTCTGAAGAATTTGAAATTAAGAGTGGAGTTAAGCAAGGTTCCCACCCTCTTTGGAATATACATTTCACTTCTACTGAAATATGCATTTCGTGATCAGGATGGTGGTATATACATTCACTCACGCTCAGATGGCGGCCTCTACAATGCTCAGAGATTGAAGGCTAAGACCAAAATTAGGAGGGTACTGATCAGAGAGTTGCTTTTTGCAGATGATGCTGCAGTTACGACCCACTCTGAGGAAGAATTGCAATGTCTACTATCTGCATTCTCCAATGCTTGTTCTGAATTTGGTTTAACAATTAGCAAAAAGAAGACACAGATTATGTCACAAGGTGCACATGGGGTACCATCAATCTTTACTGACGACGCCGAACTAGAGATAGTAGACCATTTTACATATCTAGGATCAGCGGTAAATAGCAAATTATCCCTAGATCAGGAAATCAACATCCGGATTGGTAAGGCAGCAACAACAATGAACAGGTTAAGAAAAAGAGTCTGGGAGAACAGGAAGCTTACTGCCAAAACAAAAGTCCTTGTCTATCAAGCCTGTGTCCTTAGTACTCTTCTCTATAGCAGTGAAACCTGGACAACTTACTCACACCAAGAGAACAATTTAAACAGCTTTCATATGCGGTGTCTGCGAAGAATTCTTGGTATTAAGTGGCAAGACAAAATCACAAATACTGAAGTATTGGAAAGATCAGGTTGTGTGACAGTTTATTCCATGCTCAGTCTTCGTAGACTTAGATGGATAGGACATCTTAGGAGGATGGATGATGGTAGAATACCAAAGGATATCTTTTTTGGTGAATTACAGATGGGTAAGAGATCTCAGGGTCGGCCTCTACTACGATACAAAGATGTGTGTAAGGGGGACATGATTGATACAGGCATTGATAATGCACATTGGGAGCAAGTCGCCGCTGAACGTGTTGCATGGAGGGCAAATATCAGAAATGGAATAAAGTCAAAGGAGAAAATTATTGCAGAAAAGTCACACACCAAGCGTTTGAGACGTAAGATAGTGCATGATGGTGGAAATGACCACGTGTTCACATGCACCCACTGTGAACGGACATTTACAGCGCAAATTGGCCTTATCAGTCACACTCGCTACCGCCATAGTTAAAAGTTATTATGCCTTTTTAAAGCACAAACTATCGTCTGTCAAGACGGCAAGGTGCCAATGATGAATGATGATATATATATATATATATATATATATATATATATATATATATAAATATATATATATATATATATATATATATATATATATATAAGTTAGTTTAATGTGATTTAAGACAGTCGCCGTCAACCCCAGTATTAATTGATTGTTTGTGTTTTATTTGGCAGTGTTAGGTTGAGTAATTTTCCATTGCTTTCTGGGCGATCGACGCCTCGTGCAGTTTAAATCAACTCACCGCCTCACCTTTAGAGATATTAACAAAAGGGCTGCAACTCCAGCCCAATGGATAGAAGAGAGTCACTCAAGGCCCGAGTCATCTAGAGCCTTCTAGAAGGACTGGTCATTGAGTCCAGGGTTCCGTGGACACTGATGTGGCCCGCCTATTGCGGGGTCCACGAGGAACTCGGACAGAGTTACCACCCGTGTCGGATTGGGACACGTGTAGACCGGCAGAGGACAGACGAACTTCAGAGAGGCAACAGGGCCTGCCTTAGAGGGACTCAATAGATATCAATAGATATATATATACATAGGCTAGATAGTTTGCTAGATTGTTGTATGATAACTATATATTGATGTTGACTATCTGTGATATGTAATATAGCGCGGGATTGTTAACCCACTGCGCCAACGCACTGTATATTGAAATACAATAAATGTTCGATATCATAGCGAACGGAGTTATTGTTGCCTGTGTGAACCCGAGCTCAGATACCTAGATAGGAGCAAGATGATGACAGGCTTTTTGGGGGCTAGTTTTCCGGTTTTGGCATAAAATCAAATGTTACAAAACTATTAATTGCCATGTAAAATCACTAAATGAATTATATCACATTGATGTTTGTACCACAAATTGTTAACTTTACAAATTTAAAAGATTAGTAGCTATCTAGCAATAAAATAGAGTTAATCTGAGTCCCTCAGCAGTGTCTCAGCAGTGTCTCAGCAGTGTCTCTCATTATTGTGATTATTGTAAACTATTTTTGACATGACTGTGACATTTTTTGACTGTTACTAATGTTTTCTCACTCTACGAGCAGATTGTTCCGCAAATAGTGGCGCGTGCAACCTATGTAACCTTTCCAACAGTGGCGAGAGTACAAGACAACATCGGAGAGTTCTGGGATTAAAAGCTAAGTTTCATATCATACCCATTGCAACTCTAAGCTGTACTTCTCACCATCCATCAATGTATCATTTTGTTTCACATTGATTTGTTTGCATATTCATGACCTTGTTACCAACATAACCTTGCATTTTGATTTACACCTTTAATAAGTAAGGGAGATAACGAAATTTTCTACTCCCCATTTTTTCTAAGGGATTTAACTTCATAAACAGTACCAACAAGTAAACCACAAAATGTCTAGCTTAGATAAATGCATTGAGCAAGGAATAAAATTAGGTTATAAAGAAGAGAAACTGTCAGAATGGGCACAGAAAACGCACGCAGAAAACATTGCCCGTGAAGAAAGAGCGATTGAACGAGAGGAAAAACAAAGGCAAATGGAGGCAGAAGAAAAGAAAATGAAAATGCAGGCAGAAGAAAAGAAATTGCAAATGGAGGCAGAAGAAAAGAAAAGACACATTGAGGCGGAGGAAAAAAAGATACTGATGCAACTACAAGCTGAAGAGAAAAAAAATGCAACTGCAGGCTCAAGAAAAACAGCTGGAGCTTGAGGCGGCGGCCAAACAAGCCCAATTGAATGCCGATACACAAATAAAACTAAAACAGATGGAGATTGAGTCGAACGCAGAAATATCTGTGAATAAGCTAAAAAGCAAAGAAGAGGAACAGAAATATAACAAGTATAAAGGCCTCGTAAAGGCGTTCTGCTCAGGAGATTCCATCAGCGCCTACTTGGAAAATTTTGAGTGTTTAATGTCCTACCATAAGATCATAAAATCAGATTGGGCATTCATTTTAATGAGAAACTTAGCTCTTGAACCTTTAAAAGTAATAGAGACAGTGCCACAGGAGATGCGAAAAGACTATGACTATTTAAAACAACGCATTCTCCAACATTTTTCTTTAGATACTGCAGGTTACCAACAACAATTTGCCAAATTATCTCCACAACCAAACCAAACCTTTATAGATTATGTCAGTACAGTCCAAGACGTGTGTACAAAGTGGATTAACTCGGCTAAAACTAACAACAGCCATGACAAACTTAAGGAGCTCATTATTATAGACAAAATAGTTAGCACCATCCCTACACCTTTTGCCAAGTTCTTAAAACCAATGGACTGTAAAAGTATTCAGGAAATCGAGTCCAAGGGGAATGCATTTTTCACAGCAAATAGAGACATTTTTCAGCTAAACATAAGTCACAACGATACAGCAGCAGCAATAGTGAACACCAAATACTCAAAACAAACAGAGAGTAAATTTAAACAGCGCTCAAATGTCAGTAAACTAGTTAAATGCCAATATTGCGGTTTGAATCACGACAGTTACTTGATGTGCGACAAATCGCCTAACTATCCTCACCACCTCAAAATTATGGTGGAAAAGCAGAAGACTAAGCGCAATGCTTACCAGAGAGCAGTCAAATGTTTTATTTGCCGGAGCTTCTGTGATGGCCGAAAGTTATTGAAACAGGCCAATGCTGCACTAGTGGAAACGTCGTCAGACGAAGAGATTGAATCACTGAATGAGTGTGATAATCAAAACGACAATGTAAGTGAGCTTGGAAATGCTGTACAAATTATTGACACCATTACAGACAGTAATTGTAACAATTGTACGAAGTTCCAACTTGACACAACATTACTATGTGGCCACACTAACCCTATTTCAAATGAAACAGCCAACGCTGCTTTGTCCTCTACAGGCAAGCTAATTTTTTCAACAGGGTTTGTAAATAACAAAAAGTGCACATTAATTCGGGATTCCGGCGCAACGCTCTGTGGGATTAAGAAAACATTAATAGACACTAAAGACTACACAGACAAACATGTGACTTGTCGCACATTCTCAGGCACTATAGAGAAATACCCCCTTGCTCTGGTCGAAATTCGAACACCGTTCATATCAGGACAAGTATTGTGCGCTATCCTTGAAAATCCAGTCGCGGATATTATACTTGGGAACTTGCCCAACATAAAACCATGCTCTGAAAAGGAAATCAGAGCTTGGGAGCACAAAAACGGTATCCACCACCCAAACAGCGATTCTAAGGAGAAACACCATTCATGCTTGTCTCAATCTGCCAAAAGACCAAGGGAGACAACCACTGAGGTAATTCAGAAAGAATTCACCGAGGTGTACAATGCAGGGGCGGTCGAATCTATGAGTGATACGACCAAATTAAAACCTCGAATTGAGGATGATACCGATCTACCAAATACCAAGCCTGTAGATGTGCAACAAAACACACAACACACAAATACAATAACACGACAGACAACCCATAAAACCAACACCGACCAACTGCAGGAATCATTAGAAATAATAGCACCAAACTTAACCAACACCAATTTTGCAAATGAACAGACGCAACGAACTGGTGACAGAGACGAAACGACAATTTCCCAACGGAATGACACCTCGACAAATGAAGCATCGTTAACGACACACGCTTACGACGACAAAAACGACGAAGACATATGGACATTACCGACAATCTGTGATATCGACAACGACAACGAATTTGACGACATATTGACAAGAATTGATCTCGACGACGACGACAATGACATTGAGGACAATTTACAAACAGTAGAATCTGTGATAAATCAGACAGACGTAGACAATACTGAAATCCCTGTACCAATTATGACTGACGACGGGAGTATAAACGACATACATATCTCTGACACTGTGACACAACAACAGCGACAAGACATTTTGACTCTCCTTGACGAGTATAAATCTATCTTTTCTAACAAACCTGGACGCACTGATAAAATAACACATTCAATTGTGCTGACAGATCTGAGACCGGTCAAATGTAGACCATATTCTATTCCTCTCCATTACAGAGCAAATTTAGATAAAGAAATTTTAGAATTAGAGAAGAATGGCATAATTCAAAAATCGATGTCTCAATATTCTTCACCGATTGTCCTGGTGAAAAAGAAGGACCAGACAATCCGTTTGTGCATCGACTATAGAGTAGTAAATACAAGAACCACAACGGATGCAGAGCCAATGAACAGCTGTGAAGATCTCATTTTAAATATGGCTCAATCATCCTTATTTTCCAAGACCGACTTAGCGAAAGGATATTGGCAAGTGCCACTACACCCTTCTTCTAGACATATAACAGCATTCGCAACACCCCTCGGTTTGTACGAATGGCTATATCTTCCATTTGGCCTGAAGAACGCACCGGCCACTTTTGTTAGATTAACAAGATTGTTATTACACGGAATTAAAGATGTGGTAGCCTATATTGATGATATATGCATCCATTCTTCTAATATGACTTCTCACTTACTTACCCTCAAACAAGTCTTCAACCAAATCTCTCTTTTTGGACTTACTATCAAACCTTCCAAGGTTGAATTAGGCTATACACAAATAGACTTCCTTGGTCATAGAATTTCTGAAGGCAAATTGTTGACAGATGAGAAAATTGTTTCCAAGATTCTTAATCTAGAAGTGCCTACCACAAAGAAACAAATTAGAAGTTTACTAGGTCTTATTAACTATTATTCTAAATTTATTCCACATTGGGCAGAACTCACCTCAGTCTTTTCTGATATGTTAACTAAAGATCATCCATCAAAAATTTGTAAAAGTACCAGCTTAGACGATGCAATGTGTAGATTGAAACATATTTTTTTCTAATCCACCAGTCGTACTATTACCCAACATAAATTTACCCTTTATTTTGACCACAGATGCGAGTGCTATCGCAATAGGAGGATGTTTAATGCAGGAAGTGGATGGAGTAAGACACCCGATTCTCTACGTAAGCCGCAAACTAAAGAAGGCAGAGACCCGGTATGCCACAGTGGAATTGGAGTCTTTAAGCCTACTGTTTTGTATATTGAGATTATCTAAGTTCCTCTTGGGTAGTCACTTTGTCGTTCTCACTGACAGTTCGCCATTATTGGTCCTTAACCATGGATCACCTAAAAACCATCGTTTGAAAAGATGGTGTCTTCTTCTTTAAGATTTCGACTTCGAAATCCGCCATATCAAAGGCACGAACAACATTATGGCTGACCTATTATCACGGCAAACGATTGCGCCAGTAGAATGACTCTTAGCACATCGACCATTCGCCATACTAGAAACTGTGATACTTTTAGTCTGTTGCATATAACAGTGTAACTCTACACCTGCTAGAGAACTCTCGGTGAATAGGTTACTTATGACACCCACGAACATAAAACTTTAAGAGCTATTCTTTAAGAGCTATACTATAAGAGCTATACTATCAAGTGCCCAAGCTCTAGATCTATCCCAGCAAGAAACGTTAACTGTGTTTCAACCAATAATATCAACCAGTGAACTGACTCTGAATACTGTAAGAACACTATATACGGGACATTGAGAACATTCCATTCTTGCTGTTGCCACGAAACTTTGCAAACAGCCGAAACAGAACGACGTCGACTACAACACTCAAGAGACAGCCATACTAACTTTAACATTCATGGCATAACACGCTAACAACAGGAGGACAACGCGCACATCATCGTTGGATTTAGTTACTTAATTAATTAATTACTTTATTATTAAATATGTATTATATTTGCATTAACGATGTATATAAAATGTGTTAACCTGTAATTTGTACATATTCTACGTTAATATTACAGGCGGTTCCATTCATAGGCTAAAGAACCGTCCTATACAATTGTCTCTGGTTAAATTATAACCCATTTTTGAGTCATCGTACAAAAAGTACGTATTTTCTTAAAGGGCAAATATCGCCTAGTCCATTTTTTCTAAGGGCAATAACACTTACCTCAACTTTAATTATATATTTTAACCAAATACTATTTTGAATGAAAGGTGAGTGAATGACTGCGTGAATGGATTAAATGAGAGAACGATATACTTAGCGGACAAATTGTACGCAAAACGTATTTATTTTAATTTGTCTGCGTCTTTCATGTAAAATTGCATGACTTGTCTAAATTGTTGATACATGTTTAGTAGTTAGTTTAATACACTCACTTTAGTAGTTAGTTTAAGATACTTAGTTTAGGAGTTAGGATACATCTAAGCACCACTACTTGGAATACCTGGTCATGTATTGCACACAATAGAGTAATTCATGATTGAGGTTATCCCAACTCGTGACGCTTGGACATAAGCCACACATTCAGCACACACGTTACACAAACCTTAAAACTCAACACTATCAATTTAAAATACAGTCACTTTATGAGGAGCAGCATCTTATTAGTCAACACACTAACAAGCCAACAGGGACACATGTAGTCTGAGGGGATAAAATAACAACGTAACTACATATTAAGCATTATACAACATACGAGAGTAAAAGTGTATTGAAATACACACACAGATCAAGATTTGAAGGTGTACTTAATTAGCCAAGACTTCGGTCTTGTTAATTCTCTTTAATACATAGATTAATTGTCTTGGTACCAGTGGGGTACTATGAGAAGGGCGGGTTGTAAACACAACTACTAAAACGTCACGTAACTTCGGTCAGATAAGCATTTTTAAGGACACAGGAGACAGAGTGATCTCTTCACCAAATCAGAGAAGTGGTGTATGGGAGAATACATGAGTTTTAATGCCAGTATGTAGGTTACCAGGTTACTGTCCACCAAACTACAACACCAACTTTATGTGATTCGGTGACAGAATTAGAACAGATCTAATTACCCTATAACAAACCATCATATCAGGGGAGAGGGGGGAATCCTGTCACCGCCTCACCTTTAGAGATATTAACAAAAGGGCTGCAACTCCAGCCCAAGGGATAGAAGAGAGTCACTCAAGGCCCGAGTCATCTAGAGCCTTCTAGAAGGACTGGTCATTGAGTTCAGGGTTCCGTGGACACTGATGTGGCCCGCCTATTGCGGGGTCCACGAGGAACTCGGACAGAGTTACCACCCGTGTCGGATTGGGACACGTGTAGACCGGCAGAGGACAGACGGACTTCAGAGAGGCAACAGGGCCTGCCTTAGAGGGACTCAATAGATATCAATAGATATATATATATACATAGGCTAGATAGTTTGCTAGATTGTTGTATGTTAACTATATATTGATGTTGACTATCTGTGATATGTAATATAGCGCGGGATTGTTAACCCACTGCGCCAACGCACTGTATATTGAAATACAATAAATGTTCGATATCATAGCGAACGGAGTTATTGTTGCCTGTGTGAACCCGAGCTCAGATACCTAGATAGGAGCAAGATGATGACAGCATGGTGGACTAGTTTCAAATCGTCTACAGCTGATTTCGAACCCTGGACTCAGTATGACGGGGAATTGTGAAACGTGTTCACCCAAGCCACAGTATATCATGGTCAAGTGCCTGGGGGACTGGTTTGGACGAATATGCTTCTCCACATCTTACGATCTCCAGCGGCATGTATCAAATCGGACGTTGACGCCCTTCCGTGCCATGACACAAGACTGGTCATGAATTTTCTTTCTCTGTTTCCCACTATCGCTCTTTCCACAAATCTTTCCAGTTGTCACAACATGTTTCAGTTTTTGTCTTTTCATAATGTGGCAACCCCCCCCCCCCCCCCCCCCCAAAAAAAAAATAAAATAATTAAGGCTGCCTCTTTTTGATATTTTTGATAAATTGTCTTTGGGACTTAGGCTCCCTCAAAATGCCCACATTACTCATGTATTGTGTATATTATACTCACAATGAAATGCACTTATACATAAAATCTAGTTGCTATTATATTAAGTTATCAGATATCGAAGTTAACATCAGAACTATGGCTGGAAGTTTAATAATAAGGCCGAGACTTAACATATCGTACACAACAAGGCATCAAACAGCAGATGTGGTAAAACGTTGGAGTGTGTAGATGCACACGACTTGCATTATCTTTGCCTTCTTTTAGCCTTAACCCTTGCTTGAATGTGCATTTCTCGTGACAGATTTAACTCCGTGTCTCACGTGTTCTCTTCTGTCTGTGTTCGACCAAGTCAGATGAGGCTTGACAACTATTTCATTCGCTCATCTTCTTATATATAAAAAAGGATGTGCGTATCTCTGTCCGTATGTCCTTTATACGCTCGCGAACGGCCCATCCGATTGAGATGAAATTTTCTACACGCCTTCCTTTCATTCCAGAGATGCCAACTGTCGTAGTTTTTTTTTCTTCTTCCTCCTCCTCCCTCCTCCCTCCTCCCCCTCCCAAAATACGTACGTCCAGGAAATGGTCTTCTACATAGACACTTCTCTCTGAGGTCCGCGATAACATCGGGAACGAGAACTTATATGACTACTTATATAAATTAAATGAGATGCTTCACACCAGGAGCTGGGCGATGTCGGGCCGGGTCAGACAGACAGACAGACAGACAGACAGACAGACAGATAGTCGGTAACGGGAACGGGAACTTATATGACTACTTATATGAATTAAATGAGATGCTCCCCACCAGGGTCTGGGCGAAGCCGGGCAGGGTCAGCTAGTTATTTATAAAAAAAATGTTAACTGATGGATTTTGTTTATTCTTAGTGAAAAATTATTAAACGACTTTTCTTTGTGTTCATTGCACAACTGTTTTGTTAGCTCTTATGATTAACTATACCCAGTAGGCGGGGCTTCTCTGCCATTGACCTTATGATATCTGCATGTTTGGGATTGTGAATGATTTGTCCTCATGTTTTACCTCTAGTATAGAAAGAGAACACAATGCAACCAAAAGGGTAAGAGCACTGGCTCTTTAAACCTCCTGTGTGATGACAACAGTGTAGTGGGTTCATTCCCTACCCTGAAAAGTTGGACTTATACGTTGATTTCTTATTCAGAAAGCAATGGCAAACTACTGAACTTAAAAATTGCTTAGCCAATCAACCTGGGATTGATTGCAACATCTTGCATAGGACATGTAAAATTTAGATGGTAGGCGAACGCGTTCGAGTAAATGTTAGGACGCTGCTCTGTCATTGCCACAAGTGCGGTGGGACCAACTCTCGTCGTTCTCTATGGGAGTGAAAGACTGACAACCTACTGCTGCTTGCCCTCAGTCTACAAACACGTTATGATCCTAACACTTCATGTACCCACATCGGGTTCTTGCTTGCAGACTTCGTTTGTTGTTTGGGTCAAAGCTTCAATAATTCAAAGAGCTTAAATAATTCAAAGACCTTGTATATGCTAAAATATTACAACAGACGAAAACAATAGAATAGTAATAAAACCAGAGGGTGGGAGGCCAGCTTGGTCGAATGGAAAAGCGCGCTCTTTCTGAAACTTCCGATGTGATGATGCTGAGGTAGTATGTTTAACCCCTACATTGGCCAGTTAGACTAAATTGTTGACGTCTCGTTCTTGACTTGGGGAATTACAAGTACCTCTAAAGTCGGAGTTGGTTCATCTGATGCCGATGGACACGGGTAATAGGGAAAAGCTAATCCACACGCAAAATTCAGTTCAGTGCGAAATAACAACCAAACGAAATAAAACCACAAGCGCAGAGAGCAAATCACAATACTTACTCTCAAAGGAAAGGCAATACACAGACATCGCTCCGTGGAGATGAAGGCCGTGATACAAGCACTGATGCGGGCAAACACAAAATGTGGCCACCCGGCCGTGATGTACACGATTTCAAACGGATCAAATGGGATGAAAGGTAAACTGTAGAACGACGGATTCAGGCAGATGTTGTTCCAGAGCAGAGTCACCAGACAGACAAGATCAGCCAGTGCCAAGGCTGTGATGAGAAACGTGCATACAATCACCAAGAGGACATATTTGTCTACTACTCCCAGCTGTTCTTTAACATCAGGCGTTATGTCTTAATAAGTTAACTGTTGTATAAATACATTTTAAAAACAAAACCTTAACTTTTGCATATTTCATGAAGTGACACGTGTTGACACGAATTCCATACGACCCAGTTAACTCTTGCATGTGTCACACCGCAGTAAATGGATAAAAAATAGTTAGATGTCTTGATGAAGTCCCCAACAAATGGGCGTGAAATGTGGCTGGGAACTCGACAATAGACAAAAGAAAGAGTGGGAAATGTGGCTGGTATAACAGAGTACCTCGGTTCAAGGGGTTTAGTGGGCAAGGCGTGCAAAGGGAAAACACATCTATTAGCTGATGCACGCGTGAGCACCAGTAGTTAGGTATCTGGGACGCTCACACGTTGACGTAGGGACAGAAACCAAGTGAGTTGCGACCCAAAACTCATGTCAGCAGGACGTAGTCTGGATTTGTATTCCATGTATTCATTTTGATACCAGATGACAACGCTTGTAATAAACTTGGATATTCTCAACTAACTACTGCTTGGCCTCCATTCAGTTGCAAGCAGTTGCTTTTGTGTCCTGTCGCTCTGTTAAAGGACTCAAACTGGTGCCGCGACGTCGGATTCTGAAAACCCTGGGTTGTTCTGGAGAAAGAAATAATCTTGGCACAATTGAAGACTTTTGCTGAACGCGCCTGAAGATGGATGCTGTTGCCACAATATCCTCGTTGGTTATTTTGAGAGACACAGCAGCTGAAAGCCCGGCTAGGGGTAGTTGTTGTGATTTCTCAGGTTGCCGAATACTTGTAACATAGGCCTGTGTGAAGGTCAAGAAGCTTGCTCTCAAGTCCAGTACTATCGTTTGGTTTAAGAAGCTGCTCAGTACTGTCGGTTGTCTGGAGAGCCTAATCCAGACCGATGTTCTGCATCCATGGCTGAATCATTGCTACCCAGCAGCCGATCGTTATCGTACAGTACTGCTTGCTGAATTCAAAGGGCTACAAGAGCCGCTGTACTACATTCTCAATTTCAAAGGACTACCATGGCCGTTAATTGAACATTCTCAATTTCAAAGGGCTACCATGGCCGTTTATTGAACATTCTCAATTTCAAAGGGCTACCATGGCCGTTAATTGAACATTCTCAATTTCAAAGGGCGGCTACCATAGCCTAAATTTGGCCATTTTCAAGAGGCTTGTCCAGATCGCTGATTGCTGCTGTCGTTTTTTTGCTGAATTCAAACTGCCAACCAGGGTCGCTGATTGCTGCTATCGTTTTTTCGCTGAATTCAAGGGGCCAACCAGGGTCGCTCATTGCTGAACCAACCAGTCCTGCACAACAATCGGTCGAACTGCTCTTTAATCGTTCGAGAACCAGCTGTCAAGAATTAGCTCCTCTTAAATCGTGGGATGAACCGCTCTTTGGTCGTTTGTTCAAAACTGGTTGGAGAGGACAACATCTACGAAACAGAAACGAAACTGGACAGATAACGCAACTGAAGTAATGTATTGAATGTTTAATTAATTAATTAAGATAAAATTGCAATTTGACATATAAAATTTGACATATAAATTATAATTTTGCATTATACTATTAACTTAGAATGGAACAAGAAGACATATCATTAGAACAAATACTCGATAGAGTAGGAAGAGCCATATGCAGGCTAGGTACAGCGTTGAAAGAACAGGACGAGGCTTCGTTATAGGTACTAATAAGCATATAGAAGAAGAAGTTTAATGTTTTAGGCTGAGATAGCATACAGGATAAAGATATGAACCACTTACATAGAGAATTGGGAAACATAATTGCTTGGTTAGGAGAGTTAAAAGTGGCAGTTAGTGAGGTTGAGAATTTTATAGAAACGTTACGGAGAAGAACGATTGGGCAAGAGACTTATAGATTTAATGTAGAGTGTAATAAAGTAGGAAAGAATAACAGAAGACAGCCACTGTTTAATGAAAACGGCAAGACAACATAACGTTATATATAGAGACAGTTACGTTGAGCCAGATATGACTACGGTCAGAGGCTGTTATAATGAACATAGATACAGAGATGAGCCTGAGAGAAACCTTTCCAGGAAATCATGGAATTGGCCATACTATAGTCTGAATGCTAGAAAAAGACGTGACGAATGGTTTGAGCAAAGACGGAGACTGTATCTGAAGTCAGGGTCGAAGGACAGGATAGAACACATAAATAGAAATTCAACTACTCCTAAGGTGGTTGCGAATGTGACTGTTAGACAGGAAAAGAAGACGACGGTATTAGGAACGAAAATAGACCAGGAGACTCAGACGCAGATGATTGAAGTGGTAGAACAGAACACCCAGACACAAATTGATACCGTGGAAAAGAAAGTCCAGGTACAACCAGCCAGCAAGATAACAAAGGGAAGTCAAACCGAGTTACTGGAGATTGTAGAAACTCCTCATGTGAAATTAGAAAAAGGAGACACAGTTGAAATTAAGAAAAATAGACAGACAAAGACCAAAGATGTCAAAAGACAGGTTAGAAAAAGTATTAAGGATAGAAATGCAACTAGTCTGGTAGTCAATGTAGGTACGACTGATGTGGCAGGTTCCTCAGATAGAGACATTGAAATTATCCCAAACCGGAGTATGAAAGATGGAAGTATAAATAAGAAGAAGGTCAGACGTTCTGGTTCCGACTATAGGAATATTAGTGCCATGTCTGCAGTCAACTATAATAAGCCTGTTGAGGGAACCATCATTAGCGAATCTTCTGAAGACTAGGAAGGAAGGTATAAGAGATATGTTACGTATACTGAAAATAGTGAGCAGAAGGATGCAGTAACGACATCCTCATCATCATCATCATCATCATCAAGTGCCGTGCCGGCTGGCGTAGGCGTTCATGGCTCTCAATAGATCTCGGTCTTTGGTTTTCTGGATCAACTCTGGTGCTGATATTCCTCCATGCCACCGTCTCAATCCATCCAGCATCACTTCTCTTGGTCTACCTCTGCCTCTCTTCCCCTCGATCTTTCCAGTTGTTACGATGTTCTCCAATGCCTCTCTTCTCATCACGTGACCGAAGAAAGATGTTTGTCTCTGTCTTATTGTTGTATATAATGTTCTAGTTTCATTAGCCTGTTTCAGGCAGTCGTCGTTAGTCACTCTGGCAGTAACGATGCAGTAACGAAGCAGTAACGACACGAACAACAAATAGGAGTAAACAAAGCAAAGCATTCAAACCGACCTATACAGAAGATGACAAGAGAAAACTTAGGGAGTATATGAGTTTAAGACCTCAATACTTTACAGCTACAGATATTGAAAACGAGTTTGATTGCTACTTCTCATAAAGACAGACACTATTGTCAAAAGATAAATTGTTATAGTTAGACTTGAAAAGCTGACTGATGAGTAACGTGGCGGAATACCTTGAGAGAATTCGACGCGTTAATAGTGTAGGGTGAGGAGGTTGAGGAGAAGTGAGTGAGCAGCTGAGTGTCAGAGTGATTTGTTTGGTTATGCGTTGTCTTTGCGTGTGTAAACGTCTAGACAAACTTGTGTTCGTCGTGCTGATTAGAGAATGAAGTGAAGTTTCGAAACGCCGTCTGGTTGGAGTGCATGGATAGAACGATGTCGGGTGATGATTGGTAGTAGCGCATGGATATACAGGGTGGTTGGTATGTCTTAGACTCCGGTGTGAAGGGAGATTGTGTCACTGTCTGTGCAAGAATAAAATACATACGCGTGCTGGAAGAAGAAGTGATCGATACGCTTAGGGTGCGTTGAGTGATTGGTAGAATGTTGAATTGGTGTCTAATTTGTTTTCTTGGAAGTAACAGTATATGCACGTCGGGGTGTCGTGATACGAGAATAATGACGAGAACGAGGTTGTCTGTATTGATGTAAATGTGAAGTACACAGCGAGTGGTCAGTGCATATGAGAAGCAGAAGTGAGGTGTGAATATGCGAGGAATTGCTGCGTGGGGACGCTGATAAAGCATACGGGTGATTTCGTGGAGGACAGAGTAAGTGAGTATGCGAAAGTTGGGAGGTAGAGAGAAGATGATTGGAAATTGGTGATGTCTTCTGTTTAGAATGTGTGGTATTGGACATAATTAATGAAAATTCTACGACAGGATGACAAATAGGGAATTAACGTTTCGTTTGCTGTTTTAGGAAGCAGATTCCATGTCGTTGGCAGATGTGAGCGTGCGGAGGAATGAGAGAACACAGAGAAGTTAATTGCGAAGGGCTGCTGATAAATGGGAAAGTGATTGTCAGCGAGTAAAAGATATAGGCAGGAGGATTAATGTGTTCGATGATGGGGGTTGGTGAAGATTTGCTTGTCCGAGTTAAATTGTGAAGAGAAGAGGTTGAAAGTTGATGGGCGAATAAGCGAGTATTAGGTGGTTAGTGAAGATAATAAAGAAAATTGAGGAGTAAGGGTGAGAGAGGCAGAAGTGAGTAATTCTGAGAAAGTATTATGTAAAGAAGCATGTGAATCGTTAGAAGCATGTTAGAATGTAAGGCTTATTAAGAGCTTGAGGAATTAATAATACGGGAGAATGCAGCGTTTCTTACGTCAGGTGTTCGAAAGCAGTCAACAGTAAACGTTATGAATGGAAGACTAATGTTACGGAAGAATGTAGAGCTTGAGACGTCGACTGTATGATGTGCTCCCCAGACCTAGTACAATTAGAAGGAAGATCAATGGGGTACTAGAGACTAATTAAGAGACTGACACTATTTGGTAGAATGATGTGAGAAAATAAATGGCTTCGTTTGCGCTTATACTTGCTGGAGGAGAGGTGATTGTCGATTTCCAGAAAAAGTATGGTCATTTTTTCTTAATGACTTTTGTTGGGGGAATAAATATTGTTCTGCGTATGATGAGAATATAATCTGTGGGTAACAGATATATTTTGGGGTTAATGCAGGTTAATATTTGTCTTAGCATTGAGTTGTTTTTATTGTTGTTAGGAGTAGATCATTAGTTCAAAAATGAGACTAATGTTGCTTGATTTTATTTGAACTTGATTACTATTTCATTATGTATATTTATTTTGAAAAATGTTGGGGATAAATGAAATGATGGTTGAAAACCAGGGCGGGGTGATATTGTTTTATTTTGATTTGTCTTGACTCCAGTTATTCATGAATTGTGGGTTTATTTAGCTTGCTTTGGTTAAATATTAGCATATTACTTTGTTTGTATATTTTCACTTGCAAAAGTTATAATTATTTTCCTTCTTGAGTTGCCGTTGACATGTAAAATAGTTTTTCTTTTGGCGTTCAGTTATGGGGAGTTATAAAACATAAACTGGTCCATATTAAAGAGACTTGTTAATAGGGTTCTTGGGAGTTCTGGAGGCAGAGTTACGTTCAGAAAATATGGGGCAACTTTAAGAAATGATCTTCATGAGGTAGGGAGTGAACATGGATTAAGTGCCATGATGTTATAGACATCACATAAGTGCCCGTGGGTTGATTGGTTACCGTCGCCGACGGCATGTATAGTGTTCAGGTTTTAGAGGACATAGACGTGGTTAACACTTATAAATAATACTAGCTGACCCGGCCCGGTTTCGCCCAGACCCTGGTGGGGAGCATCTCATTTAATTCATGTAAGTAGTCATATAAGTTCTCGTTCCCGTTCCCGACTATCTATCTGTATGTCTGTCTGTCTGTCTGTCTGTCTGTCTGTCTGTCTGTCTGACCCGGCCCGGCATCGCCCAGCTGGGGAGCATCTCATTTAATTCATATAAGTAGTCATATAAGTTCCCGTTCCCGACAGTGACGCAATTGCAAGTGCGTTGCCTACTGCTCCCACCCCCCCCCCCCCCCAGAACTGAGAATATTACACAGGTACCTGCTGGGCTCTCAGGTCCATCCTGTCTTACTGAGCAAAGAAAGGAAAATAAAAGGTCCTTTCACACTCTGTGAGGAGTACTGCATAAGTGGTTTTTGTCTTTGTCCTTTATCACCGACTGAAGCACAGATACCCCTAACACCTCTTCCCCTACCCCAGCTAACATACGCTCAGACAACGTATCTTGTGTTATCTCTTGCAGCTAACACACCACAGCCATCGTATCTCGTGTTATCTCCTGTAGCTAACACACCCCAGCCATCGTATATTGTGTTATCCCCTGTAGCTAACACACCCCAGCCATCGTATATTGTGTTATCTTCTGCAGCTAACACATCCCAGCCATCGTATCTCGTGTTATCTCCTGTAGCTAACACACCCCAGCCATAGTATCGTATGTTATCTTCTACAGCTAACACAACCCAGCCATAGTATCTCGTGTTATCTCCTGTAGCTAACACACCCCAGCCATCGTATCTCGTGTTATCTCCTGTCGCTAACACACCCCAGCCATCGTATCTCGTGTTATCTCCTGTAGCTAACACACCCCAGCCATCGTATCTCGTGTTATCTCCTGTAGCTAACACACCCCAGCCATCGTATCTCGTGTTATCTCCTGTAGCTAACACACCCCAGCCATCGTATCTCGTGTTATCTCCTGTA
This sequence comes from Cepaea hortensis, assembly GCA_963921405.1. Taxonomy (NCBI): domain Eukaryota; kingdom Metazoa; phylum Mollusca; class Gastropoda; order Stylommatophora; family Helicidae; genus Cepaea; species Cepaea hortensis. The sequence continues at coordinate 14,571,617 of OY992893.1, read as the reverse complement.
GCTAACACACCCCAGCCATCGTATCTCGTGTTATCTGCTGTAGCTAACACACCCCAGCCATCGTATCTCGTGTTATCTCCTGTAGCTAACATACCCCAGCCATCGTATCTCGTGTTATCTCCTGTCGCTAACACACCCCAGCCATCGTATCTCGTGTTATCTCCTGTAGCTAACACACCCCAGCCATCGCATCGCGTGTTATCTCCTGTAGCTAACACACCCCAGCCATCGTATTCTCGTGGGAATGTGTGAGTGGATGTGCGATGTGTGGGTTGGTGGGGGATTGTGTGCATGGGTGGGGAATATGTTGTCGATGGAGATGTGGCTGGGGGATGGGTGGTTTGAGGTGTGGGTGGGGAGAGGATGTGTGGGGTAGTATGTGTATGTGGATGGGCGTAGGATGTGTGGGTTGGTGGGGGAATGTTTGTGGGTGGCGAGTGTGTTTTGGTTGGGGGATCAGGTGAGGGCAGTGTGTGTGGGTGGGGGATGTGCGGGAGGGGGATGGATCGGTTGGTGGGGTATGTATGTGTCCCTTGGTGTGCGTGTGTGTCGGTAGGTGGGGGTGTGTATGTGTCCCTTGGTGCGCGTGTGTGTGGGTTGGTGGGGGTGTTGTGTGGGTGGGGTGATGTATGGATAGGTGGGAGATGGGCTTCATAACATGGTAATTAGCCTTGTTTATGTTTACAACATTCATTTCACAATGTTTATTTTATCTTCCTATGTAAATGTATAATGCTCTTGATGAACGAAAGACGAGTGATTGGAAGGGCCGAATGTAAGACGGGCCTGCGCGCCCAATTTGTGACCCTAATAAAGTTGATTTGATTTGATTTGATTTGATTTGTTATCTCCTGTAGCTAACACACCCCAGCCATCGTATCTCGTGTTATCTCCCCCAGCTAACACACCCCAGCCATCGTATATTGTGTTATCTCCTGCAGCGTTGTTTGTGATCTTCCCATGTTATTGATCTATGTCTTTAACTGATTCAGTGCCGAAGGATAATATATCGCCAAATGTGACTTCCAATATGCACAGAAGGACGGTATATCGATATTATAGGACCATTGTGTTATTTATTGTGGTTCATGGTATCTTCTACAGTTTCAATGATTAGTAAACGGACATTTACATTATAATACTTGTTCATTTGATTGAGTGCCATGTTTGGTCCAAATCTTCTTTTTGTTTACCACTGAATCAGTTAAATCTCTTCTCCATGTGCACTTATGTTTCTCACGACTTTGTTCGCCATGTGTATTTCAGGCAAGAGAGTTTCTAGTTATAATGCCTCAAGTTTTCTCAGTGTGCGTCCTGTCCATTGCCCGCGTCTTCTCCTCAACTCTTGACTCACTGTGATTGTCTAGTTCTCAACACGAGCTCTACATATGTGATTTTGTTATACCGCTGTGCTTCCACTAATTTGAGCAGACACCAATTAATGAATGTTTATAGTTTATAAAAAGGGTTTAACAAAAATATATGAAACTTTGTTATTTAAGTATTTCAGTTAAAGTTATTCATTTATGTTCGTCATTTGATATATAACTCTGCCGAATACAGATGACGATATGCAACGAAATATGTCAGGAAATAAATTGTGCAACATATTTTTGTGTCGCTTCTGTTTAAATGTTAAGTTCCTCGTTTGGACCTTTCCCTTAGGTAAATCCCCTATGAACATCTCGTAAGTAATACTTACCAAGCAGACTAATATTAATGGTATCCTTGAAACCCTGTGAAACAAAACAGATAACATTAGCAACGTTGCCTGCTGTACCAACAACATCGATCAGCTGGCAGATGTAAGCAAAATTAACAGTCAGCAACACCTCCCGAACTTTATCGCTAATTAATTCGTCGTTGTTTTTAACACCGATGCCGGGGTTTGTTTGATTAACTTTGGCCATAGGAAAACACCGACAAGCTAGCAATCAAAGTGCAAGCGAGACGTGCACTAACAAAGAGAACACACAGGTAGAAATGCAACCCTGTTTTATTTGCTTTTCGATTTTTTAAACAAACAAAATAATTGTCTACATGAACAAGAATAAGCAATCTATTAATTAAACACATTAGTTCCAAGAGAATCAAAGATACTTATAATTTTGAATACAGGTGCTAGCTTAACTAAACAGAGTTGTAATAATTCACAGACATTGATACGTGTTAAAATTGGTTTGTAAACATTGATTTTAATGGTTACATAAACATGGGGCCGACAAACTTAAGTTTGCGATATCACAGAAAAAATATAATGACTGCATTTTAATACGTCTCAGAAAAATAGACTTTCTGTATTGCACACGCAGTCAAGTTGTTAATTAAACCAACATGCATGCGTAACTTGCAATGGCCGATAATGGTAGCTGTGTGAAAGATGTTCGATTCTTACATAATCTCAATTACTGTTCTACCATGTTGATAATTGAAGCAGACGAACACCCCGTTTCTAATCTCTTTGTGAAGTCAATAACGAGCTCTGAGAAAGTCAAAAGAGCTAGAGAATTAATTACTATTCAAATAATACAAGCTTTATTGTACGCTCGCTTTGATGTCAAGCGTTGCCCATACGCGTGCCATTACTTCAAGTAGTTGCTAATACTAAGGAGTGTACTTGGTTGATTTTTGCGCGTGGATTAGATTTTTCTATTACAAGTGTCCCTCGCCATCAAGCTAACCCACTGCGACGTTTGATGTACTTCTAATTTACACCTCCCCCTCCCTAGATTCTAAGCTAAGGACGACAAGTCAACATATTAGTCCACATAACAGCATTGAGACTGAAATCTCTATCTCGGTATCAGCACACCGGAAATTATGAGCGAGCGCTCTTATCAATTCGTCAGTGATGACTTCCACATTGTTATTTATACCCATCTATCGTTTGTTTTTTATGAAATGGTATGGGTGCTGGTCGTCCAGAAAGCAATGGTAAACTACTAAACGTAAACTTTCCTAGGAATCATTAACAGCCAAATAATGCTTGGGTTGGCTGCTACGTCCTGTAAAGGATATGCAAGTAACTTTGTTTTTAAATCGTTGGATGTGGCCCAGGTAGCGCAGTTCTAGCATGCTTGCCTGTCCTCCGGGTGGCCATGCATTCGAATCCCAAAGGAGTCGAACATTTGTAAACTGTCATGGACTCCGAAGTCGACCCAGTCTAACAAGGACACGAGGACATGTCGAGGGGAGTAAAGTCGACAGGCGATATATTGATCACGTGATCCATGGAGAATCCATTGATGGACAACACGCGGGGCAAGCGCCATGTACTAACTACGCCAAATGACGTGTGCATTATCCATGTACTTGTCCCTCGTCTATTGTTGCCGTGTTAGAGCAGAGTACTGCGGGCCGACTCGGTAGGCATGTGTTCGAATCCCAGTCAAGATATCTGTTAGTTATACCACCTGGGCCCACTTGTCAACCCGACTTAACATTCGTTCCAGAAAAGGGTGTGGAAAACATAGGCGGCCTGGTGATATTTAGTACTTGGCAGTTGGAGTGCCGATGTATCTATACAGTATTGGTGTAGAAACATGGTGCCAGTACCATGAGGCCTGCCCATGTAACTATCGAGTGACGAGTGGTCTGAAAACACGGGGTTACCACCATATACCCAACACGCGCATACCGTTGAAAGAAGACATCTAGTGTCAATTTGTACGTAACTAATTATTCTGCCGCAGCCACAGGCTAGGCCAGACTTTGCCATTGATTTAAAGCTTCTATGACTCGCCATGCCAAGGTTCTAATTACGTGGATACCAAAATTACGAGTATTCACTGTGTTTGGTTTGGTTGTATAACTGAGTTGAGTTGATTTGATTTGAGTTGAGTTGAGTTGAGTTGAGTTGAGTTGAGTTGAGCCAAGAAGCGACATCACTGCACCCGGGACCTTCCCATATGTTCTCCGGTCTCCATGATAATGATGTTATTATATATGTATGTATAACAACATCATTATCATGGAGCACCACGTTCGCAGTACACACTGTGAGGCAGGCCCGGGCGGTGAGAGGTACACCCATATGAATCGCTGCGGAAGTCTGTTGTCCGTAAAGTCACCTTCATCTTCGTTCCGGGACATGCGGGAGTCGAGGGAATTGAACGAGCTGATAAACTGGCTGGCTCTGCACCCCCTGCTGATGGCCAGCCCGTGGATCGCGCCGATGTTATTAACGTCCTCAAAGACATGTCGAGAACAGAGAACTTTGAGGTTAGTGAATCCACATCGCTGTCCAGGATGAAAGACTTGGGAGTAAGAATCGGCACGGCCAAGCGCCAGAGGTACATTGGGAAAACGAGGTGCCTCGTCAACCAACAAAGAACTGGCACTATTAGCCACCGAACGCTGATGCATATGCTGTGGGGAGGGAGGGGGAGGATCTGAGCACCTATGGACCTGTCCGGAGTGCAATGAAGATAGCCCAACTGATAACTGATAACTGAGTAACATGAACTATGGGGTCTTGGGGGAATTGGCTCTTTGTTTCAACCTAGTACGAATAAGGCGGAATTACCTCGAATTGGTTGCACAGCTACCTGGTCCCACTCCCAAAGCCAGGTAAGGACCACCCCAGACTTAATGGATACCAAATCACCATCATCATCTTCCACTTTTGACGCCAAGTGTCGTGGGGAGGAATAATTTGCGCTCCAGCGCAAGATGGGCGGCACTGGATAGTGTCATTCCGTGTGATTGTACAATGTCTTTGATGTCGTCAATCCATTTTCTTTCTGGCGTCCTCTTGGTCTCGTTGCAGATGATCTTTGATGTAGGCCCAGTGATGGTAGTTGCTGATGTTGCATTCTAACGAGATGCCAAAACCACTTGATCTTCTGTCCTTCAATAAATGTGGCACAAGGTGTTGATCCCACTGACTGTCTGTCTAATAAAAACGTTTCTTACTCGGTCTCGGATTGTTAAGTTAGCAGCTCTTCTCAGGCATCTCATCTCGCAGGTGTTGATTATGAGAAAGTGTGATTTGGATAATGTCCAAGTTTGAGATTGGTAGCCTAGTGTTGGTATGAATATGATGTTTATTATCTGTCGTTTTGCGGACATGGGTATATGTGGATGTTTCAGTAAGGGTGATAGTTGATATGTAAGTGCACTTGCTTTTTGTCATCTGATTTCGATTTCTCTGTCCAATCTGCCGTCTTTTGTGATCATACATTCAAGATATGTGCATTCTTTAACTTGTTTCAGATATGTGCTATTTATCTGTATACTTAGTGGAGCAGGAGATCTGCTAACTTGCGTTACTTCGGTTTTGGCTGTATTTATACCAACATTGTATCTGCTGCATGTTAGTCTCAGATTATTAATATGATTTTTCAGTCTGTCCTCGTCGCTATAGAACAGGCATTGATCATCTGCAAAGAGATGTTCATTTATTTCCCGTGGATCAATTGTTTCATATGAAGTAAATAGTTCTAAATTTTCTGAATCTGGTCTGTCGAGGCTTGCTTCTTTGGATATTCTGTCCGTGTAGATATTAAATAGCATAGGAGAGAACACACATCCCTGTCTCACTCCTGTATTGACTGTGAACATATGTGATATACCTTCTTGTGGTCGTCTTCTCTTCGAAGTGGTTAATGGCAATGATGTTTTCTGGCAATTGTCTTTGTATCCCGTAATCTTCAAGCATGGTCCATATTTTCTATCTGGATCATAACCCTGCAAAATACCTTAGACAAAATCATCGAAAAGATAGTAGCCCGCAGGCTCCAGCGACATTTGTAAAGTCGTAATCTGCTTCCCAAGGTGCTCGGGAGTTACCGGCTTGGGAAGGACACCTGAGCCAATGCTGCTACTTTGCATTTGATGTCTATGAGGGCTTTCAGGATAAACAAGAGACAGTGGCGGTAGCTCTTGACCTGGAGGGTGCGTATAACAGGGTCAGGTATAATCTGTTGATACTCTCTGATACACTCTCTTGGACATGGAGTTCTGCCCCTTGCCTTGTCAATTGGGTTGCTTTAGTCCTTTATTAGCGTAAGGTTGCACTGCGCATGGGTTCCTGGACCTCTGATCCCTGCACGATTTCACCTGGGTTACCACAGGGATCTGCCATGTCCCCAGTGCTCTTTAATGTCTACACCAGCACAGTCGCAGCTATTGAGACACCATGTGTTGGTAGAATCTTGAAATTTGCAGATGATGTGCTGGTGTACAGACAGGACAGAGACAGGTACAGTTTGGCTGCAGTCTTACATATGTCAGTAAACAAGGTGGCAGAGTGGTGCTGGAACGCAGGGGCCGTTATAAACCCGAAAAGCATCGGTTGTGTGGTATTTCTTGGATAACCAGATTGTAAAGGCAGATGTCCCACGTATTATATTGAATGGATGTCATCTCAGTAGAGAGAGAGTAAATTAAAGTACTTGGCTATCACATTCGACAGGTGTAAGTCTTGTAAAGATTAGTGAAGGCTTTGGTGGTGAAGGCTGGTAGGGGACCTAAGAGATTAGGCGCGATGGCAGCAACCGGAGGAAAGCAGAAGTTGCTTTACAGGCTCTTTCAGCAGTTAATAATTTATGTCATTGAGTATGGTTTGGGGCTCCTGACAGTAGTACCGAGCCAGCTTGAACGGTTGGAGCGCATACAGAGTGCTACCATGTGTGTGATCATGCGGTGCACAAAGGACACACAAATTATATGCATGAGGCATATCCTGACGATACCAACAACGGTGGATAGGCATAGAGTTTTTCAAGCCAAATGGTACCTGAGAGTTGCTGTAAATATGGATCACCCGCTGCATGAAGCCATGGATATGGTCAAGGGTCATAGACTAAGGCGAGGCAGGTCCTGGATAGCACAAGCATATATATATATATATATATATATATATATATATATATATATATATATATATATATATATATATATATATATATACGTCAGGTTTGTGATCTAGCGACCATCAGTCGTAGAAAAGAGTGGGCTGAGGTATCGGCAGACAGGACGGACTGGCGCAATGTAATAGTAACACTGGGTCGTGACTGTAGAGAATGGGCAGTGGGCTGCACAGAGTTTGAGGTACACAAACTGATCCAGAGTAATACACATCAAGGTGACATAGCCATCTATACTATTGGGTCAGTGGTGAGAAACAGATGGAGTGGTTGGGGTTTCATTACGAAGGCTAATGGCGTATTCTTGAAAAAGGAGAGTATGGCATATGAGGCTAAGACCTCCAGCATGGCGTTGATGATCATGTCTGTCTACAACCCTCTGACTCGTGTGCCGACAATCTTCTTCTTCTCATAGGCCATGTTCTGTGGCGTTGGCGATCATGTCTGTCCACAACATTCTGTTTTGTGTGCCGGAAATCATTTCTGAGACTGATGTCCCTCCATGCCATGGTGTCAGACTGCCCATTATCTCTCTTTGTCTCCCCCTGCTGCTCTTTCCCTCCAACTTCCCCGTTGTGACGACATATTCTAAGTTTCTCTTCTCATGATAGGCCCAACGAATTGGGACTGTCTTCTTCTGATGTGAGTAACCAGTTCTCTTTGTGAGTTGACTGCTTTCAAGACGTCTTCATTGCTCTTTCTCTCTTCCACAATGTTTTCATCATTTTTCTATAAAACTACATCTCCACGTCCTTCATATAATTCCTCACGCAAGTATAAAGATGAGGAAACAAGAATAACCAAGCCAAACAAGAGGAATGAAGGACGGACTTTCTAGTTAAACAGGTTTTCTCAATGTATTGTTTTCTGTCCAGTGACATCATCTTGATCCCAGCTTTCGAATCGCTACAGTTTATTTGTTGACCCATAACCTCCGCATATATTACACACTGAATGGTTAATATGTATAAAAGTGGGTTGAACTGTGGTAAAGCTGTGAAAATGTAAACAATATAAAATGACACAAAGTAGTGCAGCTTAACATAACAGAATTACGACACATACAGGACGTCGCGGCGATTAGCCTTCATCAGCAATCAAACACATTCACAAACACAAAATTTAGTCAAGGAGATCTCCTGTGACTACACCAAAAAAAATGAAAGCAATGAAGATAAAATGAAAATTGGAAAAAAATGTTCATACTTACCTCAAAATTCCGAGCTGTGTACAACCTTGTTCTACACAGTTATACACAGCTCGGAATTCTGAGGTAAGTATGAACATTTTTTTTTCCAATTTTCATTTTCTCTTCATTATTTTCATTTTTCATCCTTTTGTTCTTCTCGTCCTGTCGTCACGTTTTGGTGTAGTCACAGGAGATCTCCGTGACTACATTTTGTGTTTTGTGAATGTGTTTGATTGCTGATGAAGGCTAATCGCCGCGACGTCCTGTATGTGTCATAATTCTGTTATGTAAAGCTGAACTACTTTGTGTCATTTTATATGGTTAATATGTATAACTTCAAGAAAGTGAAACAATAATATTTAGTAAACGTTACAAGTTGCCGACTGTTAGACACATATTTAGCAAATTATTTAAGAGTTATATAGGGAACCAGACGGTTAGAGTATTGCTTTGCTGATCTGGCAGCTTCTGCAGCTTGTCTTGTTCCATATGTACTGTTGTTATCTTTCCTCTGGAATACACTAGACAGGCCGAGAGAGGGATCATACTGCATGGGCAACACATGGTCTCTAAATTCAGCCCAGGCTTTATGTTATGGAGAGGTATAACTCCATTTTGCAAACTATTGGATGTCAAGACGGTAAGGTGCAAGTCATATAGGGAACCTGGACCAGCTGTTTGATGTACCCCTAGAGCAGCTTGTATATTTGTTTTGTGCACGTCACTGCGACATTCCGCAGGCTAGTGGGTAAACAACATGCATTTTGTTACTGTTACTGACTCACAGAGCAATCTGAGAAGGGTAAAGACATGTATGCTTCATGCTTTAATTCAAAAATCAAAGATGGGGATCACACAACGGATCATTTCCCCAGGACACGCTGGTATGTTGGGAAACCAGCAGGCGGACAAATTGCATGGATCTGCACACCTGGGTCGGGTATTGGTGCTTGATAAGGCAGGTGTGATCAGGGCCCTTTCTTTCACGTGTATCGAGTGGAAGAACGGATACACCACAATTGCCTGGAGCGTATTGTGCTGCAGGGAGTGACCAGTGGACTCAGTACTCCTAGGGCAGATGAAACAAACACATGCATCAGATTCCAGCTGATAATATGAGTATTGGAACTCTTCGCTAATTGTTGAAGATGAGGACGGAGCACGTATCAGAATGTCGATTCTTGCGTCAGCTCAACTCAATTCAACTCCGCCTTGTGCGCTTCTAGGTTGTAGCGCGGGTCGAGGTTTGTAACTTAGCTCCCTGGCACTTCTCAAGAAGCCGAGGAAGAGTAAGAAGAACACTGGAGCGATAGAGAAACTAGATGTAGTGAAGACATATCTCCGTGAGGAAGAGTAAGTAGAACCATGGAGCACTACAGAAACTATATGTCGTGAAGACATATCTCGGTGATGAAGAGAAGGAAGAACGCTGGACCTCTAGAGAAACTAGATGTTGTGAAGACATATCTCCGTGAGGAATAGTAAGAACAACGCTGGACACCTAGAAAAACTAGATGTCGTAAAGAAATATCTCCGTGACGAAAAGCAAGAAGAACGCTGGACCTCTAGAGAAACCAGATGTTTTGAAGACATATCTCCACGACGAAGAGTAAGAAGAACGATGGAGGACTAGAAAAATCAGATGTCGTGACGACATAACTCCGTGATGAAAAGTAAGAATAGTGCTGAACCACTAGAGAAACTAGATGTCGCAAAGACACATCTCTGTGGCATGGTAGGTGTTCCACAAATGATTGGATCCATTGTTAGTTTGGACACTGGCAAAACATTTCATTAAGTTGCAATTAAGCAGGAGATAGTTGTCTACACTTTGGATGATTCTTTATTGGAAACAAAGTTAGTTAGTTAGTTAGTTAGTTAGTTAGTTAGTTAGTTAATTAGTCGCGGTTCCAACTTCACTCCAAGGGGTCGCCCCATTATGCTCCGTTCCTGTGCCAGCTAATTATTTGAATCAAAGTAATCTCTTTGTGAATGTAAACAAAGTATTCTCTTAGTGAATGTAAACAACAAAGACATAATAAAAAATATTTTGCACGATTTCTTGTACCTGACGAGATGCATCGAAACATTCCAGGCACACAATTTCCCAGTATATTGTTTGTGGCTTATTGTGTTTTAAATTTGATTCATTAGTGACTGCAAACATTCCAAACCCGACTGCCCTGGTACTGGTGCCACACATTCCAATATATTTATTTCACACAAACACATCATGTGAATAAATTATGTTAACTGAAATATCATCTAACCGTTTTTCTTAACAGTGTTAGTTTGGCCGAATATCCTGAGAAGAGTTTAAGTTTGTGTTTGTTAGTGCAAGCTCTGCCTTGGTTGTTTAAAGGCGTTGATCATTTAATTTTCCTGTTTAATCCGTCCGTATCGTGTTTATTTCGTAAACCAAACGTGTTTCTAACAATCGCCCTGTACCGGCTGCTCATCTTATAATAGATGAAGAAATTCATAGACATGTTGATGGATTCAGTGATACAGGCAATAGAGAACACTATCCCAAAGATATTCTCATAATGCCCATAGATTGAAAGTTCTGGTTCTATAATCATAGCTACGAATACAATACAAACTGGTCCATAGCAAGCGATAAAGGCTGAAGACATTACTATAACCATTTTGGACAACATCCGGTCGCGGTTAGAAATGGCGTCGGATTGTTTTGGTGCCGTGGATCCTTGACGCCATGTTGCTTTTTGTTTAAGCGTAACAACAAGCACAGCCGTTGTAACTGTGGCAATCAAAAACGTTAAGCAAGGGGTTGTTACATTGGTAATAGCGAACGTGATGTCCTCGATGATTTTTCGATCACTGGTTGAGTCAATCTGCAGCACGCTCCGATTCACCGACATGTAATACCTCCAGGAGAATCGATTGCAGTAGTACATTGGGGAGACACTGACGATCAGGATCACATAAATACAGACGATTATCACCTTGACTCGTCTCCTGGTTATCATTGTCTTTATCTGCCATACAGAAAGACAAGATATATATATATATATATATATATATATATATATATATATATATATATATATATATATATATATATATATATATATATATAATTGTGAGAATTATTTATATATTTATTACATCAGTGTTTATTAAATGTATAGCTTTGGTATGTTTAGTGAACACATTTATTACACACATTACCCGATTAGTTCTACAGTATCTCCTGTAGGTCACACAAGGATAATCACAGCACAGTGCACGAATTCCGATCAGAATCACAGTTTGCCATCTGTGTTCTGTTTGTGCTTAGGTTTTGACAATTTTACAATGGAGCCTGGTCAGTGTCCTATTCATCCTGTTGAACACTGTTTCAGTACAGGTTACATACCCCCTTAAAAAGAATTATGATAATAATTTAAAAGAATAAATTGGATAATATACTTTCACCTAACTGGGACACAATACATCTACCTAAGCTAACTATAATTCATCTAATCCCATCAGATCTCGTTCCTCTTGTACCTCGCGGTGTCGAGGTGAAGCGGGAGAGTGCCCGTTTGTGGACTTCATGTATCGAGATTCCCATGGACTCTGTTATTCCCTCTGTCCATCTTTTACATGGTCGGCCTCTTCTTCTGCTCCATTTAATTATAATTGCTATGTCATAAATTAGTTTTATTGAGTCATTTATTCTTGACCATAACACATTTGCCATGCTTTTTGGAAAACGCATTTATTGTTATAAAATGCAAAGATTGTCTCTTGATGTTGTCATTGTTGTTGTTGTCTAAGCTTAGGTTCGTAAGAAATGAATGGCGGTCAGTTAGAGCATTGCAATGCTGATCGGCAAGCTTCTGCAGCATGTATTGTTCCAGTTGTATCGGTATTATCTTTCCTCTGGAATAAACTAGGCATAACGAGAGAGGAATCATGCTGCATGGGCAACATAAGGTATCTACAATTCAGCCCAAGCTTTGTGCTATTTGTTTTGCATGAAGTAACAAACTCGTCTGACAAGACGAAAGGTGCCATTAAGATTTATGCATGAAATAATGTATGAGAGTAGAGAGACAAGAAGGGCAGAAGGTAAGGAAGTTAACTTGTTCGTTCTTTCCGATGTCTACCAGTCATGGTAAGATAACATGCGCAAAGTCTTCATAAATTCTCAGTGATTGTCACCCTTCTCAAAGACATCTAGATGTCCAATCAAGCATCAGTTATTGGAAGGGAGGGGGAAATGAGGTGGTGGATAGGGGGGGGGGGGGGAAAGAAGATGATTTGTTGCTTATTTCATAACCAAAATACGCCTGATGTGTATACGTTCAACATGCAGCAGACAAAAATACAACAATAATAATAACAACTGTCTGAAAGTAAACCGCAATACTCACGCTCAGTGGGAAGACAATACACAGACATCGCTCGGTGGAGATGAAGGCCGTGATACAGGCACTGATGCGGGCAAACACAAAATGAGGCCACCCGGCCGTGATGTACACGATTTCAAACGGATCAAATGGGATGAAAGGCAGCTCGTAGAATAGCGGGTTAACACAGATGTTGTTCCAGAGGAGAGTCACCATGCAGACAAGGTCAGCCAGTGCTAAGGCTGTGGGTAGAAATAGCAATTACACTTGACAAGTAGAGTATTTCTCTGTCTCTGACAAATGTTTTCTTTAAATATAACGATTCTAAATTAACTAATTCATTAACTCTTGCATATATAACGACATGGCAATGGTTAAAATCACGATGTATGTAAGCATACGTTATTAAAAACGCTAGTTGCATATCCTTTGCAGGACGTCGGAGTCAAGCCCAGCAGTATATGGCTGTTGTTGATTTCTTGGCAAGTTTACGTTCAATAGTTTGCCATTGCTTTCTGATCGACCGGCTCTCATACGTCTGTGTAGTTTCTAGAATCCTCTCCGGTGTCTTATCACTTCTTGACTCATTCACGAAGTGACTCCATTTAGCTTCTGTATTTTTCTTCGCGGAGCTTGAAATCCTCAAATTTATCCTTTGTTTAATCCTTTCCGCCTTTACTAGTTCCTCTTATGTGCTCTCATGTGTCTACAGCAATTCATGAAATCGCTCGACTCTCTCTTAAAGCTCTCTCTGACTTCTACTTCGTGGATCCACCGTCTGGCTGCACACACGTGGATCTGCCTCTAATTCTTCTGTCGGAGGCGTCCAATTAGGGTCTTGGTTCGGTCGTATTTAAAGGCCTAGCGTACTCTGGTAGCCTTGGTATTGCTAGATTTAGAAATTAATAACCAGCATGGCTGTGGACACCCCCTGATCCACTAAAACTGTCTATTTCGTGTTGATACCGCAGACCGGGTAACACACAAGATTGATTGAATTGCAGGAAGAACTCGATCGCATTATTGGAGCCTGCCTGCTAAGGCCCTGGTATTGGAGAACGAGGTGGCGATACTAACAAGTTGCCGCCACCATTACCCTCTTGGAAGCCATGTCTTCTTTAGCTGGCATTGGTACATGTTCTGTGTGCTCTGAAATGGCCAGATTAATATCACAGCATTACCAGGTACTTCATTGAGTGTTGGGTGTTGACAATGCGGTTTTTCGACGAGAACTATGTCACGGCTGCCTCTTTGGATTGACGAGTGATCCCGCTCCCCTGCACTACATGATTATATGTCCCAGTTCTAAGTTCTCCAGTACCTGCTCCTTGTTGCTTCCCTGACGTTACACTAAAACATCATTCGCTTACCTTCCCCGTTCTGTGATCGGCAGAACCGAGGTAAAAGATGGCAGTCTGCGAAGCCGCAGGGCTTAATGCGCTTGCGCTTGAACTTCCGGTACTCTGATGGCGAGGTAGTGGGAATCGTTCCCTACAACCGGTCATTGGGCTTCAACTTCGAATTCACGTTCAGACTGCAATGGCAAAATACTGAACCTAAACTTGCCCAGGCAACCAACCCAGTGTTGAGGTAGCTACCACTGTCCTGAAGGGGCATGCAACATATAAACATTGAATAGAACTGGAGATAAGGGTAAACCCGGTTGCACGCTGGGATGTGATGTTGTTGGCTCGGAGGTCCAGCTGTCCTGTTCAAACACTACCTTCCGCTGTTGCAGTTATGAAGGTAACCATACTATACTGCCACCTTGCCGTCTTGAAACAGGCATAAAAAGGCATAATACCTACAACCCATGGTGGTAGCGAATGAGGCTGATCAGTCCTAATCACTCGGTAAATATGTGTCCACAATGGATGCATGTGAACACATGGTAATTTCCAACATCCAGCACCATCTGACGTCTCAAACGCTAGGTGTGTGACCAGTCTGCATTCATGTTCTTCTGTATCTGTATTCCATTTCTAATCCTTGCGCTCCATGCAATGCTATGAGCGGCGGCTTGCTTCCAAGGTGAAAAATCAATGCCTGTATCAATCATGTTCCACTTACACACATCTTTGTACCGCAGTAGAGGCCGACCTCGAGCTCTTTTACCATATGTAATTTACAAAAAGACGTCCTTTGGTATTCTACCCTCGTCCATCCTCCTAACATGTATTATCCATCTAAATTTACTAAGACTAAGCATGGAACAAACCAGGGGGCTGCGTGGTCTCGAGGTATGGTGTCCGCCTCGAGTGCTGGAGGTCCCGGGTTCAAGCCCCGGCGATGCCGGAATTTTTTTCTCGTGGACCTCTAGTAATAAATTTCTGCTGGTCTCTGGGTAGTGAGATCGGACTCCCGTGTGTATTGTTTCGCACGTAAAAAATCCCTTGACAGTTGGAAATCGAAAAAGAGTAGCCTAATGGCGCTCTCCGGGCAAAATTTCGAGTTAAAAATCTACCCAAAGTATTTCAGGATCCTCGCTGGTGCTACGGAGTTCGTGCACTGAGCTGAGTTTCTCCAGACTAAGGTTTGAGTTAGGAGGAGAACGGAGCACTTATGGGTTGCACCCGTGTGCCGTGATGTTGATCCATCGACTAAACTAAACTAAACTAAATGAACAAACCACCATACAACCCAGTCGTTTCAATACTTCGGTGTTAGTGATTTTGTCTTACCAATTAATATCAGATATTCTTCGCAGACACCGCATATGGAAGCTGTTTAAACGTTTCTTTTGGTGTGAGTAAGTTGACCAGGCTTCACTGAAAGAAACCAACACAGTAATTAAACCAGTAGGCTCAGTTATAAAAGAAACCAATTCACGAAATGAACTGATCTTTACTGTGCAAAGAGAGACATTATTATGTGAAGGTAGAATCGAAAAAATGTCGTTAAAACAGAGTCTTCGGAAGACAGTGGAAGACACATAGAACAATTGCTGAAGCTGTGTCTTGCAGAAATGTTGATATTTGAAATGACTGACGGGTTGATTTAATTTGATTGTGTCTGGATTTAAGGTTTAAATATTGAGCACAACTCACCACTGGAAACGCTGCTCGTATTCCGGTACGAACCTTGGGCCTTGTCCACGTGATTAGAAGCACTAGACTCGAGTTTCGCTCATTCAAGTCTAGTGCTTCTAGTCACGTGGACAAGGCCCAAGGTTCGTACCGGAATACGAGCAGCGTTGTTAGTAGTGGATTGACAGTTTGTTAACAAACATGACGACCAGTGCCATATTTGCAGACAATGAACAGGATCTGCAACATTTCGTAGATGTTGTTATTTTATATTAAAGGGTTATAGTTAAATTGTAAGAAGACACAGATTATGGTCGTCACTAGGATGAAAGCATTACCACAATATGATATACAGGTAAATGGGAATATTTGTAATCAAGTGAATCGGTGCAACTATCCCGAAATAGGCATAACATCTCATGAGAGATGCCTTTAAGAGATTAGAACAAGAATCACTATGGCGAAGGTAGCATTTTGCAAGATGGAAAACATACTGACCAATAAAAAGATGTGAATTGCTACGAGAAAAAGAGTGTTGAAGTGCTACATAGAGCCTGTAATTTTGAATGGTTGTGGAACGCGTGAGCAGACAAGCAGGAAAACATATAATAGCTGTGGAAATGTGGTTTCTGAAGAAAATGCAAAGAGTACAATGTACACACAGAAAAATCAATGAGCAAATCCTTGAATAAGCAAATGAAAATTGTAACCTAATTAGGGCAAATAAACGTAGACGGTAATGAAGTTTTTTGGATACGTTATTAGAAATAAATAAGAAAACTTGGTGACAGCTGACAAGATTGAATGGAAATGAACAAGGGGAAGGTAGAGAAACAAATATCTGGATTGACTGGCCACGTGGCATGGTCGAAACAAGAACACGTAGATTATCCATGATTTTGCAGATCGATTGAAATGATGAAATGTGCCTCCAACCCCTCTTTTTGATTTTCTTTCTCGCAACGCTTATCGGCACAGCACATGATGACAATGAGTGTCATATAAAATGAATTTGACAAAAAAAAAAGAAGAAGAAGAAGAAAATTAAACATTGCAAGCCAATTCAAAGTGAGAGGAAATTTTACACCAGAAACGCGATAGCTCTTCCCTTATTTCACCGGTAAATGTCTTTTTTTTTGCCCACACCCCATAGTTTAATCATACATGAAAATCTCCTAGGAAATACTTACCAAACAAACTAATATTAATAGTATCCCTGAAACCCTGTTTAACAAAACAGATAATATTAACAACGTTGGTTGCTGTACCGACCACATCGATCAGCTGGCAGATGTAAGAAAAATTGACAGTTAACCACACTCCCCGTACGTCGTCACTAATTAATTCGTCTCTGTTAACACTTCCCCCTTCTTTTGTGTGATTAACCGTAGCCATGGCAAGAAACGAATAATGTGGCAGTCGAAGTAAGACACAAGTGCAGCGAGAAACAAGCTCACGTATAGAAATACAACCCTGTTACATTTGCCCTTTAATCGCTGAATTTAATCATTCGAACAAACAAAATAATTGCCTTGATGAAAGAGAATGAGTAGCGCATTAATTAACTGTGTTAGTTCTAAGGGAATCAAAGATTTGCCTAATTTCTCTTAACGTTTATTTTTTAGTTAGTTAAGCTAAACAGAATAACAATATTAACACAGACATTGAAACGTGTTAACAATTGCTTTGTAAACATTGATTACAATGATTACATCAGTATAGGGCGAGATGAAAGCTGCAATTTTTGAAAGCGCAGAAATACTCGTATAATTATTATATTTTGATTTGTCTCAGAAAACAGAGTTTCGTCATTACACATACGAATAATGTTTCAATTAAAGAAACGAGCTTGCGTAACTTGCAATCGCGGACAATGCAAGTTGTGTGGGGAAGACGTTTGGTTCTCACATATCCTGTGACAAATGAGATCTGTAGAATAATTCAATATCTTAATTACTGATCTACCATGTTTATAATTTCAGCATGTGAAAAAAAATGTTTCGCATCCCCATGTGACGTTAATAACAAAATTGCAAGTGCAATATAATTAACCACTATTCAAATAATTATTTATAGGATACAAACGTATCAACTGAGACAGCCACGGTAAAACAGCGGTTAGCATCTTGTATGCCGGTTATGCGGGGTGTATTCGAATCGCCATCAAAGCGGAATTTTGTAAATTGAATTGAACTCCCAGGTCGACGTACTGCGAAATAGGTGCCAGGACATATTCTGAAAACCAAAGGGAGGCCAGCATGATATTAAACATTCAATACAGAATGGTCTATAGACATTTGATATTAGCATAATATAACGAATGGTTTGGTCACTTGAAACGTCATGAAAGTTTGGAGATAACAATAATGGAGGGGGTCTATGCCTGGGAAGAGAGGAAGAGGAAGGCCAAAGAGAAGATGGGTGCAGGATGTGGCGGATGATCTCCAGATGGGTGTATCGGACGCGGGACAACTTGCTTGTGATCGAGAAGTTTTCCGGAAGGGGTTGTTATGGGAGCGAGGTTCTGCAAAGGGCATGCTTCTGAATGAATGAATGAATGAATAATACAACGAATACGCCTCAAGATGCGACATGGGATACTAATTACTTTACTTATGTTACATCTGTATCAGTATATGTATATGTCAGTTTGTCTCTGTCTATTTCTTGCTGCGTATACTCTCTCTCTCTCTCTCTCTCTCTCTCTCTCTCTCTCTCTCTCTCTCTCTGTCGTTCGTTTGTTCTCTCTCTCTACCTATCCCCGTCTCTCTTCTCTATATCTCTCTCCACCCTTTTCTGAGCATACTCATTTCATTTTCAAATATGCTGGTCCCCAGCAGCGCGGTTAGGCATTGAACCGCTACGGCCCCTGGAGTATTTATTTATCTTTGTGGCTGCGGTTTGCATTTCGCATTTACCTCATGTTGGACTGGTAGTATATGGTTCCGTCGCCCTACTACTGAGTGAATGCTTGGCGCGACTCTGTGAGCTGTGATATTCAAATGGAATGATTTTACATGTCCGCTTTTGTTTGTATAGTGACCTGCATCTTCGGAACAATGACTACCGGTTGTTGCTGAATTTACTTAATTGCCTTTTCGGTTCACGATTGCATTTTTCAGGAGACTCCCGGGAGTCGGAGCTGGAACTACGGAGTTCGTGCTTTATACAACGCTTTCGGCGGGTCGCCCTGCGGTTAGAGACAGAGCCATGTGAGAAAACCCGGGTCAATAAAAGATTTCTGGTGACTGCTGATTCCATCGCCGATGAACTGTGGTTTTCGTGGATGACTTTTGTGTTGACATTCTGGCGGCGGCATTATGCACAGGGCACCTGTGCGGGCTGTTGTATTGCCGAGACTCCTGTCTATTCCACTTTTCACATTGGACAGTGGGGAACATTTTGTGTGATTTATTTTAAAATTCCAAATTATAAAAGGAATTTTAAAAATTATAAAAATTTAAAAAAAAATTATAAAAATCTAAATTTATAAACACTGGTACGGGAACGGAGCATAATGGGGACGACCCGTTGCCGTGAAGTTGGAACCTCTACTAACTAACTAACCATTTTCAAATAGACCCACGTTTCCATTATTCATTCATTATTCTTCTATGTTCCCGTCTTTCATGAATATGAAACTACTTCCCATTTTCCGCCAACCATTTTTGTTAGGTCCTAATCAACTTTTTAAAAATTTAAATTTCGCACTGAATCTATTAAGTTGTAGTCAATTTGCTGCCTTTACAATCTGCTGAGTTCATGGGTTCGGCATTCTTGGATGTTGTCCACATAGGCTTCCTATGTGAAAGAATATTTTTCAAAACAAAAATCGATTAGTCTCATTACTCTCCATCCCGTCTACGTCCTATCCCGAATGAGTATTGTACCTTTTCGTTTTCTTCCTTTCTTTTAACAGACATTCGCGTTAATATCTTCCATTATTAACTGATTCAGTGCCAAACATAACATACGTTTGGACCAAGCATGGTGCACACTCAGATGAACAAGTATTATAACATAAATTTTCGTTCACTGAGCTTTAACATTGCGGAAGATACCACGAAAACAAAAAAAAACAGCAAATAACACCATGACCAAAGTTTGGATATATAACTATGACCTCTAGCATCAGAATGGAGGTGGAAGCAGTAAGAGCGGCATTCCGTTGGTTAGAGGAGGCCACTGTAACATACGCTGTATTCATTACGGACTCAATAATAAGGTGAAGAAAGGAATGTTTCGTATGGAATGGCTCACCTCACTTCAGAGGCTACAGATTATGAGATTTGTATGGATTCTTTGCTCTGGCCATACGATAGTGCGGGGGATGAACAGGCTGATAGGCTGGCAGGGAATGCACCTACTGGTGGTAGATTACCTATGGACAAGGGAGAGGTTGTCGTGGGACCAGGTGGAGAAGGGTGGGGGGAACAGACTGAGAACCCGTGTGTGGAAAGAATGAGATTGCTGGGATCGGCAGGGCTTCTGGAAAATCTAAAATAGAGAGAGAAGACTATGAGAACTTTCAATCAGATAGCCGTGGGAAGGATTAGCAGTGTGACTCTTTACTGGCTATTGAACGAGGGGATGGGGCACGTATGGGAATGTCCTGAGTACAGTGATGTCTGTTCATAGCTCAACGAAACTTAAAACATGACAATATACCGCCCTTCTGTTCATATGGTAGGTCACGTTACGCGAAATATTATCCTTCGGCAATGAATCACTTAAAACGATTTCTCACATCTCCACCTTTTATAATGTCTCTCTCTGGTACTATTCCTGAGTCTCATCACTATTTTATATCTCATGTAAACTCTTGTAATATTCCTGAGTTTCATCACTTTTTATATTATCTTATGTAAACTCTTGCACTATTCCTGAGTTTCATCACTTTTTATATTATCTTATGTAAACTCTTGTACTATTCCTGAGTTTCATCACCTTTTGTAATGTTTTTTTGTAAACTCTTGTAATATTCATGTGTCTCATAACTTTTTATAATATCTCTTGTAAACTCTTGTACTATTCCTGAGTCTCTTTACATTTTATAATATCTCTTGTAAACTCTTGTACCATTCCTGAGTCTCTTTGAATTTTGCGATGTCTCTTGTAAACTTTTGTACCATTCCTGAGTCTCTTTAAATTTTGCGATGTCTCTTGTAAACTCTTGTACGATTCCTGAGTCTCTTTAAATTTTGCGATGTCTCTTGTAAACTCTTGTACCATTCCTGAGTCTCTTCATATTTTGCAATGTCTCTTGTAATCTCTTGTACCATTCTTGAGTCTCTTCATATTTTGCAATGTCTCTTGTAAGCTCTTGTACCATTCCTGAGTCTCTTCATATTTTGCACTGTCTCTTGTAAGCTCTTGTACCATTCCTGAGACTCTTTATATTTTGCAATATCTCTTGTAAACTCTTGTACCATTTCTGAGTCTCTTCATATTTCACAATGTCTTTTGTAAACTCTTGGACTATTCTTGAGTCTCATCATCTTTTATACTGTTTCTTGTAAACTCCTGTACAATACATGTGTTTCATGATCTTCTGTTGTGGTTGCGTGTGCATACATGTGCATCTTATTATATAGTCCTTGCCGTGTGGCGCCGGCGATCATGTCTACCCATAGCCTCTGTCTCCTGAACTGATATTTCTTGACACCGATGTTCCTCCATGCTTGATGTAAACTTTTCAGCATATTATATCTTGATCTCCATTGCCTCTCCTCCCCTCCAAATGTCCCATTGTCACGACATACCCCATCTTTCCCATTCTCATGACATGCTGGAGAATGTAAACTGCCTGCATCCGATGCGACTAACCAGTTCTCTTTGTCCGTTTACTTCTTTCAAGATATCTTTGTTACTCTTTCCACTGTGTTCTTATCATTCTTTACTAAAACCACATCTCAGCGGTGTTTCCACATAATTCACGACTTGTCTGCTAGTTGTCGATGATTCAAACCGTGGGGCGGGCGGTGTAACCACTTCACCACGGGGGTCTCCCTCCAAAATTAGAGGGTTGGGTTCAACAGAATAGATAGAAGTCTCCTTACTGAGAGTACCGAACACAACAGATGGCCAGCACAATACAAATGTGGCACGTTAAGATTAGTAGAGAGATGACTTTGGTCCGAACAAACATGGATACGTCTCTACTGTGCGATATATGTCTGGTAGAACAGACAGACCGATCTATTGACTGCATCACAGGATAATATACTTAACCTATCACGGCTCCCCATTCGAAAAGAATAGTCAAACAATTGTCCTCCAGCAATGTTGACACAATTTTTTTTAAAGTAAATTTTGCAGTCTTTTATTTTAAAGTAAATATTCCAGTCTTTTATTTTAAAGCAAATATTGCAGTATTTGATCTTAAAGTAAATATTGAAATATTTTATTTTAAAGTAAATGTAGCAGTCTTTTATTTTAAAATAAATATTATAGTCTTTATTTTAAAATAAATATTATAGTCTTTTATTTTAGAGCACATATTGCAGTATATTATTTTAAAGTTAATATTACAGTCTTGTATTTTAAAGTAAATATTGACGCCTTGCATTTCAAAGTAAATATTGCAGTATATATTTTAAAGTAAATATTGCAGCCTTTTATTTTAAAGTAAATATTGCAGTCTTTTATTTTAAAGTAAACATTGCAGTCAGTCTTTTATTTTATAGTAACTATTGCAGTCTTTTATTTTAAAGTAAATATTGCAGTCTTTTATTTTGTAGTAACTATTGCAGTCTTTTATTTTGAAGTAAGTATTGAAGTCTTTTATTTTAAAGTATATTCTGCAGTCTTTTATTTTAAAGTAAATATTGCAGTTTCTTAGTGTAACGTAAATACTGCAGTCTTTTATTTTAAAGTAAATATCGCAGTCTTTTATTTTAAAGTAAACATTTCCGTCTCAATATTGCTGTCTTTTCTCTATACTTCTCTCTTATACTCAGTACAAGAAGAAAATCTCACTGAAAGCTTTTTGAATTCATCTTGACACCTAGGAGACTGTTGCCAAAGACCGAAATTCGTGGCGTACATCATTACGCAAAGATGCAGCCACTTCTGAAGCAGCCAGGACTGCAAGAGCTGTGAAGAAAAGGCTGGACAGAAAAACCACTGCAGGAGATCCTCCTCCAGGAACGTCAAGCATTCGTTGCCCACATTGTCAAAGAAAATTTCGAGCCAAAATAGGCTTTATCAGTCATCTTAGAACTCACAGCTCCATACTTTCTACCCCACAGGATGAAATGAATGGCCATCATCATTCTTGATAGACAAACAACACAAGAAGAAAATTCAAAACAATGTTTTCCCGTAGTGAATTTAAATAATGAAGACACAAACAATAGATTGCACGATGTATTGCCTGGCATATTTCGATGCATCTCGTCAGGTACATACTGCAGAATTCACACAACAAAAAGTAAAATAACTAGATAAATCCTTCAAGCTTAAATATACAGTTGTTCGCACAGTAATGTTAATTGTCTACCACGGTAATTTTAAACTGACTAACATGCCTTTCTGTTTGTGGCTTCATCTCTCATGGGGCAGGTCCTATGTTGACACAAATATGTGGCTTCATCTCTCATGGGGCAGCTATGTTGTTGACACAAATATGAGGCTTCATCTCTCATGGAGCAGGTCATTTGTTGACACAAATATGTGGCTTCATCTCTCATCGGGCAGGTCATATGTTGACACAAATATGTGGCTTCATCTCTCATCGGGCAGCTATGTTGTTGACACAAATATGAGGCTTCATCTTTCATCGGGCAGGTCATTTGTTGACACAAATATGTGGCTTCATCTCTCATGGGGCATGTCATTTGTTGACACAAATATGTGGCTTCATCTCTCATGGGGTAGCTATGTTGACACAAATATGTGGCTTCATCTCTCATGGGGCAGGTCATTTGTTGACACAATTATGTGGCTTCATCTCTCATGTGGCAGGTCCTATGTTGACACAAATATGTAGCTTCATCTCTCATGGGGCAGCTATGTTGTTGACAGAAATATGTGACTTCATCCCTCATGGGGCCGGTCCTTTGTTGACCCCATATGAGGCTTCATCTCTCATGTTAATAGGAACCAGGCAAAGACTTCACACTCTAAACTCGCAGAGAACTCTTCAGCTGCACATTGGCAGCACGCCTGTAGAAAGTGTCACCGAGCACAAGACACTGGGTGTTATCATAGATCAAAATCTAACTTTTAACTCACATGTTCATGCTCTAGTTAAACAAATAGCCAAAAAAGTATACCAACTTGCCAAAATTAAAAATTTCCTTGACGAAAACACAAGAAAGATATTCTATACTTCTCATATACAAACACATATTGATTACTGCTCCACAGTCTGGGATGGATGCTCCAAATCAATAACAAAACGCCTATATTCACTCCAGAAAAGGGCAGTGCGTTTAATTAATGGTGAAAAGCTTACCGACAATTCTAACCTATATAAACGTCTCCGGTTACTGCCACTCCACAAGCGCCTGCTTTTTAATAAAACCAAACTAATTCACAAAATCCTATTTCAAAATGCTCCAAGCTACCTTTGGCCATTGTTTAAATATAACGCTAGACAAAGCGAACGACTAAATATACTTCATGTCCCTAAACCTAGGATAGACTTATATAAAACAAGCTTAGCATACTCTGCCGCTCAGTTGTGGAACAATCTTCCACAAGAAATCAAAGACACCACCAATCATGATACATACATTCGCAACCTGTTTGAACACTACCTTAGTACAGACTGCATGCCCCCATAACAAACAACACAAAAAAGACAATAATGGTAACTTATCTCAAACGACAACTAGCCAAAAAACATTCCCTTATGTATGGCACGTTACACCCTCCTTAGGTATTTATAATGCCCATGTTAAACACTGCTTCAGTGAGTCATTTGTTATTGATTATTTTTCATGCGTTTTAATGTTCTTTTGTTGTCAAAAGTTGCTTCATAAGTGATGTTGAATGAAAGAATGTATGAGAGGAAATAGAGAAGAAGGGCTGAATGTCAGACGGGCCTGCGTGCCCAATTCTTAACCCTTTGAAAATAAAGACTTATTATTATTATTATTATTATGGGGCAGGTCCTTTGTTAATACAACTGTGTGGCTTCATCTCTCATGGGGCAGGTCCTTTGTTAATACAACTGTGTGGCTTCATCTCTCATGGGGCAGGTCCTTTCGTGACACAAATATGTGGCTTCATCTTTCAAGGGGCATGTCCTTTGTTGACACAAATATGTGGCTTCATCTCTCATTGAGAGAAAAAAATAAGCTTATATTTTTCAGTGGGATTCTTTAGTTATGCGCATCAGTCAAAGTAAGAGCCAAACAGATTGACAGATTTAATCACACCTGCAATCGATAAAGGAAAGCGATAGTTAGGTTTCGTGTCCAGTCAGCGCTGCGTTGACGACATGTTCGACTGTGTGCCAAAACTGTCTGAATGTCTATCTAATAATGTTGCCTTGTTTGAACATTTTATTAATTACGTCTGCTCCGTGGCTAAGGAATTACGGCCGCAGTTCGTAATTCTGCATACACCGTTCGTGACACAGTGGCTGGCAATTTGTCAGCAGGCAGCCTTGCGTTGATTTCTTATGAAATGGTATGTGTCCCGATCTTTTAGAAAGCAATGGCAAACTACTGAACGTAAACTTGCTCAGGAGTAGCCAAAAATGATGGGATTGACTGCTACTTCCTATAAAGTATATGCAACTAATGTTATTAAACTGTTCAGCAGCCATGGTCCTCGGGGTTTAAATTAAGGCCGTTGTAAGGTAGAGGGGGAAATATTTTACCCTTTAGGCCGTTCGAAAGTCCTTAGCAAAAATATAGTCTACTGTTTCATTGTGTGTTTTAATGTCTATTTTATTTTAATACGTGTTTCTATGCGTTTCTATATGTGTTTATTTGAGTACGCACAGCCTTGTTTGTTTAACCACGCTGGTAATTTGACTTTGTTGTTTAAGACTTCGGTAGTCTGGTTGACCCGTGCACAACACATATTGCTGATAGTTGCCCTGTATCGGCTGCTCATTTTATAATAGATAAAGAAATTCATAGATACATGAATGGATTCCATAATATGAGCGATAGAAAAGATTACCCCAAACACATTCTGATAAGCACCATAGATTGAAAGTTCTGTTTCTATAATCATAGCTAGGAATATAATACAAACTGGCCCGTAGCAAGCGACAAACGCTGATGACATTACTATAACCATCTTGGACAACATCCGGTCACGTTTCAACATGACGTCGGATTGTTTTTGTGCTGTAGATCCTTGACGCCATGTTGTTTTCTGTTTAAGCTTAATAACAAGCACAATCGTGGTAACTATAACAACTATAAAGGTTAAGCAAGGGATTGTTACGTTGGTAATAGCGAACGTGATGTCCTCTATGATTTCTCGATCACTGGTAGAGTCAATCTGCAGCACGCTCCGATTGATCGACTTGTAAAACTCCCATGAAAAGCGATTGCAGTAATACACTGGGGAGACACTGCCGATGAGGATCATGTAGATACAAACCATTGTCACTTTGACTCGTCTCCTGGTTATCATTGTCTTTACCTGTCATGCAAAACGACAATATATGCATAAAACAGAAATATTGGAAATATTAAAGAAACGGATTGTGCCTAAATGTAAATTTAATTTAAACGTTGGGTGGCGAAGTGGTCAAGCCGTTTGACTCGTGCTCCGATGGTTGTGGGTTCGATTCCGGGCCGCACCCTTCGGTTTACGAGTTAAATGTTTCGGAGACTCCTGTGGGTCGTCGCTAAAAGCTACGGAGTTCGTGCTTTGTGTGACGCTTTCCGCGCTGCGGAAAGAGACTGAGCCATATGGGATAAAACCCGGTGCGATGAAGTCGACCCTGTCGACTTTTAAGCGACTTTCTTTCCCCAACTGTGAAACCGCGGAAACCATAAACATTAAGAAACGACAACTATGCATCCCGATATCTACTTTGAAGAGATTATTACTGTTAGCCACCGCCAACATCTTCAAGAAACTTCAACTCCTTCAAAAACCCATACTGCTAAATTGATGAAGTAACCATAGTGCGTCCTTTTGGACCCTGTCTAATTGAGCCGGTAGGATATGCACTCAAGAAACACTGAAAGAGGGATTTGAAGCTAACAAGAATACTCACATCTTAATGTTTAGTCCACTGGATATATAAAGTGCGACTGGCATCAGCCTAAACCAACGTCAAAAGAAACATCAGAACCCAAACTCAAGGTATTTGTATTTATCCAAATACACATTCCAGGGGATGATGTAATGCAACGTGTGAAGGATAGGTTCACTACAGATGTCGGTGGAACGTTCTGTGCAGCATGCCCAGTTATTCGGTAAAAACAAAATTGCACACCTATCACAGCTCCAGCAGTTAAAAAATGTGTTTTGCAGTACGCCAAGTCCATTTTATCATTGTAAATGTAGGTGACAGTCTGCCTATACTGACGAGCTAAACAGAGAGGCAGATAAACAACAGGGTGATAGAGCATGTGTATCCAGCTGGATCAAAATAATTATAAACAATGAAGACTATCATAACCTAGTAAAACCCACACACCAGAAATTGACTCCGTCATCAATAGCGATCCACATTTTTGGAAACCGGCCAAGTGATTGATAGAGACAAGGCGTTTCAAGTGCTGTTTAAAGCACAAAATGGACGAATGATAAAGATAACGGAAGTCATCACTATTCATATAGAAAAACCAACTTTTTGCAAAATAATAGACATACTAGTAAATATTCTGGCAATAAATTGTGCAATCTACTGCTTGAGTCTTCATTGTTCAAATTTATCAGCTGTTGAACCTTCTCTCTTTTAGTGAGAATCAGTTATTCACTCTTTAAGGTATTGTTGTCTTGTAATACTTACAATGTCAAGCAGTCTCGACAGCTGATGTGGGTCGTTTGTCATTAAGTATTAATTGAAGAACACTTTGAAGCCACCAAGACAGTTCATAAATAAACAAACACGTATTGTTTGGCGATCATAGATGTAGAAGAAAGACGTAGAGGCTTGAGGATGCACTAGACAGCATAAATATTGAAAGCTATAGTTTCCGACCTGGATCCGAACATTTCACCTCCAAATGACGACAGCGCCTAGCCGCTGGAACAATTGAACTTCAACGCATGCAATGTCTAGTTGGTCATGCGTCGTAGTACACTTGTTCCTACAGCGAAGCACTATCGTCATTTGGAGGTGACAGGTTCGGATCCCGGTACGTAACTGTAACTTTCAATTGTAATAATGTCTGGTGCGTCATCTAGTCTTTACTTCTTTCTTTTACTTCTATGACAAATAAACAATACGTATGTGTTCATGATTAAGACAGTGCTATCTATATATCTGGGATTATTAATATAGGGTGTATGTTTCATGACTGTGCAGTGTTTCAAAATATTCCCGGTCCAAGTTTTGTATTCACCCTCTGTAAAATTAATGCAACATAATAGGTAAATGCAGAACTTGAAACGACAATATTTTGAAACACTGCACAGTCATTGACAATACACCCTGTACTATAGTCTGTCCGGAAATTAATGCCATAATTCACGATCAATTATTTTGAAAATTGTCTGTTGCATCGTTATGAAATTTTACCTGCCGTCTTATATTTACCCCCACCAAAGGAATATGTCTTTGATAGGTCCAAAAGCAACTTAAATCATCGAAAGCGGCGACATTTCTTTGATGTTTTGGGGAAAATGTAGTGAATTCACGCTAACAAACTAGTCTTACAGTAAACCGCGTTATTTCTGGTAAGGACACAAGTACAAGGCTCATAAGAACCAGGTTCGTATGGTAGCCAGGTTCGTATGGGAGTGGGTGCAATAAAAAAGTAGCTTAAAAGTCGACAGGGTCGACTGCATTGCACCGGGTTTTTATCCCATATGGCTCAGTCTCTTTCCGCAGGGCGGAAAGCGTCGCACAAAGCACGAACTCCGTAGCTCCAGCGACGACCCTCGGAAGTCTCCGAAAAAATGCACTCGTGAAATGAAGGAATCGAACATACAACCTTCGGAGTCAGACGGCTTGACCACTTCACCACGTAGACTCCCGAGAGGGGTGCAATGTGTAATATTAGTAAAGACAGAGAATTTACAGAGGCATGGGGTAAATAATGTGTAAATTGACAGGAAAGTAGAATGAATATATTTCTTACCTTATTTTTCATTTCCATCTCGTTTCTTCAGCTGCTGGTTAATAATTGTACACAAGTATTCATGTTACTAGGATGCATTTAGCTTGTTATATTGAGTTCGTGAAAGCTTCCAAAAAGCTGTGCGTTAATGTGAATATGAACTGACCAGAAATGATACCGCAATTTAGTCATCATGTGCCAATTTTTAAGGATCTGTTCTGCAGTCTGTGTAGTTTGTTTACACGTACACATGGGTGATAGACCCGCTTTGAGTCTTCGTGAAAGATTGTCTTCTCTGCTGTTTACTGTTCAGAGACGGAACATGATTACTTGTTTTGCACTATGAAAATAGTTGTCAGTCTCTGTAATGGGCTTTCTTCTTAGCGACCAAGATGTTGGTCCTCTTTTCATTGAAGTTTAAAGATTGATTCGTATGCACGTGTGTTGTCCCCTAATTTGACAACGTGTTTGCTCTCACGTTTCTTGTTATGGCACAATATGTCAGTTTCCACCGCAATATTACTCTTCAGTTGGTATTCAATGCGTTTAGTGTGTGTGTGTGTGTGTTTTTTGTTTTCAATACCAGTTGTTTGTCACCGCTGAAGGCTTGCGGAATTGAAAGTTTATCACTGTGGAATACAAACTGTTGCCATTGACATTGTGCTGATGCTGTAATGTTTAGGGCCTGCAATTCGTCTGAATAGTTGGAGCAAAATATCCCAGTAAGCGTGCACGCGGATTAAGGTCTGCGATCTGCTCAGACGTTAATCTGTGTCGGACGATTCCAGTAGGTTGATGACTGCTCTCGCTTTCAACACATGGTCCTCACATTTTCCCAGTAACTCTTATCAATACTTAATAGCGCGGACTGGATTAGTATCTTGACGTCAGACAATTTGAATATAGTATTGTCAGCTGCCACCTTTCCTTTAATTTTAGCCCACACAAGTTCGATAGGGTTAAAATGAGAGTGGTACGGCGGAAGTCTCAAACACCCATGACGATGCTCTTCTATCAACTTGTCGATTTGATATTTCTTCCATTTTGGCGTCTGTTTTACACGGGACAACAATTCTAGCTAAAAATATCTTTCTGGAAATGGTATGTTTTCCATTCGGAACCATATCTTTATTGCTCCCTGTGTGCTCGATGCTGTAGGTATTTTGTCTTCTTGGGCAACAACATTGATATCATGCATTGTCCATAATTGGACACGACGGTCTATCTAGGGATGGAAGCACAGTATTCTCGAGCCAATCTCTAAATACATTACCATTCATCTTATTATGATAATCCCTATTGTCTGCATGCTTTGATACGAACACGAGCCCAGCATTTTGTTGTAAGCCATTATGCGTATTACCAGCATGGGCTATGACCAAAAGCTGTCATATACTAGTGGGCGCATATCGCTTTATCTGTCCATCCACTGATTGCCATTCCCTATCACTTGTGTGGTGCGCATCGACCCACATTTCATCCAAATACATTATGCCATAATTTTCGTTGCGCATTTCCCTTATTTCACGTAGGTATCTGCTTCTCATGGCTCCTAAATGCGGTTGCTCGCAAAGAATATTTCTACCTCCCTTGTAGTGTCTAAAAGTGAAGATAATGTCCTTATAATTTTCCACAAAGTTGTTTTGGATAGCTCTATGTTATTGTTCTTTCTCAACAAACCCCTAAGTTTTCTTACAGTCTCTGTTTCTTTGGCATCTAGCATTTTTATAATGCTGGATAATCCTGGATATAAATTCCAACATTTTTATAATTTTAGGACCCTCCGTGCGAAGTGGTCAAGCCTTTTGACTCATGCTCCAAAGGTTGTGGGTTCGATTCCGGGCCGCATCCTTCGGTTCAAGAGTTAAATATTTCGGAGACTTCTGTGGGTTGTCGCTAGAGCTGACGAGTTCGTGCTTTGTGCGATGTTTTCCTCGCTGCGGAAAGAGACCGAGTCATATGGAATAGAACCCGGATCAATGAAGTCGACCCTGTTGACTTTTAAGCGACTTTTGAAAGCATTTTTATAATAGCTCGCCTTATGACATCTTTGTCAAAGCTGTCTACAATAACCTTTCTACCTACCGTTTGGTTATTGTGTGGTTGTTTAATTCCAGATTCTTGCACACATCGACGAAATGACCGTTACTCAAATCCAGTGCATGCACTGTTCGTTTTTTCGGAATTTTTAATAGTATAAAACAGTTTCCTGCGATCAGCTTCTATACAAAAATATGTGTACAACTTCATAGTGATGCTTTGAAGTGTATACACAATTTTTCATTCAATCCCATTGAAAAATATTCACACATTTCAATGTTAGCGATAAGTGGTAAGATTTAAATTAAAAAAAATAATAATCAAGTTTCATGAAATAATCCACATTTTGTCGACACCTCTGAACAGTCCCAGTTTAACCAGCGCGGGGTTCTTGGCAGCCAATCCCGTGAAACACGTAGAATATTCAACATTGAATGCTGATTGACTGGCTACGATGTAATACATTTAAAATTATGAACTTCATCTTTGACCCGTAAATTTTTCACCGCATATAACCAAACTTTGAAATCTTCTGTAAAATCTCCAGAACAAAAATGTTTTTGTTGGGTGGACATAATGATAAGTTTATATGCTAAATCTCATCATTGTCCTTCAGTTGGTTACTGAGATATGGAATTTTATATTGGGGCAGACTTTATTTGGGGTAAACACACTATATATCCTCATATGCGACATCTTACGTTCACCTGTTGGCCCTGTGGTCACGCTATCAATCCCCGTATAGGGCTTTCTCGAAATTGTACAAATGACCCTGGATCCCTGGTCGAACCAGTCTTAAATAGGTACCAGGAAATATCTTCTGAAGTAGAAGCAGCCAGGGTTATAGTGAAAACATCACCAGTGCCGAAATGTCTACACAAATATGGTTTAGCACCATTGCCCAAATACGTGTTAAGACATCTTTTACTTACTTTATTTTATAACATGAATTTGTGGCTTAGCTTCGTTCTCTTAAAAACTGTAATTTTATTTTTACTGCCAATATTGTAGTACCATGCGATGTACCTGAGGAATTAAGGTCGCATGGCTAGTGCAGTCGCCGCGAACTGTGCAGGTTAGGATTTTCTTTTTGTCCCCGACAGAAAAAAAACCCCCACCTTACCGAGGGATCGAACCTGGATACACCGAAGGGGAGTCCGGCGTTCTAACCACTCGGTTAGCCGTTCTTTTAAAATCTATATCTATAAAACAGAGTGTATGTAGCTTTGTTTGTTTGTTTGTTTGTATTGGATGCGTTCGATAAAGGTACATTCGATTGAGATGAAATTTTCTACACGTCTTCCTTTCATTCATGTGCAACCGACTATAATAGTTTCTTAGTGTAAAATCTTCTACTTATTTAATAATATTTACTTTTTCATTTTCATTATATAATTTCTATATAGCAGGGGGACTTCACTCTAGAAAAGTTATTTCAAGGGGCATAACTTTTAATAACATTTCTATATACTTTATAGTCATATTGTTGGACTTACTTGTACTATTGTTAAACTCTTTGTCTATAGTTATTTTCAGGCATATGAGTTATAATAAATAATGATATAATCGTTAAGGCATTTTCAAAGTTTTTATAAAAATAATGCATAATGCATAACATTGTAACCCATCTTTTTCTGCTTAAAGAACTTATCAACTGTCATGTCGGTGATTAAAAACAGTTTTCATTAAAAATAATGAATGGCGTGTGGAAGGACATTCTTTTAAGTTACTGTGCGCCAGGAGCTGGGCGAAACCACACCGGGTCAGATAGATAGACAGACAGACAGATAGTCGGGAACGGAAGCTTATTTGACTACTTATATGAATTAAATGACATGCTCCCCACCAGGGACTGGGTGAAGCCGGGCCGGGTCAGACAGACAGACAGATAGACAGACAGTCGGGAACGGGAGAGTTTATATGACTACGTATATGAATTAAATGAGATGCTCCCCACCAGGGACTGGGTGAAGCCGGGCCGGGACAGACAGACAGACAGATAGACAGACAAACAGATAGTCGGGAACGGGAGAGCTTATATGACTACTTATATGAATTAAATGAGATGCTCCCCACCAGGGACTGGGTGAAGCCGGGCCGGGTCAGACAGACAGACAGACAGACAGACAAACAAGCAGACAGACAGACTGAACGAACAAACGAACGAACAAACTTTATTTTCAAAGGGTTAAGAATTGGGCACGCAGGCCCGTCTAACATTCTACCCTTCTATCACTCTCTTTCATACATTATTTCATTCACACATCATTCAATGCTAACAAAGAACAGCAACAATATAAAAGATATGCATTATAAAGGCATGGGCAAAATGCAAACATCAAAACTACACGACACAGTAATACTAATGGTCTGACACTAGTTATTAGCCATGTGGAATATACTGGCCTACAAAAAGGGGATTGGCTGTTATACTAGGGTTTTGTTATTATTATTATTATTATCTCAATTATTAAGGGGGAAGGTAATCCGTATTGAGATAGTGTTCGAATAATTTGCGATTATATGAATAGGGATTGGTGATGTCTTTGATTTCTTGTGGAAGATTGTTCCACAGCTGAGCTGCAGAGTACGTTAAGCTTGTTTTGTATAAGTCAATCCTAAGCTTCGGAATGTGTAGTATATTTAAACGTTTACTGTGTCTAGCATTATATTTAAACAATGGCCAAAGGTAATTTGGGGCATTCCGATGCAGGATTTTGTGAATTAGTTTAGCTTTATTGAAAAGCAGGCGTTTGCGGAATGGTAGTAACTGAAGGCGTTTATACAGGCTAGGATTGTCAGATAAATGTTTGCTATAAATTAGACTCATGGCCCGTTTCTGGAGTGAGTGGTGTCGCTTGGTGTTTGAATTAGAACAACCGTCCCAGATTGTAGAGCAGTAGTCAAAGTGTGTCTGTATATGAGAAGTATAGAATAGCTTCCTTGTGTCCTCATCAAGGAAGTTTTTAATCTTGGCGAGTTGGTAGACTTTTTTCGCTGTTTGTTTAATAAGCGATTGAACGTGGGAATTAAAGGTTAGGTTTCTATCAATGATTAGGCCTAATGTTTTGTGCTCAATTACACTTTCTACTGGCATGTTATCGATGTGAAGTTGAAGTGATGTGTGTGAGCTTAGAGTTTGAAGTCTTTGTCTAGTTGTTAATAACATTGCTTTTGTTTTAGTGATGTTAATTTGCATACGGTTTGAATAGCTCCACTTAACTACATTATTTAATTCTTGTTGTAAAGACGACTCCAGTAAAATACAGTCTTCAGCGTTTGTGTACACCGTACAGTCATCTGCAAATAGATCGCAGGACGACGAAAGATGCAAAGGTAGATCGTTAATATATATGGCAAATAATAGAGGGCCAAGAATAGAGCCTTGCGGTACTCATATATTGAAGGTAGTGGTTTGAGACAGAGATTTATTATGTGATACTACTTGCTTTCTGTTTGATATAAAAGATGATATTAGAGTGACTACATTAAGGCCAATTTTCATTGTCTCGAGTTTTTTAATTAAAATAACATGGTCTATCATATCAAATGCTTTCTTGAAATCAATAAACACAGTTCCACATAGACTGTTGTTGTTTATATTCTGGTGCCAATTTTCTATCATGTTTGTTAGGGCCGTATGGCAAGAATATTTTGGTCGAAATCCTGATTAGCTGTCAACAATAAGCTTGTTGCGAACTAAATACTGTAATGTTACTTTATGGATGTGTTTTTCTAGTGGCTTAGATAGTGATGATAGTAATGAAATGGGTCTGTAATTGTTCGGGAGACCATTGTCCAATGAACCAGATTTAAGAAGAGGGTACACTTTAGAGATGTTGAGAGCTGATGGGAAGTGGCCTTTGGTTAGATAGATAGATCCCCTCCAGGGCCTGGGCGAAGCCGGGCCGGGTCAGCTAGTCTTATATATAAAAGTGGGTTGTGCTCAATATTTAAATTTCAAATCCCGAAACAACCACATAATCAATTATATATAAAAGGCAATCTCCGTCTGTATGTCCGTATGTCCCTTATGCGTTCGCGAACGGCCCATCCGATTGAGATGAAATTTTCTACACGTCTTCCTTTCATTCCAGCGCAGCCAACTGTGATATTTTGTTAGTGTGAAATCGGCTGCTTACCCAATATTATTTCATTTTTCATTTTTCATTATAATTTTATATATCTCAGGGGACTTAACTCTGTAAAAGTTATTTCAAAGGGCATAACTTTTCTGTATAACTTATAGTCATATTGTGGCATCGTTTTCAAAGATTTATAAACTCTTTGTCCATAGTTATGTACCGGCATATGAGTTATAATAAATAATGATACAATCTTTAAGGCATTTTCAAAGTTTTCATAAAAATAATGCATAATGCATAACATGCATAACATGCTAGAGATAAAAGGGGAAACCATTAAGAAAACAAAGAGCACTGTCTTCCTAGGAATGACCCTAGACGAACAGATGAACTGGTCAAAACATATAAGCCAGACGTTAGAAAAATGCAAGAAAGCAAGCAACCTACTGCGGGTGATAAAAGGTAACGGTTGGGGTGCCCACACCCAAACAATGCTGATGTTCTATAAAGCATTTATCAGGGGCAAGCTAGAATACGGCAGCATTGTGTACGACTCCGCATCAGAAGCCAACAAGAGGAAGCTAGACACCATACAGACCCAAGCACTAAACATCATCTTGGGTGCTGGAAAATGTACATCCAGAGAAGCGAAGAAGGTAGCACTGGGTGTACTTCCACTGAGTCTGAGGCGTAAACAGCTGACGTATAACTACTGGCTTAAGGTAGCCCAAGACAAAAACCACCCTGGATACCAAACATTCAGCGACAACAACAGCAAAAGGGGGGGGGCATCCCAATAGTAAAACTGCAAAGACCGGCAGGATGGGAAGCAGCAGAGAAGATGAAGGAAGTAACTGAGCTAGCAGAGACCCTGAAACAGACAAGACGGTTCAAGCCAACAATCCCACCATGGGAACTAACAGTCCCATTCACTGACTGTAGTCTAGCAAAGTACATCACCAAGGACACGGAGGACACAGATGCAAGAGACACGGCCGAGGAATACATACACGAATTCAGTAAGGACAACCTCATAATATACACAGACGGGTCCAAAAACGAACAGGGAGAGGTAGGAGCAGGGGTAGTGGTCCCAGACTGGAAGCTCAAGAGACAGTTCAAGCTAACAGACCAGACAGCAGTATGCACGGCCGAACTGGTTGCCATAATTAAAGGTCTAGAGATCGCAGCCGAAAATCCACCACTGAGACTGTGTATATTAACAGACTCCCTGTCATCAGTACAAACGCTCGGGAACTTCAATAGAGGCAACAGACCCGACATAAAAGAGGAGATACTAGCGACAGCCACTAACCTCAGGTACATGGGATGCCAAGTCACCATCGGATGGATACCAGCTCACAGGGGTATCCCGGGAAACGAACAGGCAGACAGGGCGGCGAAACGGGGAATAACCAGCACTAATCAAATCTGCACAGGCCTGGTTAAAGTAGAAGGGAAGATTATAGTCAAAAACTACATTCTCAAGGAATGGAGGCAACAGTGGCGAGACAGCGATAAAGGCCGTCATGCCTTCCAAGTGTTGGGTGAACCCAGATTCAAGCCACAAGTCAAGACCAACATGAAAGCACCGGCAAACAGACAGCTGTGGAGAATCAGATTAGGCAATTGGAAAGACACAAGAGAAAACCCAAACTGCAGAGTATGCCAAGAAAACAACACCATCGAACACTACTTACTAGTATGCGACAAGTACAATAGAGAGCGAAGGGACCTGAGAGATCACTTCGTCAAAACTGGGAACCCAATGACAATGACGGAGTGCCTGCACATAAACAGCAACCCGGAAACACAGCGACTGGTCAGACAGTTCCTATGCAGAACAGGGAAGACCGTATAACCTCCCTACACTGTATATATGTATATGTGTATTTGTTTGTATCTGTGCATGTTTATATATGTTGTTTAAAAAAAAAAAAAAAAAAAACAACAACACAACAAAATGGCGGGGTGGAGGGCAGGAAGGTGGGTTGGCTCTTCCGGTAGAGCACCTGAATTAGGAAGACAGGGAGACCTGGTCATCTTGTTGCCACACCACACACACCCGCGATGAAGAAAACCGCCAAAACTCACAAGCGTAAAGGAGTTTGTAACGCTGACCGGGGGGACAACATGAGACTTGCAATTGAATGCTCCGCCCTTACCTACATCAAGTCCTTATGACGACTGGACATGACCGGGGACTAGCCCCGATGAGAATAACACAAGAAACGACAAGCAGTTAGCAGGACTAACAGAGAAAAGAAGCAAAAAAAAAAAAACGAGAAAATGCGGGCCCAGTAGGCCCAACCAAGGACCCGGTCTTTACCAGGACCAGCACAAAACAAATCTATCCGACGAACAGAGCGGAACCAATAAAACTAGTAGGAATTAGGACTAACAATCCACACAACTACGGCTCTCAACAATAACCACAGCTGATGAAGCAGGTTAGACGAGGCCGAATTTGGATTTTTTTTTTTGGAAAATTGGAATTGGAATTGGAATAACATTGTAACTCATCTCTTTATGCTTAAAGAATAAATAAATAATAGTTACCTTATCTCTATCAAGTTTGAAGATTTTATATTTCTTTACACTGTCGCCAACTCTAAGAAGACATGGAACAACTTCAGCCATTATTAAATCTACAGCCATATGCGTTATATCCTTCCTCCTCCTCCTCCTCTCCCCTCCTCCACCTCCTACCCTCTTCCCCTCCCCCCTCCTCCCTCTCCCTCCTAAATCCTCCTCTTCCCTCTTTCTCCTCCTCCTCCCTCCTCCTCCTCTTCCTCCTCCTTCCTCCTCCTCTTTCCTCCTCCTCCCTCTTCCTCCCTCTTCCTCCTCCTGCCTCCTCGCCCTCCTGCCTCCTCATAATCACTCCTCTTCCTTCCTCCTCCCTTCTCCTCCTCTCT
Organism: Cepaea hortensis; assembly: GCA_963921405.1. Lineage (NCBI taxonomy): Eukaryota > Metazoa > Mollusca > Gastropoda > Stylommatophora > Helicidae > Cepaea > Cepaea hortensis. The sequence goes on along the minus strand of OY992893.1, from coordinate 14,533,927 downwards.
CCTCCTACCTCCCTCCTCCTCCCTCCTCCTCCCTCCTCCTCCTACGTCCTCCCCCTCCTCCCTCCTCCTGTTTCTCCTCCCTCTTCCTCCCTCCTCCTCCTTCTCCTCCCTCTTCCTCCCTCCTCCTCCTCCCTCCTCCTCCCCCTCCTCCTCCCTCTTCCTCCCTCTCCTCCTCCCTCCTCCTCATCCCTCCTCCTCCCTTCTCCTCCTCCCTTCTCCTCCTCCCTCCTCATCCTCCCTCCTCCTCCTCCCCTCCTTCTCCTCCTCCCTCCTCCTTCTCCCTCCTCCTTCTCCCTCTTCCTCCTCCCTCCTCCTCCCTCCTCCTTCTTCCCTCCGCCTCCACCCTCCTCCTCCTCCTCTCTCCTCCTCCTCCCTCCTCTCCCTCCTCCTCCTCCATCTCCCTCCTCCTCCCTCTCCTTTGTGTTCCTTTGTGTGTGGGTGGGTGTGGGATTTGTGTGTGGGTGCGTGCGAGATGTATGGGTGTATGGGGAGATGTGTTTTTGGGTGGGGATGTGTGTTTGTCTAGGGTGGTTGTGGGTGAGTGGGTGGAGGAGGTTATGTTGGTGGATGATTGATGGTGGGTTATGGGATGGGTGGGGGTATATGTGTGGGTGGGGAGATATGTTGGTGGGTAGCAGATGTGTGCAGGTGGGGGT
>OY992893.1:14523271-14528271 GCA_963921405.1 Cepaea hortensis | reverse complement strand
AGATGTGTTTGTGGGTGGGGATGTGTGTAAAGGTGAAGGATGTGTAGTTGAGAGGTGGTGGACATTGGGTGGGTGAGTAAGTGTAGGTTGGCTGGTGTGTGTGGGTGGGTGGGGAAAATTGTGAGGGTGCAGGATGTATGTATGGATATGTGCGGGATGTGTGGGTTGACAGGGGTATGTGTGTGTGCTTTTGTGATGTGTTTTGCTGGGTGGTTGCGGGTGTGTGGGTGGGTGGTGGTGAATATGTGGGTGGGTGTGTGCGTGTCGGTTATGGGATGCGTGGGGGATGTATGTGTGGGTGGGGAAATGTGTGTGGATGGGGAAATGTGTGTGGGTGGGGGATCGGTGGGTGGTTGGTGGCATGTATGTTTGCCTGAGTCAGTGTGAGTGCGTGGAGGTATGTGTGGGTGGGTTGGGATGTGGTGGGTGGGGGATGTGTGGGTGGCTGAGGGATGTGTGGGTGGCTGTGTTGTGAGGGTGGATGGGGGATGTATCTGACAACATTGCAATATGCACTATTTATGTTTACAACTTTCATTTGACAATGTGTTTTTTTTTCATGTGAATGTACCATGCGTAATATGCATTGTTTATGCTTACAATATCAATTTGACAATGTTTTTTCCCCCTATGTAAATGTAACATGCACATTTGATGAATGAAAGATGAGTGATCGAAAGGGACGAATATAAGACGGGCCTGCGTGCCCAATTTGATACCCTTTTAAAATAAAGTTCGTTCATTCGTTCGTTCTCTCACTCACTCACTCTCACTCACTCAATCACTCACTCACTCTCACTCACTGCCACTCACTTACACACTCACTCTCTGTCTCTCTCACTCACTTTCTCTCACTCACTCTCACTTTCTCTCTCTCTCTCTCTCTCTCTCTCTCTCTCTCTATCTCTCTCTCTCTCTCACTCACTCACTCACTCTATCATATCAACATATTTCATCTGCTCAATAAATTATTCGAACTCTCAGTAATACTGTCCAAACAGTTCCATATGTTTGGAATCACAGAAAGTTGTCTTAACGACAAAATAACCGACAGGTATTGCTGTATACATTTCCAATTCCCTCAACTGTTCCCGCAGAAGTGATCTCGAGACCGCAGGCATAGAATGTGTTTGGTTAGTGGTGAAGCCAGCCAGCTAACAACCGTTTCTCATTGGATACCTATATAGGAATCCTTGTGCCGGGTATAGCTGGTATGACTGCTTCACTTCAATGATGGATAGAGTATTTACAGCAGGTAGAGAAATTATGATACTAGGTGACGTCAAAATAGATATTAGTAAATCCAACCAGACATGGAACGATATCATTCAATCTTACAATTTCAAGCAGCTAATAAACCGCCCACAAGTGTTACAGACACCTCCGCAACTATAACTGATCATGTATATGTTACTTGTCCAGATAATATTATTGAATGTTCTGTTCCTGTTAGAACAGTTAGTGACCATTACCCTGTATGCTGCACATGGTAAAAAATTGGGTTCAAAGCTCCTACAAATAAACATGTAAGCATGAAAATAAGAAATGTTAAAGCGTTCAACCAAGAGTTATTCTTGCAAGACTTAACAAATGCAGCTCTTGATCACGTTTACCAACTTCTCGATCAGGACAATGCATTAGATTTCTGGACAAAGACAGTCTACAGTGTGTTTGATAAACACGCACAAGTCAAAGAAGTTCATGTCAAGAATCAACAGAAATCCCCATGGGTCACTAGTGATGTTCTGGGAATCATGAGAGAGCGAGATGCAGCTCACAAAAATAAAGACTTCATCAACTACCGGAGACTAAGAAATAAAGTTAAATATGAAATTTGTTGAATAAAGAAAGACCATTTAAAAAATTTGATTATAGATAAATCAAATAGCACAAATATATGGAAGGCTATTCGCTAACCAACAAGAAACAACCGTCAGAGTCTGCAACACCAAACTCTATAACATGCGAGAATTTTAGTTGTTTCTTTCCGTCGGAATTAGAGAACCTAAAGTGTTCAATACCAAACTCATCTTGTAATTTAAGTTCATTGTCATCATTCTGTGAGGAGAGGTGCACTAGAAATATTCCCGCTGAGATTCCGTTTATGTTGGTTGCAGAAGTATATAAATATCTCTCAAACCTCAAAGCAACAAACTCACACGGCCTAGATGGGATCAATAATAGAATTCTTCTCTGTGCCACCCCAAATATTAGTGAGTCTTTAACATTCATATATAATCAATGACTGGCTAAAAAAATACTTTCCATCTGCATTAAAAATTGCTAATGTTTATCTTCTATTTAAAAATGTATCAAATGATAACAGCGTCTAGGGTAATTATAGACCTATTCCATTACTATCGTCGCTATCAAAGCCATTAGAAAAATACATTTATAAAATAACATTACATTTAATTAATAACGATCTAATAATTGACAACCAATCTGGGTTTTTACCTAAATATTCTTGCCATAGTGCTCTAACAAAAATGATCGATATCTGGCATTTCAACATCAACAATGGCAACATTTGTGGAGCGGTGTTTGTAGAATTTTTACAAAAAGCTTTTGATATGGTAGATCACAATATGTTAATTAGCAAATTGAAACAAATGAAGGCTAGTGCCAATATGGTGTACCTAATTAGGTCATTTTTATGCGACAGATAACAAGTCGTGTCCTTTAACAGCCGTCTATCAAGACCCACACTGCTTAATATTGGTGTGCCCCAGGGCTCAATACTAGGTCCGCTGCTTTTCACCGTTTATATTAATGACCTTCCTCTGTATCTCAATACTACATGTGATCTATTTGCAGACGATTGTACTATATATACTAGTCAGGAGAACCGTAGTGAATCAGAAAGATATTTACAAAAAGAACTTGATAATCTTACTATATGGAGCAATGAAAACCGCATGCAAATTAACATCGACAAAATCAAATCCATGCTAATAAAGACCACACAAAAACTTCAGAACTAGCCATAACTGGGGCAGTGCTCGAACTCCGCATAGACACGTTACCTATAGTTGATATAAATGAACATAAGTCATTAGGTCTTTTAATTGATAGCCATTTAAATTGGAGCTCCCATATCACATCCTTACTATGAAAATAGCACAGAAAGTTTACCAACTTGCTAAAATTCAGCACTTCCTGGACGAAAGCACGTGAAAGTTATTCTATACATTCTATATTCAATATCATCTCGATTATTGTTCCACAGTCTGGGATTGTTGCCCTAAATCCAATATGAAATTACTTTGTTCTCTTGAAAAGCGGGCTTTACGTCTAGTTTCTGGCACAAAACACGCTGAAAGTGATAATCTATATAGTCATCTATGGCTTCTACCACTTCGAAAGCGTTTCCCATTTAACAAATCCAAATTAGTGAATTAAGTCATATCTAAAAATACCCCAGTGTATCTTCAACAGATAATCCAGTCTCATGCAATGAACAGCAAGCGGTTAAATTTATTATATGTCCCAAAACCTAGATTGGACTTATACAAAACTTTCTTTGCGTATTCTGGTGCCAACTTATGGTATGACCTTCCAACAGATCTGAAAACTCCAATGAGTCTCTACACATTCAACCGAAAACCCTTTCAATACCAACTCCATACCGACTATATGCCTCCATAAGTCACCTAGTGGTATCATTTTTCACAAGGTGTATGTGTGTGTGTGTGTGAGAAAGTGTGAAAGTAAGTGAGTGAGAAAGAGAGGATTAAGAGAGTGAGTGAGAGAGAAAGTATGAGACAAAGAGAGCGAGAGAGAGAGTGTGTGTGTATGTGTGTGAGAGAGTAAGAGAGAGTGACAGCGATTGAGTGAGAGAAAGAGAGAGAGAGAGAGTCAGAGAGAGTCAGAGAGAGAGAGAGAGAAACAGTGAGAGAGAGAGAGAGAGAGAGAGAGAGAGAGAGAGAGAGAGAGAGAAAGACAATGAGAGAGATAGTATAGTGTTCGTGAAAGACAAATAAAGAGATACACGCTATTCCAAATTTCTTCTACATCCTCATCTTTCATATTATCATTTTTGCTGCCACTTGATTTTAACATGAACTATATGCACTGTGTATTTCATCATGTTTATGTCAATCCCAGGAAGTATATTCTTTATTGAAGTGCATAACCTTTCCTTCGTTACACAATGTATAACATATTGTTTTCATTTTAACAATCTTTCCATTTGGGGATGTGCGAATGTGGGTGGTGCTGTATGTGTGGGTGGGGAGACATGGGTGGATGGAGAGATGTGTGGGGGATGCGTGTGTGTGGGAGGATGTGCGGGTGGGTGAGGATGTATGTGGATGAGGGACGTGTGGGTGAGTGATGTGTGTCTTGAGTGGAGACCTGTGGGTGAGGGTATGTTTTTTGGTGGGCGGGTGTGTTTTGGTGTTGGTGGGTAATGGGATTTGTGGGTATGGGTGGGGGGGGGGGAATGTGTGCGGATGTGTGGTTGGGTGTGTAGATGGCATAGGGGATGGGTGTGGGGGTTGTGTGAGTGGGTGGGGGTGTGTGGTGTGGGAGAGGGATAGGAATGTGGGAGGATATGTGTATGTATGGTTGGGGGTGTATGTTTGGGAGTGGGGTGTGTGTGGGTGTGAGATGTGTGTGTGTGTGTGTGTGTGTGTGTGTGTGGATGAGGAATGTGTGGGTGGTGGGGATGTGTGAGTGGAGATGTGTGTGGGTTGAGGATGTGTGTGAGTGGGTGGGGGAACGAACGAACATCTTTATTTTCAAAGGGTTAAGAATTGAGCACGCAGGCCCGTCTGACATTCTGCCCTTCTTCTCTATTTCCTCTCATGCATTTTTTCATTCAACATCTCTTATAAAGCAACTCTTTTGACAACAAAAGAACAATAAGCATTAAAATGCATGAAAAATAATCAATAATACATGACTCGTTGAGGCAATGTTTAACATGGGCATCGTGAATATCCAAGGCCGGTGTAACGTGCCATACATATGGGAATTTTTTTTTTTTTTTTTGCTAG
>OY992893.1:14513271-14520771 GCA_963921405.1 Cepaea hortensis | reverse complement strand
AGATAGCTCCAGGGAACAATCACACGGTGCCGAATATCAAGGTTAACGGTTATAAGCTAAGTGTTGTGAATAAATTCACCTATCTTGGCAGTACTGTGTCACAAGCTGCCACAATTGATGTGAAGTGATTGCAAGAATCTCCAAGGCCAGAGCGACCTTTGACAGACTGTACAAGAATGAATGGGACAGAACGAACGAACGAACGAACGAACAAACTTTATTTTAAAAGGGTAACAAATTGGGCACGCAGGCCCGTCTTACATTAGGCCTTTTCGATCACTCATCTTTCATTAATCAAATGTGCATGTTACATTTACATAGGGAAAAAAAACATTGTCAAATGGATTTTGTAAGCATTAACAATGCATATTACGCATGGTACATTCACATAGAAAACAAAACAAAAAAACATTGTCAAATGAAAGTTGTAAACATAAACAGTGCATATTGTAATGTTGAAATGGAATAAGCCTGCAAACAAAGCTCAAAGTCTATAAAGCAGTCGTATTATCCACACTGCTATATGCTTGTGAAACATGGACTGTTTATCAGCGTCATGCTAGGAAATTAAACTACTTCCACATAGTCTGCCTTAGGATGCTATTGAAGATTAAATGGCAAGAAAAGATCCCAGACACTGAAATTCTAGAAAGGGCGTCCACGCCCAGTATCCACACTATACTAATGAAGAATCAGATTCTCTGGGCTGGTAACTTGACTCGCATGCAAGGTCACAGGCTCCCTAAACGAATTTTTTACGGCGAGCTGCGTTATGGTAAACTCTCCCAAGGCGGCCACAGGAGACGCTTTAAAGACACTCTGAAAATCTCGCTGAAAGCTTTTGGAGTTCATCTTTAACACCTGGGAGACTGCTGCTAAAGACCATAATTCGTGGCGTACATCATTTCATAAGGGTGCAGTCACGTGTGAAGCAACCAGGACTGCAAGAGCTGTGAAGAAATGGCTGGACAGAAAAACCACTGCAGGAGATCCTCCTTCTGGAACGTCAAGCATACTTTGCCCACATTGTCAAAGAACATTTCGAGCCAAAATATGCCTTATCAGCCATCTTAGAACTCACTGGATGAAATGAATGGTCATCACCATTCTTAATGGACAAACAACAAACTTGTTCTAGTATGCGTTATTAAATTTAGCTTCCAGTTTTACGTATACTGGTTAGGGGGGGAGGAGGGGGGTGGGTTATAGGGAGGAAATACGAACATATGGTTCTGAACATATGGTGAAGGGGTGCATGGGCCAAAAATGTTGAGAACCACTGCTCTACATACTTCTCAAAAGTGCTGCAAGAATTTCAGGACGGAATCTTTGATATAAATTGGGACCCTTACGGCATGTTCAGCTTGGGAAACTGCCAGAAAACACATGAAGTCATCTTGGAAGAATAGAGAGCCTGACGAATAAGAGGAATATTGTATTTGCCCAAGAAATTATGAAATAGATGTGGAGAATGGGCGGATGTGTTGTCATGGTGGTGCTGCTAACTTCTAATTAACCACATGTCCGTTCGTTCGCATTCTTAGAATTTGATTCTGACTTTCTTAGCCTTCTAAAATATCCGACAGTTTCTTTTAGCTCTCTGATCTCAGGACATGGCCCGATCTTTGACTGCTCCCACAGCTGAACATGCTGTGTAGAGAGACCCAATTTGAGTCAAGAAAAGACACGTGAACGCGAAAGACACTCTGTACTTCATTCCCAAAGAGGCCTTCGTGAACTGCTTTTATCAGTGCCGTGACAGCCGGAGAAGTGAGCACAGTACCAAGGGTGTAGACTTTCAGACCTGTACGTGAGTAGTTGTATATTCCCAGTCACAGCCACGATACTTTTTTTAACAGACCTTTTTTGAAACTTTTGTAACTGATTCTGTGCCAAACAAAAAGTAGGTCTAGACCAGACATAGTACACAATAAAATAAACATGCACGATAATGTAAATGATCATTCACCGAGCATTGAAACTGCGGTAGATACCACGAAACAAAACAAAACAAAACAAATAACACAATGTCTCTAGAATGGTGATATATCATCATTCTGTTCTAATGGGATGTTACATTTGGCGATATATTATCCATCGGCGCTTAATCCATTAGCACTACCAATTATACCTAATCGAATGAACACATTTATGCAAATCCCTTGGCAACGATGTATAGTTAGTTGCATATCCTTTACAGTACGTCGCAGTCAACACGAGAATTTTGTGCTGTTGTGATTTCTTGGCAAATTTACTTTCAGTAGTTTACCAGTAATCTTAACAAGAAATCAACAGACAGCTGAAAGATGCTGCTGTTGACAGCGATGTCCTGTAAAGGATATGCCCAAAAAAAAAAATACTTTACCAGTGCTTTCTGAAAGGCCGGCACCCATACCATTTCGTTGAAAACAAAAGTTTACCAGTGCTTTCTGTAAGGCCGGCACCCATACCATTTCGTAGAAAACAAAAGTTTACCAGTGCTTTCTGTAATGCCGGCACCCATACCATTTCGTTGAAAATAAAAGTTTACCAGTGCTTTCTGTAAGACCAGCACCCATACCATTTCGTAGAAAACAAAAGTTTACCAGTGCTTTCTGTAAGACCGGCACCCATGCCATTTCGTTGAAAACAAAAGTTTACCAGTACTTTCTGTACGGCCGGCACCCATACCATTTCGTTGAAAACAAAAGTTTACCAGTGCTTTCTGTAAGGCCGGCACCCATACCATTTCGTAGAAAACAAAAGTTTACCAGTGCTTTCTGTAAGGCCGGCACCCATACCATTTCGTTGAAAACAAAAGTTTACCAGTGCTTTCTGTAAGGCCGGCACCCATACCATTTCGTAGAAAACAAAAGTTTACCAGTGCTTTCTGTAAGGCCGGCACCCATACCATTTCGTAGAAAACAAAAGTTTACCAGTGCTTTCTGTAAGGCCGGCACCCATACCATTTCGTTGACAACAAAAGTTTACCAATGCTCTCTGTACGGCCGGCACCCATACCATTTCGTAGAAAACAAAAGTTTACCAGTGCTTTCTGTAAGGCCGGCACCCATACCATTTCGTTGAAAACAAAAGTTTACCAGTGTTTTCTGTAAGGCCGGCACCCATACCATTTCGTAGAAAACAAAAGTTTACCAGTGCTTTCTGTAAGGCCGGCACCCATACCATTTCGTTGAAAACAAAAGTTTACCAGTGCTTTCTGTAAGGCCGGCACCCATACCATTTCGTAGAAAACAAAAGTTTACCAGTGCTTTCTGTAAGGCCGGTATCCATACCATTTCGTAGAAAACAAAAAACAAAGCGATCTGCTTCAAAATAGTCCGCGGCTGTGTGGCAACGATTTGTTTATTTTTAATTCGCATATCCTTTACAGGACATCGCTGTCAACAGCAGCATCTTTCAGATGTCTATTGATTTCTTGGCAAGAGTACGCTCAGTAGTTTGCCATTGCTTTCTGAGCGGCCGGCTCAGTTATCCCGCAAGTCACCAGCGGGGGTAGAACTGCTTCCAGTTCTCGCTCACTACGAGACTCTGCATGATAAAAGGGATTACGGAGAAAGTGGTGTAACTCCTCGGCCAGAGAGACCGGCGTGGCAACGATTACCGTCAAGAATTCGTACTGAACGAGCCTGTCTTTTGAAAGTGAACTTCCCTCTTTCATTCGTTTGTTCGTTCTTTCTTTTGCTCGTTCTGTGTGTCTGTTTGCTGATATATTTGTGTATCTACGTATTAGTTATATGTCTGTATGTTTGTTTATCTGTGTGTTTTTATATCCCAGAATGAAATAGAAAGAAGAAAAACAGTACTAATCTTCAGAGCATTACCTAAATAGCAACATTTATAGACAGACTGATCAACGAAAACAATAGACAACATCGGTGGAGGATATCTCTGAAACTAGATAATGGAACAAAGAAGACACAGTCAGTGGTCAATGGTGATACCAAAGTAACTTCAGTGAATGTTAGTTAACAATTACTGTCACAAGCAGAGAAGTTCGTTTAAACATGTTGTGAGGAGGGGGTCATTGGAAAGAACGTTGTAAGAGCTGCTGACACTGTGCGGAGGGATCGGACCGCTCATTGTGTGGGGTAATCTGTTTCTAAGCCACGGGTACAAGCTCTCATGAATGGGAAGCTCAATGTTCAGAAATCAGACAAGAGGTATGTATGCAGCAGGTGTCAATACCTTGAGTGGCGTCTTACAATGGCATCGTGTCTGCTTTCATCGAAGCCTCACGCATCGCTGGCATTGTTCATGTTCTGGCAGTGTCTTCCCTTAAGGCTGACTGACATATAAACTGCTGTTCTAACAGTTTATGTGTGTCAACCAATGCTTATAGATTTAAGACCGAAGATGAGGTCATCACTCAGTGGCCTTGAAATATTCTGTTAAACTGCTTGGGAATGGTAATCCGGTAAACAAAATGCAACGACGAATTCGGATGTGTCTGTCGGAAAGCGTAAATACTGCAGCGCCTCTACAAACAGGCGAAATGTAATTCCTCCCGAAACAGAAAACAAATTTATCAAACGATAAAACATGGAAGGAGAAGAAAAAAAAAAAAAAAAAAAAAAAAATATATATATAAATATATATATAAAGGGTAGTCGGAAAAGAATCATGACATCAGGGACTTTGGAAGAGAAGAGGGTCAGGGGAAGAGTTACAGAAACATCGCCAGACAGATTGATAGTACAGTTTGGAGACACATCAATATCGGATGTGATTGACAGCTTGTGTGATATAAGATTGCTGAAAAACAGGAGATTGTTGACAAATAGAGGATTGTTGACAAACAGAGATTGTTGACAAACAGGGGATTGTTGACAAACAGAGATTGTTGACAAACAGGGGATTGTTGACAAACAGGGGATTGTTGACAAACAGGGAATTGATTTATTGTTTTTTTTTCGGGCTTTAATATTTACAGATTGAGCACAACCCACTACTGGCATCGCTGATCGTATTCCGGTACGAACTTATGGCCCTGTCCACGTCAGTATGAAGCACTAGGCTCGAGTTTCGCTCTCGTTTGAGCTCGTCACAAGTGCATATCGTTAACTGGACCCGGGCTCAAACTCTGAACACTGGCATGTGACGCGGATGTGTAACCACTAAACCACGCGGTACACGGTAGACGCCAACAAATTAGCACACTCGAATATCACAACGTCACCCAATAGTAGGCTATAGCTCAAAATTTGTCAGTTCACCATGACTGACATTCGTCAATTGAATGGGCCCTGAATGTTCAGGTCTTCTCGACTGGCAAGGCACACCAGGCCGCCTAAAGTCCAGCAAGCAATAATAAAATTGATTTATTTGGTTTTTTCCGGGCTTTAAGGTTTAAACATTGAGCACAATCCACTACTGGCAACGATGATCGTAGTCCGATTGACGTGGACAAGGCCTTAGGTTCGTACGGGAATACGATCAGCGTTGCTCAATGTTTAAAACAGGGAATTATTGACAAACAGGAGACTGTTGACAAACAGGAGACTGTTGACAACCAAGTAACACACAGAAAAGTTTGCTGCATGTCCTTCACATGATGTCACACTCAGCCCATCTTTTGTTGACTATTTGCGATTTCCAAGTCCACGTTCTGTAGTTAGCCATTTCTTTCTGAACGACCGTAACTCATACCATTACATGAAAACGAGCGTAAGGCTGTTTGTTTGCCGATCCCTTCACCACACCACCGACAAAACACGAAGACCAATGTAATATCTTATCTATATCTATAAAAATCGATGTGTGTATGTATGTATGTATGTATGTATGTATGTATGTATGTATGTATGTATGTATGTATGTATGTATGTATGTATGTATGGGTGTCCGTACTTTATGCGTTCGCAAACGGTCCATTCAATTTAATTTTGTAATTACATGACTGAACATAAGAAAATATAAAAAAATATTTTAAAAAAGGGATATAACTTTTAGTAGCATTGTTATATCTTAAGTTAAGTCCCCTGGCTATAGAAATCTATATGAATTAACTGAGGTGCAGCCGGGCCAGGTCAGACAGACAGATAGACAGAGAGATAGACAGACAGACAGATAGTCGGGAACGGGAGCCAAGTTTACTTTAGATAGATCTCTTCCAATCATATTTTCTATCTATTCTTCTATTCTATCTATATTTTTAACGGGAACGGGCCGAACATAGATAGATAGATAGATAGATAGATAGATAGATAGATAGATAGATAGATAGATAGATAGATAGATAGATAGATACATACATACATACATACATACATACATACATACATACATACATACATACATACATACATACATACATACATACATACATACATACATACATACATACATACATACATACATACATACATACATACATACATACATACATACATACATACATACATACATACATACATACATACATACATACATACATACATACATACATACATACATACATACATACATACATACATACATACATACATACATACATACATACATACATACATACATACATACATACATACATACATACATACATACATACATACATACATACATACATACATACATACATACATACATACATACATACATACATACATACATACATACATACATACATACATACATACATACATACATACATACATACATACATACATACATACATACATACATACATACATACATACATACATACATACATACATACATACATACATACATACATACATACATACATACATACATACATACATACATACATACATACATACATACATACATACATACATACATACATACATACATACATACATACATACATACATACATACATACATACATACATACATACATACATACATACATACATACATACATACATACATACATACATACATACATACATACATACATACATACATACATACATACATACATACATACATACATACATACATACATACATACATACATACATACATACATACATACATACATACATACATACATACATACATACATACATACATACATACATACATACATACATACATACATACATACATACATACATACATACATACATACATACATACATACATACATACATACATACATACATACATACATACATACATACATACATACATACATACATACATACATACATAGATAGATCCCCGCCAGAGCCTGGGCGAAGCCGGACCGGGCAGCTAATATTTATCATTTCTTTCAAGGGGACTTAACATAAGAAAAGTTATTTCAAGGGTCATAACTTTTAATAACATCACTATTATTTTATGTATAGATTGTTGCATTGTTTTCAAAGATTTTTAAACTCTTTGTCTATAGTTATTTACAGGCATATGAGTTATAATAAATAATGATATAATCTTTAAGGCATTTTCATAATTTTCATAAAAGTAATGCATCTATTTAAATAGTGAAAATTTTCTAACACATCTTTTTATGTTTTTAAAACCAGTGTTC
>OY992893.1:14485771-14510771 GCA_963921405.1 Cepaea hortensis | reverse complement strand
AGGAAACTCAAAGTGAGACGAATGACTGCAGCACACATGTCATATCTCCCCCGGACTGAACTGTTTGACCCCTTTGTTTGCCCGTATTTTTGTAATTATGTGAACATCTCCTAAGAAATGCTGGCCATACATAAATATTTACCAAAGAGAAATATTTATTACACAGAAACATCAAACAGAAATACTTACCACACAGAAAATAAAAGTCGCTTAAAAGTCTACAGGGTCGACTTTATTTGCACCGGGTTTTATCCCACATGGCACGGTCTCTTTCTGCAGCACGGAAAGCGCCGCACAAAGCACGAATTCCGTAGCTCTAGCGACGATCCACAGGAGTCTCCGAAAAATTTAACTCGTGAACCGAAAGACGCGGCCCGGAATCTAACCCACAACCTTCGGAGCCTGAGTCAAACGGCTTGACCACTTCGCCACGGAGACTCAGTTACCACACAGAAATACTTACCAAATAGAAATACTTACCAAACAAAAATATTTACCAAACAGAAACATTTACCAACTAGAAATACTTATCAAACAGAAATACTTTCCACACAGAAATACTTACCACTCAGAAATACTTACCAAACTTACCACTCAGAAATACTTACCGATTTGAAATACTTACCAAACAGAAATACTGATTAAACAGAAATACTTGCCAAACAGAAATACTTAGAAATCATAGATATTTACCAAACAGAAAAACTTACCAAACAGACTAATGTTAATGGTATCGCTGAAACCCTGTTTAACAAAACAGATAATATTAACGGCGTTGGTTGCTGTGCCGAGGACATCGATCAGCTGGCAGATGTAAGCGAAATTGAGAGTTAACACTACTGCCCGAATATCATCGCTAATTAAGTCAGCTTTCTTGGCCATGGCACGATGCTAACAACTTAGCAGGCGAGACACCACACGCTCAGCTACAAGCAAAGTACACACAGAAAAATACAACCAAGTTATATTTGTTTATTAATTACCTTACTTAAATCAAAGAGATGAAAGAGATCAAGCATCATAATAATTAAATCTTTTAATTCGAAGAGAATCTGAGAGTTTTAATTTCTCTTAAACGTGCTTTGTTTACAGAGAAATAGTAATTCACGCAGAAATTAACTCGTGAAAGATTTCGTTTGTAAACATTGATTACAATGATTGCATGGACATGGCGCCAGATTGCAGTTTGTGATGCTCCAGAAAAAAAATAAAATAATGAATGCATATTGATATGTCTCAGGGGATAGATAGACTTTCTTTATTGCAAATACGATAATGTTTTTCTGTAATTAAACCAACTAGCTTGCGTAACTGGAAAGCGTCGATAATGGGATTAGTATGAAAGATGTTCGTTTCTGTCATCATTTCCAAATAAGAGATCAATGAAGAGAATTCTGTATCTTAATTACTATTCTACCAAGGTTATTACTGAAACAGATGAAACACCCGTTTCACAACCCGGTATAGATTGGATAACTAGCGACATGAAAGCGAGAAGTGATGAAGAATTAATTACTTTTATTGGAGAATACGTATCAAGGAAAAGATTAGTGGTGAAGAATCAGTCACTGTTCAAACAATTATTGGTATCTACCTATTGTGATCGCGTTAGTGCAAAGACTGGCAGGTCTGCTGGATGATTCGGACAGACATTTGATCGAATCCCCGTCGAGGCTAGGAGTTACTTGTTGTTTAAAGTGTGCTCCCAAGTCGAACCAGTCTAAACTTGGCACCAGTAGATGTTCTAGAAGTAAACGCGGCCGCCGTGATATTACAATAACACCCATTGACTAATGATCTATAAACATAGCACCATATACAAAATACGCCTCAGGAATTGCAGGAAGACTCTTGTACTTTATGTTTACCCTTCTTTATCTGTATATGTCTAGTTTTCCATCTCCGTCTTTTTCTGTCTATATTATCTCCGTCAGTCCTCGTTTCACTTGTTTAATTGTCCTCGTTTCACTTATTTAATTGTTCTTGTTTCTCTTTTTCAGCCTCTCGTACATAAAACTTGATGCGGCATTGCTTCGACACACTAGTTCCGGAAAACAGACAGCCTGTGAGATAGAGAAAGACACAAATATGCTGCATGAAAAGTTAAATGCCAATATGGTCTAAGAGTAACAAACGAGACAGGACTGTACAATGGTTTTTAACCTAAAGGACAGTTTTACACAACTTTAGTCATAATGAGAATTCAGTGTTTGTCCCAAGGTTGTGTAAACAAATTGGTAATCGATGGATGATGTGGTTATATAACATATAGACAGCCTTTACTTCTCAGATCTTTTCATGGTAATCGTTAACGGCCAGGTCAGCCTGGGCATCCATGTAACTTTGTTAAAACAGAATCTTGTCTCAGTGGAGATTTGAACACATGACCTTCAGGCCGGCACTGCACAACATGGATATCGCCAAGTTCAAATGAACAGTGAAAGATATGAGTCCTTAACAAACATGCACAACTGAGACAGCGAACTTGCCATGCACGAAAGAGGGAAGTAGAAAGTTGAACGGTCAGCGACGTAAAACAATCAAAGGTAGATTACTGCTCCAGTACCGACATTTTTACCACTTGAGAAATGAAGGACATACATGAAAACATCATCATCATCTTTCACTTTTACTGTCAACTGTCGTGGGGAGTTGACCTTTCAAAGGCCGATGGGTGGAGGCATTGGATAGTGTCATTCCATGTGATGATACAATGATTTTCATGTGGTAAATTCATTTTCTACTCTGGCGTCATCTAGCTCTGTAAATGGATACAATGTTAACAGATATGCCTACAACAAACAACACACTGACGGCTGTGTCGGACGTTTTGGGTAAATCTCAAAGAGATAGAGGCTACTAGAGTTCTTCTTTCCCAATGTGATCCTGGCCCGTTATAATTTTAATAGCCTTCCCTGGCTCAATTGTTTGAATCCAGAATTAGAGTCCAGGAGAGCCAAGGAAGTCCACCAAGGTGAACAAGGAAAAGATTTCCTCTAACAGTAATAATATTCTTGTGGAGTTTCCTTGCCCCTCTGCTCCCAGCTAAATAATTACTATCTAGATTATATTAATTAATACCAACAATAACGTAAACACTCAAGGAATTTTGGTAACACTCAAGAGTGGAAATGAAATCTTTTTTATATTTAATAAACACAACAACCAGGGGTATTGGTAATTCTGTAAAAAAAAAAAAACAACAACATAGTAATCCATTCCAAAGGCATGATATATAAAAACATTAATGCCCCAAACATTCACTTTATTCTTCCGAAGCCGGAAAGTATCTGCCTGCACGGCTAGGAACCACCAGTCTGCACACCAATAAGCCAGACATGGGACAACGGATCCTCACGCAAACTTCAGGTCTTGTATGACATCACACTGATGTTGGACAACAAGATGCCTTCACCGAGATACAGGACCTTGCGCTGGAGTTCATAGTCTTCTTCATCTCTACAGACAGGTTCCCCTATCAAGAGTCAAATCTGAATCTGGATGGATCTAAGCACTACCTGCAATTCCAGTATCTAAACATATATCTACTGATATCATCAATACATCAATATGATCATTGAAAATGGAAGAATGTAAAACCCCAAAAGAAAAAAAAAGAAAATAAAGGGAAATTTGACCTCGGGGAAAATTAAGCAAAGACGGAAGAGGGTCTGAGGGTCCCCCAACAGTTATCAACCCCATAGCTGGTCCATCTCCATCCAATTCTCCATTACAGGGCGATCATGGTTTAGACTACCAGATAAGCAGTGCCATCTTCGCCCTTGCCTGTCACCCATGGTCGCCAGGTTGAGTAATACCTTGATCGATTCGGAATTTGATAACCATATTCACCATTTCCCTTTGTACATAATTATTTTCCTAGTTATCCTTCCATTTAAAAGAAAAGGCCTCACACATTAAGTGTCGTAATTCATTCACTACATGCAATGAATATTAACTTATAAACAATGTTAGTACATAATGGCACTATCTCCTGTATGACATTCATGTGGGTTCCTGTCAATCAAATGCTTTGAGTAGGCGCATCCTCCCTCCTCTTCAAAATGTAGGTACTTGTCTTTACCATACTCATCTATCAGATCCATCATCATCTTACATCAACCACAATTAAGGAAACAAAACCATATAATTGTAACATGGGTGAAATTGTATACAGAGTGGCGTCGTGCGTAGAGGCACACTAAACTGTCAATTAGTGTATGGGTACCACTATCATCTTCTCCTCTGATAAAAGTCGCAGTATGCATCAATTTACATACTATCACGTGATTGATTGATTGATGATACTCATCTTCGGTATGCCACTTCTCCTCACTCAGTCTACAATCATTCAACATAAATCACAACCATACTTGCATGGATGACGAATAGGCATAATTAGGTGACTCACAATCAATAAGCTACAATATACATTAATACATTTAACACCGATGAAGTCACAATAGAATCACCACATGAATGCTTCCATAGAACACACAGGATTTTCTGATAACACATAGAGAACTATTTACATTTAATTTGTCCATGTTCTGTATTTAGGACGAATTACACTAATTCCTCCTAACTTGTGAATGCACATTTACGATAGTTCCTTACTACTGAACTATGAATTCTAATCTCTTAAATCCTAAGTTAATCAGTAACTCCCAAATCACCACTGTCTTAGCGTAACTGCTTAAGGAATAAAATGCACAACCAAGGTATAATGCTTATGCTTACATAACTAGAAACATGCTTATGCTTGCATAACTAGAAAAATAAAACCTGACTAAGGGATAACTTAGTGCACAGATTATCTACGAAATGCGACATCTGAATATAGTACTTAGTCTCTCCTGAAAGAATTTCTTAAGGACTAACTACATTTTTACAGCACACCACCTTACCATTTTCCTGGAAATTAGCATAACTATGTAATATTACAGTGTGCTTACCTTAAACATAGTTGAATGTCTTCTTCAAGCATAGTGTCGTCAGGTTTCAGGCTCCAGACTAGGTTTTCGCTTTCCTAGTTCGCTGGCTGTTTTTAAGCGACAGTAGATGTCACAGAGACAGACTAGGGATCCCAAGTCGACCCATCTTAAAGTGGGTACCCAGAAAAGTCTTGGGAAGCAAATGCGGCTGGTTGAAAATTAAGCACATGACCCAACGAACGTCGATTGGTCTATAAAACCATTTGTCTAATACCATACGCTCAATGCACTTTAACTAATCCAGTGCCAAAGGAAAATATATCACCACACATAACCTTCCATTTGGACAGATGGAGGATATATCGCTTCACGGGGGTCATGTCATTTGTTTTGGTCCGTGATATTTTCAGCACTTTCAATGCTCAGCCAACGGACATTTACATTATGATACTTGTAGATTTGATTGCGAACCATGTGTGGTCCAAACTTACTTTTTGTCGGGCACTGAATCAGTTCAGGCATGTAAAAGAGTCCTATACTTAATACTTGACGTACACAGAAGAAAAAAAAAAGTCTCTTAAAAGTCGACAGGGTCGACTTCATCGCACCGGGTTTTATCTCATATGGCTCGGTCCCTTTCCGCAGCACGGAAAGCGTTGCACAAAGCACGAACTCCGTAGCCTTTAGCGACGACCCACAGGAGTCTCCGAAACATTTAACTCGTAAACCGAAGCACGAGTCAAACGGCTTGACCACTTCGCCACAGAGACTCCCGTACACAGAAGAGGGGGACAGCAGTACCCTGTCTGGTTATAGTCATATGTTCGAATCATATTCTAGGCTGGCATAACCCCCCCCCCCCCCCCCGCCCCCTCCCATTTACCTGCTTAGCAAGGTCGATCCATTGTCATACACATTTTACCTCGAAGTAAAGGTGATCGGTACGATAATTACCACATAATCCACCGAGTGCCGATTAAATGTTTTTGCGTATCCTTTTACAGGACTTAGCTGTCAACAGCAGCATCTTTCAGCTGTCTGTTGATCTCTTGGCAAGATTACGCTCAGTAGTTTGCCATTGCTTTCTGAGCGGCCGGCTCAGTATCCGCAAGTCACGAGCGGGGGTCGAACCACCTCAGTTCTCGCTCCGCTGCGAGACTCTGCGTGATAAACGGGATTACAGAGAGAAAGTGTTGTAACCCCACAGCCAGAGAGACCGGCGAGTGCCGATTACTCTCAACAATATAAGACTGGCACCGTATACTCAATACAAATAACAGACATCATGTGATAGTAACGGACTCATGTGAACATCTTGAGGGGTATTTGGTAGACTGTTCGTTAGTCGCGGCTCCAACTTCACAGCAACGGCTCGATCCCATTATGCTCCGTTCCTGTGCCAGTGAATATCACACAACATGCTCCTCACTGCCCAATGTGAAATGTGGAACAGACAGGAGTCTCGGCAAGCCAACAGCCCGCATATTACACTGTGCATAATGCCGCCGCCAGTATGTCAACACAAAAGTTCCCCACGAAAATACAGTTCATCGTCGATAGAAGCGGCAGTCACTAGAAAACCAGCAACCACACATTACTACATAAGGCAAACTAGTCCGTTATCCGACAAAGCCAGTCGCCATTTTTTCGAACACACAAAAAACAAAAAACAAATAGTGGGCTGTGTTAGACCCATATTTTATAGACCGGTCGGCTCATTGTGGGTATTGAGGTCATTGTCACATCGGCCGCTTTTACTTCCCACAACATTTCCAGGTACTCATTTTAGCCAGACCTAGAAGTCTAGGTCAATTTATCAAATTAAAATCACCGCCTCGTTATGGAACCAAACACACGACCACCGAGCAGGCAGAGCAGCCTTCTAGTCGCTGCGCTACCTCGTCTCACATAGCGAATGTAGTAAGTAAAGACAAGGAGCCTCTTACATTGGGCAGTGATGCTAGACCCATATTTGCAAAGACTAATCGGCACTCGCCGGTCTCCCTGGCGAAGGAGTTAACGACTTTCTCAATAATCCTGTATATAAACGTGAGGAACACAGCTGCAAGAGATTCGGCAGCGGATCGCGTCGCGTTGGTTACTTACGGGGTATGTGAGCCGGTCGTTCAGAAAGCAATAGCAAACTACTGAGCGTAATCTTGCCAAGAACATAAACAGCAGCTGAATAATGCTGGTGTTACTGCAACGTCCTGTAAGGGATATGCAACTTTAAAAAAAAAAATAATCGGCACTCGGTGTTTCATGTACTTGCTAAGACAGTCAACAGTACATACATATTTTAGGCTGGAATGACATGTGACCCAACGCCGGTTTTAAAATGCTTTCAATCCATGAGCACCGGCCGGCAAGCGGGTGCCTAGACACTACACCACTAAATCGAAATGTCGTAAACATTTGCATCTAAACAGAAAATGCACCAAAAGCTGCAACTAAATATATAGGTACGGAGTTACTGAAGACAAACATTACCTGTTTCCTGGCGCGGAGGTAAGGAGTTACTGAACACAAACATTACCTGTTTCCTGGCACGGAGGTAAGGAGTTACTGAACACAAACATTACCTGTTTCCTGGCGCGGAGGTACGGAGTTACTGAACACAAACATTACCTGTTTCCTGGCGCGGAGGTACGGAGTTACTGAAGACAAACATTACCTGTTTCCTGGCGCGGAGGTACGGAGTTACTGAAGACAAACATTACCTGTTTCCTGGCGCGGAGGTACGGAGTTACTGAAGACAAACATTACCTGTTTCCTGGCGCGGAGGTACGGAGTTACTGAAGACAAACATTACCTGTTTCCTGGCGCGGAGGTACGGAGTTACTGAAGACAAACATTACCTGTTTCCTGGCGCGGAGGTACGGAGTTACTGAAGACAAACATTACCTGTTTCCTGGCGCGGAGGTACGGAGTTACTGAAGACAAACATTACCTGTTTCCTGGCGCGGAGGTACGGAGTTACTGAAGACAAACATTACCTGTTTCCTGGCGCGGAGGTACGGAGTTACTGAAGACAAACATTACCTGTTTCCTGGCGCGGAGGTACGGAGTTACTGAAGACAAACATTACCTGTTTCCTGGAGCTGAGGTACGGAGTTACTGAAGACAAACATTACCTGTTTCCTGGCGCGGAGCACCTCCACGCTGTGTTCTCGGGTGGCACGCTTCAGCATGCTCCGCCGGGACCGGATCTGCGACTGGCGCTGTGGGCAGGGAGAATGAGGCCTGCAGATTCCGGTGTGAGGGAAACTGAGAACTGACTCGTCTTGTGTGGATACTGTTGTGTAGCCGCTGTTGTTGAATCAGTGAAATGACAGATACGTAACTGATTTAATCATAAACATTGCGAATATGATTTGTATGTTTATTGGCAGGTGTGGGAAGCCTTTTTCAGCCAAGAGTCATTTTTGTATTTATAGCATCTTTCTCAGCCATTAAAGATCATCTCATCTCATCTCATCTGGTTCCTTCTTGTACCTTGCGGTGTCGAGGTGAAGCATAACTATTGAGAGATTGCCCGTTTATGGGCTTCATGTATCGAGATTCCCATGAACCTTGTTATTCCCTCTGTCCATCGTTTACATGGTCGGCATTTTCTTCTGGTCCCATTCCATTCAAAATCATCAACTTAAAAATTAGCCTGCTGCTGTATTTAGATACAAATGTATTCAACTCAACCATAATCTTATGATGACTGGAACTGCATCTTCATGGTGGGGCGTGTGATGTGAGCTGGTCCTAATGATGTTACTACTACTGCTTTTAAACGATTGCATCGCTAGTCTGGAGCGCAGTCTACTCTCTGGGATGGCAAGATTTGAAAGGAACTGTTTGCAGCAGTAAGTTGTTCCGAGCAGAGAGTAGTTTGTATCCTGAATATCTCGTATTCGGCGTCCATTGTTTGTCTCTCAACATGCACGTTATTGCGTTTCACTTCATGTAAATGTATGTTGCTGCGACACAAAACATCTCCAAGATTGATTAGATGTAGAGTCCCGCCTAAGATTGCCCTGGCAGGGCCATACCAAATGATTTCGAGGGTTTTATGCGGCCAGCGGACAGGGTTTATCCCACCGATATTTTAAGGTTTAAGGATTTGCAGTTTAAATTATGTCGCACCAACCCTGAATCAAAGAGTACAGCCATGGTTGCCTTGTTGCAGGTTCTTTGCAGAATGCATCTGTCACATTCTACTTGTAGAAGACATCATCATCAAGTTAGTTAATCGTTAGTAGCGGTTCAAAATTCATGGCAAAGGGTCACCCCATAATGCTCCGTTCACGAAATGCTATTGACTGCTGTAAAGTATTATGGCCTTTGGCTGGTCGTGAAAGAAATCTTTGACTGCCCCCAGTCTACTTACGATGCTGCAAGTGGTGCTATACACTGTGCGATCTGTCAGTGATGGTTCGACATTGGGCGAGGCAAATATGGCTCACACATTCTTCAATAACAAAAGCATATTTTTGAACACACTGACAGATATTAAATTTGAAAGAATTGAAATTGTGCAATAAAAAACTGCTTAAATTGACACACGCCGTTCCTTTCAACGGTATTTGTAGAAGAAGGAAAAGTTATTTCTGTGGAGTAGTATCTCTACTGTGAAGACCATTTTTATATGTCGAGAATTCCACATCTCTCATAATTTCAAATATTTCCTGGGTGGTCCAATGCGGTTTGACGTGATGTTTAACTCGAACTTCATTGACTGGCACATGTCTATCAAATGCATCAATACAGGTTTTAATCCAAAATTCCAGAGCATCATCCGGGTCTGGAAGTTGTTAAATATTGTCTAGAGGTGAACTGAGCAAATCCTGTAAAAATGCATTTCTATTTAAATGTTTGTAACTTCTATATTTTACATGTATGTGTTTATGTATGGGAGTTTTAATCCATCTTGTTTTAGAACAGGTGCAGCATATTGGCTAATGATCGCACATTGCACAATTGGTAACGGTATATTCTAATATGTTGTCTGAACAAGTTACATAAATGTGATCCATACGTGTTAAAGATGATGTTGTTATTCTAGTAGCTTGTTTTACTATTTGTTGGAAGTTGTATGATGCAATTATATTTCTCCGTGTTATGCTGAATTTATTGGTGTCAATGTTGAAGTCTCCGAGGAGTATGATTTCCTTCCCGGTAGTGAACCATCATGGTAGTGAAGTGTTCCTACCAGACGTGTCCAGCGCTGGGATTTCGATAGCGGTAGCCAATTATCAGGGGTATGCGGTTCTGATGTTGTAGTTCCGACCCCTTACATTATATGTCGCTAATTTCAAAATCTTGTCTACAGTGAACATTTAGTAAATTAGAAACATAGACTGTTATACCTGTCTCTTGCTTCCTACAGGGATCTCTTCTAAACACTGTATACCCTTGCATAGAGATGTCTTCATTTAAATGTTTAGTCTACTTTCATTAAGGTGGAACAAATGAACACTTTTATAAAGAATAAAGGATAACTCTGGTAGTAAGAGAGAGCGAGAGAGATAGAGAGAGAGAGAGAGAGAGAGAGAGAGAGAGAGAAAGAGAGGGGGAATGAAAGAGAGAAAGAGAGAGAGAGAGAGAGAGAGAGAGAGATAGAGACAGACAGACAGACAGACAGACAGACAGACAGACACACACAGAGAGGGACAGAGAGAGAGAGACCGACAGACACAGAGAGAGGAGTCCCTGCTTCTGGTCATTTATTAAGTATTATCCATATAGCTCTTACCTCTCACACGACGTCATCTCTATGAGATGTTTGGATGACATCCACAAGGCGTGGATGACGAAGATGTAGCACACGAAGATGATGATGACCGGAATGAGAAACATGATGAGGAACTGGTAGGTGGCGTACACCAGCCTGTCGTTGTGGTCCACGCCGATGTCAGCGCACAGGATGATGGTGACCCGCGTGACGTTGTTGAAGTAGACTGTTTGCTCCGTGGCCTGGGATTAAACCCAATAGAGGTTAAAAAGGTTTAGCGACTTCATTGCATGGGATGTTATCCATTATGGCATGGTCTTTTTCCGCAGGGTTGCATTACATTCTTATAAAAACCATATTGGAGGGTAAGGTTGAAGGCAAGCGAGCAAGAGGCTGACCACGATATAAGTGGGAACATGACATTAAGAGATGGACGAACAGCAATCTGCAAAATGTACAATCAAAGCGAGAGACAGTGTTGAAGATCAGTTTCATCCAACTCTCATTGTGGAAACGGCACCTGATTGATTCCTGACGCACCATTTTCCCATTCAGCAATACCCTATTCATTCATTCATTCATTCATTCATTCATTCATTCATTCATTCATTCATTCATTCAGTAGCATGTTCTTTGCAGAACCAGGCTCCCATAACAACCTTCCGGAAAGCTTGTCGGTCATAAGTAAGATGCCCAGCGTCCGACACACCCATCTAGAGATCAGCCGCCACATCCTGCACCCATCTTCTCTTTGGCCTTCCTCTTCCTCTCGACTCAGACATATACCCCTTCATTATTGTTCTGTCCAAACTTTCGTGACGTTTTAAATAACCAAAATATTTCAATCTTCTTTATTGTATAGTCTTTAGTAGCCAACCGCCCTGGCCTAGGGATTAAACGACGTTCTCCTTATCCCGTTAGGGTAAGGCAGCGCGCGGATTGGAAGCGATTCTCGCCGCGTTGGTAACTTACAGGATAAGTGAGCCGGCCGCTCAGAAAGCAATGCAAATTACTGAGCGTAATCTTGAAAAGAAATCAACGACAGCGGTAAAATGCTGGTGTTGACAGCGATGTCCTGTAAAGGATTTGCGAAAAAGAAAAAACAAAGTAGTCAACCTTCTTCAGTATTCAGCTCTTGAAGTATGGATGCATTTGTTCTTTCCTTTACCCTATTTTGCTGTCATTTAAATTAGAGGGAGAAAACCGTGCATGTTGTTTTGTCCTACTGATATTCCCTAGCCATGATTTCGACCAGGCTTCTAACATCCTTTAGTTAGCTGTTTTAATATATTCTTCAGAAGCCCGCATGGTTAAGTCGCCTGCAAAGATGGAAATGTGTTCTTTGGCAGGGACATTGTTCTGTGATGCCTTTATATCTGCCCAGGACAAGTGTTGGTGAAAGATCTCCTCCTTGGGGGACACCTAGATGCAACATTTTGCACTATAATTTATAGACTATAAACATTCTATGGATAATTTTGTCAGTATGACGTCGGCTTTCCTTTACTTTCCAGGACGTGTCACGTTGTCTATTTTAGGCCGAGTTGAACGAATTATTTAAAAGTGGTATTTTCATACGTGTGGACAGTAACATTATAAATAAATGTACACATATTATACATCACATACGTCAAATGCAGTGAAGAAGAAATGGGGGGCACGATGATCAACAGACATAACAGAATTAGTTTTTAAAATGTTTTCAATGAGTCTGTTGTCTAGTGTATCCTCTGAAAAGGTGGACGTTAATAAAGGCAAGGGGAAACCAAGAGAGAAAATACTGTATACTATATAATCGCTGGAGGACCATCGGTATAGTACACTGTATAGTACACTGTATAGTAAACTGGCAGGAGATCCTCCTCCTGGAACGTCAAGCATTCTTAGCACACATTGTCAAAGAACAATTTGAGCCAAAATAGGCCTTTCCAGCCATCTTAAAATTCACGGCTCCATACTTTCAACCCTACTGTATGAAATAAATGGTCATCATCATTCTTTATGGACAAACACAAGTAAATTGGCAGTACACTCGGCAGACTGCAGTGGAAAGACATCATCACCAACGACACACGGCTTGTACCACAAGAAGAAGAAAATGTTTGTTCTCTTAGATGTAGTTTTCTTGTCTTCTATCAGGAAAAATCAACCCCCGCTTGTTGTACAAGAAGAACAAAAACACGGATTAATGGGTTTGAAAATAAGAAAAAATTAAGAAGACATTTTACATAAACAAAACAGGAAATGAAAAACGAACTTACCCAAACATACAGTGTTGGAGATGACAAGGCAAGGGCAATAATCCAGACACAGGGCACGATTTTCTTTGTATTCTCAAATGTACACCACGATCGTGCCTTCATTGGGTGCACAATGACCATATACCTGCAACAGTGTGAGAACCTCTCATCAGTCAATAGTCTTCAATTGTTATACTGCCCAATGCTTCCAATAATCACTACATAATTTATTTACTTCTATGAATGCACATCAACACCTGTTCATGTATCCTAACAATTAAACAACGCGAGAGCCGCGGTTGTGGCCAGCACGCTTGCTTGTCGACTCTCTTGTCGTTTGTTCGAATCCCCATTGAGGCGAAATGTTTTTAATCGACCTAATTTCAACTCGGGTTCGCTGCCTGGACTCGTCGCTTGTCATGAGGAGGGAAAGGCTGGCCACCTATTTCTCCTTGCTCTAGGCCAGTGGTTCCCAAGCTATTCAAGCAGAGGGCCATATCTACTATTTTCGGCAGTTAAGCGGGCCACAGCGTTATAAAATTATAAAAGTCGTGCAATATCATTCTTACCTTTCTTAACTTTCGTCAACAAAATTCTAAAACTTTAAAGGCAGTCAGTGTCAGCACTACACTGCGGTCATTTTTTGGTTTAAAATCAAAAGTTAATTTAACAATAAATTTTAAATCAGTTTCGAAAATCGCTATTAATGTAATTAATTTACAATTTTAACTGTTCTTCATAATCAGTTACTTAAGTTAAGTTGCCAGTTTATCAATGTCTGGGCACAAATCTGTCGTGACAAAAGTCATAAGCGCAGCTAGGTTACTGTCGGTGAGTCTGGAACTTATCTTATTTTTTATAACAGCCATTGCGAAAAATGACTGCTCGCATCTGTAAGTCGAACCAAAACGACAAATGTATCTCAAATCGTATGATCAGCTGAAGGTTGCGAACTGAACAGGTGCATTCGATAATATCTGAATATAACAACCACGAGCAGAGTAAATTATCGCACGCTGACGGAGCGCTCGGAGTGCATTTTTTGAAATTATTAAAATATATTATTTTAAATAACGAGGCCTCGCGTGCCACTCACTAACAGCTGGCGGGCCACAAGTGGCCCGCGGGTCGTGGTTTGGGAACCTGTGCTCTAGGCCTACGTAATGTGATCAATCAGATCACAGCTATATAGCAGGGAACTGCTACGAGACAATTAAACATGTTTTTTTTTTAAAAATGTTCACAAGCAAATATGTTGGAATGTAAAAGAAAAAAAGATGTATAGTGCAAGAGGGTCGACTTCACTGCACTGGGTGTTATCCCATATGGCTCGGTCTCTTTCAGCGAAGACCTCACAGGAGTCTCCAAGAAAACTGCACTCGTGAACAGTACGGTGTAACATTCCCATAAGCGCTCCGTCCCCATCCTCATCAGCCAGCGAAGAGTTCCAACACTAATAAATCCAGTAGCAATCTGATTATATGTCCGTCTCGCCTTTCCTCTGAGCGTCGAGCGTCGGCCAGATCCCCTCGTCACACCTCGCTGTCTCATTCTTACCAGACTATGGTGATCCATTTTCTCATCCGAGGTGTACACGTGCTCCCACAAGGCCGAAACCCACGTCTGCCTTGTAATGCATCAATATTCCACCAAGTTCTGCAGAGCCAGCCAATCTGTCCGCCTGTTCATTTCCCAGCACACCGGCATGCCCAGGAGAAAAGATCCAGGTAATGCTTGTTACCCGTGACCTCCGAAGCGAAGCAAGCCACTCTGCACGAAGCTTGGCTGTTCTCACCCTTCTCAGCATGCTTTCTGAGTCAGTTACAATCACAATGTGTGTATGTATCGTGTTTTCTATCCAGCGAAAAGCTGCACTGACCGCCTCCACCTCCATTCTTAAGCTAGATGTAGTGTCATCATACGCCAGGCTTACTTGCACCAAACGCCGACCATTAGATTTTGCCAAGAACCCCCAGGCACTTCTCCTACATCTCAACATCGACCCATCCGTGTAGATAATCACATCACCCGGGCGAGAATTTTCCTGAATTAGTTGCTGAATTTCCACATCCGTGGCCCCTGCTGGCCACTCCCTGCACTCCCGGCTCAATGTGATTATAACTCTGCACAAGTCTGACTGCACGGCTGGAACTCTGACCCACTCCTCTCCTCGCCTGATGTTCTCCAAGGGGCACACCTGTCTGATCGTATCCTCCGCCTGAGCCATCCATGATTTCCCTCTTATCAGTCTCTGACCCTTAACTACGTCCAGCGCCTCATGCAACGGGTGATCTGTGTCTGCAGCTACTCTGAGGTATGCCTTCGCTTGCATCACCTTGTGCCTACCAGCAACAGTAGGCAGACCAAGGATGTAACGCTACTGCAGTGTCTCTGGTGCATCCCAGAATGACCCGCATAGCCTCGTTCTGTATGCGCTCTAATTTCACCAGCTGACTCTTTGAGACAGTGAGCAGTCCTAGTCCATAATCAATCACTGAGAGGATCAAGTGCTGGTATAGTGTGAAGAGCATTCTCTGCTCTGTGTCCATTGTAGCCATAGTTTTAAGTGCATTGAGTCCCTTTTGAGATCTTGTCACAACCGTCTCCACGTGGTCCTTGAAGGACAGACTCCTGTCAAATGTGATTCCCAGATACTTCAGTTTGTTCTCTCTGTTGACGCTTCTACCATCTATCGTGAGGCCTGGGGCATCATCTCTCACAATCCTGTTGTCCAGAGAGCACCACAATACAGCCGCCTTTTCCGGGTTGATGACAGCACTCATTTCAGTGCACCAGTCAATCACTTTATCAACTGTCACCTGTAGCTCCTGGGCTGTTTGATCCCTATTTCTCCCCTGCCTGTATGCAAGAATATCATCTGCAAATGTTAGAATCCTTCCAACCCCTGGTGCTTCTAGGTATGCAATCTTGCTCGTATACACATTAAAGAGCACCGGTGAGATTGCAGATCCCTGTGGCAGTCCCGGGGTTAAAATATGTGGCTCTGAGGTCCATGCGCCCAGACGGAGAGCAACCTGACGAGAATGCAGGACGGCTGCTATCCAGTTCACCAACCAGGGATTGACCCCCTTCTCCATAAGTGCGGTCATCAAAATATCATAGCGAACTCTATCGTACGCATCCTCGAGATCAAGCGCTGCCGCCATCGTTTCCTGTCTACTCTGGAACCCCTCATAAACGTCAAAGGCAAAGGTGGCTGCATTTGACTAGGTATCTTTTCCTGGCCTGTAGCTCCCCAGACCTCTTGGAAGAAGCTTCCTCCTTTCCAAAAAATCCTGCAGCTTAACAGCGACTATCTTCTCCAAAACCTTCCCAAATGTATTTTGAAGGGTGATGATCCTAAAGCCGCCAAGCTTTGAATGATCCTTGTATGGTTTTGGGAGAGGGATGAGATAGCTTTGCAGCCAATCCTGCGGTACTGAAGCTGTCCTAATGCTCTGATTAAAGCAGCCGGCCATCTCCTTCAGGTCCACATCGCTCAAAGCTTTCATGTGGCCATACCTGACACCATCAGGCCCTGGTGCCGTGTCTTTTGCCTTTTGCAAAATATGTTTAACATCTTCAAACAGTATGATGTCTTCGTAAGGCATATTCTCTATTGTGCCAGATAATTCCACTCTAACTGCGGATACCGCATCACTATGATTGGTCTGCTCTAAAAATCTCTGGAGAAACGCCTCCCCTTTCTCCTTTTCTGTTGTCACGCGTACCCCATCCTCTTTATAAATTGTTCCCACTGTCATAGGCCGATCTTTTCTTTGCATTTGTCTGTACAGTTTCCAGAATTTATGCAGTGTTTTATCACCTCCAATCTCCTTCATAAAACATTCCCATTTTACTTTCTTGGCCTCTGCAGCACATCGCTTGAAAGCCTCCACCTTGTCTTTCTTGTCATTTTCCGCTATGTCCACTTCCTCTCGTGAGCTTAGGGGTGTCTGTCGCAATTTCCTTAGCAGCTTCAGTGCAGCTCTCTTTGCTTTCCACGCATTGTCTACTTCTGGGGTCCACCATGGGGGCTGCAAAAAAGAAGTTTTAACAGTCCTGTTGCATGCCACATGTCTGAGGCGTCCAAGAAGGCTGTCACTCCACTCATACCGGAAGGTCTTGTGCGCCCTCCCAGCCTTAACTTTCCTGGACTTAGAGATCAGGACTGAGCATGGCATGTGATCACTCCCATGGTCATTCAAAACAGTCCATTTTACATCAAGGACTGATGACTGGGAGACAAGTGCCAAATCGATTGCAGTATCTGCATCGCCAGGCCTCATTGCCATTCTAGTCGGCCTACCATCATTTATGCAGACCACATCGGAGTCCACCATGGCATCCGCAAGTGCAGTTCCTTGTCGATTTTCTCCACTACTGTCCCAATCTCTGTTTCTCGCATTGAAGTCTCCACATATGAGTAGCCTATCACCTGGTAAGTCCTCTAATTCCTTAAGCCAGTCTCATTGTTCCTTTCTGACAAAACAGTCCACTGTGGCATATACATTTATGATGTTCCAACTTAAGCCACCAATCTCCATTTGTATACCCTGGACCTCTCTTGCACTGTGATTCCACTGGCTCAAGTCAAGTGCCACATGCTTTACTCCTTTCTCCACCAACAGACCTTGCCCATGTCTCTTCTGCTGAGTGGGGTTTATATAATTGACGTACCCAGGGCAATGGTATTTATCTGTATTTAACTCCTGGAGCATGAGGACATCAAAATCATATATTACCCTCTCCAATATAGGACCTCTCTGCCTTGCACTACGACAGTTCCAGTATCCCACTCTTACATGGTTGAAACCTAGTCTCTCCACTTTTCGTCTTGTTCTACTGGGGCCTGCCTTCCTATTTCTATGCCTTCTTTTCACACCATTTCCTTGCCTTCTTCTCCTCACTCTCTCTTCGCTAGCCGCTGAAAGATGTGTCAAGCGCAGAGCACGTGTTCCGTAGTTCCGGCGACGATTCCCATGTTTAATTAACTCCATAAGCAAATTTTGGATATTGCAGGAAAAAAGAACGGTCACCCTAGCATTGCCTGCTTACTAGGGAAGGGAGGGAAGAGACAGGGGATGTCCCTCAGGAGTCCATACGCCTGGCGCCGCCCCGCCCGCATACCAGACGTTCCACGTTTACTATCAACTCATCCGTGGCCATTCAGTCCTCGGCACGTCGGTCCACCTTTAACTTAAGGGTTTATAATCGGAGTTTTCCATCTCCTAGATTGGCCGCTTCATTAGCTAACGGGCCCAATCTAAACGGGGATGTCACGGTGTAGGTTGGCTGCTAACAGACTTTCCTTTTGTACTCTGGCCGTGTTCCTAGTATGATGCTGAAATTGAGGCAATAAAGATAAAAACAGAGAAATTACTAAATACCTGCCATGGTACACAACATGTGGTGCTATTGACAGATGCAAAATCAGTATTAGAGGCGCTCCTGTCTGGGAAATTGCCTGTACTAAGGACACTACTCTCTGAACTTATCACCATACAGTGGATACCATCCCACTGTGGAGAACCCGAAAACGACAGAGCTGATTGATTGGCTAAGGAAGGAGCAAAAGAAGAACAGCCTGATGTGCCCGTTACATACCAACAAAGGAAAAGAATGATCAAATCAGTCAGAAAGCCACCAAAACCTGCTCAAGATGACTACCACGTTATGGAAAGACAAGAACAAGTCATTATTCTGCACCTCAGAACAGGACACAATAGATTGCGCAACCACATGTATACACAGTTCAAGATTGGTGCAACAGCCATGTACACATGTGGATTGGCGTCGCAGACAGCAGAGCACATACTCCAAGACTGCCCAAAATACAACATATCTAGGCAAACCTTCTGGCCTAGAGAGACGACAATGGAAGATAAACTCTATGGACCGCTGAGTGAACTAAGAAAAGACAGTTAAATTCACACAAGAGACAACATTGCCCTTATATTCATATTTCAAGCGAACAAAAGAAGAAAAAATAAACAAACAGAAAGTTGAGGTTGACTGCAATGTTCTGTAAAATTATCTTTATTGTGAGTTTTTAGCTATTGTTTGATCATACGTTTTCCGTTGGTATTTGAATGGTCAATGATCATATCATTGTAAACATCAAAACAAAACTATTGCTCCCAAATTGCCAGCCCCTGATTTCGAACCGTATATGTGGGGATTATGACACTGCATTCCACCGGACCACAGACACCAAGCTGCACAGTAAAGGATCTCTAGAGCCATGTCGTATAGGCTATACACTAATAATGTATTATTACGCATAGGCTCCGGAGGTCTTAATTCATTGATATAGGCTACCGGGTCAACCCACAGGGTACTAGGAACTTTTCTGGGAAACAAATGCGACCGTTGTGATTTTAACCAGTGACGAGTGGTATAAAAATAGTATTAAAGCTCCATATCCCCAATATGTCTCAATGGGTGAAAGGGAACTCTTTACGTTTGTGATCGTAAACTTCAAGTCCGGTCAGTTGTGCGGCTCTGTAGGGTTCAGACTTCTTCTTTCCATATAATTTAAGAATCTGGCCTCGAATCAGATCAGTTACTCTTTAAGAGCAATATATTAAACAAAATGGAATACGATTTGATAGCCGGCACAAATTACTGCCTTGAAATTGAAGGCGTGCAGATGCGTTTCCTTTCAGTCTGCAGCAAATGGCCATTATTCATGATTGCCTGTCTGTTGATATATCTGTCTATGTATATTATTCATGTCTGTTTGTCTGCCCACCTGACGACTTGTACGTGTGTGTGTGTGTATTTGTATGCGTGCGTGCGTGCGTGCGTGCGTGGTGGAATACGTTAGTGAGATGAAGTGCATGTTGTGAAGCCTATTACACCTGCATACGGAAACATACGCGTTTCAATAGTGAATTTTCTCGTGCTGACCGAGAATTTCCTTATGACAAGAACGTCACGTAGTGGAACAGAAGTGTTCAGAGGTGTCGTTAATAATTCTACCCGTAGTGGGTCCTTTCATGAAACGTGATTATTTTATAAAGCTTACCATTTATTGCTAACATCTGAATGTGTGAATATTGTTGAATTGGGTTGAATGTGAAATTTTGTACACTTTAAACCATTGCTATGAAGCTGTATACATATTGTTGTCAAGAAGCTGATCGCAGGAAACTTTTTCATACTATTAAAAATCCCGAGAAAAGAACATTGCATGCATTTGGTTTGAGTAAATGGTCATTTTATCGATGGGTGGAAGAATCGGGAATGAAATCACCACGCAATAAGCAAATGGTAGGTAGAAAGGTAATTGTAAAGTGTTTTGACAAGGATGTCATAAGGCGAGTTATTATAAAAATGATGGATACCAAAGCAACAGTGACTGTAAGAAAGCTTAGGGTTTGGCTGAGAAAGAACAATAAAATAGAGTTATCCAAAACACCTTTGTGGAAAATTATA
Source organism: Cepaea hortensis (assembly GCA_963921405.1). Classification (NCBI taxonomy): domain Eukaryota; kingdom Metazoa; phylum Mollusca; class Gastropoda; order Stylommatophora; family Helicidae; genus Cepaea; species Cepaea hortensis. The sequence continues at coordinate 14,490,432 of OY992893.1, read as the reverse complement.
AGGACATTAGGCTTCACGTTTAGAAAGTACAAGGGAGGTAGACATATCATTCGCGAGCAATCACATTTAGGAGCCATGAGAAGCAGATACCTACGTGAAATAAGGGAAATTCGCAAAGGAAATTATGACACAGTGTATTTGGATGAGACGTGGACCACACAAATGAAAAGCAATGGCAATCAGTGGAAGGAAAGACAAAGCGATATGTGCCCAGTAGTAAAGGACAGCGTTTGGCCATAGTCCATGCTGGTAGTATGCATAATGGCTTACTACAGAATGCTGGACTCGTGGTCGTATCAAAGCATACGGATAATAGGGATTATCATAATGAGATGAATGGTAATGTATTTAGAGATTGACTCGAGAATACAGTGCTTCTATCCCTATATAGACTATCGTGTCTAACTATAGACAATGCATCATGTCACAATGTTGTTGCCCACGAAGACAAAATACCTACGGCATCGAGCACAAAGGAATATATAAAGATATGGCGTTCAGCCATATCCCTCATAAGGTAGCCTTAGAGTATGTGTCTGGACCAAGTATTAGTGGCTTCGTGCACCCGATTTGAGCTCTTGACTGTTATCCTCAGTCTACCTGCAGCAGGTTGTGTCTCTCTTAGTCTGGTCCCTATCTCAAGAGCTGTCCGACATGTAGTTGTATATTCATCGGCATATCGCTTGGGGTCACTGGGAAACTCAATCCCCCCCTCCCCCCCCCCCACGGCGGCAAGGTGGAGACACATCGGGAGGGTATGTGGGGGGTGTGGGGAACCAGATACAGCAAAGAGCCATGATGTAACCAATAACAGAACCATAACCCTAACAGCAAAGATATATGGGCATAAACAGTGATATAAACAGGTTTACGAATGGGGGTGTGAGCGGCCTAAAAACGACATTAACTAGAGCTGGGGCTCAAGTTTGCTCTAAAACAACAACCATGGCCAAGGGTCACTACCATCGTACGGGAGCATTCTTGGTCCTGAATCATCACTGGATACCCATGGCACTTGTGTTTTCATTACCCCCTGCCACTCTGCAGAGTAGCACTTTCTCTGCTACTCATTGAAGCAAAAACCTATGTTGTCTGCCTGCCTGCCTGTCTGTCTGTCTGTCTGTCTGTCTCTAACTCTGACTCTCTTTCACTCTCTCTTCTTTCTCACTCTCTATCACTTTCTCTCCCACTCTACCACTTATTCTCTCTCTCTCCCTCTCTCTCTCTCTCTCTCTCTCTCTCTCTCTCTCTCTCTCTCTCTCACACTCTCTTATTCTCTGCTCCTAGTTCTATTAGTTCCCCTCTATTTAATGTGTCCTAATAAAAATGTGTAAACAATTAAACACGTTTCCCAATCAGTAATGTTTACATCGCAACTATGTTGTAAAGGAACCAGCAAATCAAAACGCAGACAGACGTCACGTGTGACAAAACATGTAAGCAATAACATTAGTAAAATGTGAAACACAAATCACGCGAACCAGCAAATCAAAAAGCAGATGGACGTCTCGTGTGACCAAACATGTAAACAGCTACAGTAGTAAAATGTTAAACACAAATCACTCACTTGAACCAAGTCATTCGTACCGTTGGATAGTTGGGAGATCAAAATCATCATTCTATCTACCTGTGTGCACATGTTCTTAATCACCGGACTCAGGTTCTTACGTGTTTAGTTTTAATCAGTCTTCGGAAAATCATCGTTAAAACAGTCACAGGTCTTTTGTGTTTTAAGTGTTTCAATTTAAGTATTATTCATTTATTCACTTCGTGCGATATATAATACCTGACGAGATGCCATGAAATATACCAGGCAATAAATGGTGTTCTTGTAATGCCTACTGGAGCGGCCCTTCTAGATAAACTCTAAGAACAGTCGAAGACTTCAAGCGACCTGTGCTGTTTGTGGACTATTCCGTTATAGACGTATATCAAAAAATGTATCACTGGAGACAACGTAGTTCTGCAATTTTAGCTCGTTATTCCCAGTTGCTGTCGTCTAGGAATTCCGATCCATATGGTGGATAGTCTGTTGAACTGTTAAGGCCTTTGGAGTATTTTTGTTTATGGCTAATGTTTGCTACGCATTTTCCTCGTCTTAGACTGATAGTACATGATTCCGTCGCCCAGCTACCGAGTTAAGAACATTGAACGACACCGTGAGCTGTGGATTTCATGTGGAATGCTTTTACATCCAACAATTTTACGGTTGTTTGTGTTGTGAACTGCATGTTCAGAAAAATGGCGGATAGCCGGTGCAAAAAAAGGGGCTTTGCATTATGCAGTAATGTGTGTGCAACTGCTGCTTTTCTAGTGACGACCGCTTCTATCGACGATGAGCTGTAAGTTTTGTGACGGTCTGTTGTCTTGGCATTCAGATAGCGACCTTATAAATGCATGTCTGTTTCACTTTTGATATGGAACAGTGAGGAGCATGTTGTGTGATATTTACTGGCACAGCAACAAAACATTACTTTGCAGTGCAGTTAGAATCGTGACTAACAGGCGTTGAGTTGATTTTGTTAGCGAATTTCTAAAGTGATCTAGAATTTGAGGATGTCGATACATTTTTATCTTTAAAATAATTCAAAATTCGAACACACTGAATGGGGTAACACAAGGAGGTTGGTAGGTAACAGTGAAATATCTTCCCAACAGAAGTCTCTATCGTAGCATCGCGATGGTCTACGGATCAGGTTATGGAACATGACAGGAACTGAATTCAATTCACATTGGATACAAAGACCACCCACCGCGTGCAAGCCACCATTGTGCAGTTGCCAATGCCATCGTTTAATTTCCGGTTGAACTATGTATCGGATGCAGGTAAGTGTCTAGTATAAACTGTATGTTTTATAATGTAAGTAAAGTATAAACTGTTTGTTTTAGAATGTAAGTAAAGTATTACATGTAAATTTTATAATGTAAAGATGGTAGTTTGCCATTGCTTTCCTTGTAAAGAAGGTATTCTACCATTGCTTTCCTTCTCGGCTGTGACTCGAGAACTGGATTTGTACTTGCTAATCATCTTTACGATACAAACAATTTAAGAAAGGAATAACGCTGAAAGAAATGATCTGAATTATATAGGCCATTGATAACCACAAACTACACATTGTTTTCCAGAATCATGCTATAAACGAACCCGTCCCTCTGGCTTGGTAACTTTGGCAGCTGATGGATATCGGTTGACTCACTCCTGGGCATATACAGTGGATATGGGTTACCCTGCCCACAGTCTTTACTTGCAACTGCTGTTATAGGTTGCTATAGCCCAGGCTTTCATTAAAAGTATTGGTTTATGGTCTGGGACTGTCGGGAGTAGGGACTTAGGGTACGACAGACTCAAACACCTTGACTCGGACGCGCCTGCAGGCATCATCAGACACACATGAATCTTGGGCACTGTGTCTGTGGAGCAAGGATGTCATATTGACATCTCGTGCAATCCTGCAGGCTAGCGAACCGATCTTGGAGGGGATAGATAGCCGAAACGAGTCAGCTCCTGACTTGATCGCCAACCATAAAGCAATAGCAGCCACTGAGGGGTCGTGCTGTCCTTGACGAAAGCCTGGGATATAGTGTCCTCGCTGTTGCAAAGTCATAGGCTCAGAAGTCATGGCCGGACGAAAGCCTTGCTGAAGGACGAAGCCGGCATCCCACACTATTTCCGCTGGTGATTTCTGCCAGGCAAGCTAACGTGCATAATATAAAGTAGATATAGATTTTGTTCAGTGTTGTTCCAAGTAGAAGTGTCCATTCTTGTGTCGGTTAGATCTTCTTGTTAAATTGGAATCTTCTTGGGAAATACACGCTCAAGAACGCAGCTCTGCTGTAAACAGGCACAACGCAGTCACATCCGAAAAAAAAAATCCGGATGAACGCAGAAGAAGATGACAATAAATAGACTGAAGGATTTCATCATAACCACCATGTCCCATGCCGTCAAACGTGGGCTACAAGGTTAGCCAGCTCACGTGATCATTAGATTCCTGATCAACTCTGTGATCGTGTCCAGACTTTGGCACGTGGCCATGTCATTCATATATCTATCTATCTGTTTTATCTATTTTTCTATTTCATGTCAATTATACCAGTTATGACTATGATGAGGGCATCATATTACTAATCTGAGTTCAACCTGCAGCAGATACAATATGAGTATAAACACAGCCAAAACCGAAGTAATGCAAGTTAGCAGATCGCCAAGCCCACTAAATATACAGATAAATAACACACCTCTGAAACAAGTTAAAGAATTCAAATACCTTGGAAGTATGATCACAGAAGATGGCAGATTGGAAAGAGAAATTGAAATCAGATGTCAAAAAGCTAGTGCACTTACATATCAACTATCACCCTTACTGAAACATCCAAACATACCCATGTCCGCAAAACGACAGATAATAAACAGCATATTCACACCAACCCTATGCTACCAATCTCAAACCTGGACTTTATCCAAATTACACCTTCGCAAAATCAACACCTGCGAAATGAGATGCCTGAGAAGAGCTGCCAACTTAACAATCCGAGACCGAGTAAGAAATGCTACTATCAGACAGACTGTGGGATCAACACCTTGTGCCACATTTATTGACAGACAGAAGATCAAGTGGTTTGGCCATGTCATTAGAATGCAACATCAACAACTACCATCA
>OY992893.1:14175771-14483271 GCA_963921405.1 Cepaea hortensis | reverse complement strand
TCTGTGCCGGTAAGTGTGGGATGTATGGACACCATCATGTTCTGTGCCGGTAAGTGTGGGCTGTATGGACACCATCATGTTCTGTGCCGGTAAGTGTGGGATGTATGGACACCATCATTTTCTGTGCCGGTAAGTGTGGGATGTATGGACACCATCATTTTCTGTGCCGGTAAGTGTGGGATGTATGGACACCATCATGTTCTGTGCCGGTAAGTGTGGGATGTATGGACACCATCATGTTCTGTGCCGGTAGGTGTGGGCTGTATGGACACCATCATGTTCTGTGCCGGTAAGTGTGGGCTGTATGGACACCATCATGTTCTGTGCCGGTAAGTGTGGGCTGTATGGACACCATCATGTTCTGTGCCGGTAAGTGTGGGATGTATGGACACCATCATGTTCTGTGCCGGTAAGTGTGGGATGTATGGACACCATCATGTTCTGTGCCGGTAAGTGTGGGATGTATGGACACCATCATGTTCTGTGCCGGTAAGTGTGGGATGTATGGACACCATCATGTTCTGTGCCGGTAAGTGTGGGCTGTATGGACACCATCATGTTCTGTGCCGGTAAGTGTGGGCTGTATGGACACCATCATGTTCTGTGCCGGTAAGTGTGGGCTGTATGGACACCATCATGTTCTGTGCCGGTAAGTGTGGGCTGTATGGACACCATCATGTTCTGTGCCGGTAAGTGTGGGATGTATGGACACCATCATTTTCTGTGCCGGTAAGTGTGGGATGTATGGTTAGTTAGATTATTTAATAAGGTGTGTTTTCTTGTCCAAGATAATGGCATGTGGTCATAGCATCCAGCTATTAATCTTTCTGATTTCTTCTTGCTCTTTTCCCATCGATTTTCCCAATTGTCACTTAATTCACTTAGTTCTCACAATGTGCCCTCCTCCCTGTCGTGTCCTCCTTTAAAGTGTCGTCCCTGGAGTGAGGAGATCCGACACCCACATTATAATATTTTTTTTCTCTCAATATTCTGGAGAATCCACCAGCTTCCGTCCAACACACTCCATCAGCCTATGGACACCTTTTCCTATCACTCTCTCACTGTCGTACTATGCCCCCCTTCTCATACTTCCCCAACGCAACATACTCAACAACTCTTGCTTCTAGAAATTAATAAAGATTAATTTATTAAAATAAAAGTGTAACGTGTATGAGACGTGTATGCGAAGAAAATGTGTGACGTGTTCTATAAAGTGTGTAGACTCTGACTCTCAGACAGCAACCCAGTCAGCTGATCACAGCAAAGATAGACCACAGCACGTTACGTCAGAACAAGTACGTCTCACCCGTTGCCGGAACCATCTTGCCGGATAATGCTTTGCCTCTGTAGACCTCTGGTAATCCAATTTCATGAACATCCGAAATAGACACCGGTGGTATTAACAGTTAATCATGGACCGGTTGCCATCTACCCAATGTCCGTTCCTAATGTTCCTAAACAAACTGCACAAGTCTTTTGCAGTGTGTACGCAGTTAGTTAGTTAGTTAGTTAGTCGACAGATCATCCTCGTTGCACATCGAACCATTCAGTCCATAAGAGCTAATTTCTAATGTTAATTGTTGCTGTACTAACACTAGGTACTCTTAGCCGGTTCTCGGTTCGTTACTACTGTCTAATGCTGTGTGGTACATCAGTATGCATCACTCTCTTTGATGAATCAATTTCCTTCTAGTGTAAGTTACGTTTCTGTATGCAACTTTATTGACTCTTGAACTGGTGTTCTTCAGAATGGGTTTTTTAATTCTTTCCCAAAACTTGTAGAGTTTCCTTGGATCTGGTAGGGAACCTAGGATAGAAACAACACATCTGGTGATAGTACTAGTCACTGATCCTTTCGGCTGAGTGTAAGCCTATCACCTTGCTTAATGATCTTTAGCTAACTAGACTTAGTCATAGAGCAGATTAGCTACCCACCTAGAGCCGAATCAGGCTATGATAAGAAATGACCCATACAGAGTGCAAAACCCCAGCGGGCAATTTCCCCGTCTCCCAATTATCCATCATTACTCTATTCTTAACTAGCATAGCTACTATCACTATTCTACTCTAACTAGTTTCCACTAACAGTGCTAATCATCACACTATAGTTTAACAAGGCTACAGTCTATATTAATTAGAACTAATAGACTATATTGACTACCTTATGTAAAAAACCCCTCATTCCCGGGATGGCTACTACACTTTGCCATAACGGCACATGCTAGTTAATGTTAAATTAATCTAACACTGTAGAGCTCTCCCACAAACACGTCCATCATAATCCACGGTTCTTGGTCAACTCCCCCCTAGTTGATCCCAACTCGGGTTTATATGGCAAACTCCTAAAATTGGTCACGTGATATGGGTGACGTCCTGCAGGTGTTATTTGCGCATATCATCCATTGTCAGGAAACTATTTTCCTGGCTTAAGTCCTGTCAAAGTTGTCAGTAATAGTTTAGATTCTCAAAACAAGCCAGCGAGTTGCTGTCGAGTTCCAACAAAGAGTTTTCCTCAACAAGCTGTCAGTAGCAATCTGCCCCTCTGAGTGATGTCCGGAAACTATATGACATATGGACTGTTTACTTCCTTGCTGAGTACTTCCGTTTTCCATCTGACTTGTCAACACGATGTATGATTCAGCGCACTCACTTCCTCCTCACTCACCACCAAATGTGTATATGGCCTGACCCCACGGCTTCCATTTGTATTCAAATGTTTACAACCTTGTCAAGGCGATGTCGGGATTCGGCTCCCGCACTTCCGACAGTGGCCAATCCGTCAACCAGATGTACAAGTACAACTGTTATTTCTGCCCGACCTGTTTTGGAAACACGTGTAGCCACAACTATGAATGTTTTCTCTGTATTCGTTGAAACCCTTGTTGCTTAGCAGATAGTCCGGTTAATCAAAAAATCCTCCCTAACAATTAGCTGGGTAAACGCACGGTTTCATTTTGTGACATAGGCCCCCTCTTAAGAGAGTAGTCCATCTCACTCTTCTCCACCGTGAGTTTAATCCAGATGATTATTCTTCTTCTTCAGGAGCTGGGTGTCTTGATAAGAAATCCGCTCCAACATTTTCCTTCCCAGGAATGTACTCCACTGTGAAGTTATATGGTTGAAGTAACAACGACCACCGCATCAAACGGGCGTTGAGCTTCTGAGAAGTAGCCAGGAACATCAGGGGCTGATGATCCGACTGGACCCGAAACTTAACTCCATACAAATATGGCTGAAATTTTTGCACTGCCCATACGATGGACAAGCATTCTCTCTCGACGGTTGAATAATTCCTCTCCGCCTGTAGAAGTTTCTTACTTGCGTATGCCACAGGTTTCAAAACCGAAGCATCTTCTTTTCCTTCCTGTAACAAAGCGGCTCCAATTCCAATCGCACTCGCATCTGTTCTCAACACAAATTGTTTGGAAAGGTCAGGGAGCTGTAATACAGGTTTGCTGACCAAGGCCTCCTTTAACTGACTATAGGCATTCTCACATTCTGGTGTCCAATTGATTTGGTCCGGGAATCCCTTTTTCAAGGTTTCCGTCAACGGAGCTCCCAGTTCAGTGAAATGTGGGATAAATTTGTGGTAGAACCCACACAACGAGAGAAAAGATCGCACATCCTTCTTCGTTTTTGGCCTTGGTGCATTTCTGATTTTCTCCAGGTTCTTCTCTTCTGGAACAATGTGTCCTGGAGTGATGGTGTGACCTAGAAATTCCAGAGTCTGGTAACCAATCATGCACTTGGTTGGACGAGCAGTAAGCCCTGCTTCCTTGAGCCTATTAAACACTCTCTCCAAGGATTGTAAGTGGTCATCCAGGCTGTCACTGGAAATCAGAATATCATCCATGAATGAGATGATGGACGGATCCTGTAACGGATCTAGTAAAGTCCTCATCATACGTGTAAACACACTAGGTGCATTGCTGAGTCCAAAGGGCATGACCTTGAATTCGTAGTGTCCACTGGGTGTACTGAAAGCTAACAGTGGTCGAATCTCCGGTTTGACTGGTATCTGATAGTACCCCCGACTCAGATCCACCTTCGAAAAGTACCGAGCCTTATGGAGCCTAGCGAGTAGCTGAGTTGGATTCGGCAAAGGTTCCACCTGAAATTGTGTATGACTGTTCAGAAGTCGGTAATCTATACACAACCTGTGTTCTCCACTTGGTTTGCGTAACAAAACTACCCCCGCATTGTATGGGGATGTGGATGGTGCAATCACGTCATCCTCCAGCAATTTTTGTATTTCCTCCTCCAGGGCCTTTTCTTTAGAGAATGGCACTGGGTAAACCTTTTGGCGAACAGGCTCCTGTGTGGTCAAAGTCATCTCGAACTCAACCAACCTCGTTCGTCCTGGTTTATCAGTCAGTATCTCCTTATGAGACTTGAGAACCTGGGTTATCTTTTCCCTCTCCTGTGAGGTCAGATCAGGGTTCACTTGTACATCCCTATAGGTTTCCTGGTGTACCAAGGGATATTCCCTGCCCTCGCTGGTTCCCACTTCCGTCTCCACTGCAACTGCCATTGCCATGAGGTGAGCTGCCTTGTCTCCGGGTCTCTCTTCGTATTTCCGCAAGAGATTGATATGGAAAATCTTCGACTTTCCCCGGATCCGGATCTGATAGTTGGTTCTGGATATCACCCTTTCCACGGGAAATGGTCCTTGCCAACCTATCTCCAGTTTGTTGTTTCCCGTTGGGAGTAGCAACAATACTTTATCTCCCACCTCTAGAGATCTTTCTTTAGACCTACGGTTGTAGTAAGCCGCATGTCTTTTCCTGGCCTTTTTCAAGTTTTGATTTGCCAGAGTCCATCCCTTGTGGAGTTTTTCTTTCAGTTCCTCCACGTATTGATAGGATGAGATCACTTCTTCTGACGTCCCCTCTTCAGTCCAACTCCTCAACATGGCTTCCAACGGTCCTTTGATTGGACGACCAAACAGCAACGTAGCGGGTGGTAGTCCTGTTGAGCCATGAGGAACTTCCCGATAGGCAAAGAGTGCTGCTGGGATATATTCATCCCACCTATCAGGTTTTTCCTGCGCTAGTTTCCTGAGCATTGTCATCAACGTGCCGTTGAAACGCTCTACTTGTCCATTGGCTTGAGGGTGGTAAGGGCTGGTATGTATGTGGTTAGAGTGAAACACCCTAAATACCTCCTCCATGAGTTTTCCACAAAACTGAGATCCATTGTCCGTCAGAATTTGATCCGGAAAGCCTAATCTGGTAAAGGCCTCCATCAGTGCGTCCGCCACTCTTTTCGAGTCAATCGTGGTCAACGGTATCGCCTCACCCCACATTGTACAGCAATCCACCATTGTGAGTATATACATGTTCCTCTTCCTAGTCCTGGGAAGTGGACCCACGATATCGATGGCTACCCTCTCGAAAGGAGAGTTCATGATGGGCATCTCACCCAACATCACCGGTGCTGTCCAGTGTTTCGGTGCCACCCTCTGGCACTCAGGGCAGGACTTCACATACCGACGCACATCATCTGTCATTCCCGGCCAATAGTAGTGGCAGGAAATCCGCTGCATGGTGGCGGCAATACCCATGTGTCCACTAAAGGAGATGGTATGCCCCATATGAAGAATCTGGGACCGGTGAGCTTTCGGGACGACCAACTGACCGTATAGGTTGTCTCCCCTTCCTGCTCTCCTGTAGAGTATCCTATTCTTCATGTAGTACTGCCCCCGTCCTGGTGGATCAGCACTTTTCTGCAGCTTTTTGTAGCAAGGACGTAAAGTATCATCCTCACTCTGGGCAGTTCGTAGCTCCCCCGGCATTGGGTTAGTCACAATTGCGTCTGCCTCTTCCGTTTTCGTCTGAGAGCGAGTCTGCATTGCTCCCATATGAATTGGCTCCCTGGGCATTCCCAGAAAGACATACCGGCAACCTAGGATGACTGGGAAAATGGGATCGGTCAATACAGCGGCCTTGATGGTGCCGGTGACGTACCTTGAGCGAATCTCCACATTAGCAATGGGCAACTTCATGGTTACAGCACTTTTCTGTGCAGGCTGTATATCCAAGGTTTCACCTGTGAATTGTTCTGGATATACCAGATCCGCAGAAATCACGGCCTCCCCGTCCAGTCCTGTGTCGTATAAACACTCCACTTGACGACCGTTAACCTCTACCAATTCCACTACAGGTGGTTTTTCCTGGTCTGGAGTCTCTTCCTCGGCCTCGACCTGTTCGGTGGGCTCCACCTTAGGTTTCCCTGAGCACACGACGAATTGAGTGTCTCCTGACTCTCCTCTGCAGTCAATAGCATTGTGCGTGTTTGACTTGCATTGGTTGCACCATTTCCCTGTCCTAGATTTTCTATTGTCGGACTTGAGTGAGCTCTCCTGGTGGCGAGCTTCCTTGTTGACCTTGGCATTTTCTGTGACAACCTCCTTGGAAGTCACTTGACATGCTGCGAAGTGAGGGTTCTTAGCCTTCAATTTGCAGTCCCTCGTATTGTGAGAGGGTGACTTACAAATTGAACACCACTTCTCCGACCACGGTCGTTTAGGTGTAGAGCTTGAAGTGCTCTTGCTTCCCTCCTTCTTCTTCTCTGAATTATCCTCTGATTTTTGCACATAAGGTTCCCACTTTTTTGTTCCTGTGTTTTTGGCTTTCTTCTTGTCATGTTTCTCTTGACTTTTGGTGTTGGTTGAAAGGTTTTCCCCTGCCTCCCCATGTACCTCGACGAACCGTTCTGCTAATTTATTCACGAGGTCAATACGTTCCGCTCCTTGTTCTCCCAGGAACGTCCTGAGAGGTTTAGACATTTGCTTCTTCAGCTGGTCGACCACCATGAGCTCTTCCAGACTCTCATAGTCATGTGCGAACCCAGCCAAATCCATCCACTTATGGAGATAAGATGTTAGACGCAAACTGTAGGCGGCAAACAACTCCCCCGGTTCTCGTTTCGCTGCTCGAAATTTTTTCCGGTAGGTATGTGACGTAACCTCGAATCGTTTCAGCAGAGCCGTCTTTAACTCATCATAATTGTTCTCATGTCCTGGTGGCAGGCGAGTATAAACCTCGTAACCGGTCCCGCGTAATCCCTGGGATAGCTTAAGATTCCATTTGTTACGCTCCAGACCCATAGCAACTGACATAGCCTCGAAGCGTTGAAGGTATTGGTCAATCTTCTCTTTGTCCTCCTCGTAGACCGCTAAAGGAAACTTTATAGCATGGTACCCATGTCCACCTACTGGTGTTGATCCTGGGATGGAGGAACCTCCAACTGCTCCCTCAGTTTCTCCATTAGATTGACTCTTGAGCTCGAGTTCCCGCATCCGGTACTCGTGCTCCCTCTTCTGTGCTTCTTGTTCAGCTTCTAATTTCCTAGCTGCTTGTTCAGCTTCAAATTTCCTAGCAGCTTGCTCAGCTTCCAATTTCTTAGCTGCTTGCTCAGCTTCCAATTTCTTAGCTGCTTGTTCCAACTCCATCCTTCTCAATTCCAGCTCGGCCTTTCGATCATCCCTTTCTGCTTGACGATACTCTCTCTCCACTTCCTGTATGTAATCCGTTAGAGAAGACCCAGCCAATCCCATTTCTTCCCCCCTTGCCTTTAATTCTAACGTGCTAAGTTTAGGGGTGGCCATTATACAGAGAGGTAAGCTAGCAGGTCGAGTACAATATAACTGCAAATTACTATACCGATATATGAACACGTACTATAAATCTAGATATACCACACACAGCACATTCCCTCAGTGACAAGAGTAGAATCAGGACCACAGACCTATGCAGACGTGTGAAGTGTGAACAGGTAAGATATTTGTCCTAACCCCTATCCACATTCACTCTAGCTGGATTCTCCAAAATGATATCTCCCTCTAATAACTAAGGATCCCGTGTCAAAAGACCCCGTTGTCAGAAGATCCCGTTTACGAGAGATCCCGCTGTCCAAGGATTCCGTTTACGAGAGATCCCGCTGTCCAAAGATCCCGTTTACGAGAGATCCCGCTGTCCAAAGATCCCGTTTACGAGCCCCCAATAATGTCGTGTCCTCCTTTAAAGTGTCGTCCCTGGAGTGAGGAGATCCGACACCCACATTATAATATTTTTTTTCTCTCAATATTCTGGAGAATCCACCAGCTTCCGTCCAACACACTCCATCAGCCTATGGACACCTTTTCCTATCACTCTCTCACTGTCGTACTATGCCCCCCTTCTCATACTTCCCCAACGCAACATACTCAACAACTCTTGCTTCTAGAAATTAATAAAGATTAATTTATTAAAATAAAAGTGTAACGTGTATGAGACGTGTATGCGAAGAAAATGTGTGACGTGTTCTATAAAGTGTGTAGACTCTGACTCTCAGACAGCAACCCAGTCAGCTGATCACAGCAAAGATAGACCACAGCACGTTACGTCAGAACAAGTACGTCTCACCCGTTGCCGGAACCATCTTGCCGGATAATGCTTTGCCTCTGTAGACCTCTGGTAATCCAATTTCATGAACATCCGAAATAGACACCGGTGGTATTAACAGTTAATCATGGACCGGTTGCCATCTACCCAATGTCCGTTCCTAATGTTCCTAAACAAACTGCACAAGTCTTTTGCAGTGTGTACGCAGTTAGTTAGTTAGTTAGTTAGTCGACAGATCATCCTCGTTGCACATCGAACCATTCAGTCCATAAGAGCTAATTTCTAATGTTAATTGTTGCTGTACTAACACTAGGTACTCTTAGCCGGTTCTCGGTTCGTTACTACTGTCTAATGCTGTGTGGTACATCAGTATGCATCACTCTCTTTGATGAATCAATTTCCTTCTAGTGTAAGTTACGTTTCTGTATGCAACTTTATTGACTCTTGAACTGGTGTTCTTCAGAATGGGTTTTTTAATTCTTTCCCAAAACTTGTAGAGTTTCCTTGGATCTGGTAGGGAACCTAGGATAGAAACAACACATCTGGTGATAGTACTAGTCACTGATCCTTTCGGCTGAGTGTAAGCCTATCACCTTGCTTAATGATCTTTAGCTAACTAGACTTAGTCATAGAGCAGATTAGCTACCCACCTAGAGCCGAATCAGGCTATGATAAGAAATGACCCATACAGAGTGCAAAACCCCAGCGGGCAATTTTCCCGTCTCCCAATTATCCATCATTACTCTATTCTTAACTAGCATAGCTACTATCACTATTCTACTCTAACTAGTTTCCACTAACAGTGCTAATCATCACACTATAGTTTAACAAGGCTACAGTCTATATTAATTAGAACTAATAGACTATATTGACTACCTTATGTAAAAACCCCCTCATTCCCGGGATGGCTACTACACTTTGCCATAACGGCACATGCTAGTTAATGTTAAATTAATCTAACACTGTAGAGCTCTCCCACAAACACGTCCATCATAATCCACGGTTCTTGGTCAACTCCCCCCTAGTTGATCCCAACTCGGGTTTATATGGCAAACTCCTAAAATTGGTCACGTGATATGGGTGACGTCCTGCAGGTGTTATTTGCGCATATCATCCATTGTCAGGAAACTATTTTCCTGGCTTAAGTCCTGTCAAAGTTGTCAGTAATAGTTTAGATTCTCAAAACAAGCCAGCGAGTTGCTGTCGAGTTCCAACAAAGAGTTTTCCTCAACAAGCTGTCAGTAGCAATCTGCCCCTCTGAGTGATGTCCGGAAACTATATGACATATGGACTGTTTACTTCCTTGCTGAGTACTTCCGTTTTCCATCTGACTTGTCAACACGATGTATGATTCAGCGCACTCACTTCCTCCTCACTCACCACCAAATGTGTATATGGCCTGACCCCACGGCTTCCATTTGTATTCAAATGTTGACAACCTTGTCAAGGCGATGTCGGGATTCGGCTCCCGCACTTCCGACAGTGGCCAATCCGTCAACCAGATGTACAAGTACAACTGTTATTTCTGCCCGACCTGTTTTGGAAACACGTGTAGCCACAACTATGAATGTTTTCTCTGTATTCGTTGAAACCCTTGTTGCTTAGCAGATAGTCCGGTTAATCAAAAAATCCTCCCTAACAATTAGCTGGGTAAACGCACGGTTTCATTTTGTGACACTCCCCACCCACCTCCCCCCCCCCCAAAAAAAAGAACAAGCACACACACACACACACACACACACACCCACACACACACACACACACACACACACTACACACACACTACACACACACACATATACATATATTTGTATATATTCTCATGTTTAATTTCTTGGTTACAATCTCAGTTAAAAACAACATTTATATGTCAATGCAAGAAAACACAAAATTGACGATAACCGTTAAAACAAATATGTCCACATATATAATTATCAATCACAGGAAATGACAGTCGATGTTCAGTGTTGAAAATACAGACTCACGGCTGACAGACCATGGACAGGCATGTTGTAACATACACGAAAAGACGAATACTTGGTGCTCTGTACAAACTAAAGCAATTAACACTTTTTTTAAAGTGGGACAGAGAGAACAACAGTAGTCGGAACACTGGGAGAAAGTATATTTCCTGTGGCAACTTATGCGTGCGAAACTTTCGTAGTAGCAAATCAGCTGACCAGAGCATGTATCTATAAGTGTTTTAGAGAAGTATTATTAATTCATTAGATGAAACAAAGAACTAAAACATCTATCCAAAACGAACTCAGTTCTGAAGATTTGTTATGAATATGTTACATACAATGAGGACACTGGAATATTTTCTTTGTGTAAAATGACATGAATGTCCAGAGAAGATAATTATGGAAAAATGTGCACCGAAGCCGCAGAGAAGGACAAACGACAACGTAGATTAATTCAAAGATTGATAGATATTTTGCACGTGACAGCAACAGAAGCGAGACTCTGAGTTGTGGTAAAGAGAGATTTTGAAAGACATGTTGTGGGGCAACAGTATATGTCACTGAGTGACGGGTGCTGATGATTACATCTCTGAAAAATTTTATGAATTCGAATAGCGAAAAAAAAAATATCAGCGTCTTTACAACCATCCGTTTTCTCAGTCTATGACAGTTCGATGGATTTCTCAAAACCCCCAGTCAACGATCCAGCTTTGACTACTTTTCGGAAACGCAACTGTCTCACGTTCTTTGTCAGCCATATGCCTACAGTTTATTTTGAAAGAGTAGTCCATGTTCATTGTGTTTGGAGCAGTTACAAGTCTAGGCACAACAGTGACAACACAATTCCTTCTGGATGTCTTCACGGACTTGACGACGAAGTAACAACAGTAGCAGCACAACCAGCTACAGCAACAACTCTGGCGTCATGTGTCCGACTGGCTGATGCTGCCGTGTCGTAGACTGCTGACCTTGGTGTGGAGTGTCCCGTTTGTTGAGCGCAAGTCCAGTTCGTGATCAGATCCCACTGTATGCCTCTTGTCCGAGTGGTCACGTCTGCGTGACTTTTGGCAGATATAAGCCCTGCAGGCGTTTCTCATCCGTGTCCGAAAGCTGCTGGACATGAACCCGTAGATGATGGGGTTCAAACAGGAGTGAACCAACGGCAGCAGGTTGATGATGATCTGAAACAGACGTTGAAGACATTATATTTGGCTATACAACTTGAGTTGTGTGTGTTTATGTATTTTTCCCTCGCTCGCTTTTTACTCAAGCGTAGTTCATACACGTACTACTACTTTTAGTGTACTGGACTGATTTATGCTTGTGAATTAGCTTTTCCTTTTACCAGTGTCCCTCGCCATCAAACTAACCAACTCCAACTTATGAGCTACTTATAATTTACGTCCCCAAGTCAATTTCACGACGACTATCAATTGTTCTTCAAAGACTAAAACAACTGAATAAATTATGGAATGGGACAGACATAACTACAAAAATTAGATGTTTAAGAGCATGCATCTTTCCCATTGCAACATACGCCTGTGAGACCTCGACACTTACTAAACAAGCTGAACAGCGCATAGATGCCTTTGAATATAAATGTTATAGACGAGTTCTAAGAATATTTTGGGTAAAGAAAAGTACGAATGCATCCATACTTCATGAGCTGAATGTTGAAAAAGGTTATCCAGTAAAGACGATAAAACAAAGAAAATTGAAATATTTTTGTCATGTGAAACGTCACGAAAGTTTGGAGAGATCAAAAATGGAGGGGTATATGTCCGGTAAGAGAGGAAGAGGAAGGCCAAAGAGAAGATGGTGCAGGATGTGGCGGGTGATCTCCAGCGGGACATCTTGCTTATGATCGAGAGGTTGTCAGGAAGGTTGTTATGGGAGCGAGGTTCTGCAAAGGAAATGCTACTGAATGAATGAATGAATGAATGAATGAAGTCAAAGACGAGAAGTCAACATTTTAGTCCAGTTAGTTTTGTTGAGGTGAGTCAAAATCCGACATCACATGATCACAGTATTAGGGACATTTCCATACATGCTCCGTACTCGTCTTCAACAGCCAGCGAAGAATACCAATACTAACGGTACCAGTAGCAGTCTGATTATGTGTCCGTCTGGCCTCTCTTCGGAGTCCTGAGTATCAGCCAGATCCTCTGGTCACTCCCTGTTACCATTCTGTCCAGGCTGTAATGGCCTATCTGTTCTTATATAAAACACCAGCTGACCCGGCCCTGCTTCGCCCAGCTTCTGGTGGGGAGCATCTCATTTAATTCATACAAGTAGTCATATAAGTTCCCGTTCCCATTCCCGACTATCTATCTGTCTGTCTGTCTATCTGTCTGTCTGTCTGTCTGACCCGGCCCGGCTTCGCCCAGTCCCTGATGGGGAGCATCTCATTTAATTCATATAAGTAGTCATATAAGTTCCCTTTCCCGACTATCTGTCTGTCTGTCTGTCTGTCTGTCTGTCTGTCTGTCTGTCTGTCTGTCTGTCTGCCTGTCTGACCCGGCTCGGCTTCACCCAGTCCCTGGTGGGGTGCATCTCATTTAATTCATATAAGTAGTCATATAAGCTCACGTTCCCGTTCCCGACTATCTATCTGTCTGTCTGTCTGTCTGTCTATTATTTGAAAGAGCACTTGAAAGATCATTACATCTTCCCCCAACAATTAACTTGGGTAAATGGAGGGGCGCCAGCAGCAGCAGCAGAAGAAGAAAAAGAAGGAGGAGGAAATGGAGGAGGAAGGGGAGGAGGAGGAGGAAGGGGAGGAGGAGGAGAGGGAAAGAGGAGGAGGAGGAAGAGGGGTAGGAGGGGGAGGAGGAGGGAGGGGGAGAGGGCAGGAGGAGGGGCAAAAGGAGAAGGAGGAGGGGGGAGAAGGAGGGGGAGAGGGAGGAGGAGGGGGGAGGAGGGGAGGAGGAGGGAGGGGGAGGAGTAGGAGGGGGAGAAGAAGGGGAAGGAGGAGGAGAAAGAAGAGGAGGAACAAGGGGGAGGAGGAGAAAGAAGAGGAGGAAGAAGGGGGAGGAGGAGTAGGGGAGGAGGATGAGAAGGCGGAGGAGTAGGGGAGGAGGAGGAGGAGAAGGAGGAGGATGGAGGGGAAGGAGGAGAAGGAGGAGTAGCAGGGAGAGGAGTAGGACGGGGAGGAGGAGTAGGGGAAGGAGGGGGATGGGAATGAGAAGGGGAGGAGGAGGAGTAGGAGGAAGGGGAGGAGGAGGAGTTAAGAGAAGGAGGAGGGAGAAGGAGGAGGGGAGGAGGAGTAGGAGGAGGGGGAGGTGGATGGGGAGGAGGATGGGGAGGATAAAGGGGAGGGGGAGTGGGAGGGAGAGGAGGGGGAGGGAGAGGAGGAGGAGGGGAGGAGTGGGAGGAGGAGGAGGATGAGGGGGATGAGGAGTGGGAGGATAAGGGGGAGGAGGAGGAGGGAAGAGGAATTGGAGGAGGTGGGGGAGGAGCAGGAGGAGGGAGGGAGAAGGAGGAGGGGAAGGAGGAGGAGTAGGAGGAGGAGGGGGAGGGAAAGAGGAGAAGGGGTAGGAAGAGGAGGAGAGGAGGAGTGAGAGGAGGATGAGGAAGGAGAGGAGGAGGAAGGAATGAGGGGGAGGAGCAGGAGGGAGGAGTGGGAGGAGGTAGGAGGATGAGGGGGAGGAGGAGGATGAGGGGGAGGAGGGAGAAGAGGGAGGAGGAGGAGAGGATGGAGGAGGAGGAGAAGGAGGAGGAGGTGGTGGAAGAAGAGGAGGAGGGGAGGAGGAGGTGAGTAGGAGGAGGAGGATGAGGAGGAGGATGAGGAGAGGGATGAGGAGGAGGAGAGGGAGAAGGAGGAAGGGAGGAGGGGGAGGAGGAGGGGAGAAGGAGGGGGAGGAGGAGGGAGGAGTTGGAGGAGGAGTTAGGATGAGGGGGAGGAGTAGGAGGAGGGGGAGGAGGAGGAGGAGGGGAGGAGGGTGAGTAGAAGGAGTAGGGGCGGAGGAGGCAAGGAGGAGTAGGGAGGAGGAGGAGGAGAAGGGGAGGAGGTGGAGTGGGAAGATGGAGGAGGAGGAGGGGATGGAGGGGGAGGAGGAGGAGGGGGAGAAGGAGGGGGAGGAGGAGGAGTAAGGAGTTGGAGGAGGAGGTAGGAGGAGGAGGGAGAGGAGGAGGGAGAGGAGAAGGTGGGGGAGGAGGAGGAGGGGAGGAGGGTGAGGAGGAGGAGATGTGGCGGAGAAGGAGGGGAGGAGGAGGAGTAGGGGAGGAGGAGGGGGAAGAAGGAGGTGGAGGAGGAGGAGGAAGAAGGGAGGAGATGGAGGAGGGGGAGGAGGAGGGAGCAGTTGGAGGGAGGAGTTGGAGGAGGGAGGAGGAGGAGGGAGGAGGAGGAGGGGAGGAGGAGGAGGGGGAGGAGTGTGAGGAGGAAGAGTAGGTGCGAAGGAGGAGGGGAGGTGAAGTAGGGGAGGAGGAGGAGTAGGGGAGGAGGCGGGAGGAGGAGGAGGGAGGAGGAGGGGAGGAGGATAAGGAGGAGGAGGGATAAGGAGGAGGGGAGGAGGAGGATTATAACGCATATGCCTGCAGATAACTGTAGCAAAAAGGTCCACCTATTTGAGAAATATATGAGGAGGAGGATATTGGGCGGAGGAGGAGGGAAGGAAGAGTAGGGGGGGAAGAGTAGGGGAGGAGGAGGAGTAGGGGAGGAGGAGGAGGGAGAAGAAGGAGGGGGAGGATCGAGGAGAAGGAAGAAGGGAGTTGGGGTAGGAGGATGAGGAGGAGGGAGGAGGAGGAGGGAGGAGTTGGAGGAGGAGGGAGAGGAGGGGGAGGAGGAGGGGAGGGGGAGGAGGGGAGGGGGAGGGGAGGTGGAGTAGGGATTAGGAGGAGTAGTAGGAGGACGAGGATGAAGAGGAGGAGAGGGAGGAGGATGAGGAGGAAGGGAGGAGGGGGAGGAGGAGGGAGGAGTTGGAGGAGGAGGTAGGAGGAGGAGGAGGGGGATGAGAAGGAGGATGGGAGGAGGAGGAGGGGAGGAGGGTGAGGAGGAGGAGTAGGGCGGTGGAGGAGGGGAGGAGGAGTAGGGGAGGAGGAGGAGTAGGGGAGGAGGAGAAGTGGGAAGAGGGTGGAGGAGGAGTGGAAAGAGGGAGGAGGAGGATGGGATGGAGGGGAAGGAGGAGAAGGAGGAGGAGGGGGAGGAGGAGGAGGGAGGAGTTAGAAGAGGAGGTAGGAGGAGGAGGGGGAGGAGGAGGGAGGAGTTAGAAGAGGGGGTAGCAGGAGGATGGGGAGGAGGAGGGGGAGGAGGAGGAGGAGGGGAAGAGGGTGAGGAGGAGGAGATGGGGCAGAGGAGGATGGGAGGAGGAGAAGTTGGTGAGGAGGAGGAGTGGGAGGAGGAGGAGGAGGGGAGGAGGGTGAGGAGGAGGAGATGGGGCGGAGGAGGAGGGGAGGAGGAGTAGGGGAGGAGGAGGAGTTAGTAAGGAGGAAGGGGAAAAGAGAGGAGGAGGGGGAGGAGGGGAGGAGTGTGAGGAGGAGGATTAGGGGCGGAGGAGTAGGGGAGGAGGAGGGAGGAGGAGGGGAGGATGATGAGGAGGAGGAGGAAGGAGTAGTAAGGGAGGAGGAGGAGGATTATAAC
Source organism: Cepaea hortensis (assembly GCA_963921405.1). Lineage (NCBI taxonomy): Eukaryota > Metazoa > Mollusca > Gastropoda > Stylommatophora > Helicidae > Cepaea > Cepaea hortensis. The sequence goes on along the minus strand of OY992893.1, from coordinate 14,467,345 downwards.
GCATATGCCTGCAGATAAGTGTAGCGGAAAGGTCCACCTATGTGTGAAATATGCAACAATTTTACATACATACACAGCAATTCTATTAAAAGTTATGTCCCCTCGCTATATATAAATTATCATGTAAATTTAAATATTAAATAATATTAAGTAAATAACTGTTTGTACACTAACAATCTATGACAGTTGGCAGCACGGGAATGAGAAGAAGACTTGTTGAAAATTTCATCTCAATCGGATGGACCGTTCGCGAACGCATAAATAATATACAGACATACATACAGACATACTTACAGACATACATTCTATTTTATATATATAGATAAAATTCTCGGTAAAATTTCTTGTTCTTTCCTGTGGACTCTAATGTACTTAGGAACTAATCTTTTGGAGATTTGCTCATAGAAGTCGTTGGCATAATGTTGGATGTCGGGTGTATCAATGTGTTTAGAGGTTTTGACAACTATATAATATGACTGTTGTCATTCACATGGTCGAAACGGTTATCTCACTTTATTTAGACGTATTAGAAACTACGTTCAAGAATGGCATCGATGAGTGGTTCAGTGGTTCCTGCATTTTACTTGGTTGTGTTCGAAATCCGATTGTATTCGATTTGTAGAAACAAGCAAACCTTTCTACCTATTTCAACCTGCTTCTTCAGCCTTGGTTATAATTGTGGTTGTTCATGTTGCCGTCTTAGCATATTTTCCTTTTGTGTCGTTAAGCTTTCTTTCTGTGTAAAAGAGGAGTTGCATATAACACATTCATCGTGTGGTTATCTCACTTTACTTAGATGTTTCAAAGTATTTAAAGGAATAGCTTTATTTTCGTAAAATCGTCGAAAGATTATTTCGCTCTGTCTTACATGCGGTAAGAAGCGGTGTTAAGAAATACAGCTGGTAGAATCACCACATAGATCAGTGATCTACTGTATACGCAGTTCTTAATAATTGGCTTGAACTACCCTATCAAACTTCCTGTAGCGATGTGACAAGAAACATTACACAATTAGCTATAATAAACAGCTTCGGTTGTAAAATACTCTGCAATAAACTATGTTCTTTTTTAAAATAAATTACCTTCGGAATTTGAACTGGACTTTTGGCGAGGAAATACCCAAAACCTTTGGTTGAAACAATACCAAACGGAGGTCAGAATGGCGGAATGGATAAGAGCGCTGGCTCTTGAACTTCCGGTATGTTGATAACGTGGTAGCGGGTTCAACCCCTACACCGATCAGTTGGAATAAAATGTTGACTTCTCATGTTTGATTTGGGGATGTAAATTGAAAGTACCTCTGAAATCGGAGTGGGTCCTCCTGATGTCGAGGGACAATGGTAATAGGGAAAACTCATCCACATTGCAAAAATCAGCCAAGTGCATTAGAAGTAATAGCACGTGTATGGACTTCGCTCGAGTTAAAAGCGAGTGAGCAAAAATAAAAATAAAAATAACTTAGTACTGGCACTAGACAATAATCCCTTGTTTTTATGGAAATGACACTACAGTGAATAGAGATGACACTACAGTGACTAGAGATGACACTACAGTGAGTAGAGATGACACTACAGAGAGTAGAGATGACACTACAGAGAGTAGAGATGACACTACAGTGAGTAGACATGACACTACAGTGAGTAGAGATGACACAACAGTGACTAGAGATGACACTACAGTGACTAGAGATGACACTACAGTGACTAGAGATGACACTACAGTGAGTAGAGAGGACACTACAGTGACTAGAGATGACACAACAGTGAGTAGAGATGACATGGCTAAAATCTCTGGCCACATACAAATAGATAATATGACCATTAAAAGATCGGAAACATACAAATAACTGGGTACAATCTTCAACTACTCCAACCTCATAAGGGAAGAAATACAAACGAGAATCAACTCTGGAAATAAGATATACTATGCACTACAACATCTACTAAAATCAAATGCGCTATCTCGTAACACCAATATCACAATATACAAAACACTTATAAGACCAGTTGTGCAGTATGGCTCTGAAACCTGGAGTATAACGAAAGGAGACGAAGCCTTGTTACAAACCTTTGAGAACAAAGTTTTAAGACGCATCTTTTGACCCATTAGGGATACACAAAGTGGAGAGTGGAAAAAGAAGAAGTAACGAAGACATTTATGGTCTGTTTAAGTCCCCGCTAATCACTGGTATCATGAAGGCTAATAGACTACAATGGCTGGTGCATATATAAAGAAAGGAAGATAATAGGGAAACAAAACTCGCTTACACTCAGGAAATAAATGACCGTAGACCCCGAGGTAGACCAAGAAGGAGAGATAATACATATACAGACCTACAAGCACTTGGAATCAACGACTGGCAAGAGAAGGTCCACCAGAGAGACGAATGGAGACGGATTGTATCTGCAGCAAAGAACCTCAATGGCTCGGAACGCTGGAGAAGAAGAAGAAGAAGAAGAAGAAGAAGAAGAAGAAGAAGAAGAAGAAGAAGAAGAAGAAGAAGAAGAAGAAGAAGAAGAAGAAGAAGAAGAAGAAGAAGAAGAAGAAGAAGAAGAAGAAGAAGAAGAAGAAGAAGAAGAAGAAGAAGAAGAAGAAGAAGAAGAAGAAGAAGAAGAAGAAGAAGAAGAAGAAGAAGAAGAAGAAGAAGAAGAAGAAGAAGAAGAAAGATTGTCAATACTAATAGTATTTTAATGATCGGTGAAAAATGTAACAGACAGTGAGACACAAACATTGAGTCTTTTATTTTCAATTATATAGACAATTCACTGTACCACACACAAGGATATCACACATATGACCACTTTAAATTTGTAATAGAGCATATTATAGACAGCAATCAACCTAGCGGGTGTTCAATTATGTGGTATATATAGAAACTAGTCGGAGAGATTGTCTCTATCTTGTACTTAGTGTCAGGTCTGATGTGTTGGACGTAATTAAACATGTCACTGTCCTGAACTATTTCTATAAAATCATCAAAGACTTTTTCGTGGTTAACCAAGTGGGGGAGCTCAAGCTGGCATGCATTGTTAGATGATGAATGGAAAAACCTAACTTCACCTGTCTCCTTATGACGTAAGATCATGTGATGGGAATAATTTAACTTAAAATGACATGTCTGACTTATATTGGTCTTAAGTCTCGGTCCAGTCAATTGGTTGTGTTGAGTCTGGTCGACGAAAAAAATTGTAGGTCGATACATATTTGTGGATGTTCTGATGTGTCCTAAGATAGGGCCAGACGTCTCTATATTTCTGCTGGATTTCAGGGTCGCGGATGATGTATGTAGTCTTTAGTTCCTCATCTACTTCCTCATCTATCTCTACGTCGGCTTCCTCTGATTCCACTTGATCAAGTTTCTGCTTTTTAGCTGTTTGTGTGTCTACTGGTGCTTTTCTTTTGCGTGATGTAGTATCCGTTATTGATATTGATGGTGTAGTATTTGATGGTGTAGTGTGCACGTTTGATGCTGTAGTGGTAACATGTGTTGGTGTTGATGTCTGGTGATCAGTTTTAATGTTTCGTTGTAGGATGTCTTTCCTTAAGTATAGGTTACCGCAAATGTGGCATGTGTGAGTTTGGGTTTTGTGTAATGTGTTAATGTTACGTGTAAGACTGCGGTTTTCTGTAAAAACTTTACCATAGATAGAGCAGAGATAGATATTTTTCCGCCTAGTGGCCATAATGATAGAAAAATGTAGTGGTGAAAGAGACTGGTTTTAGATAATGGCTTGGTGATTGCTCAGTAATATTTCCAACACGCTTGTAGCTTCGGGTATTATATAATGTCTCGTGTGTGTAGCTCCAATGGATAAGGTATAGTGACCACTATAAAATTGTTTAGTCTTCCACTAGTTCCAGACTTTCACAATCTTTGTATATACTGACTGTCAAACAGCTGTGAAGAAAAGACAATATCATTATAGTCCGACATTTTGTTCATTTTGTACGTCAAAACATGCGACAGTCATGATGATAGCATATCTACAGAAAAAAAATATTTCATATCACATACATTGTTAGGAAATATCAAAAGAAAAAAGGATTTGAGGCTTATGATGTCGCACATAGTAAATTATTTCATTTTCTTTTTATCCTTACAGAGGGTCTTCTCCGTGACTATATTTTTATGGTGATGGGTAGCAACGCCTTGGTTCGTAATTCTGTTCGTTGTGTTATTTTATATTGTATGACACAGAGTTGTACTATATTCGTGAGAAATGCTGACTACATTTAATGGTGCCCACCCCTTAGGGGTGAAAATATTTAGTGATGACCAATAGTTAGAGAGAAATGATGAAAGCATACATACCAATATTTTGTGCTAGACGGTTCGGTGTCTTCCTTTCTTATACACCGCTCAATGCCTTCGAGATTTCACCCCTTGTAAGCAATGGTCTCGAGATTTCACTTCTTGTAAGCAATAGCCTCGAGATTTCACTTCTTGTAACCACTCAATAGTCTCGATATTTTTCCGTGTCTGCAAATTTTCAGTCTGGAGAAAGGATAAAGATGATATAAATAGGGACAGTAAAAATTTCACATACTGAATGTGACATCACATAATTGACTTTTATATAGATTTGACAGATTTTGAAGAGAAAGAGTATTTTGAGATTGTGTACATTAATGATATACATTCATTTAATACATTAGTGACCACAGAGCATGACTATAGATTCTCCTGTGTCAGCATATTATTTTTCCCTCTGTAGAGTGATCGGGATAATGATCAGTACTGAATGGTTGAATATAGCATGTTTCCATACACTCCATAGAAAGAGGACATGGTTGTAGACGCATATATGTTACACTACACTTAGTGGAGACCTGCTATGTACACATACGTTTGTGCGTTCCAGAATCGATGTGGGCCACGTGCCAATGAGGGACTGGTCGTCTTGGTTTGAATCTGTAGATTTACAAAATCATAATACATTTTAGTGAACATAGAAAGCATGCTTTAATGGAAAACATGTTTCATATGTACACAATTGGAATGCACCACAGCAGCTACCCTAACGGATTACTGCAGATGACGCCTGAGAGTACAGACAATCACCCGGCATGACACTATTCAGTGCCACCCATCGAGCTGTGAGGCGTCATTTCTCCCCACGTAACTTGACGGCAAAAGTGAAGCTGGTGATGATTACGACCGTCATTAGTATCTGTATTAGTATTCCTATACAGGGCGGCTATACCTTGCAGGGTATTCTTGTTAGTTGCCTCATGTAGCTTCTGAGATATACACTAGTGGCAGCACTATACCGACTTGACGACCTGTAACGAGACAATATAGCATACACAGTGCTACTTACCACTGTGGTCTATTCGATGAGGTGTTTTCGATAGGTCTTGGCGCAAGCATAGTGTCTTAAACCCGCCTTTGCGGTCCTTTTTATTCAGACTGTGTGGCTGATGCAACATAGAAAACATGTCTAAACATGTTCAAGCAGGTTTACCCGGGTCAGTACACTCTCGGAGTCATCCTCCGTTTTTCCCCAAAGGCATGTCTGAACACGTTCACGTATGTTCACACCCAAAGACATAGCCCCGTGATGAGTCACCCAGGCAGTCACCCTCAACTCAGCAACTATGAGTTCATGCCCCAGATTTTAATATGAGACGCAACCTTCGGGTCTTTTCACGGAGCGCCCGTATTTATCTAGCCATCCCTCACCTCTACCACCCCTTAACATAGATCAGAAGCACCTATCTAGCCTTTCCTCTACTCATCCACTATTTACCATTGATCGAGAGTCTTTATCTAGCACCTCCTCCTGCTCTTAACAAGGGCCGGGCGTATTTATCTACCCACCCCGCTACTCGACCACCCTTTAACAATCATCAGAAGCACATATCTAGCCTTTCCTCTATTCACCAACCCCTAACAAACGAATTTCACTAAGCCATACTCGGTACATTCAATAATATCGGTCATTTTTAATTTTTTTAAGATATTCATTTGAAACCCTGAAAATCGTAGGATGATAGTGTTCAGAAGCACTTATCTAGCTAAACCGTTACTCACTCACCCCTAACCAACGACTTTCACTAAGCCATAACCTGTACAGTCGATAATGCCGGCCATCTTTACCTTTTTAAGGTTTTCATTTTTACCTGCATGTTGATAATGTAAAGGTCACTACGCCACTCTACATACCACTAATAACCGCTACCCATCCCTTACCAACGAATTTCACTAAGCGATACCCGCTGCAATCAATATTATCGGTCATTTTTACTTTTTTAAGGTTTTCATTTGTAACCTGTGTGATGATAGTGTTTACACCACTATGACACTCTACGGATTACTAATATCCGCTACCCACCCCTTACCAAGTAATTTCACTAAGCTATACCGGCTACAATCAATAATATCTGTAATTTTTAAGGTTTTCAATTGTCACCTGTATGATGATAGTGTATAGGCCACTACGACACAATACAGAGCACTAATAACCGCTACCCACCGCTTACCAACGAATTTGACTAAGCTGTACCCGCTACAATCAATAATATCGGCCATCTTTACCTTTTTAAGGTGTTCACTTGAAGCCGTATGATGATAGTGTATAGGTCACTACGACACTCTACAGACTACTAATAACCGCTACCCACCCCTTTATGAACGAATTTCACTAATTTATACCAGCTACAATCAATAACACCGACCATCTTCACTCTTTAAGGTTTTCATCTGTGACCCGTATGATGACAGTGTTTACACTACTACGACCTCTACAGATCATATATCTGCCATATTTACACCCTTACCTATTACGATTTTCATATGACACCTGTCACGACCCGAGGTACAAACTACCTAGCCATACCCCACACGTCGACACCCGCGCCCCACCCTTGATCCCCCATCCCCACGCCGGCCCGCCCATTGACCACCCCGAGGAAATGCACTGTAACCCTATCCCTTACACAGCACCAATGGAATGATGATAGTTTTTATGCCCGACCCAGTGCAGATAAAGAAAGAAGACGAGAAAAAAAGAAAAGAAACCGAGGAGGAAGAGCACTGTACCTTAACAGCATCACTAGTATGATGATAGTGTTTTAAGCCCCACCCCGCTACAATCAATAATAACAGTAATTATTACATTTTTAAAGACATACAATTTATCACACAAAAAGGGAAGTAACACTGCAAAAATACGTAGGATTGTTTATTCATGAGTTGCATCCCTTGAAAATGTGGTCCCCCGTAGGTACAGTCTTGTGACGTTTTCTATGCGGTGGTAGACTTTTTATATAGTAAAACACATAGGTGTGCACCTTATTTCCTCTTTAAATTGCGTCTCCCCTACTACTGGTATCTAGGGACATTTATAACATCAGATAGAAAATGCACAACATAGTTTAAGAATATAATAGGGCGAGCAAAAATTGCATTTCAGAAAATGAAAAGTGTCTTATGCAATTCGTAATTATTATTGAATGTAAGAAAGAGAGTGCTGAAGTGCTGTATAGAATCTTATTTGTTGTATGGAAGTGAATCTTGGAATATTACATGGACAAATTAAGAAGAACTTGGAAGCAACAGAGATTTGGTTCATGAGACGAATGTTGCGAATTCCATGGACTATCAGAGTAACTAACGATGATTGCCTGAAAGAATCTAATGAAATTAGAACATAATATACAACAATAAGAAAGAGACAAACAGCTTATTTGGTCATGTAATGAGAAGAGAGGCATTGGAGAACATTAAAGGCCGACCCCGAGATCTCTTACCTATATGTAATTCATCACAATAGATATCCTTTGGTATTCTCCATCCTCCTAATGTGTCCTATCCATCGAAGTCTACGAAGACTGAGTATGAAACAAACCGTCACACAGCCTGATCTTTCCAATACTTCAGTGTTTGTGATTTTGTCTTGTCACTTAATACCAAGTATTCATCGCAGACACCGCATGTGAAAGCTGTTTAAACGTTTCTCTTGGTGTGAGTAAGTTGTCCAGGTTTCACTGCCATAAAGAAGAGTACTAAGGACACAGGCTTGATAGACAAGGACTTTTGTTTGGCAGTAAGCTTCCTATTCTCCCAGACTCTTTTTGCTAACCTGTTCATTGTTGTTGCTGCCTTATCAATCCTGATGTTGATTTCCTGATCTAGGGATAATTTGCTATTTACCTCTGATCCTAAATATGTAAATATGGTGTACTATCTCCAGCTCTGCGTCGTCAATAATGATTGATGGTAACCCATGTGCACCTTGTGACATAATCAGTGCCTTCTTTTTGCTAATTGATAAATCAATTTCAGAACAATCATTGGAGAATTCAGATAATTGACTTTGTAATACTTCCTCAGAGTGTGTGGTAATTGCAGCATCATCTCTGATTAGTACCCTCCTAATTTTGGTCTTGGCCTTAAATCTCTGAGCATTATAGAGGCCACCATCTGGAGCGTGAGTGAATGTATCTACCACCATCCTGATCACGAAAGGCATATTTCAGTAGAAGTGAAAAGTATATTCCAAAGAGCGTGGGAGCTAGTGCACAACCTTGCTTAACACGACTCTTCATTTCAAATTCTTCTGAAGTTGCACCATCAAACTCGATTTTACCCTTCATACCTATGTGGAACGATTCCACAATGGACAGAAGAGTTGGAGGGTAGCCAATCTTCTTTAGTGCCCTGAACAGACCCTCACGACTAAAGCTCTCTATAGCACAAAGCCTGGGCTGAAATAGTGAGACCGTGTGTTGCCAATGCAGCACGATCCATCTCTCGGTCCGCCTTGTTTACTCCAAAGGAAATATAAGACCAATACTTCTGAAACAAGACAAGCTACAGATGCTCCCGTATGTGCAAAGCCATGCTCTAATTGTCCACATGTCGGAGCTTCGATCCTAGACCAGCTGTCAACCAAGGCTTAGTGTCTGGTCTGCCCTGCCACTACACTTTGTCGTTAGGTTGCATGTCTTCGCACTAGGATATAGCTTGTACACTCCCAATTGTGCTCCTCCGCCCGAAATCGTTGGGTGTCGGGGGTTATGTGGGGTGTCGGGTTAGGTAAGAGCCGCCCAATATTCGACACTAACAGAAAGCAGGCAGTGCCGTCTACTGTCATACGGTAGCTCAGTCATTGTAGATCATTTTGAAATAAGATCTGACATCGGAGAGTAACAATGTAGATTCCTTACAAATAAAGACACAAACAAGGATCTATATATTATAAGAACAATAAAATAACATGCATTCGAATTCGACATATATAGCTGAATGGTTTTATAGTGCACCACACATAAATATAGAACATTTTAGAAGATATAGATATACATGAAACGAACGAAAGAACTAACAAACTTGGTTTAAAAAATGGTTAAGAATTGGGCACACAGGCCCGTCTAACATCTGCCCTTCTATGACTCTCTTTCATACATTATTTTATGTAAATAACTTAAGGGTTGTAAAGGCATGTTTTGTTTTAACAGCAGATATCCTCAATGTGTACTCATTGATAGTCAGACTGGTCCAGCTATTCAAATATAAGTTGGCGCAGAGTAATGTGGCGTTCGGTCACCGGATATCTTGTCTTTATATTTGTATTGTCACGAAGCAGTTTTCTGCCATGTACGTATAGAAAAAAAAAAAAAATGTGATCGTCCTACAAGAAACGAAAATCGTAAATTAATTCAAGAAATTAAATGTAGAGGGTCAAGAACTTTTGGGCACATTATGAGGACCAAAAAAACAAACAAACAGTAAAACTTACTGACACCTGGCAGGGTCGAGGAGAAACGAACGAGGGGAACGCAGAGAAGTAAATATCTGGATGGCTTGGCATAATCGAGGCAAGAACACAGAGCTGATGATGGTGTGAGTTGACGAACTATAAAGGCTCACACTTATCGGTTTGGAGATTTATCGTAAATAAAATGTGAAAGTTACGGGTTTCAATATAAGTATCTTGCGTTGTAATGACATACTAAATAATAATACATATATCCTGTGTTATGTTGATTAGTGTTTATTTTTAATTTACAAGAGTCAGTCAGATAATATTCACCGCGTATAATAAACATATGGAATTTCGCACACTTAAAATGTGGAATATCTCTATTCTTTGTGTGAAACTACAAAACATTTGATACATTAGAACGGCTGCAGTGATTCGTGAACATGGCGTGTGTGAACAAATTGTTTTACAACTATTGATTGACTTTCATATTCAGTTGTTCCGTTAGTTTGCTGTGTCGATCTGTCATACGCAGGAAACATACACCTTCTCTGAATGTCTGTCTATATCTGCTGCTCATGTTGTAATAGATAAAGATGTTGAACGATGCATTGACTGATTCCAGAATATAGGCGCAAGATATGAGGAGACGCAGTAAATTCTTGTAATGGCCAAGGGTAGAAAACTTAGGAACCACCATCATGCCAAGAAAGATGCCACAAATAGGAGTGTAACAGATGATAAACACCACTGCAATCAACACAACCATCCCTGAGACCGACCGATCTCGGCTGGACATAGAATTACAATTCCTCGGTGCGGTTGTGGTTTTACGCCATTTTGTTTTTCGCTTCAACGCATTCACCATGACAACTGTTGAAACACAGATGATAGTGAATGTGCTGAAAGGTATCACACAGTTATTGATGGCATTGGAATACTTTTGAACAATCGGCTGGTCTTTGGTGAATGCGATCCCTAACCAGGTTCTGTTTGGATTCGATGGATGTGGCACCATGGCTAACCTTGAGGCGTAGTAAACTGGCGCTAAATTAGCAGTCAGTGTAACAATGTGGATTGTGATGGCAATAACAGAGACCCTTGTGGCTGAAAAGATCATCTGAACCTGAAAAAATACAGTATAAATATGTTACAGAGTATCCTTTTGTCGTCTACGTATATTCATCCTCTTCTATCCTAGAGTACAAAAGAAAACTAGAATCTGCGGTCTTATATTCTGTGGTGGTTTCCCCTTACCTCCTACATCCATACAGAGGAATGCTACTTCGGCGTTCGACAACAATTTCCGACTGTCAGGACAACTGACTACCCTTCTCTGCTGATCTGCAAAGCTATCCACTTATCCCGGTTGGTACTCGGTCGTCAGAGTTGCGTTTGCCACTCCGTAATGTCTGTCCCATCCTCTACGGCTTGGAGGTGCAGTTGGAATTAAAGAAAGTTATAATGAGAGAGACCAAAGACAGACCAGGAATACTAGTCGTTTGTTGTAATATAAACAATCAATGCTATTTACACGACACAGTAATGATAGCTGAACTTCATCATCATCATGTGCCTTCTCAGCTGCTGTAGGCATTCATGTATTTCCACAGGTCTCTGTCTTCAGTGCTCCGGATCAAATCAACCCAATGATATCACTCCATACCACCGCCTCAATCCATATCTCTTGATCTGCGTCTGCCTCTCATCCCCTTGGTCTTTCCAGTTGTTACGATGTTCTCCAATGCCTTCCTTCTCATCACGTGATCGAAGAACGATGCTTGCCTCTTTCATTTGGTTGTATATACTGTCCTAATTTCATTACCGCCTTCCAGACAATCAGCTGAACCTAGACTACGAAATTCCCATTAGCCACTACTCACCTTCAGTGGAAGAAGAACACACAGGCATCTCTTTAGCGTGATGAATGCAGTCATGCAACAAGTGACTCGTGTAAATGCCACATGTGGGATACCGGCTGTCAGGTATGCCATGTAGGGAGACCAGAGAGCACTCTCTGACTCGTACACCATAGGATTTAAACAGATGCTGTTCCAGATCGATGCCACCATACTTAGCAGTTCAGACATTGTCAAACCTGGGGACAGGAGTCAGATATTGTCATACCTGGGGATTGGAATCACACATTGTCAAACCCGGGGATAGGAATCAGACACTGTCAAACCTCAAGATGGGTGTCAGACACTGTCCAACCTGGAGGTGGGTGTCAGACATTGTTAAACCTGGAGATGGGTGTCAGACATTGTCAAACCTGGAGATGGGTGTCAGACATTGTCAAACCTGGAGATGGGTGTCAGACATTGTCAAACCTGGAGGTAGGTGTCAGAAATTGTCAAACCTGGGGATAGGTGTCACACATTGTCAAACCTGGGGATAGGTGTCAGACATTGTCAAACCTGGGGATAGGTGTCAGACATTGTCAAACCTGGAGGTTGGTGTCAGATATTGTCAAACCTGGAGAAAGGTGTGAGACATTGTCAAACCTAGAGGTAGGTGTCAGACATTGTCACACCTGGGGATAGGTGTGAGACATTGTCAAACCTAGAGGTAGGTGTCAGACATTGTCAAACCTAGAGGTAGGTGTCATACATTGTCAAACCTGGGGATAGGTGTGAGACATTGTCAAACCTAGAGGTAGGTGTCAGACATTCTCAAACCTGGAGGTAGGTGTCAGACATTGTCAAACCTGTGGATAGGTGTCAAACATTGTCAAACCTGGAGGTAGGTGTCAGACATTGTCAAACCTGGGGATAGGTGTCAGACATTGTCAAACCTGGGGATAGGTGTCAGACATTGTCAAACCTAGAGGTAGGTGTCAGACATTATCGAACCTGGAGGTTGGTGTCAGACATTGTCAATCCTGGAGATAGATGTCAGACATTGTCAAACTTGGGGATAGGTGTGAGACAATGTCAAACCTAGTAGTAGGTGTCAGACATTGTCAAACCTGGGGATAAGTGTCAGACATTGTCAAACCTGGAGACAGGTGTGAGACATTGTCAAACATGGAGGTAGGTTTCAGACATTGTCAAACCTGGTTATAGGTGTCAGACATTGTCAAACCTGGAAATGGGTGTCATACATGGTCAAACCTGGGGATAGGTAGGTGTCAGACATTGTCAAACCTGGGGATAGGTGTCATACATTGTCAAACCTAGGGATAGGTGTCAGACATTGTCAAACCTGGGGATAGGTGTCAGACATTGTCAAACCTGGAGGTGGGTGTCTGTAGTATAATAAAACGTCCTTACCCATTCCTAACATTGACGCCCTTAAAAATATCACAAGCCCTAGAGATTACTGTTTAAATACCTAAATTTGGGGAAATAAAAACAGCGATAGACTGACCGTGGCACAGCCATATTTAATTGGCATTAGTTTAAATTGTGACCTTAGTTTGGTTCACGTACCTGGCAAGACCGAGACTAATTTTAAGATAAAGGGATCAGAGTGTCCATTTTTGTTGAAGCGAACAAAGGAAGCAGACGTTGGCTTTTGCCTTCGGGGATGGGCGATTTTAGCCCTAAAAATATGTCATTCTCTGCAGCAATTCGTATATTAAATCTACATTATTAATATGTATTTATGTATTTTTATAAGGTACACATACCATTGTGTTTAATTCAGAAATGGTTAAAATGATAAATCAATAATTCTTGTAAACTAGAGTCTGATTGATTTTTACTACTGAGCGCCATACGGTACCACGCTGTCAAAATTTTCCTATGCTCTTACAATTTGAAATCCCTATGTTAAAATCTCTTATAGGCATTGTGAACCTATATCTCACTAGCAATGCTTATAATCTATAAATATTATGTGTACTGTAGAGTATTCAACTCATTTCAGAAGCACATTTCAGAAACTCCATGTGGAAGCAGACTTTTGATTACACATCTTATGAACATACTTCATAGTAGAGAACTTGTTTTTGCTAATTTCTAATCTGTAACTCGAGATATCGTGCCAAATTTTGTTACAATCTTCTTGTTAACATATTAGTAACCACTCAATATGGGTTATAGACATGTAATCATTTCATAAAATATTGCTAGGGAATTGCCATGTGGGAGATTATAATTATAATCCCATGAAAAAAGAAAACGCATGATATAAATGAATGTTCGGATAGGATGTGCCTTCAATCCACATCATCTCACTGTGGTAGGGACAGAAGAGAAGATTGATGTTCATAAATTGCTTGCAATATTCAGAAGACTGGACCATGGGGCATAAGTTATTCTGAGAAATAACACTCCGAATAATAGCAGAACTTGGCAAAATATATCACAGCGTTCACTAACCTTGTGCTGCTGTAAGCAGTGGGGGAAAATAATTTACGTTTTAGTTTTATTTATTAACCGATGAGGACATCCAAAAACATAGGCGCCTTGCATTATCATTATGATTAATTATTATGTATGATTATCATGTACTTAATATCAGAGAAATGTACATGTTTGTTTTTCTCTGTTTTGAGATTTATATTCTGTCCTGATTGTTACTCATTATTGTGGGAAATATACATTTTAATGTTACCCCTGGGGACATGATGATGTTGATGTAAGAATTCTTGTGCATGTCAGTACATAAGAAGACAATGTTAATAGCCTTGGCCTAATGCTGATTATAGCGACGGAAGGAAGACGCGGCATTAGAAACAACTGAGATTATGTATAGGTTATCCTCTTCAAGTAGAGAGAGAGGCAATATCAACATGTTTAAATGGAAAGAATGGCTTCACTCATCTAATAGTCCCAGTAACAACATAGAACATAATATGGAGTGAGAAAATACTTTACTCTAAATAAGAGGTAGATTAGCTCAACAGCAAGCGACTAGAGACAGGGGAACGTGGAAACCCACTCCTTTCTCCTACTTCTTTTGTTGTTTGTAATTGTGTTGAAAACATTTTACCATACCACAGTAGGTTAATCCATCCATCCATCCATCATGTGCCATGCCGGTAGGCGTGGGCGGTCATGTTCTGCCATCTCACTCGATCAACAGAGTCGTGGATCAGTTCCGTGTTTCTGCCTCGACCATGCCACAAGGCCAAGCCATCCAGATACTCGTTTCTAGGTCTTCCCCTTGGTCTGTTCCCCTCGATCTTACCAGTTGTCACCAAGTTCTCCAAATCATTTCTTCTCATAACATGCCCAAAAAATTGTGACTGTCTACGTCTAATGTCTCTGATCAGTTTACGATCTTCATTTGTTTCTTGAAGGACTTGTTCATTGGTCTTTCTGGCTGTCCATGGTATTCTTTGCAGTTTCCTCAGAAACCACATTTCTACAGCCATCAGATGTTTTTCAGCCTGGCTGCTCATTGTCCAAGCTTCACATCCATATAAAAGTACAGGTTCTATGTAGCATCTCAACACTCTTTTTCTCGTTTAAATTGACATCTTTTTATTGGTCAGTATGTTTTTCATCTTGCTAAAGGCTACTATTGCCATGGCGATCCTTGTTCTAATCTCTTCAAGGCATCTCCCATCAGATGTTATTACTGTTCCGAGATAATTGTACCTATTCACTTGTTGAAGAATATTCCCATTTAGTAGGTTAATGCCAGTGTTGTATTCTTTGTCATCCATTTCTATAGACAGTAGCGAGTGGTGGTTTGTTGGACAATAACCAATCAGGATCCTGGGTCAAAAGCCTGATGAAGGTGAGTCAGGACTAAATGCCCTAAACATAGTGTGGATCTAGAGAAACATCAACGTTGACTGCTACGCTTGTCCGCTGCCTAGACAGCAAAAGATTTGTTGAAGAGAGACACTCGTCGATTGATAGTCCTACTTCTGTCAGGATATCCAGGATGGATCTCTGTATTTAATTGTCCATCAAGATAAATGGATATTCAAAATACACCGACAACAGAGTATTGTCTACTTTTACGTCTGGGAGACACCGCCTGGTACGCCATCAATCCGCGAGGTCAACGAAACCATGGGGCATTCCCAGTTTCCTGTTCAGGATTGAATAATCCTTCAATCAGTCATACAGCGGCAGACTCAACAGCAAGTTCTAGATACGAACATCAACTGAAACAAATGGGAAGAGACACTGAAACAACATACGCCAGTACAACCAAGGCGCCAACTTAATACCAACTGACTACCAACTGAAACATACCATAACAACAAGTTCAAAACAGGTCCTACACCTGAATACCAACCCAACGACACCGAATGAAGCTAGTGGAATAATGATGTATACACACGCAGCAGAAAAATCATTGGACTATTTACGACTCTGGTTGTGTACTGGAATTATTCATCTTCGTATACAAGTATGTATAGATCAATTCTGGACATAGTCACAGATACTACCATTGGATGCCTCTCAGCCATAAATGTTCCTACACTGGACTAGATAGCAATGACTAACTCTTTGCTGGTCCAATGTCAGCCTAAATGCCATGGGTCATAGACCCGCGACTTGGTGGGTGTAACATCTTTGTGAACAAAATTGGGATTCTGATATCGGAAGCAGAGCAGCTGAATGGACGTCTACTTGGCACCGTGTATGGTGAGATGGGAAAGTACCTTCTGCAGAGCTTAAGTGGAAATTCCTGGAAGTAAGACCAACCTAGGCCTAAATTTCACAAAGGCACCGAGCCTCCTTGCAACAGAGTATTTGAAAAATTCTATCCCCACGGATCTTGGATTATGGAGTATGATGTGCACCAGCCAATTACCAGTGGATATACATATTTGGAACACAACTGAGTGCATTATTTTGGTACCCAGATAATGGGAATAGGATCTAATATTTATTAATTAGTTTAATATTATGTAATGAATGTAGTGTTTAATTTTGTTGAACACATGCCAATGTTTTTTTTTTTTAAATCATTAAGGGTCAAAGGTGTTGGGAATCAACTGAGGTGTATTGGTCGTTTTTGAAGATTGTTGAATTTTGGAGGAACAGGGGATTGCATTTTTAATGTGTCTATGATCTGTCAAAATTCATCCCATGCCTGTTCCAGTTTTTCAGTATGTCAATATATGTTTGTGATTGTAGACTGCTGTCATATTTCATGTAAATGTATACCTATGTCATATTTCAAATGAGACATATTCATGAAGAGCGCAGTGGCCAATAAATTGGTCTATTTGTTACTACAGATCTTGATTTAATGCCTGAACTGTTTGTCCAAAATGGTTGATGTTTGTTCAACAGTGGTTGTGTTATATAATGTAACCAATCAATGTCCTCTAGCACTATATTAAATTTAAATGGTGATGAAGTGGGAGGGGAAACCTACACACAGATACCATTTTTTCAAGGATTGAAATGTTTTCTCCTTGTATTTGTGGTAAATTTCACTGATCACCTTGCATTCCAACAGTGACCAGAGAATTAACTAAATCCCCTAGACAAACTTAACATAATATTCTCATAAATATAAAATCCACATCCCACAGTGTCATACATTGTCAAACCTGGTGATGGGTGACATACATTGTCAAACCTGGAAATGGGTGTCATACATTGTCAAATCTGGAGATGGGTGTAAGACATTGTCAAACCTTGGGATAGGAGTCAAACAAATCAGAGATGGACCTTATATGTGTAGAGAGTGATGTTTATCTAAACACATTAACACCATGAGTTGATATAAAAGATTTGTTTGTAAATTTACCTCAACAAAAGTTGTTCCTTCCATCAACAAAAATTTTCGTAACCCCCTTGATACTTGACCGCATTGTCTCGACTGTGTGTCAGCCCTGCTTCGACAATGTTTCTGTCCTGCTAGACAATGTTTATGTCCTGAATAGACAATGTTTCTGTCCTGTCTAGACTTTGTTTCTGTCTAGCCTAGACTGTCCTGCATTGACAATGTTTCTGTCCTGCCTAGACAATGTTTCTATCTTGTCTAGACAATGTTTATGTCCTGCCTAGACAATGTTTCTGTCCTGTCTAGACTTTGTTTCTGTCTAGCCTAGACTGTCCTGCCTAGACAATGTTTCTCTCCTGCCTAGACAATGTTTCTCTCCAGCCTAGACAATGTTTCTGTCTAGTTTCCCTACTTGTCTCGACGGTGCTTCTGCTTTGCGTCGAAAACATGTCTATTCAAATGCAACAAAGCATATGTTTTGTCTCGATGCCTATCCATCTGCGACAATATTTGTGTCCCTGTTTCAGCAAATGTCTTGACAATGTATTTGTCCTATGTCTGACCTGTGCTTCTCGTTTCAGTTAATCATGTTCTCAGTGATGGCATTCTGCAAATATAGACAACAAGTCTGTCCTGTCGTCCACCCGACCGAAGCTTGCCATAAACAAGTCGAGTTAGAGTGTAGCTAATTATTACTTTCATTACACATGTAAATCACCACTATCACTCCTAGTTACTACCATAGATCAGACTAGAAACATCTTAATACTGTACACGATCTCTGTAGCACAAACCATAAGTCAAAGGTGTGTAAACAAGAACCATATATACTTAAAATAGTCTGTCATGCGGGTTAGTATTCTAACTGGTTTTTTGTAAATGTTTAGCCACGAAAGCGATATTTTCGACCTGCAATGATAGATTTCCAATTTATGAATTGGTTGTAATGTTTCCATCATGCATTCCGAGATGATCGCATAATGCATAGGAACATAATGCGGGGTACGAAGTGCTAGCGAACTTCGATGATAGTGTTGGATGCAGATTCGCCGACAGGGATCGTCGCTTGCCAAAGTGAAGGACAGACTGACTAATTGCTCTCAGGCCTACAAAATGTGATGTTGCAATGACATCACAGATCTATCAATACCAAGAAATTGCTTCGGGAAAATGTATTATTATAGAAAGTTGGACGTCGTTTTCATTACCCCAGAAACAGGAGGTATACAGTTGTTGTTTGTTTTATTGTTATACAGAATCCAAATAGTCTAGACCTTAAAACGAAACACATCTGCATGAGCCAGTGAGAGACATTGTAACATGTACGATACTTCGCTACCCCCAGCTGTAATAAGTACACAATGCGACGACAAGGAGCATACCAATAAACGCAATGCTGACTGGATCTCTGATGCCTTGTTTGACAAAACACACCATGTTGATGATGTTTGCTCCCGTGCCAAATAAATTGATAATCGGGACGATAATGACTACGCTGACAACTTGAACCATAAATCTGATATTGTCAGACACCAAGTCGCACTCGTCTCCTTCAGTCATGAACGCGGTATCGTCACATCGACTCGTCATCATCGACTGTAAACCCGGTGGCTTGACCTCGTGTCCTGGACCGTGTAGTTCTGTGCTCAGTGTGTAGTTTGCCATGCTGAAGAGAAACATCACATAATGAAGACATCTACACATAAGGAAATCGAGAGATGCGTTTAGGTCACTTGTGGTAAAGGTAAGAAACTAGGACAGTCTAATACTGGCAGATCATGTGACTAAACGTACATTCTTAAATACATCCAATAATTTCTTCATGGCAGAGAGCTTTCAAGTAGTGACACTGACAATTTGCACGGCTCATGATGATAGTGAAACTCCGCCAGGTGGCCCCTGTTTACTTGGATGTTACATTTTGGTTTTTCTTTCTTCCTGTAGGTGACCATAACCTGTTTTCTTAATAGTTAATTCTAAATCTAGTTGTTTACCGTGTACCGTTACATTTGTTTTCTTATTAGCTAATTCTAACTTACGGTGTACGGTAACATCTGTTTACTTAGTGGCATATTCAAAATCTAGTTGTTCACTGTGTACTATAGCCTGTGTTTTCTTACTAATTAATTCTAAACCTAGTTGTGTATGTGTACCATAACCCCATCTAGTAAACACAGCGGATCCTGTGTATTGCCTGCAATCAATACAGCAACATCCGCATATCTTATATTATTCATGTTATTTATTCCAATGGCGTTTCCTCTCATACTATTCATTCATGCATGAACCTCACTCCCATAACAACCTTTCGGAAAACTTCTCGATATACCCATCTGGAGATCATCCGCCACATCCTGCACCCATCTTCTCTTTGGCCTTCCTCTTCCTCTCTTCTCAGGCAAATACCCCTCCATTACTGTTATCTCCAAACTTTCATGACGTTTCAAGTGACCAAAATATATCAATTTTTATTGTTTTATCATCTTTAATAGCCAACCTTCTTCAGTATTCAGCTCTTGAAGTATGGATGCATTTGTTCTTTTCTTTACCCAAGATATTCTCAGAACCCGTCTATAACATTCATATTGAAAAGCATTTATGCGCTGTTCAGCTTGTTTAGTAAGTGTCCAGGTCTCACAGGCGTATGTTGCAATGGGAAAGATGCATGCTCTTAAAAATATAGCTTTTGTAGTTCTATCTCTCCTACTCCATAATTTATTCAGTTGTAGCTTTTGCAGAGTAATTAATAGTCGTCGTTTAATATCTTTCATTGTGTTACCTTTGTTGGTAATCAATGACCCAAGATATTCGCAATTTTCCACCACCTCCAATATTTCCTCATTAACATATATTTCTTTCTACAAAGTAGTTTTATCTGTATGTATTATCTTTGTTTTTGCAACAAATAACTTGTGCTTTTCACTATTTCTTTGGGCTGAGGTTAATAAGTTTTCTATAATGTGTCATGTCGATAAGTGTGGGCGGTCTTGTTTCGCTATCTCACACTATCACCAGAGTCGTGGATTAGTTCCGTATTATTATCTCGACTAACCCACGCGGCCAAGGCATCCAGATATTTATTTTTCTGCCTTCCTGTCATACCTTTCCTCTCAATTTTGCCAGTTGTCATGAAGTTTTCTAGTTCATTTCTTGTCAAAACGTACCCAAAAAATGTTGACTGTTTACGTCTAATATCTCTAAACAGTTTACGGTTTTCATCTGCTTCTTGTAGGACTTGCTCATTGGTTTTACTGTCTGTCCATGGTTTTCTTTGAATTTTCCCAAGAAACCACATTTCTACTGCCATTAGATATGTTTCAGCTTGATTGCTCATTGTCCATGTCTCACATAAAAACAAAAGTATAGCGTTTATGTACCACTTCAACACTCTTTTTCTCGTTGCATTTGACATCATTTTATTGGTTAGTATGTTTTCTATCTTTCAAAACAGGTTCTTTATAATACGTCCGCACTCTCTTCCAGACTTTCAAAACCATTAAGTTCTGTAACACCTTCCATTTTCTGCCATACTTCCTCCATATATTTAAATTTAGTAAGTTAGTTAGTATTTTCCATTCCATTGTTGTATCACATTTTGGTGTTATATTTTTCATGGATAGATATAACTAATATTCTGTTGTTGTTGTGTTTTTTTTTCTTTTTCTTTTTGCTTTTTTAAAAAATATATTTTTTCTTGTTTTTTTTTAATATTCAGGGAAAATTCATTAAAAAAAATTGTACTATATTACAACGGTTGCCTAGTGCCTATAGTACCTTGCGGCGTATGAAGGGGGTTTAGTGTGGGGGGGGGGGGGGGAGGTCGTGAGCCTGAAGACGTATGGCTGCCTAGCAGCGCCACGAACGATGCAGCTTAGAGTTTTCCTTTTTCTTCGACAGAAAAAATTCACACCTTACCAAGGTTTTGAACCCAGGTCTGCCGACTGATCACTCCTCACTATATTACTAAACTTAACAGCTAGTTGCATATCCTTTACAGGACGTGCAGTCAACCCCAGCATATTTTCCATGTTCGTGATCTCTTTGAAAGTTAACGTTCTGTAGTTTGCAATTGCTTTATGAACGACCGGTACTCATACCATTTCATTAAAATAAAAAAATAAAAAACAACTTAAGGCACTCTGCTGCCGACTTGCCAATAGCTGTGTTTCGAAAGCGGGTAAGCTGGATTAAGAACTGCGCCCGTAAGACCTTCGCCATCTAGCAGAGCCCACCACTATATTACTACAAAGACTAATATGTGCTGCAGAAATGCTTCGTTTTCAAACATCAATACTTCCTCCGAAGTCGGAGAGTGTCTGCCTGTACAGCGAGGAACCACCAGTCTGCACACCAATAAGCCAGACATGGGATAACGGATACTCACGCAAACCTCAGGTCCTGTATGACATCACACTGATGTTGGACAACAGGATGCCTTCATCCGACATACAGGACTTCGCGTTGAAGCTCAAGCCAACCAACACAAGCAAGCAAGCAAGCACATCAATACTGTGTCATTTGCATAATATATATTGTTTATAATTTAAACTCGAAGCCGCTGTGACATCTATGACATGATTATTTCATGTAGAGAGAGAGAGACGAGATCAGCTGCCGAGACTTATCCTAAGCTTTCTACAGGCTTTATGTTCATAATTGCTCTCTTTATTTCCCATTTTACTGGCCACTGCTTGTTTTAAATAAATATGCTTTATTATTATGAAATATGTCATATCAAAGTATAATACATGGTACTATTTTGTTTTGTTTTGTGTTCATTCGCACGCTTTGAACTGAGCGTAGTGCATATACGTGCCACTACTTCCTTTTAGTGCACTGGACTGATTTTTGCCTGTGGATGAGATTTTCCTATTACAAGTGTCCCTCGCCAACAGGCGAACTCACTCCGACCTCAGTGGTATTTGTAATTGACCTCCCCAATTCAAGTAAAAAGATTATTGAAGAGCTACCTACAACCTGTACCCGTGTATGGATGTGAAGCGTGGACAATTAGCAGACAATTTGAAAAATAAATCATCTGATGGCTCTGGAACTGTGGTTTCTGGGGAAAATGCAAAGAATACCATGGACAAGCAGACATACTAATGACCATGTCCTACAAGAAAAAATTGAAATCCGTAAACTGATTAGAGAAATTAGATGTAGACAGTCAAAAGTTTTTGGACACGTTATGGGAAGAAATAAATTGGAGAACTTAGTGACAATTGACAAGATTGAGACGAAAAGAACAAGGGATAGACATAGAAGTAAATACCTGGATGGCTTGGCAACATGATATGGTAGAGACAAGAATACAGAGCTGTTCCCCATCTCTGGTGATCGTGTGAGAAGACTGAACATGACCGTTCATGCTTATTGGCATGGCACATGATGATCATGAAGTCAAGGACGATTAGTCAACAATTTAATCCAACTGACCGTAAAGGTGTTGAACCCGCTTCTTCTGCATATGCACATCGGATGTTTAAGAACAAGCGCTCTTATCGATTCCTTTACTATTAGTTCTATTATTTTTATTACTATCAATATTATTATTATTTGATATTAACCCCTAAACAAATTGGAATGAAATAATGTTCACATTGTGAAAATTAAGTAATTTATTTCTATCTGTCTGACCTTTTGTCTCAATGACTGATTTTCTGGCCTGTCCTCTCTATCTCATTATCTCTCTCTCTCTCTCTCTCTCTCTCTCTCTCTCTCTCTCTCTCTATCTGTCTGCCTTCTGTATCTCTGTCTCTCCGTCTGTCTGCGTGTCCTTCTAAAATTCCTACACACTTGTCTGTTTCAGTATACCCCTGCCTCTTTGTATTAATATTACCCATCGTTCTGTCATTTCACCGCCTTCCCTACTTCACACTGTCAGTCCGATCATCCGCCTATTTGTCTGTCTATATGCCTGTCCATCTTTCAGATCGTCTTTCATTACTATCTGTCTACAGTTTACATTAGGTAAATTATCAACAGTTATACAGCATAGAAGCTACTGTAGTTCTGTGATGTCTGTAATTGTACTAACTTGAAACAGAAGAACAAAAGATAAATGTTTTAAGGTAACGATATTTACAAATCTCTTAAATAAACTGACTGCAGAACAGAAATCAATCTTGCATGACTAAAATTAAAATGGCATCAATATTAAACACACATTCACGCTCTTGTGTATGCGAAGTAGTGTTTGCTTGATTGATTTCCTTCCTTCCCTTTGTCATAAATAAATGTTGATTTACAAACGATAAAACACACAAGGAATGGCATAATTAGACGAGGTTGTTTCCCAACATTAATTACACGATGTTCAATTAAATATAATTTTAGATATTACAGTTTTATCATGCCATATTTAACTTTACAACTGAATAAGGCACCATTCCACATTGAAGCTAGGTTGAAATGGACTTTCAAAGATATATACTCGTATTTCTCACCGTGGTGGTATGCACTCACAGAATGAAAGTCCAGTGTCCGAGAGGAAACTGTGTCACCGTGAGTATAAGGACTCTGTTATACACCTCTACAGAATGAAGGTCCAGTGTCCGAGAGGAAATTATGATCCCGTGAGTATAAGAACTCGTGTATACACCTCTACAGAATGAAGGTCCAGTGTCCGAGAGGAAATTATGATCCCGTGAGTATAAGAACTCTTGTATACACCTCTACAGAATGAAGGTCCAGTGTCCGAGAGGAAATTATGATCCCGTGAGTATAAGAACTCTTGTATACACCTCTACAGAATGAAGGTCCAGTGTCCGAGAGGAAATTATGATCCCGTGAGTATAAGAACTCTTGTATACACCTCTACAGAATGAAGGTCCAGTGTCCGAGAGGAAATTATGATCCCGTGAGTATAAGGACTCTTGTATACACCTCTACAGAATGAAGGTCCAGTGTCCGAGAGGAAATTATGATCCCGTGAGTATAAGAACTCTTGTATACACCTCTACAGAATGAAGGTCCAGTGTCCGAGAGGAAATTATGATCCCGTGAGTATAAGAACTCTTGTATACACCTCTACAGAATGAAGGTCCAGTGTCCGAGAGGAAATTATGATCCCGTGAGTATAAGAACTCTTGTATACACCTCCAGCACTAATGGGTATATGGTGCTAGTACCGTATCCTATAGACCAATAGGCGCTCGATGAGGGGATGATGTTTATTTCTCGTGTTACCTCCCAAGACATATAATCGCATCTAATTTAGACTGGATCAGTCTTGGAGTAAAACATACTGACTACAACAAAGAAGTCAATTGCAACGAGAAATAGTGTTGAAGTTTTACATAGAATCTGTACGTTTGTATGGATGTGAAGCATGGACAATGAGCAGGAAAGCTGAAAAACATCTGATAATGTGGTCTCATCTCACCCCATCATGTTCCTCTTGTACCTACAATGCCAAACCTGGACAATAACAGAAAAAGAGAAAAGAAAAGTTACAACAACATAAATGAGATTCCTGAGAAGAAACTCAATGTATCAAGAAGACAGAAAATCAGAAATGAATAAATCATGACTAAATTTGTGGTTATACCAGCACTAGATTTTATCAGGAAACAGCAAGTTAAATGGTTTGGAAATATAACTAGATTACCAACTAACAGTATACCTCAACAAGCAATGATGTACAGACCAGACGGAAGCAGAGGAAGAGGCCGGCCACGTAAACGATGGATAGAGGGAATTACAGAAACCATGGGAACCTCGATGTATGAAGCCAATGCACGGGAACTCTACCACTGTTTATTCTTCACTTTGACATCGCAAGGTACAAGAGAAACCGAATGAGATAAAAAAAAAAATAATGCTAGGTGTTTTAATGCAAAAATAGGGAAAGGAGACATGGTGGATGTGGTGGGTAATTTTGGTTTAAGTAAAATCAATGAAAGAAGAGAGCAACTAATAGAATGGGCAAATATCAATTAAATGATAATTGGAAACACCTGGTCTAACACCATAAACGACGACTTTACGCACGAAAATCCCTGATAAGAAAATACTCAACCAAATTGACTACATACTTATTAATCAAAGGTTTAGAAATGCTTTAATTAATGTAAAGACAATACCTGATGCTGACCTGATGCTGACTATAATAGTGATCATGTACCACTATGTGGAATAATAAAAGTAAGACTGAAGAGAGAAAAAAAAAAGTGTTTAAGAACATGAGACTTAATAAAGAGGTTTTGGAGGTAGATAAGAAATTCAAGAATAATACAAAGTGATTGTGAAAAATAGGTACAATGCAATAGCTAAAATACAGAATATAAGCGAACAACATGAAATGTAAAGGAACTCTATCCATGAAACGAGCAAAGACATATTACCTGAGAGAAGCCAAAAAGCTTTTAAAAAATCGATGACTGAAGACATATTTGATAGCCAAAAGAAAACAGAGTGAAAATGTTAAACAGCAATATAACGAAAAAAATAAAGAAATAGGAAATACTTGTGTGAAGGCAAAAGAAAGTTGGTTAAACGAGCAGTGCAATAAAATTGAATTAAATTCTATCAAAGATAGAAAAATATGCACAGACAAATCAGTGAGCTGACAGGAAGAAAAATAAGAATAAATGCAGGGTGGTTATAATCAAAATCAGGAGATATTATTGCGCGAAGATGATATAATTAAGAGGTGGAATGAGTATATAAGAGAATTATATAATGGCGAAAAAGCAAAATTAACAGAAGAAAGTAACTTTGAAAGTCCATCTATTAAAAAAAAGAAGAAGTCATTAACGCTGCCAAACATATGAAGAAAGGAAAAACAGCTGAGCCAGATGAAATAACAATAGAAGAATTAGAAGTAATGGGGGAATTTGGTGTAGATATATTAACCATAATGATAAATGAAATGTACAGCAATGGGTATTTACCAAGCGATAAGCTGAAATCTGTATTTATAGCTTTTCCAAAAAGACCAGAAGCAATTTAATGCGAAGATATTCGTTCGATTAACCTCATAAACCATGTCACTAAGCTTCTACTCAGAATTATAATGAGAAGAACAAGAAAGAAAATAAATAGGAAAATTGGTGAACAACCGTATGGATGTGTGGAAGGGAAGGGTGCAAACAATGCAATGCCTGCATTGCGGAAACTGTTAAAAAGATCAACAGAGACACATAAAGACATATATTTGTGCTTCATAGATTATGCTAAGGCATTTTATAAAGTAAAACATGATGAAATGATTAAAATGTTGGAAGATATTAACATTGGTGGAAAAGATCTCAGAATAATAAAAAATATTTACTGGAACCAAGTAGCAGCAAATTAAAATGGGACATTGTTGTAACAGAGAGTGCTGAAAAGGACTCTCCTTGAATATCAAGAAAACAGTGACAATAGTAATATCAAAGAAAAAGGTGACACCCAAATGTGAAATAGAGATAGAAGGGAAAATGCTTCACCAAGTAGATAGTTTTAAATACCTAGGGGCATTTATAACATCAGATGGAAGATGCACAAGAGAGATTAAGAGCAGAATAGGGCAAACATAGGCTTCTTCTTCTTCTTCTTCTTCTTCAGCGTTCCGAGCCATTGAGGTTCTTTGCTGCAAATACAATCCGTCTCCATTCGTCTCTCTGGTGGACCTTCTCTTGCCAGTCGTTGATTCCAAGTGCTTGTAGGTCTGTATATGTATTATCTCTCCACAGCCTTCTTGGTCTACCTCGGGGTCTACGGTAATTTATTTCCTGAGTGTAAGCGAGTTTTGTTTCCCTATTATCTTCCATTCTTTCTATATGCCCCAGCCATTGTAGTCTGCATAGGCTGCATGTATGAAAATGAAGAATAACTTATGCAATAAGTCACTATAATGAAATGTGAGAAAGAGAGTGCTGGAGTGCTATATAGAACCTGTTTTGCTGTATGGCTGTGAATCTGGGAATGTAAATGAACACATTAGGAAGAGCTTGGAAGCAACATAAATATGGTTTCTGAGACGAATGTTGCGAATTCCTTGGACTGCCAAAGTAACTAACAGCGACTGCCTGAAAGAGGCTAATGAAACTAGATTATTATATACAACAATCTGACAGAGACAAATTGCTTTCTTTTGTCATGCGATGAGAAGAGAGGCATTGGAGACCATCGTGACCCCTAGAATGATCGAGGGGATAAGAGGCAGAGGCAGACAAAGAGAAATTATGCTGGATGGAATGAGATGGTGGCATGGAGGAATATCATCAGCAGAGTTGATCCAGAAAACAAAAGACCGAGATCTGTGGAGAGTCATGAACGCCTACGCCAGCTGTCATGGTACTTGATGATGATGACTATACGGCATCAATATAGTCCTCGCGTAACTTATTTTACCTACTGAATTGTTGTTGTATATGTACTTTAGTCAGGCTGCAGGCTTGCCGACTGACATAGGCGATGGTTCTTCTCCATATCTTGCCAACTCCAACAGCATGTTTTTCGCTATTCGATGACAACCGTCGGTATCCTGATACAAGACTCAAAGATCGAATCTCAAACATTAGGAAATGGTAGTCTTTATTTTGTCGTTCACATAGTGAGAAGACACAAAGTGGAACATGTGACAAGTAAAAAGATATGTGGAAAATGAGATAGAGGAAGACAGCCGGAGAAAATCCTTGACAGTCTTGCGTCACGATATGGAAGGTAGTCACCACATGAACGGATGCATGCAGTCGAAGATCGCTAGATGTAGAAAAGCATGATCGGCCACAATAGTCGGCAAAGCACTTGATGATGAATCATATGGTTACTTTTTTAACTTGGGCAGACATGGTATGTCATCTCACACAATCACCAGTCTTGGATAAGGTCTGTGTTCTTGTCCCTTCTATACCACGTGGTCAAACCATCAAGGTATTTATCTCTTGTTCATCCCCGTCTCTTTCCCCATCAATGTTACTGCTTGTCACTAAGTTTAAAGTTTATATTCTCCTTATTATGTGCCCAAACTATCTTCACTGTCTATGTCCAATTTCTGTAATCAATTTACAGTGTTCATTTCGTTGTGTGTGTGTGTGTGTGTGTGTGTGTGTGTGTGTGTGTGCGTGCGTGTGTGTTTTATGTGTGTGTGTGTGTCCATACATGGTTCCAGGTAGAAGAGGCATTGTCGACTAGCACGAAGATGGACACAGGTCATTGCAGACACCTTGGGCATGAGGGTACATGAGGCGAGAGAACTTGCCAGAGATCGAAGGGTTTTTCGATACTCCGTGATGTGATCGACGCTCTGCAAAGGACATGCTACATGGGTGTGATGCCATTGTATTCTTTGCTATATGCTTCTGATGCCATTCTATTCTTTGCATTTACCTCAGAAAATATTTCCTCACTGCCGTTAGATGATCCTCTGCTTCTCTGCCCGTGTCATTGTGTTACATGAGCGCTTAAATTCCGGCCTCTCCGTCTGTAAGTGATACTTAGCCTTTTTGTACAGATTTCCAGAAAGCATTATTCTGATCTCTGACACGATGGAAACACACGGCTTTCCTAAATGTCTCTCTATATCTACTGCTCATGTTGTAGTAGATGCAGATGTTGAACGATGCATTGACTGACTCCAGAATATAACTGAAAGATATGAAGATGCAGGTTAAGGTCTTGTAAAGGCCACATATTGAAAACTCGGAAACAAAAATCATGCCAATACAGATCAGGCAAACAGGCGTGTAACAGATGACAAACATGGTCGACATCAACACAATCATTTTAGAGAGCGACACATCCCGACTAGAGACAGAATCGGAACTTCCCGGTGCAGTGGTTGTTTTACGCCATTTTGCTTTTCTCCTCAACTCTTTCGCCGTGATTACCGTTGATACAGAGATGATAGTGAATGTGCCCAGAGGTATAAAACAATTGTTGATAGCAAACGAATACTTTTCAACAATCGATTGGTCTTCGGTGAAACTAATGCTTAGCCACGTCGAGTTAGGCTTGTATGGATGTGGTAACATGGTGAATCTTGTGGTGTAATAGACTGGCGCCAAGTTAGAAGTCAGTATGACAATGTAGATTGTGATAACGATAATGATGACCTTTTTGGCAGTGAAGATCAGTTGGACCTGAAAACAATGCAGTAAAGATTAGTTACATATTATCTCTTTGTATATACTCTTCGCTGGCTGTTGAATGATGGGACGGAGCACATATGGGAATGTTCTGAGAGCAGTGATGGCGGTTCTTAACTCAACTAAACTCAAATATTTGTATTCGGCATGTTCTATCATTTAGTTGAGTTGATCTACGTCAAGAATAAAAATCACAGCACTCTACACATTCCCATACGTGTCTAGTCCTAATCTGCAACCGCCAATAAAGATTCCCGATACTAATGGTACCACTTTTTTCGTTTCGCATATCCCATTTACAAGACATCGCTATCACCACCAGGATTTTACTGCTGTTGTTGATTTCTTGGCAAGTTTACGCTCAGTAAAGTGCCATTGCTTTCTGAGCTACCTCGTAAATAACCAACGCTACCGAATCTCGCACAGCTGCGGTTCCCTACGTGGATATACTGGATTACGGAGAAAGTCGTTTAACCCCTTAGCTAGGGAGACCGCAATAGAACTACTAGCAGTATGATTATGCATTTTCAATCATGGAGTATAGCGTAAAGTTAGAAATGGTGGTCTTACATTAAAAGTGAAGTTCATCCAGTAGCGATACTGCCGTTGGGACGTGACACGTTAGACATTCACATATTCTAGGCCACAGCAAATGAGGTGGGGTGGCCAGTGTCCTTACTCATAGCGTTTTCATACCAAAACGATTTCTAACCATTGTCTGGTACCAGTTTGTATGAATCGGAGTCGACTTCAAGGCCGGAGAGATGAAAACCATAATCCTGCCTTCGCTGGAAATTAACCCAGAGAAGTCTTTTGTAATGATAGAGCACTAACCACTATGACATAACGGCTAAGGTTTTCTAACGACATACGTACACACATGGTTGTAATGCTGTAATACTAATGTACTAACCAGCTTATATATAAACACACATACACATATATGGTTGTAATGCTGTAATACTAATGTACTAACCAGCTTATATATAAACACACACACACATATATGGTTGTAATGCTGTAATACTAATGTACTAACCAGCTTATATATAAACACACATACACATATATGGTTGTAATGCTGTAATACTAATGTACTAACCAGCTTATATATAAACACACATACACATATATGGTTGTAATGCTGTAATACTAATGTACTAACCAGCTTATATATAAACACACACACACATATATGGTTGTAATGCTGTAATACTAATGTACTAACCGGCTTATATATAAACACACACACACACACACACATATGGTTGTAATGCTGTAATACTAATGTACTAACCAGCTTATATATAAACACACATGTGATGTTTGGCACTCATCGAAGTAGAAGAAAGAAGTAAAGACATGAGGACGCGGCAAGCAACATAAAACTTGAAAGCTATAGTTACCTATCGGGAATCAAACGTGTCACGTCTGAGTGACGTCAGAGCCTCGTTGCAGGAACAAGTATAATGCTAGTGTACAACCACTATGTTATAACGGTTCCCGTCTTCTATCGACACACATACACACATACACACATACACACATACAGACATACACACATACACACATACACACACATACACACATACACACATACACACATACACACATACACACATACACACATACACACATACACACATACACACATAACACATACACACATACACACATACACACATACACGCATACACGCATACACACATACACGCATACACGCATACACACATACACGCATACACGCATACACACATACACACATACACACATACACACATACACACATATGATTGTAATGCTCGCTTCAAGGCCTGGACGCTGTGCTATAAAATAGTTGTGTTGAGGTAAGCTAAGAATTGACATCACTGCACTCAGGATATTCCCATACGCGCTCCTTCTCCTCTTTCAACAGCTAGCGAAGAGGCATACTACCAATTGTTGCCACCTCTATCAGATTGGAAGTTCTCCTGGTCTTCCCTGTCAGTTTTGAAATTCTTCCGTAACCCCTGCCGATCCCCCACAATCTCATTCTTTCCACATATGGGTTTTCAGTCTGTTCCCCCACCTTATCCACCTGGTCCCACAGACGCACGAACGCTTTTCCTTGTTCATAGATAATCTACGACTAATACGTGCATTCCCTGCCAGCCTATCAGTCTGTTCATTCCCACATGGCCAGGGCAAACAATCCACACAAACCTCACAATATGTGACCTCTGAAGAGAGGATTGCCATTCGACACGAAAAATTCCTTTCTCCACCTTACTAAGCATACTCCTTAAGTCTGTAATGAATACAATGTGTGTTGCAGTGGTCTCTTCTAACCAACGGAATGAAGCTGTTACTGGTCTCATTATATAAAATTAAAATACGAGGGTAAGTTGATAAGTAAGTTACAAATGGCTATAGAAAAATGAATAAATATGATAACAACTTGAAACCAAATTTATTTGTATACATAAATTGTCCCTTTGTTTCTCAACATAATTTCCACCAACATTGATGCACTTATCCCACTTTTTTTTCACGTGGAATTCCAGTAATAAAATACCCCTGGTCTCTGGGTAGTGAGATCGGAAGCCCGTGTGTATTGTTGCGCACGTAAAAAATCCCTCGGCAGTTGGAAATCGAAAAAGAGTAGCCTAACGGCGCTGTCCGGGAAATATTTCGAGTTAAAAATCTACCCAAAGTATTTCAGGATCCTCGCCGGTGCTACGGAGTTCGTGCACTGAGCTGAGTTTCTCCAGACTAAGGTTTGAGTTAGGAAGGGAACGGAGCACATATGGGTTACACTTGTGTGCCGTGATGTTGATCCATCAACTAAACTAAACTATCCCATCGTTTTATCAGTTCTCCCAAACCGGCTGCATAGAACTGCGTGCTGTGTTTTCATTTACCTGTCATCCCACAGAACTGTGTGACTTACTTATTAACCTACCCTCGTACAATCCTTCAAAATAGTATCATGCAGAATGCATATTGAAATTAAAGCTTATTATTCGGCGTAAGAAAAGATACGGAGTAAAAATATTATAAAACGTAACATCAGTTTCATGAACTATCTTTGCAGATGATACCTCTTCAAAGCGTTAACATGATATTTTCCTGATTAGACATAATAATAATCCCTCTCGTGTCTAACGCATCATCGATCAGTCTTACGCATGTCTAACAGTTCATCTGGAAAACATACGGTTAGATTTGTTCATTCACCAATTGGTTTATTAGTTGACTAATTGATTGATAAGGACATATTCATCGCAACTTAAATCAGTCATTGTTGCTTCTTCTTTTTCTAGGCTACAGGAGTTTAAAAATGTGCATGGTGTCAGTACATAAGTTTCAATAATTCTAAAACAAACCAAGAATACGACATCCTATATTTAGATCAAGCCAACAATAGAAGGCTCTCATTCTACATTAGGCCGTCAATATAAAAGGATTACAAGCAAGATGATCGACTTCATTCCACTAGGTTTTATCCCATATTGCTCGGTCTCTTTCCGCAGGACCCTTGTCGAAAGCGTTGCACAAATCACGGACTCCGAAGCTCCAGCGACGACCCCCAGGAGTCTCCGAGAAAATTGCACTTGTGAACCGAACGAGGTAGCCCGGAACAGAACCCACGAACTCCGGAACTTGAGGCAGGCGGCGAAACCACTTCGCTACGGAGAGTCCCAGGTCGTCAATATAAGGTCCTGGACTTAAATCAATTCACCAATATTTCCTATTTCTTTATCAAGTCAAGTATTTAAGGTCATCATTCTACATTAGGTTGTTAATATAACGTCAGAATTCCCTGCCAAGACAACAAAATAATTTCCTAGGTCTAAATCAGATCAACCAAATAAGCGTCTAGTTCTACATCGATTCAACAATAAAAGATCATAATTCTTCATCAAGGCAACAATATAAGGTCCTAGTAAGACATCAAGTCAACAGTATAAGGTCCTAGTAAAATCTCAGCTCACGAATATAATGCCAAACAGGTGTACACACAATGTCTAAATGATGTACACACAATCTGTAAATGTTATACACACAACCTCTAAATGATGCACTCACAACCTCTAAATGTTGTACACACAATATGAAATTAATACACGAGCAGTGCCTTGTGTATGGATGTGAAACTTGGACAATGAACAATCAAGCTGAAAAGCATCTGATGGCTGCAGAAATGTGGTTTCTGAGGAGAATGCAAAGAATACCATGGACAGACAGAAAAACCAATGACCAAGTACTACAGGAGACAAATGAACATCGTAGATTGATTAGAGAAATTAGACGTAGACAGTCAAAATTTTTTGGACATGTTATGAGAAGAAATGGATTGGAGAACTTAGTGACAACTGGCAAGATCGAAGGGAACAGACCAAGAGGAAGACCGAGAGGAAAATACCTGGATGGCTTGTCCACATGGCATGGACGAGACAGGAACACTGAGCTGATCCACGACACTGGTGATCGAGTGAAATGGCGAGACATGACCGCCCACGCTTTCCGGCATGGCACATGATTGATTGATTGAGTGCCTTATCCACGCAGACACTAGGCCTCAAAGTGTTAAGTCCGGTCTCTTGACAATCCGTGTTTCTCAAATAAACTTTCGATTCTCCTCCACGTAGTCTTCTGTCGCAGTGGATGCCATGCCTACCTGCCGGTGTGATGTCACATGTTCTAATCCCTTTGTAAGACGGAATATAAAAAAAAATTGAACAGGACACCCAGGTCTACAGTTCAAAATGAGCACCTGGAAATAAGCTGAGAAGTACAGGCGTACCACTTGATGTTGACGCCACCATCCGTCCAGTGTCTATTCTCCTTTAAAACATATGGGCTGGCTTAATGTGTTGACAAGTCAAAATTTACTCGTAGTTTTCAGTTCTTATAGCAGCTTTTCTTGCGAATATATTTCGTTACTACTACCACTACTGCCGGTCTCTCTAGTCGATGAGTTAGCAGCTTTCTCCGTAACCCCGAATATTCTCGTGGTTGACGTGAGCGCACGAGAAATGGAAGCGGGTCGAGTCGCGCCAGTGACTTATTAGAGTATGTAGCCGGTCGCTCAGAAAGCAATGGTAAACTACTGAGCGTTATCTTGCCAAAGAAATCAACAATCAGCTGAAAGATGCTGATGTTGACAGCGATGTCCTGTAAAGGATATGCAAAAAAAAAAAAAAAAAAAAAAAAAAAACTACCACTACTACTACTACCTCGACTACGACTACGACTACGACCACTACCACTACTACTACCACTACTACTGCTACTGCTACTACTACTACTGCTACTACGAATACTACTACGACTATTACTAATACTACTATTACTCTTGCCGGGCTCCCTGGCTGAGGAGTTTGCAGCTTTATCCGTAACCCCGAATACTCTCATGGTTGACGTGAGCTCACGAGAAATTGCAGGGTTTCGAGTCGCGCCAGTGACTTACGAGAGTATGGAGCCGGTCGCTCAGAAAGTCGTGGCGTGCTGATGAGCGTAATCTAGCCTAGGAATCAACATACAGCTGAAAGATGCTGGTCTTGACCGCAATATCCTGAAATAGGATGGAAACGCGGAAAACAAACTATTACTCCTACTACTACTCCTACTACTGCTCCTACTATTACTACTACTACTACTACTACTACTACTACTACTACTACTACTACTACTACTACTACTACTACTACTACTACTACTACTACTACTACTGCTGCTGCTGCTGCTGCTACTAGTACTGCTACTACTAATATTACCACTACTATTACTACTACTACTACTACTACTACTACTACTACTACTACTACTACTACTACTACTACTACTACTGCTGCTGCTGTTGCTGCTACTAGTACTGCTACTACTAATATTACCACTACTATTACCACCACTACTACTACTACTACTACTACTACTACTACTACTACTACTACTACTACTACTACTACTACTACTACTACTACTACTACTACTACTACTACTATTCCTACTGCTACTAATGGCAATAATAACAATTCTATAATAACAATAATAATAATTATTATTGTTATTATTAGTCTAGTCTAAGTTTTATACTTACAATTTATATTTCCCAACATCCTGATTAGTTCTTCATGTTTCACATTGTCACATGTTTTATTGGAAACACCAAAGCACACATATCCCTGTTAATTTCCGTCATTATTTCCGTTACGTTTTCAAGTTCAATATGGTATTTTCTTCTGGTGACACTTAATAGTCTATAATCCATCTTTGCCTAGATAACCACGTATGCGTTACGCTCTCTTTGTTTTTTTTTTGTCTTCAGTATCTTGAAGAATACAAGGTATATTACTGAATATCATTTCCGCTCTAGTTCTTCTCAATTCTTGGTTTTTAGATTTAACGTTAAAAAAGCTTGAATGCTAGCCATAGTTAGTGATTACTTGTTTGTGTTGTTCTATATTGATGTTACCGGATGTTAGGTATTTATATGTAGATCTGGGGAAATAAACATCAAAAGCTACCGATATAATAATAACGAAATACTAATAACGATTGAATTCAGAATAACTGAGAGTTAATCAAATTAAAAACAACTACTTTACAACGAATCCTGAACTAAATTAGGTTACGATATTCTCAATAGCCACAGCTCACCTTGAGCGGAAGAACAACACACAGACATCTCTCTAGAGACAGGAATGCTGTGATGCAACAAGTGACACGGGTAAATGCAGCATGCGGGGTACCGGTTATTAGCTGTGTGATGTATGGAGACATAACAGCACCTGCTGACTCGTAATACAGCGGATTTAAATAAATGATGTTCCAGATCAGCGTGGCCATACTTAGCAGTTCAGATATTGTCAGACCTGGGGATAAAAATCAGACATAGTCAAACCTGGGGAAAAGAATCATAAATGGTCAAACCTGGGAAGAGGAATCAGATATTGTTAAACCTGGGGAGATGAATCAGACATTGTAAACCTGGGGATAAGAATCAGTTATGGTCAAACCTGGGAATAGGGATTAGACATCGTCAAACTTGGGGATATGAATCAGACGTGGTCAAACCGGTAATAGGAATCAGATATGGTCAAACCCAGGGATAGGAATCGTACATCATTAAACCTGGGGACAGCAATCTGATATTGTCAAACCCACGACTGTGAATCCGATATTGTCAAACCTAAGGATATGCATGTGATATGGTCAAACCTGGGTATAGGAATCAGACCTCGTCAAACTTGCGGATAGAAATCAGATATTAAAAGACCTGGGGATGTGAATTAGACATTATCAAATCTGGGAATATGAATCAGATATGGTCAAACCTGCATGCAGGAATCAGACATTGCAAAATATAGAGATAGGTATCAGATATGGTCAAATTTAGGGATATGAATTAGACATTGTCAAAAATTTGGATAGGATGGGAGAGAAATAAATGAACGGTTTTATAGGTAGAAGGCGAGTTTGCACCAAAAATAATAATAATAATAATAATTAATATCGTGATGTTTATGGAATAGATTTGTCTTACAATTTGCCTCGACATTATGTGTGTCCTACCTATATCGACACCGTATCCGCACTGCTTCGACAATGTGTTTCTCGTAATTCAACAATGCGTTACTCCTGCTTCGATAATGTGTCTATTCTTCATCGACTTCGTATCCCTAACAAGTCAGATAAGATTTGAACTTTTAAGCCTCTGGAGTGTGTATGCTTCTGGCTACGGTTTGCAGTCGAATTTTCGTCATGTTGGACTGGTAGTGCATGGTTCCGTCGCTCTGCTTCAGAGCTGAGTGCGTGGCGCGACACTTTGAGCTGTTAATTTCCTTTGGAATGTTTGTACATCTGTCCGCGGTTGTTGTAGCGTGAACTGCATGTACGGAACGATGGCGGTCGGCCTGTCGCTTGGAATTGATTGTATTGCCTTTTCGGTTCACGAGTGCATTTTACTCAGAGACTCCTGAGTGTCATCGCTGGAGCTACGGTGTTCTTGCATTGTGTGATGCTTTCAGCGGGCCACCCTGCAAAAGGGACCGTGCTATATGGGATAAATCCCGGGGAAATGAAGTCGATTCTCTCGACATTTAATGCAGTAATGTGTGGCTGCTGGTTTTCATATGACTGCCGCTTCCATCGACGATGAACTGTATTTTCTGTGGAGGACATTTGTGTTGACATTCTGACGGCGGAATTATAAACAGTGAACCTGTGCGGGCTGTTGGCTTGTCTGTCTATTCCACTGTTAACATAGGGCAGTGAGGGGCATCTCGTATGATATTCACTGGCATAGAAAGGAAGTATAATGGGGACGACCCGTTAACGTTAACGTGAAGTTGGAACCGCGACTAACTAACTAACTAACTAACTAACTAACTAACTAACTAACTAACTAACTAACTGACTAACTAACTAACTGACTAACTAACTAACTAATTAACTAACTAATTAACTAACTAACTAACTAACTAACTAACTTATTTACTAACTAACTAACTAACTAACTAACTAACTAACTAACTAACTAACTAACTAACTAACTAACTAACTAAATAACTAACTAGCTAGCTAGCTAGCTACATAACTACCTAACTAACTAACTAACTAAATAACTAACTAACTAAATAACTAACTAAATAACTAATTAACTAACTAACTAACTAACTAACTAACTAACTACCTAACTAACTAACTAACTAAATAACTAACTAACTAAATAACTGACTAAATAACTAATTAACTAACTAACTAACTAACTACCTAACTAACTAACTAAGTAACTAACTAAATAACTAACTAAATAACTAACTAACTAACTAACTAACTAGCTACCTAACTACGTAACTAACTAACTAACTAAATAACTAACTAACTAAATAACTGACTAAATAACTAATTAACTAACTAACTAACTAACTCCCTAACTAACTAACTAAGTAACTAACTAAATAACTAACTAACTAACTAACTAACTAACTAACTAACTAATTAACTAACTAACTAACTAACTAACTAACTATGTTATTTGTCCATCAAGAATGATGATGACCATTCATTTCATCCAGTGGGGTTGAAGGTGTGGAGCCGTGGGTTCTAAGATGGCTGATAAGGCCTATTTTGGCTCGAAATGTTCTTTGACAATGTGGGCAAAGAATGCTTGACGTCTCTGGAGGAGGATTTCCTGCAGTGGTTTTTCTGTCCTGCCTTTTCTTCACAGCTCTTGCAGTCCTGGTTGCCTCACATATGACTGCACCTTTGCGCAATGATGCACGCCATGAATTTCGGTCTCTGGCTGCAGCCTCCCAGGTGTCATGACGAATTCCAAAAGCATTCAGTGAAATTTTCAGAGTGTCTTTAAAACGTTTCCTCTGGCCACCTTGGGAGCGTTTACCACAACGCAGTTCGCTGTAGAAAATTCGTTTAGGGAGCCTGTGATCTGGCATGCGGGTCAAGTGACCAGCCCAGCGAATCTGATTCTTCATCAGTAGAGTGTGGATACTGGGCATGGATGCTCTTTCTAGGACTTCGGTGTCTGGAATCTTGTCTTGCCATTTAATCTTCAGTAGCTTCCTTAGGCAGACTGTGTGGAAGTGGTTTCATTTCCTAGCGTGTCGCTGATAAACAGTCCAAGTTTCACAAGCATATAGCAGTGTGGATAATACAACTGCTTTGTAGACTTTTAGCTTTGTTTGCAGGCTTATTCCAGTTCTGTCCCATACATTCTTGTACAGTCTGCCAAAGGCTGCACTGGCCTTGGAGATTCTTGCATTCACTTCGTCATCGATTGTGGCAGCTTGTGACACAGTGCTGCCAAGATAGGTGAATTTGTCCACAACACTTAGTCTATGGTCATTCACTTTGATATTCGGCACAGTGTGATTATTCCCTGGAGCTGGCTGGTACATAACTAGTTTTCTCCAAGTTGATATTGAGCCCAAAGTTGGCACAGGCATGTGAGAAAGCTGAAACATTATGTTGCATGTCCGCCTCTGAGTTGGCGTATAGAGCGCAATCATCAGCAAACAGGAGCTCTCTGACGGTGCCGCTGTCAATTTTGGTTTTAGCTTTCAGCCTTCTGAGATTGAATAACTTTCCATCCATACGGTAGTTGATGACTATTCCAATGTCGTCGTTCTCGAAGGCATTCATCAACATGGCTGAAAACATGAAGCTGAACAGTGTTGGTGCCAGGACACATCCTTGCTTCACTCCATTGGTTACAGGAAAGGGTTCAGACAGTTCACCATTTTCCTGTACTCTTGCCTGCATGCCGTCATGAAATAGCCGCACTATTTGGACAAACTTTCGTGGACAGCCATATTTTTGCCATAATCTTCCACAGTCCTTCTCTGCTGACTGTATCAAAAGCCTTGGTAAGGTCAATGAAAGTGGAGAACATTTCGCAGTTCTGTTCCTGACATTTCTCTTGCAGCTGCCTTGCAGCGAAAATCATGTCAACAGTTCCACGTTCTTTTCTGAAGCCACATTGACTCTCAGGAAGAAGACCTTGATCGAGATGGGCTGTGAGGCGATTGAGTAGAATTCTGGCGAGTATCTTCCCTGCAATTGAAAGCAAGGAGATGCCTCGGTGGTTGTCACAGGATTGGCGGTTTCCTTTACGTTTGTAAAGGTGGACTATTGACGCGTCCTTAAAATCTTGTGGCATGGTCTCGTTCATCCATATGTTTGTGAAGACTTAGTGAAGCTGGTCTGTTAGGACCGGCCCACCTGCCTTGTATATCTCTGCTGGGATGGAGTCAGGACCAGGTGCCTTGCCGCTGGAGAGTTGCTGGATGGCTTTGTTTATTTCCACTATGGTTGGCAGGTCACCAAGTGTCTCATTGGTGGGAACTTGAGGAAGGCAGTTGATGGTTTCATCATCGAAGAAGGAAGTTGCATTTAAGATTGTGCTGAAATGCTCTGCCCAGCGTTGGAGGATTTCTTTCTTATCGGTGACCAATGTTCCCCCGTCTGCACTGAGGAGGGGAACTATGCCTGGTGATGAAGGACCATAGACCGCTTTCAGTGAGTCGTAGAAGTTTTTCATATCATGTCTGTCAGCAAAGCCCTGAATTTCATCAGCTTTGCTGCTCAGCCAGGAGTCCCGCATGTGCCGAAGTTTCTGCTGCACTACTCTCTGAATGTTCTTGAAAGCATATTTTTTTGATGTTGACTTTGGGTCATTCAAATGTGCCTTGAGGAGAAGATGTTTCTCGGCCAGCAATTGGTTGATGTCTTCGGAATTTTCATCAAACCAGTCTTTATGCTTTCGGGGGGCTGGACCCAGGATTTCCATAGCAGTGTTGTAAATTGTGTCCTTTAGGGCTCTCCATTCTGTTTCTGTATCCTGTTTAGCTTCAGCATTGGGCTTGAGGCGGTCTTCCAGCATATTTTCAAACGACTGCTGCATTTTCTTGCTTTTTAGGCTGGTGACATTTAGCTTTGTTTGCATTTTCGCCCCTTGAGGACGCCGTTGGCCTGATGTGGATTATTCATTTTCGAGACAATGAGACGATGGTCTGTCCAACATTCGGCACCACACATGGATTTTGTCACTCGAACGTCTTGTCTGTCACTCCCCCTGAGTGGCTAACTAATTAACTAACTAACTAACTAACTAAATAACTAACTAACTAACTAACTAACTAACTAACTAACTAACTAGTTAGCTAATTAGCTAGCTAACTATCTAACTAATTAACTAACTAACTAACTAACTAACTAAGTAAACTAGTAAGAAACTAAGTAACTGACTAACTAACTAACTAACTAGCTAGCTAGCTAGCTAACTAACTAACTACCTAACTAACTAACTAGCAAGCTAGCTAATTAGCTAGCTAACTAACTAACTAACTAATTAACTAACTAAGTAAGTAAACTAGTAAGTAACTAAGTAACTAAGTAACTAAGTAACTAAGTAACTAAGTAACTAACTAACTAACTAACTAACTAACTAACTTCTTCATCGACAATGTGTCTATCCCGTGTCTACATTATGTATGTCCTGTCTCGAAAAATCTGTCTTTCCTACACTTCTCGATGTTAATGTACGAGAGAGCTTCAAATTAAAACCTTAAAAGTGTGATAGAAATTACAATAACCATGCCATTGTCTTGTAACCTGTCAATATTGTTGATGTCAAGAGTGCTTAGCGCGTGACGTTACGGTGCATACGAACATGGTAACATCACAAGGCCCGTTTAAAGATTGCCCAACTTTTGATATGCAATAAAGAGGAGCAGTGTTCTGTTAATCGTTTTTTTTTTCTTTTGGTGTGGATAAGTGATGGGGTAAAACCTATAGAAATGTATCGGTGAATTAAGGTCCAGTGTGGTGATGCATGCATGTCAGTCCAGCAAATGTATTCGTGGAGTAGAACGTTTCAAAGCTTTTTCGGACCGATAAAGAGCTAAAGCAGATATGCATGAGTGGTTTCATACGCGACCAAGTGAATTGATTTCTCCAGGAATCCAAGCTTTTTATCGGTGCTAGAAGACTTGCATTGTACGCAGAGGTGACTACATCGAAAAATGATACTTTCGTTTTTTACTTTTTCAGAATATATTCACACAGACAAACACATTTAAGGTTTTCAGTTAAAGCCCCCTCACATCATGTCTTCAGTGACAGTATTCTGCACTCACAGACAGTAAATCTGCCCCATTGTCCACATATTCGACACTGGCAATAAACATGTTAATTTTGTTTTCAGTTAATGATCACATTTATCGCATATGAAAATATTCATACGTGCTCATCTTCCATACCATATTTTACAAAGTAGGTGGACCGGTTCTAATAGAGCAGCTTCACAAAGTCTTTACAAACATATGGGTGAACGAGACCTTGCCACAAGATTTCAAGGATGCGTCAGTAGTCCACCTTTACAAACGTAAAGGAACCGCCAATCCTGTGGCAACCACCAAGGCATTTCCTTGCTCTCAATTGCAGGGAAGATACTTTCCAGAATTCTTCTCAATAGCTTCACACCCCATCTTGACCAAGGTTTTCTTCCTGAGAGTCAAAGTGGTGTAAGAAAAGAACGAGGAACTGTTGACATGATTTTCGCTGCAAAGCAGTTATAAGAGAAATGTCAGGAACAGGACTTCGAAATATTTTTCTCTTTCATTGATCTTACCAAGGCAGAGAAGGACTGTGTAAGATTATGGCCAAATTGGGCTATCCAGGAAAGTTTGTACAAATAATGCGGCTATTTTATAATGGTATTCAGGCAAGACATTTATGATCTGTTTAAGTCCCCGCTAATCACTGGTATCATGAAGGCTAATAGACTACAATGGCTGGGGCATATAGAAAGAATGGAAGATAATAGGGAAACAAAACTCGCTTACACTCAGGAAATAAATTACCGTAGACCCCGAGGTAGACCAAGAAGGCGGTGGAGAGATAATACATTTACAGACCTACAAGCACTTGGAATCAACGACTGGCAAGAGAAGGTCCACCAGAGAGACGAATGGAGACGGATTGTATTTGCAGCAAAGAACCTCAATGGCTCGGAACGCTGAAGAAGAAGAAGATTCAGGCAAGTTAAGAAAATAGCAAATTGTGAAACCTGGACTCTCTACCAGAAAATTAAACCACTTCCACACAGTCTACCATAGGAAGCTATTGAAGATTAAATGGCAAGAAAAAATCCCAGATACTGAAATATTGGAAAGTGCGTCCATACCCAGTATCAACACTCTACTAATGAAGAATCAGAATCGCTGGGCTGGTCACTTGACACGCATGCCAGATCACAGGGTCCCTAAATGAATTTTCCATGACGAGCTGCTCTGTGGTAAACGCTCCCAAAAGGGCCAAAAGAAAAGCTTTAAAGACACTAAAGATCTCACTAAAAGCTTTTGGAATTCATCACGACACTTAGGAGACTGCTGCCACAAACCGAAATTCATGGCGTACATCATTACAGTATCACATTCTGGGATTCTGAGATGACTTATACATAATTTTTGTTATCAAAATTTCATGTTCTTTTCATTGTTCTCATTATTTACATCTTTTTATTATTCTTATCCCAATCGTATGCCGTAATGTAGTGAGTGGAGAATCTTCTTCGTGATTATATGTTGTGTTTTGTGTATGCATTTGTGTGATTATGAAGGCTAGTCGCCGCAATGCCCTTGTATTCTTCGTAATTCTGTTCTGTGAAGCTGCATTACTTTGTGCTATTTTATTTTGTTATCATTACGCAAGGTTGCAGTCATCTGTGAAGCAAACAAGACTGCAAGAGCTGTGATAAAAAGGCTGGACAGAAAAACCACTGCAGGAGATCCTCCTCCTGGAAGCCAAGCTTTCTCTACCCACATTGTCAAAGAACATTACGAGCCAAAATAGGCCTTACCAGCCATCTAGAACTCACGGCTCCATTCTTTAAATGCCACTGGATGAAATGAATTATCATCATTCTTGATGGATGTCAAAGACTCGATAGTACCACACCTCGTGAAGCCATAGCACAGTTGAGTAGACACTCAACAGGCCACGTTTGCCAGCAGAGTGCGATGTGAGGTAACACGCACGAAGGTGAAGGTCACCCCGCGTGGTGTGTAACCACGGGAGAGAGGTGAGGCAGACGGGAGACTGGACTTGAGGCGTTCACATCGTTTGGAATAGCGTTAGGAGTTTTGTGTTCACTAATAGATAGAACTAGCATAGGGTTAGCAGTTTGTGTTAGATAATTCTGTGGCTGTATATTGTGTATTGCATTAGCGACTGTTTACCGCTTGTAAGCGAGCCAACGGCAATAAAATGGACCATACATTTTGCCTCCCACACGACTTGCAAGTTGTCTTGTATGGGTGTGTGAGAAGTACCCGATGAGGCCTGTCAGTTGAGTCGTTGACAGGCCAGGGTAATTGTGGTGTCAGAAAGTGGTGCTTGGACGAAAGCGCCAAGCTAATACCCACAGTAAAAGGGTAATTGTGGTGTCAAGAAGTGAAGCTTGAACGAAAAGTTCAAGCTAATCCACTCATCCACGGGCTCGAGACTAGGGTTTCATTTTTGTAGTAACGATAATTTGTGCAGACAGGAGAATTTGCGAGCTAGAAATATGCCTATCGTGACAAAATAGTGTTTAATTGTGTTTATGATATATTTATTGAATGAAATCATGTATTCTTCGAAGCTGTAAGTATTAATATTCTTATTTTCTTATATTTATTCATATATTTACCAATTTATTCTTGAATAAGCACCAAACATGATTCACGGCGCAGGAATACACAGGCAGCCGACAATATTGATTTTTGAGATCTAAAAAT
The DNA here is from genome assembly GCA_963921405.1 of Cepaea hortensis. Classification (NCBI taxonomy): domain Eukaryota; kingdom Metazoa; phylum Mollusca; class Gastropoda; order Stylommatophora; family Helicidae; genus Cepaea; species Cepaea hortensis. Next base: position 14,422,630 of record OY992893.1, on the reverse strand, counting down.
AGCGCTGCGCGATGACGTAGATTGATTGACAGACAGTTGTTCTGCGTCATTAGCATAAAGCAGTCGAGTGTTTACAAAATCGCTTAGCGGCGGCCCGCCTGAATCTGTGCTGTATATTGTTTATTATTTACTTATTTAAGTTACTAAATGAATATATTTATTTGTTGACACATTATTATGTTATTTTGATTTCTTTACAAGCATTTATTCATTTTTGGGTCTATTTTCTCTTTGCTTATCGTCACGATGGAACTATTTTCGGGCTAAGCATCTGATACTTAGCTGCACAACGTTTACAGAAATTAACTAGGTTAGTAACGAAAGGCAATTATTGTTTAAAACAAAGACAGGACATTGACATTAAAATTAATTAATACATATTCTAGGTGTTCGTAAGTCTGTCATTGTCTAAGTCATTGTCCTTAGTTGTCGAGTAAATCATATCGTTTAGTAGGCGTGTTTACTGCTGCCCTATATATCAGAGGGCAAACAACAGCTGTGCACATACACCTGTGGGCCAAATACCGTGTGCTACGTACGAAACGTGTCGCCACCCCAGTGTACCAAACAAGGTGACCTGTGTCAAAGGAGCTTCGTTCCCACATTAAGCTGAGTACACTTATATATTTTGTCATGCAATTTGATTAATAGTGCATCTCTTTTCAGCTTGTAACGCGTTGACATATTTGTATACTCTGTTTTTCTGCAAGATAAATCTGGGCAGGGTAAAAACAGAAAGCACAACTGATAGTGATCAGATAAGAACAAACATAACATATCAAAGATAAATAACTGATTAAAGTCATCATTGCCTATCACTGTTAGCCAAGTACTAAAGTAAGATGGCAACTTTATCAGATTTCATAAAAGCAGGCAAAGAACTAGAATTAACAGGAAAAGAACTACAACAATATGCTGATCAGAAATTTAAAGAAACAAAAGAGGAACAAACACGAAAAGAGAATGCGGAGAGGGACGAACGCGCACGAGAAAGAGAACATGATAAGGAGATGAAACAAAAACAATTAGATCAAGAGAAAGAATTAAAACAAAAGGAATTAGATCTAAAGCAAAAAGAGATAGATGAAATGGCAAGAGTTAAAGAAAAACAAATTCAGGTAGAATCAGAGACACAATTAAAGATGAAAAGCATGGATGTAGACTCACACGCAGAGATCTCTGCCACTAAACTAAGAAGTCAACAAGAGGAAAATAAGTTCAACAAATACAAAAATATTATCAAACAATATTGTAAAGAGGACTCCATATCTGCCTGGACAGAGAATGTAGAGTATCAATTTAAATATCACCAAGTTCCTTTAGATATGTGGGCTCCGATTTACATGAAGAATCTAAGTGGTGAGCCCCTTAAAGTAATAGAGTCTATTCCTATTGAACTTAGATCTAGCTATCAATACATCCATGATAGGATTATGCAGCACTTTTTACTTGATGCCCCTGGGTATCAGGTTCAGTTCTCAAATTTAAAACCTAAACTTAGTGAAACTTTTATAGATTATTTTTCAAATGTGCAGAGTGTACTAAACAGGTGGCTTAAAGCAGCTAACATAGGAAAAGACTTTGATAGATTAAAAAACCTAATAGCTATGGACAAGTGTATATCTACTATACCTTCTCCTTTTGCTAAGTTTTTGCAGCAGTCAGACATTGAAAACATCGAGCAGTTCGAAAAAAAAGGCTCAGCATATTTTTCTTCTAACAGAGAGATTTTTAAGACCTCAAGTGACTCTGAGATAGTTTCCTTTGTCAAAGACCAATCAAAAAACTTTCAAGGTAACAGAAAACCTTTTCAGAAGTATGATAAGAAAGACAGAGGGGTTGCCAAATGCATGTACTGTCAACTAATGCACGACACTTATGCTATGTGCGACAAATCGCCGAATTATCCGGCGCATCTTGAAAATGTGATCAAGAAGCAGCAAAGCAAACGGTCTGCATACAGGCGTGCAATTAAATGTTTTTTCTGTTCCTCTTATGGCCATTATTCTAATAAGTGCCTTGGCCGCCAACGTTTGAAAGCTAACAACGCTATGTTGATTGACACCTCTTCAGATAGTGGTAGTGAGAATGAGTGTGAGATTGAAAGTGACTTACCAACTAACCAAGCAGGGGATGTGTGTGCTGCTAACGATATATTAAGCTTTGACAGCTGTGAACGATGTCACCAATTCCATGCAGACGGAATACTGGAATGTGGACATACAGTACCATGCTCATCTGAGAGTGTGAATGCAGCATTAGCCTCCAGAGGCAAGTTAGTGTTCCACAATGCAATGGTCAATGATGTACCATGCCAATGTTTGCTGGATAGCGGCAGCACCCTTATTGGTCTTCGAAAAGAACTAGTGAGTCCGGGTGATTACACAGGTGACACTGTGAAATGCCGAACCTTTTCGGGTAACGTTGAAATTTACCCTTTGGCAAAAGCCCGTATTGATTCTCCTTTTCTTTCCGGTACCTTTACTTGTGCAATACTTAACAACCCTTGTACTGATTTAATTTTGGGGTGTTTACCTCAACTGAAACAATGTACTAATGAGGAAATAGTTGCATGGGAGAAATTAAATGCAGCTAATGCAACAACAAGAGCAGACAGTGTGAAACATCAAGACACACTACAAGATGAGAGACTACTGTTGCTTTCCCCAACTGGCACAGATGACACCAGCAGACAGAAATTTATAGAACAGCAAAAAGCTGATACTAGTGTGTCTCCATACTTAAAATTGTTAAAAGATAAAGCCAAAGTGACCAAAAATGCATCTTGGGTTTTTAGACTTAACAATGGTATTTTAACTAGATATTATACTACTGGTAACCATGAGATTCAGCAAACGGTGTTACCTAAACAACATCGTCTAACTGTGCTAAAGATTGCACATGAGTCACCGTTTGCTGGTCATCTTGCATATGATAAGACCAGGGCCAGAATTCAGGCTCATTTCTATTGGCCAGGTTTTTGCAATGACATAAAATTATTTTGTCGTTCGTGTAATGTCTGTCAACAATTGGTACGTAAAGGTAAACATCCTACAGCTGAAGTACAGCCTTCTACACTGGCTTCTAGGCCATTTGAAAGTGTGGCGGTAGATATTGTTGGACCCCTAAACCAGGTGTCCGGCAAAGGAAATCGCTTCATATTGACAATGGTCGACCTATGTACAAGGTGGGTTGAGGCAGTAGCTTTGAAATACATCACCTCCAAAGACGTTGCCAATGTATTTCTACACCTGTTCTCACGATTCGGATTCCCACGGACCATTTTATCCGATCGTGGAACTCAGTTCATATCGGCTGCAACGCAAGCCCTTACAAAAATGTTAGGCATTAAGCAACATTTTACGACAGCTTACCATCCAGCCAGCAATGGAATAGTAGAGAAAATTAATGGGGACCTAAAGCACATGCTGGCTAAGGTTACAGCAGAAAACCCAGCTGATTGGGATACACTGTTACCAACAGTGCTGTTCGCCTATCGGGAGATTCCCCATTCTAGCACGGGTTTCTCACCCTTTGAATTAGTTTACGGGGCTAACCCACGTGGACCCCTAACTATTTACCATCAGGTACTAACAAATTCGATAGAAATTCCTACCCCAAAAACACCTTATGAAATGGTGACAGAGACACGAGACAAGATCATGAAATCGTGTGTTATAGCTAAGGCAGCTTTGGAGAGGAAGGGTCAAATCTACCGCCAATATGCCAACAAAGGGACAAGAACAATTGAACTTGAACCAGATCAAGACATACTCTTGCTACTTCCAGACAAAAGAAATTTACTATTAACCTCATGGCAAGGGCCATTCAACTTGGTACGCAGAATTTCAGATGTTGACTATGAAATATCGATAAACGGACACTTAAAGATATTCCATGTCAACATGTTGAAACCTTACTATACAAGACAAGAAACAGAGGTAGTGACAGACGAACAGAGTGCACCAACACCCAGTGATCAGACGACAGACATACACAACGCAACTACACTAGTTAGCGAGACTGGCAGTTCCGACAATGGCAATACACCCAGTGAGTTAACAGAATACACACTTAGCACCACCACGGTACTGAATCAGGTAGACGACGACGGAATGGAACTACCTGTTCCCATTGTAGACAAAACTGCGACAGTGGACAGCATACATATAGATCAGGGACTAACAGACATTCAACGACGACAATTAGTGGAGTTAGTTACTGAATACAAAGACTTATTCTCTGACATCCCAGGTAGGACGGACAGAATCGAACACTCCATTCTTCTTTCGGATTCTAAGCCTATTAAATGTAGGCCGTACTCTATCCCACTCAGCTATAGGGAAAATCTAAATAAGGAAATTCTTAATTTAGAAGCTAGCGGGATTATCCAAAAGTCTACATCAGAGTACTCTTTTCCAATCGTCCTAATTAAGAAGAAGGATTCCACAATTCGTCTGTGCGTGGACTATCGGAAACTCAATAACATCACTAAGATCGACGCAGAACCTATTCCTTCCTGCGAAGATCTTATCTTGGACATGTCTACTTCTAAAATCTTTTCAAAACTAGATCTTACTAAAGGATACTGGCAGGTCCCGATGCAAGCTCAATCTATGCATCTTACTGCGTTTTCAACACCTTTAGGACTATACGAGTGGCGATTTCTTCCTTTCGGACTTCGAAATGCTCCTGCCACTTTCGTACGCTTAACTAGAGATCTGTTACATGGAGTGACGAATACTGTGACCTATATAGATGATATATGTGTCCATACTGAAGACTGGACTACACACTTACTGAAACTGAGACATGTCTTTGATAGGTTGCGACTCTTCGGTCTCACTGTCAAACCGAGCAAAGTCGAATTAGGCCTAAAAGAAATTGAATTTTTTGGGTCATGTCATCTCTCAAGGTCAACTGAAGACTGACAATAGGATTATTACAAAAATTATGAATCTAACCATGCCTACTACGAAAAAGCAGGTTAGAAGTCTTTTAGGATTAGTTAATTACTACAGTAAATTTATTCCAAACCTAGCTGAAATTACAAGTGTATTTTCTAATGTGCTAAAAGCATCAGTAAAATTGGATGTGAAAGATGCATTATTAATTTCTGCATTGTCAAAATTGAAAATTCTTTTTAGTAATGTTCCCATCCTCCGCTTGCCTAACCCTGGACTCGTTTATTATCTTAGGACAGATGCCAGCAGAATCTCCATCACTGCAGTACTAGGCCAATTTTTTTTTGAGGGCATCTTCCATCCGCTTTGCTGCGTGATCAGTAAGATCACACATGCTGAGTCCAAAGATTCCATATCACAGTTGCAACCCTAGGCTTCATATATACGGTGAGAAGGCTCCATCGAGTTCTGACGGATGTTCACTGCATTGTCCAGACCGACAACTCCCTGATCACGGTCATACATAGTGGTGTGCATCAAAATGACCGGATATTCAGGTGGTCACTAGTTTTACCATCTGGGGTAAAAATACCTGAAATCCAACAGTTAAATGTAGAGTGATGGTTGGTACATGGATATCTGATAATATAAGATGTAAAATAGCTTACATACATATCCACATTATTGGCGTAATCATGTACCAAAACACTGAACTATCATGTGTCCGTGGACATCAGATTAAGAACTGTGCTGCTATACTTAGATACCACCGTGTGAACTAGGACAGCTCATTTCCAACTAAGCTCCATTCCGGTGTATCATATATATGAACCGCAGAAAACAGTGTCAGAACAGTGCTTAATTACAGACACGAAAAGACAGAGCTACAACACCAGCGAACTCTACACGTGCACTACCGAGAGAACATTAAGATGACTGTGTAATGTATTTCAGATACCCAGGCAAAGTGTGTGGTTATATTATGCCTATACAACCATTGCACATACATGAAGGCAACTACTAACCTGTGTAAACCAAATACTATGTATATAAACTTATTGTGATATGTAATATAATATTTTAAGATAGTGATAAATTAGATGTAGGTTAGGAACTATAACAGTTCTCATTTATTTTAATAATGTAGTTAGTACAGTAATTAACCCATTAAAATTAGATTAGAATATTAGTTTAGACATAAGAATAGTTTATTACAAGTTAAATTAAATTTATGATATGAATAGTACCATTTAGATTGTTATATTTCACTTAGTTTCATTGTAGTTAGTTTATTCCATCTTAATGAAACCATACCATCTTTCAAATATTACCATTTATTAGTATCATCATTTTACATCATAATAGATTAAAAAGAGTAGATAAGGTAACATACAGCATTTACACCAGTTAGATTAAGAACATCACTCATATAATTCCTTTGTGCATTTAAAAACATTATTTAGCATAGTATTTAGAAAAGTACATAAATTGTGGTCACATAATCCATTTAATTAAGTTACATAACTCACATCACAACAATTGCATTTAAATAGTTAGATTACATCACTTAGATTAGAAAAAAATAAGAAGTAATATAATCATATCATATAATTAACATAACAAATTTAATAAATTTAGGTAACACATTAAATACTTAGTTATAGAATTAGAATGGTATGTTAGAATGTAAAGTTTTCGTTAGTGAAATTGTGTTAGTGTGAATGTGTTGTCTGTAATATAGTTTAGAACTTAGATTACAGTATTTTGGGTTTCATAACAAGTGAATGTAGTCACGAATTAGTGTTATACACCTGTTTGTGGCCACATTGAACCAAATTATGACACTCAAAAAACTAACATACATACACATAGAATTTATAAATAGAGGATAGAAATTAGATTAGTAGATTTATTACATCCAAACACACAAACAAACAGAAAAACAAACATATAAATTGCATACACTATTTGTAGATCTAAGACAGATAACTATGGGGCCAGGGGACATAATAGACAACGAAGAACTAAATTAACAGTGAAATAAAGTCTTACGCGCGGAAGCGAAGGAGGTAAAGCCTGTCGCACACACTCTTGTAGAATGGTTGTTAAATATTATATGGGGGACATGAAATAATTCATGTGTTGACCCTAAGAAAGTCAACTTTGTATGGGTAGTAAGTTAATTTACTATGTGAGGGCAGGTCTTATAAGACAACGGTCCGGTTCAGACATACCTCTGATAAATATAATATAGCATGTGAGAAGGGGCTCACGCCAACCAGTCAAGTTTGTGGCGATTGCCAGTAGCCAAGTAAGGCTTTACTACATTGTGACAATAGTTATTAATAGTTCATTGGAATGCCCAAAGCCAGGTTATCTAGAGTCTTTGACAAAAATTAGAGACACTAATTTTTTGTTTAGGAACCTCTTGCGTCACAACCAATGAGTGAAAGTTGATGACGCAACACAAGAGGGGTGGGTGTGTGTCAAAGACTCGATAGTACCACACCTCGTGAAGCCATAGCACAGTTGAGTAGACACTCAACAGGCCACGTTTGCCAGCAGAGTGCGATGTGAGGTAACACGCACGAAGGTGAAGGTCACCCCGCGTGGTGTGTAACCACGGGAGAGAGGTGAGGCAGACGGGAGACTGGACTTGAGGCGTTCACATCGTTTGGAATAGCGTTAGGAGTTTTGTGTTCACTAATAGATAGAACTAGCATAGGGTTAGCAGTTTGTGTTAGATAATTCTGTGGCTGTATATTGTGTATTGCATTAGCGACTGTTTACCGCTTGTAAGCGAGCCAACGGCAATAAAATGGACCATACATTTTGCCTCCCACACGACTTGCAAGTTGTCTTGTATGGGTGTGTGAGAAGTACCCGATGAGGCCTGTCAGTTGAGTCGTTGACAATGGACACACACCATTTCACTCAAGGGGGTACTCAGTACAGAACACCAACTCTGTATCACCGACCATGATTCAAACATATATAAACCAGAACAGCACATACAACAACTATTCTGTGGGTAGGTTTTCAAATATTCATATATTTAGCTAGGACTGAGGACAATTCAGCCTGCTAATGTCCATTTCCTATTCCTGTGGGGTGTTGTATGTGGGCACTGCTACTCAAAGCATAGAGACATGGACGTCCAGTCCACAACCCCAGAAATCACTGGAATATACCATCGTTTTCTGTGTTCTTTTCATACAAAATCCAAATACTAAAGACCGTCAGAGGAACTAAGTGTGCGTAAGCCAGAGGTGGATGTCATAAATTATTAGCCACTCCGCATTTATACAATTACAAGATTCCTGCGATACGCGGCTGTAGAATTATGGATACACAACTGTGTGTGATGAGAATATAGACTGCAAGATGACAAGCGGATATGCAACTGTGTGTTATGTGATTGTAGTATGTAAGGTGACTAGCATCAATGGCACCATGGATATACATATGTGTGTGATGAGAATTTAGACTAAATGACGACCAGCGGCTATACCATCCAGCATACACAGCTAGATAACACAAGCGGCTGTAGCATGCTGGATACACAACTGTGTGTGACGTGACTGTAGGCTGTAAGACACTAAGATAAGTGACACCATGGATGTACAGCTGTGTGTTCGGAGGCTATAGTCTGTATGACGAGACTAAAGGCTGCACATTCTCTTGAAAATAGTACTGTATATTATGATGAATTGGCAAGTGGCCGAAATACACATAGTCAAGCATTCTAAAAGAAACTACATTAGTATAGTGTCAAGCGTGCTTGCTTGCCGGCGAGGTAATTACTTCTTTCGAAGCCTTTTTGAAGCAGGAAATCTTTTTCATTGACATCGTCTCCCAGGCTGATACAGCCTAATATATATAGCATGAAATGTATTAGAATGAACAGATATTGGACACAACTTGCCTGCCGGACTAGTGGACATATGCTGGAGTTCACATTTTTGCGGAATAAACTCAATTGACCGGGACTTAATGCCGACCAGGTCGAAAAAGTGTAGTAGGAAATGTCCTGGAAGGATGGGCAGCTGGTGTGATAATGACAAGTGACCCATCGAGTACCGATTAGGCCATACAAATATGGAGCAACCACCATTGCAGGGTTATCAGTTTATGGGACTAATGTAAACAACATACCTTATGCTAACGACACAATTTAGGTCGCTTTTAATGAAATACAGTTACAAGAAATAATAAAAATAATTGTAACAGAAATTCAAAACATCAAAGGTTCTCAGTCTTCATAACAGAAAAACTGAAGCAATTGTAACAGCAAAGAAAAATGTCTTCCCATCCGCAACATGGAAAAAATGGAACTAGTCTTAGAGAAGTCAATGTATTTAAGTGACTGAGAAAACTTGATAATAGCAGATGGAAGTTGTATTTGAAGGTTTAAATGTAGAATTGGCCAAGCAAAAGCAGCACTTCACAAGTTAAAGAGTGTTCTATGTAATATATCACAATTAATCGATGTGAGTAAAATAGTTCTCAAGAACTATATCCAGCTCAGTCTCATGTACGGAAGTGACTAATGGCAATTAGAAATTGTTCTTTGGAAGTTAGATCTACTCAGGCACGAATAAATATCAACAGCTATTTAATGGCATCCATTTACAGAAACCAACTTTGTGCAAACAAGCAGACATGATAATATTATATAATTACCACGGTAGACAATTCAAAATACTATATGTATATGTGTACTGTATATTTCAGCTTCTAGGATTTATCTAATCACTTTAGTTACTGTTGTGTGATTTCAGCAGAATGTACCTGACGAGGTGAGAGGGGGGGGGGGGGGGGGTGAGGGAGGGGAGGGGAGATATGCCAGACAATAAATCGTGCAATCCATGTTTGTGTCTTTGTTATTGAAATGTATTTAATTGCCTAAGTAAATTATAGTTGTTAAAGAATGTGTTTGATGTACAGATGGTAACAACGTCGCTTTAACCTTGCGAATATATTAAGGTTCTTTCTTCTATGAGTCACCTGACTGATCACGGTGTGACAACTCTAACACTGTGCAAAGAATAGCAAATACAATCAAGTACACAACGTAACTATATTCACAATAAAGAAGAGGAACGAAGGCATATAACCAAATTCAGGATCTTGTTTTACACATGGACATACCTATAAATGTGATGTTGACTGGATCTTTGATGCCTTGTTTCACAAAGCAAACCATGTTGATGATGTTTGTTCCACTACCAAACACATTAATAATCGGACCGATAATGGCAAAATTGAGAACTTGAAAAATAAGTCCTACTTTATCAGTCTTCACATCACAGTCATGTCTGTCAGATCTAAACGCAGCATCGTCATATCGACTCAGCATCGTCCACTCCAAATCCGGCGACCTGGCAGTGTGGCTTGGTGACCGTAAACTGTGCTCAGTTGAGTTGACACACTGATGCAACAGATCACATAACGAAGATACCTACACGCAGAAGTAGAGAGAGAGAGACATGTAAAATTCGCTTGTGTTGAAGGCAAACGCTAGGATAATTTAATAGAGGTAGATATTGTGACTACACCTGTATAATTACGACCAGTGCTTGCTTCAACTGAGTGAGCTTTCATCTAGTGGTATTGATAACATGCCTTTATTAGACTGAAACTCTATATAACGAATACTGGATTTCAGAATCTAGAACACTGCTCTCGGGAAGTTCTCACACATGAGCTCACTCACTATTCAAAGCCACCGAAGAATTCCCATTGTTAGAGTCTTATAGATCAGACCGCTAAACTAGTGCATTTGGTAGATGTGAGTCACTAATCCACCCAACCCAGAATAACCCACCAACTCACAGGTACTTCAACGCTCTTTTTCACACTGCCTTTGGCAGCCCCCTGAAGTTTACGAGTATGTGTCCCATATTGTACAAGGCTACATTTGCCGCACTGAATCTGGATCTACAAGGCATCTTCCATCAAATGTTACGACTGTCCTGAGATAGTTGTACCGATCCACTTGTGCAACAATTTTCTCATTTGCTAGGATGATACATTGTGGTATTTCTGTTTTCCTGGGGACAACTATAATCTCCGTTTTCTTACAATTTACTTCTAACCCTAGTTGTTCATTGTTTCATTGGCACCTTTCCGTCTTGACAGACGATAGTTTGGTACATTGTGCTTCAAAAAGGCTTAATAACTACGATCCATGTAGGTGGCGAGTGTGGCTGGTAAGGCCAATTCTTGCTGCAAATGTTTGCCCACAGTAGGTGCATGTGAAAACATGGTCATTTCCACCATTTTGCACCATCTTACGTCTCTCACGCTCTGTGTGTGCTTTATCTGCAACCATTGTCTCCTTTGTCTTTATTCCATTTCTGATAGTTGCCCTCCATGCAACACGTTCAGCGGCGACGTGCTCCCAATGTGCATTATCAATGCCTGTATCAATCATGTCCCGCTTACACTCATCTTTGTATCGTAGTAGAGGCCGACCATGAGATCTCCTACCCGTCTGCAATTCACCAAAAAAGACGTCCTTTGGTATTCTACCATCATCCATCCTCCTAACGTGTCCTATCCATCTAAGTCTACGAAGACTGAGCATGGAATACACCGTCACACAACCTGATCTTTCCAATACTTCAGTATTTGTGATTTTGTCTTGCCACTTAATACCAAGTATTCTTCGCAGACACCGCATATGAAAGCTGTTTAACCGTTTCTCTTGGCGTGAGTAAGTTGTCCAGGTTTCACTGCCATAAAGAAGAGTACTAAGGACACAGGCTTGGTAGACTAGGACTTTTGTTTTGGCAGTAAGCTTCCTGTTCTCCCAGACTCTTTTTGCTAACATGTTCATTGTTGTTGCTGCCTTGCCAATCCTGATGTTGTTTCCTGATCGAGGGATAATTTGCTATTTACCTCTGATCCTAGATATGTAAAATGGTCTACTATCTCCAGTTCGGCGTCGTCAATAAAGATTGATGGTACACCATGTGCACCTTGTGACATCATCTGTGTCTTCTTTTTGTTAATTGTTAAACCAAATTCAGAACAAGCATTGGAGAATGCAGATAGTAAATGTTTTAATTCTTCCTCAGAGTGGGTCGTAATCGCAGCATCATCCGCAAAAAGCAACTCTCTGATTAGTACCCTGCTAATTTTGGTCTTGGCCTTCAATCTCTGAGCATTATAGAGGCCACTATCTGAGCGTGAGTGAATGTATATACCGTCATCCTGATCACGAAAGGCATATTTCAGTAGAAGTGAAAAGTATATCCCAAAGAGGGTGGGGGATAGTACACAACCTTGCTTAACTCCACTCTTGATTTCAAACTCTTCTGAAGTTGAGCCATCAAACTTGATTTTACCCTTCATGCCTGTCTGTCTGTCTGTCTGCCTGCCTGCCTGTCCGTCTGTCTGTCTGTCTGCCTGCCTGCCTGTCCGTCTGTCTGTCTGTCTGCCTGCCTGCCTGTCCGTCTGTCTGTCTGTCTGCCTGCCTGCCTGTCCGTCTGTCTGTCTGTCTATCTGTCTGTCTGTCTGTCTGTCTGTCTGTCTGTCTGTCTATCTGTCTATCTGTCTGTCTGTCTGTCTGTCTGTCTGTCTACCGGTGTTTACATCCTAGCCACATATCGCTCTACATTAGACAGTCTCAGTATGTGTGTGTGTCTCTCTGTAGCCTATTTATGTAGATGCGTAACATTCAATACCGTTTTTTTTTCGAAGGTTGACTAATTCTCTTTATGTATGTTTGTTCATTGTTGTGTTGCGCATTCTCTCGTCATTTCGTTGCATTCCCTTGTTCACTCTCTCATTCCGTCGAATACGTCTTGCATATCTCTCTATATGTGTGTCCACGTGTCTGCCCATCTTTCCATTCTCTTTTACTTACTTACCGGCACTTTGATGTCTTAACAGACTATAAATTGTTACAATGTGCTGCAAAAAGGGCATGCTAATTACAACACAAGACGGTAGAAGACCAGCGATGGAGTTATACCTCTCTATAGCACAAAGCCTGAGCTGAATTGTAGAGACCATGAGTTGCCCATGCAGCTTGAACCCTCTCTCGGTCTGCCTAGTTTACTCCAGAGGAAAAGCAACACCAATACGTCTGGAACAAGACTCGCTGCAGAAGCTGTCGGATCAGCAAAGCAATGCTCTACGCCTGACAGAGCTTCGATCCTAGACCATTGGCTAAGCAGGGCTTAGAGCCTGGTCTGCCCTGAAACGACATTTAGTCGTTGGGTTGCATGTCCTCACACCAGGATAAGGCATGCACTTCTCCGCCCGAAGCCGTTGGCACAATGTGGGGTGTCATGTTTGATAAGCGTCGCACAACATTCGGCGATATCAGAAAGCAGGTAGTACCGTCTACTGTCACACGGAAGCTCAGTCATATCTGACTAAGACCTGACTAACAACATTTAGCGCTAACAGAAAGCAGGTAGTAACGTCAACTGTCATTGGTAGGACATATCAGATTAAAAAAATAATACTCCATTCTCTCTAGTTGTTATTTATATACACAACTATACATTAACGCTATGCTCACGTCATTTTGAATATCAGTGCTTGTATTCGCCATTGACCTCGATGTTTTATGAACACATCTGTGGCACTTGACAATTTAATACATTTATAAATAAAATGAGAGCCGCCGATAATCAATCTAAAATTACTAAAACAATAAAGGCATCAGTTTTAATTGCACATTTTTATCCTGGTGTATGTGAAGTAGAAAATGTGTCAATACATTTTGATCGCTTGGTTAATTTCACTGGTTATCTTAGTTATAAATAAGTGTTCATTGGCAAACTCTAGCATAAACATGGCTCGAATAATTAGTCAGAGGATTTTTTCCAACGCTAATTACAAAATGTACAATTAAAAAAGAAGATCATTAACACTGTGTTATTATATTCTCAGTAATGCTAGAAGTGATTAAAGTGTCGTCTTCACATTGAACCAAGGCTGATCAGATGTCCTATCATGGAAATTGGTGAGGAACACTGTATTTGTGGAAGGAAAGGGTACAAAAATTGCAAAATATACATTACGGACACTTAAAGAAAGATCAGTAGAGACACTGAAAGGCATATATTTGTGCTTCATAGATTATATTAAGGCATTTAATAAAGTAAAACATGATGAAATTATTAAAATGTTGGAAGATAGCAAAATTAATTGGACCAACTTCATAATGACAAAGAATATTTACTGGAACCAAGTAGCAGCAATTAAAATGGGAAATTAAATGAGAAATTATGAAAAAGTAAAGTTAAAAGTACGACAGAAATGTATCTTGTCACCGTATCTCTTCTCCACTTTAGCGAATTAATCATGAGGGAGATTAAAGAGAAGCAGGGGATACTAAATGGAGGTTATAATATAAACAATATACGTTACGCAGATGACACAGTATTTGTGGCGGATAATGCTAAAGATCTACAACAATTGTTGGGCATTGCCGTAACAGAGAGTTCAAAGAAAGGATTCTCCTTGAATATCAAGAAAACAGTTACAATAGTGATAAGAAAGAAAAAGGTGACACTAAAATGTGAAATGAAAATAGAAGGGACAATTCTTAATCAAGTGGATAATTTTAAATACCTAGGGGCATTTTTAACAGCAGATGGAAAATGCACACGAGAGATTAAGAACATAATAGGGCAAGCAAAATATGCATTTCAGAAATGAAGAGTATCTTATGCAATAATCACTATCATTGAATGTAAGAAAAAGAGTGATGAAGTGATATGTAGAGCATGTTTTGCTGTATGGTTGTGAATCTTGGAATGTACATGAACACATTATAAAGAACCTGGAAGCAACAGAGATTACTTAACTCTCATTCCTTCACCTCTTGTATGTTTCAAGATGGATTCATTTACCATAATCATCACGCAGGTTACCCAAGCAGCCTAAGACGGGCAACTTGGAGTGAAACCAACAAATGATTTTCAAACATTAGCCACATATCGACTCTTTGCAAACAGAGGAACACGCTGAATATAAATATATAATATAGATATTTGGTAAGCCTCATTTTTCATGTATATTAAACGTTATTTTGGGGCAAGTGCAAAAATTCAGATATCTAGGCAAGTGGATAACACCAGATGAAAGATGCAACACCGAGATAAAAAACAGAATATGGCACTTGCTTGCTTGCTTGTGTTCGCTGGCTGTGAACTCCAGCGCGAAGTCATGTATGTCGGATGAAGACATCCTATTGTCAAACATCAGTGTGATGTCATACAGGACCTGTGGTTTGCGTGAGTATCCGGTGTCCCATGTCTGGCTTATTGGTGTGCAGACTGGTGATTCCTCGCCGTGCAGGCAGACACTCTCCGACTTCGGAGAAATTAACAATCCTACTGACTTTAGCCATGACCCCAAAGGTACCCGTTGCCCAGGACGCTCTGCGAAGACGCGTCAATAGGTCTTGGCCAGTATAGAACTCAGCCCTGGTGCCTTGGAAACACCTCTGCGTCCCGAATGGCAAGCAAAATCTGCACTCTATCAAATGATCGTTTTGTGCAATCTGGTCGTTTTGAGGGAAGCTGTTTCGCAAAGACACATTATCACGAACATCAGAAAGAAGCATTCATCGTTTTTGGCCACGTTATGAGAAGACAAAAACTGGAGCATGTCATGACAACCGTAAAGATTTGCGGAAAGATAGATACAGGATGACAGCAGGAGAAAATTTTTGACAGTCTTATTTTTTCATGGCATGGAAGGGAGTTAACGCACCAATTTATCCATGACGTGGGAGATCGCAATTTATTGATGATAAATGATGGTAATGATGGTGATGATGATGTTTAAAAAGAGGACAAACTCTTTTAGCATTGTACTCCATTTATTGATTAACTTTCAGATTCAGCTATATAGTTTAGTTTGTTGTGTTGATCGTTCACACTGAGAAAACAAACGGCTTCTCTGAAAGCTTGTCTATATCTACTGCTCATGCTGTAGTAGATGAAGATGTTGAATGACGCATTGACTGACTCCAGAATATAAGCGAACGAGATCAGGACAGCGTTCATGTTTTTATACTGGCCAACTGATGAAAACTTGGGAACTATAATTCTGGCAATGAAGATGCCACACAGCGGAGTGTAACAGACGATAAACATCAAAGCAATCAAAACTACCATTTTAGAGACCGACTGATCCCGGCGGGATAAAGAATTAGAATGTATCGGTGCGGTGGATTTTTTACGCCAATTCGTTGTTCTCATCAACCGTTCCACCATGACAACTGTTGATATAGAGATGATAGTAAATGTGCTAAAAGGTATCAGACAGTTGTTGATGGCAAACGAATACTTTTCAGCAATCGGCTGGTCTTCTGTGACTGTAATCCCTAACCAGGTTCTGTTTGGTTTCCATGGATGCGGCACTATGGCGAACCTTGTGGAGTAGTAGAATGGCACTACATTAACCGTCATTATGACTATGTAGATTGTTATAACAATAACAGAGACCCGTCTAGTAGTGAAGATCAACTGAACCTGAAAACAGTACAACAAAGATGAGTTACAGAATATAATTTAGTCTTCTGCCTGTTTCGCTTCTCTGCTAATATGTAGGGTATAAAAAGTAAGTTGCTTATCATTAACAGGACGTGGCAGTCAACCGAAGAATCTTTGGCTGTTCGTGATTTCTTTGCATGTTAATGTTCAGTAGTTTGCCATTGCTTTATGAACGACCGGCACCCATATTATTTCTTAATAACCAACGTAAGTCGGTCTGTTGCCAAATCGCCCACAGCTGTGTTTCAAACGCTGGTATGCAGGTTACAAACTGCATCCGTAACGCCTTCGCCACGGAGCTACTTAGGGTATTCATTCATTCATTCATTCATTCATTCATTCATTCATTCATTCATTCATTCATTCATTCATTCATTCATTCAGTAGCATGTCCTTTGCAGAACCTTGCCCCCATAACAACCTTCCGGAAAACCTCTCGATCATAAGCAAGATGTCCCGCGTCCGATACATCCATCTGGAGATCATCCGCCACATCCTGCACTCATCTTCTCTTTGGCCTTCCTCTTCCTCTCTTCCCAGGCATATACCCCTCCATTATTGTTCTCTCCAAACTTTCATGACGTTTCAAGTGACCAAAATATTTCAATTTTCTTTGTTTTATCGTCTTTAATAGCCAGCCTTCTACAATATTCAGCTCTTTAAGTATGGATGCATTTGTTCTTTTCTCTACCCAAGACTACGGGCAGCGGGGTAGGGGTATAATCCCTATCAAATGAGAAGTAAGGCGCCTCCTTCCCTCCGCTAGCCTACGGGACACCCTTGGGCAAGGTGGAGTACCTGTTTAACCCCCCGATCAGGGTTACGCTCCCGGATAGGTGGAACCCGTTTGCTTTGGACAGCAATCCATCTAGGAGACGGAAAACACCAAATATAAACCCCCAAGTTCAAGGTGGACCAGCGTGCTGAGGAACTGGATGGCCATGGGTTAACTGGTCGTGAACGTTGGCCGTCTGACAGGCGTGCGGGGCGGCACCAGGCGTATGGACTCCTGCGGGACATCCCCTGCCTCTTCCCTAGCAAGCAGGCAATGCTAGGATGACCGTTTATTTCCTGCAATATCCAAACTTTGCCTATGGATTTATTTAAACATGGGAATCGTCGTCGGAGCTACGGGGCACGTGCTCTGCGCTTGACACATCCCTCGGAGGCTAGCGAAGAGAGAGTGAATACGAGGAAATGGTGTGAGACGACGGCATAGAAATAGGAGGGCAGGCGCCAGGAGAACAAGACGAAAGGTGTAGAGACTAGGTTTCAACTATGTAAGAGTGGGATACTGGAATTGTCGCAGTGCGAGACAGAGAGGTCCTGTATTGGAGAGACTATATGATTTTGACGTCCTCTTGCTCCAGGAGCTAAATACAGACAAATACCATTGCCCTGGGTACGCCAGTTATATAAACCCTACTGGGCAGAAGAGACATGGACAAGGTCTGCTGGTGAAGGAAGAAGTGAAGCATGTGGTACTCGACTTGAGCCAGTGGAATCACAGTGCAAGAGAGGTCCAGGGTATACAAATGGAGATTGGTGGCTTAAGTTGGAACATCATAAATGTATATGCCACAGTGGACTGTTTTGTCAGAAAGGAACATTGGGACTGGCTTAAGGAACTGGAGGAATTACCAGGTGATAGGCTACTCATATGTGGAGACATCAATGCAATGAACAGAGATTGGGACAGTAGTGGAGGAAACCGACAGGGAATTGCCCTTGCAGATGCCATGGTGGACTCCGATGTGGTCTGCATACATTATGGTAGGCCGACAAGAATGGCAATGAGGCCTGGCGATGCAGACACAGCTATTGACTTGGCACTTGTCTCCCAGTGATCACATGCCATGCTCAGTCCTGATCTCTAAACCCAGGAAAGTTAAAGCTGGGAGAGCGCGCAAGACCTTCCGGTATGAGTGGACCGATGGCCTTCTTGGACGCCTCAGACAAGGGGCATGCAACAGGACGGTTAAAACTCCCTTTTTGCAGCCCCCATGGTGGACTCCAGAAGTAGACCATGTTTGGAAAGCAAAGAGAGCTGCAGTGAAGCAGCTAAAGAAAGTGTGACAGACACTTCGAAGCTCACGAGAGGAAGTGGACACAGCAGAAAATGTCAAGAAAGACAAGGTGGAGGTTGTCAAGCGCTGTGCTGCAGAGGCCAAAAAGGCAAATTGGGAATGTTTCATGAAGGAGATTGGAGGGGATAAAACACTGCAAAAATTCTGGAAACTGCACAGGCAAATGCAGAGAAAAGATCGACCGATGACAGTGGGAACAATCTATAGAGATGATGGTGTGCGCGTGACAACAGACAAAGAGAAAGGGGAGGCGTTTCTCCAGAGATTTTTAGAGCAGACCAATCATAATGATGCGGACACCAGGGATGCAGTTAGAGAGGAGCTATCTGGCACCACGAAGAATATGCAGTATGAAGACATCATACGGGTGGAAGATGTTAAACACATTTTGAAAAAGGCAAAAGACACAGCACCAGGGCCCGATGGGGTCAGGTATGGCCACATGAAGGGTTTGAGCGAAGCAGACCTGGAGGAGATGACCGACTGCTTTAACCAGAGCATTAGGACAGCATCAGTACCGCAGGATTGGGTGCACAGCTATCTCATCCCTCTCCCAAAACCATTCAAGGATCAGTCAAAGCTTAGTGGCTTTAGGATCATCACCCTTCAAAATACATTTGGGAAGGTTTTAGAGAAGATAGTCGCTGTCAAGATGCAAAAGTTTTTCGAAAGCGAGAAGCTTCTTCCAAGAGGCCTGGGGAGCTACAGGCCAGGAAAAGATACCTGGTCAAATGCAGCCACTTTTGCCTTTGATGTTTATGAGGGGTTCCAGAGTAGACAGGAAACGATGGCAGTAGCGCTTGATCTCGAGGATGCGTACAATAGAGTTCGATATGATATTTTGATGACCGCACTGATGGAGAAGGGGGTCAATCCCTTGTTGGTGAACTGGATAGCAGCCGTCCTGCACTCTCGTCGGGTTGCTCTCCGTCTGGGCGCATGGACCTCAGAGCCACATATGTTAACCCCGGGACTGCCACAGGGATCTGCAGTCTCACCGGTGCTCTTTAATGTGTATACGAGCAAGATTGCAAACCTAGAAGCACCAGGGGTTGGAAGAATACTAACATTTGCAGATGATATTCTTGCATATAGGCAAGGGAGAGATAGGGAGCAATCAGCACAGGAGTTACAGGCGACAGTAGATAAAGTGATTGACTAGTGCACAGAAATGAGTGCTGTCATCCACCCGGAAAAGGCGGCTGTTTTGTGGTGCTCTCTGGACAACAGGATTGTAAGAGCTGATGTCCCAAACCTCGCGATAGATGGTAGAAATGTCAGCAGAGAGAACAAACTGAAGTATCTGGGGATCACAGTTGACAGGAGCCTATCCTTCAAGGACCACGTGGAGACGGTCGTGACAAGATCTCAAAAGGGACTCAATGCACTTAAAACTATGGCTGCAATGGACATAGGGTAGAGAATGCTTTTCACACTATACCAGCACTTGATCCTCTCAGCAATTGATTATGGATTATGTCTGCTCACTGTCTCAGAGAGTCAGCTGATGAAGTTAGAGCGCATACAGAACGAAGCTATGCGGGTCATTCTGGATGCACTAGAGACACCCCAGTAGTGTGTATGCGTTACATCCTTGGTCTGCCGACTGTTGCTGGAAGGCTCAAGGTGATGCAGGCGAAGGCATACCTCAGAGTAGCTGCAGACACAGACCACCTACTGCATGAGGCGCTGGACGCAGTTAAGGGTCAGCGACTGATAAGAGGGAAATCATGGATGGCTCAGACGGAGGATACGATCAGACAGGTGTGCCCCCTGGAGAGTTATAATCACATTAAGCCGGAAGTGCAGGGAGTGGCCAGCAGGGGCCACGGAAGTGGAAATCCAGCAACTAATTCAGGACAATGCTCACTCGAGTGATGTGATTATCTACACAGATGGTTCGGTGTCAAGAGGTGAGAGAAGTGGCTGGGGGTTCATAGCCAAAGCTAATGGTCGATGTTTGGGGCAGGAGAGCCTGGCATATGATACCACAACATCCAGCTTAAGAATGGAAGTGGAGGCAGTCACTGCGGCTCTCCGCTGGATGGAGAATACGACACACACATACGCACATCGTGATTGTAATTGACTCAGAAAGCATGCTGACGAGGGTGAGGACGGGCAGACTTCGTGCGGAGTGGCTTGCTTCGATTCGGAGGTCACGGGTGACAAGCATCGCCTGGATCTTTTCTCCGGGGCATGCTGGTGTGCTGGGAAATGAACAGGCGGACAGATTGGCTGGCTCTGCAGAACTTGATGGAGTATTGATACATGACAAGGCAGACGTGGTTGCGGCCTGGTGGGAGCACGTGCACACCTCGGAGGAGCAAATGGATTACCATGGTCTGGCAAGAATGAGACAACGAGGAGTGACGAAGGGATCTGGCCGACGCTCAACGCTCAGAGGAAAGGCGAGACGGACTTATAATCAGATTGCTACTGGTAGTATTAGTGTTGGAACTCTTCGCTAGCTGCTGAGGATAGGGACGGAGCACTTATGGGAATGCCCCGAATGCTGTGATGTCGATTCCTAAATCAATCAATCAATTAATGAATCAATTTACCCAAGATATTCTTAGAACTCGTCTATAACATTTATAATCAAAGGTATTTATGCTCTGTTCATCTTGTTTAGTAAGTGTACGTGGGGTATAGTAAATCAAAATATCTATACGATACACAAATATACATATATATCAGTAATGTGTGGTTTAATGCCAGGAAAATGAGTCCATGGCGACACATTTGCGACACAAAAATGAAATAGTCGTATTTAGAATTGTCGTGTACTCCGCTAAAAGGCATAGGAGTTCAAGGTTCTTGTTGTTCTGGTTACACTCTGTGGATGATATCTTAGTCGGCCCAGCATTTTCTCACTATGCTTACTTCTGCCTCTTTTCCCACAGATAAACCAGTTGTTACAATGTTTTGCAATGCCATCTTCTTATAATGAACCAAAGAACGACTTGTGTCACTTTCTTATATTTTTATATCATGTTCCACCTTTATTAGCCTCTTCCTCCGAAGTCGGAGAGTGTCTGCCTGCACGGCGAGGAATCACCAGTCTGCACACCAATAAGCCTGACATGGGACAACGGATACTCACGCAAACCTCATGTCCGGTATGACATCACACTGATGTTGAACAACAGGATGCCTTCATTCGACATACAGGACATCGCGCTGGAGTTCACAGCCAGCGAACACAAGCCAGCAAGCATTAGCCTCTTCTAGGCAATTGTTGTTAGTCACTCTAAGAGTTCAAAGTATTCGCAACAATTGTCTCAGGAACCACATCTCCGTTGCTTCCAAGCTCTTCCAAATCGTATTAGGAATATAAATTGTTAATACAGATTTTATTGTTTGATGTAAGAAATGCTATGTCCTAGAAGTATTACAACATATATCATTTCCAAGAACTGTCTTTGAAGATAGGTACCTCATAATAAGGTTACAATTTTTATAATCTGTACCTTCAGTGATAATTAAATTCGTACTACTGTATGGGTTAGAAACATGAAGAACAACAACTATGGTCTGTCCAGAAATGAATGCCGTCATTCACGATCAATTATTTTGAAAACTGTCTGTTGCATTGTTATGACATTTTCCCTGCCGTCTTGTATTTACCCCCACCCAATGAATATGTCTTTGATAGGTCCAAAAGAACTTAAATCATCGAAAGCGGCAACATTTCTTTGATGTTTTGACGAAAATGTAGTGAATTCACTCTAACAAACTAGTCTTACAGTAAAGCACGTCATTTCGGGTAACGACACAAGTACAAGGCATAGCCAGATTCGTATGGGAGTGGGTGTAATAAAACAAAGTAGCTTAAAAGGTGACAGGGTCTACTGTATGCACCGGGTTCTTATCCCATATGGTCCAGTCTCTTTCCGCAGCGAAGGAATCGTCGCACAAAGCACGAACTCCGTAGCTCCAGCGACGACCCTCGGGAGTCTCCGAAAAAATGCAGTCGTGAAATGAAAGACGCGGCCCGGAATCGAACATACAATCTTAGGAGCCCGAGTCAGACGGCTTAGCCACTTCACCACGGAGACTCCCGAGGGGGGTGCAATGTGTAATATTAGTAAAGACAGAGAATTTACAGAGGCATGGGGTAAATAATGTGAAAATTGACATGAAAGTAGAAGGAATATATTTCTTACCTTATTTTTCATTTCCTTCTTGTTTCTTCAGCTGCTGGTTAATAATGTGTACACAAGTATTCATGTTACTAGGATGCATTTAGCTTTTTATATTGAGTTCGTGAAAGCTTCCAAATAGCTATGCGTTAATGTGCGTATGGAGTGACCAGAAATGATACCGCATCATGTGTCCATTTTTAAGGATCTGTTCAGCTGTCTGTGTAGTTTCTTCACACGTACACATGGGTGACAGACCCGCTTTGAGTCTTCGTGAAAGATTGTCTACTCTGCTGTTTACCGTTCAGAGACGGTGAATAGCATGATGATGGTAAATATCACACTGACCACCTTGAATTCCCATAAACTGATCTGGTTGCCTTAATAGGCTGAGTCGATTTATAGGCTGGGTCGATTTACAGGCTGGGTCGAGATAGACGTCTTTGTATACTGAAAGTACATATGCTGTTATGCCAATCACCTTCTCCCGCCCCCCCCCCCTCACTCTCTCTGTACCACTCTCTCTCCCAATCTCTCATACACTCTCTCTATCTTACTCAAAAAACTCTCACCCATAGACACTTTCTCACTGACATAACTCTCCCTCTCCCTCCCTCCCTCTCTCTCTCTCTCTCTCTCTCTCTCTTTGTGACACTCTCTCTCTCTCATTCTCTCATACACTATATGTATCTCACTCACACGCTCTCACTCATAGTTTTTTTTTTCACTGACATACCTCTCTCTATCTTGCTCGCTTTTTGTGACACTCTATCTCACTCTTTCACACACTGCCTTTATCTCACTCACACAAACTGACGCAGTCTCTCTCTCTCTCTCTCTCTTGCTCTCTCTTTGTAACCTCTCTCTCACTCTCTCACATACTCTCTCTATCTCACTCACACTCTCTCACTCATAGTCTCTTTCTCACTGACATAACTCTCTCTCTCTCTCTCTCTCTCTCTCTCTCTCTCTCTCTCTCATACACATAATCACTCACACATACTCTCTCAAACCCACACTTTCTTTTCAACTCACATCGGCTCACTTCTGTGGGCTTAAAACGTTGACTTCTCATTCAGAAAGCAATGGCAAACTACTGAACATACAGACGCCTAGGAAATCAGCTTGGGGTTGATGGCTACGTCCCGCAAAGACAATGCAACATTTGTTGTTTCTTTACTGTTTCTGTCGTCATGATTAAAAAAACAATTGTTTAGCCCCAACTACCCATATACAAACCCGACAGCGCATTGGAGATTTCCAACACACACAACTCACCTTGAGGGGAAGAACAACACAGAGACATCTCTCTAGAGTGATGAAGGCTGTGATGCAACAAGTAATTCGTGTAAATGCCACATGTGGGATACCGGCTGTCAACTGTGTGGTGTAGGGAGACCAAGCCGCGCTGTCTGACTCGTACAAGAGCGGGTTTAAACATATGTTATGCCAGATTAATGTGATCATACTTAGCAGTTCAGACACTGTCAAACCTGGAGATATGATTCAGACCATTTGATGAAAGTATTAAATAGTCACAAGGCTATTTTGATTTAACAAAATTAATCATCCTGTTTGATAGGGTAGTTTTGTCTTCAATAATACTTCAGCAATATGTCTGTCCTGTCTTGACAGTGTGTCTGTATTGCCGCAAAGGTGTGTCTGTCGTACATCAACAATGTGTCTGTCCTACCTCAACTATGTGTCTGTCCTACCTCAACAATGTGTATGTCCTACCTCAACACTGTGGCAGTCCTGCCTCGACAGTGTGGCCATACTGCCGCGAAAGTATGACTGTATTGTCTCATCAATGTGTCTGTCCTACCTCAACAATGTGTATGTCATACATCAACAATGGGTCTGTCCTACCTCAACAATGGGTCTGTCCTGCCAAGAAGGTATGACCCTTCTTGACTCTACAATGCGCCTGTTGTACCCAAATTAATATAATTTGAATATAATAAATTTAATATAAGTATAGAAATGTAAAGGAAGACATCGAATTAATTAATATAAGTTATCTAAAGATCTTGTTTTAAGCAGAGACATACCTAGCAGTGCAATGTTGACAGGATCTCTGACGCCTTGTTTGACAAAACACACCATGTTAATAATGTTTGTTCCCGTGCCAAACAAATCAATAATTTGAATGATAATGACAAAGTTGACCACTTGAAAGATAATTCTGACATTATCAGACACCAGGTCGCACCTATCTCCGTCACAACTGAATACAGTGTCCTCACATTGACTCGACACATTCCGCTCCACATCTGACGGATTGGTACTGTTTTCTTGTGATGGTATTTCTGGGTCCATTTCTAGTTCATCACGCTTTTGTGAAATATTGCATAGCGAAGACATTTAAACCGAAAGGAATAGAGCATTTCGTTTAAAAGTCACTTCTGATGAAGGCACTGTGATATCTTAAAAGTAATAGCTATTGTGACTGAAATAAACACACTGAAAATAACAATTGATTTGTAAACTTTAAAAAAATGTATGTTCTCCTACAAAAAGGTAATCGTCTACGAGAAAAAAAGAAAACCATCAACAACAAAGAGATTGAAAATGTAACAAACAATGATTATCTTCGCTCCGTATATAAGGACATTGGGAACGCTTCTCAAGGTTAAACCGTATTAAGAGCATAAAGTTAACAAGTCATAATAGCATCTGTGAGAACATGCAGCTTTCTTCTGGCAATATGTGCACCATGTCGCAATCACTCTTCATCATAATCAAGTGCCATGCCAGCTGGCGAAGGCGTTTATGTCTCTCCACAGATCTCGGTCTTTCGTATTTTCGATCAACTCTGCTGATGATATTCCTCCATGCCACCGTCTCAATCCGTCCAGCATCATTTCTCTTGGTCGGCCCCTGCCTCTCTTCCCCTCGATCTTTCCTGTCGTCACATGTTCTCCAATGCGTCTCTTCTCATCAAATGACTAAAGAAAACTGTTTGTCTCTTTTTTATTGTTGTATATAAAGTTTTAGTTTCATACACTACTTAATCACTACAGAAGAAAACTGGAGCTTGTGAGTTTAAATGTTACTGATAAATTCTGAGAATTCCGTTGACCAGTTCCATGAAAAATACTGGCTTTCTACCAGACTGAAGATCGAAGAAACCTGGGTCATACACAGTAGAGTGTCTCGTAACCAGAAACAGTTTGGCCATATGATACATCACCAAGGTTGGGAAAGAACAGTGATGGAGAGGATGGTTCCTGCAGGACAAGGAAAGATAGACCAGAACCGAGACGAACAAACGACATTCTGGACTCCTTGGACATGTCAATGCCAGAGGTAGGAGGACTGACCACAGACCTAACACAGTACAGCTGACAGCTGTCAGAGCTAACGACCTGAATCATGGTGATGATAGTTATGACCTGCTTCATGTTGAGGATGATTATGACCTGCATCATGTTGAGGATGATTATGACCTGCATCTTGGTGATGATGATTATGACCTACATCTTGGTGGTAATGATTATGACCTGCATCATGGTGATGTTGATTATGACCAGCATCATGTTGATGATGATTATGACCTGCATCACGGTGATGATGATTATTACCTCCACCTTGGTGATGATGATTATGACCTGCATCTTGGTGATGATGATTATGACCTGCATCTTGGTGATAATGATTATGAACTGCATCATGGTGATGTTGATTATGACCAGCATCATGTTGATGATGATTATGACCTGCATCATGTTGAGGATGATTATGACCTGCATCTTGGTGATGATGATTATGACCTACATCTTGGTGGTAATGATTATGACCTGCATCATGGTGATGTTGATTATGACCAGCATCATGTTGATGATGATTATTACCTCCATCTTGGTGATGATGATTATGACCTGCATCATTGTGATAATGATTATGACCTGCATCATGGTGATGTTGATTATGTCCTTAAAAAGTTAGTTGCATATACTTTCCAGGACGTCGCTACCATCCCAAGCAGTTTTGGGCTGTTTTTAATTTCTTGGCAACTTTATTTCAATAGTTTGACATTGCTGTCTGAACGACCGACACACATATCATTTTCAGAAAACCAATGTAATGCGGTATGCTGCCGAATAGCTGTGTTTTGAACGCGAAGTGCGGGATTACGAAATCATCACAGAGCCGGTTTTAATTATGACTAAAGGTATATTAGTAAACATAATCAATCATTGTTTAGAGTGATCTTTAATCCGGTGACTTTGTTGAAATGCGTTTCTAAGACTGGAAACAGGTGCTATTGGTAAAATAACAATGTCACAAACCACAAGAGAAAACATAGCAGTGCCTGCACACTGTTACTAAACTCAGTGTTATTTGTTGTTTATGTCAAGGACTTTTCGTTATCCCTCTCGTTATCTTGTCATTTTGTCATCTTGTGATTTTGTCATCTTGTGATTTTGTCATCGTACGGGTGTCCTTGGCGAAGTGTTTGTGTCAGCTGCCTTAATCTCCGAAGTATGTGGGTTCGATTCCGGACCCTGTTGTTGGTTACCGAGTGCAATTTTTTACAAGATTCGTGGGCTAAATCGCGGTTTTGTGATACGCTTTCTGCAGGCCGACCCGCGAAAAGAGACCAAGATATATGGGATCACACCCGGTGCAATGTATTGGATCCTCTCATCTCTAATCGCCGCTTTAATCGTGTGATCTAGCTGCAGGAAGCCACTGTATAATCTATACAAACACTCCAACATGTGATCTTGTGATCTAGCTGTTGGAAGCCGCTGTATAATTTATACAAACACTCCAACATGTGATCTTGTGATCCAGCTGTTGGAAGCCACTGTATAATTTATACAATCACTCCAACATGTGATCATGTGATCTAGCTGTTGGAAGCCGCTGTATAATCTATACAATCACTCCAACATGTGATCATGTGATCCAGCTGCAGGAAGCCACTGTATAATCTATACAAACACTCCAACATGTGATCTTGTGATCCAGCTGCAGGAAGCCGCTGTATAATCTATACAAACACTCCAACATGTGATCTTGTGATCCAGCTGCAGGAAGCCACTGTATAATTTATACAATCACTCCAACATGTGATCATGTGATCTAGCTGTAGGAAGCCACTGTATAATTTATACAAACACTCCAACATGTGATCATGTGATCTAGCTGTAGGAAGCCACTGTATAATTTATACAAACACTCGAGCATGTCATGTTCTGAAATTAAATACAGGAATCTGCGGTGAGACAATGATAAGGACACTTGCCTGTAGGGGTAGACAATCGCATGTTTGAATCTCCATCGAGATTGTCCATGTGTCTGCCTATCTTTCCATTACTTATGTTAGCTGTTATTGTTTGCATGTCAGCGTCAGGTCTTAGTCAAATATGACTGAACTACCGCTTGACATTAGACGATAGACCTACTACCTGCATTCTGTTAGCGTCGATCTTGGGCGGCGCCTACCAAACCCGACACCCCACATTATGCCAACGGCTTTGGGTGGAGGTGTGCAATTGGGAGGATTCAAGCCTTATACTAGTGCGAGGAAATGCAATCTAACGACTACATGTCATGGCAGGGCAGACTCGACCCTAAGCTTGATCGGAAACTGGACTAGGATGGAAGTTCCGACAGGCGGACAGTTAGAGTATGGTTTTGCTGATCCGGCAGCTTCTGCAGCTTGCCTTGTTACAGACGTTACCTTTCCTCTGAAGTAAACGAGGCAGGCCGATAGAGGGATCATGCTGCATGGTTAACACCTGGTCTCTAAATTCAGCCTGACGATGTGTTATGGAGTGACTCTATTTTACAAACTATCTGCCATCTGCCAAGACGGCCAGGTAATAGTCATTGTTTGCATATATATATATATATATATATATATATATATATATATATATATATATATATATATATATATATATATATATATATATATATATATATATGCAAACAATGACTAATATATATATATATATATATATATATATATATATATATAT
This sequence comes from Cepaea hortensis, assembly GCA_963921405.1. NCBI lineage: Eukaryota > Metazoa > Mollusca > Gastropoda > Stylommatophora > Helicidae > Cepaea > Cepaea hortensis. The sequence goes on along the minus strand of OY992893.1, from coordinate 14,393,976 downwards.
ATATATACATATATATATATATATATATATATATATATATATATATATATATATATATATATATATATATATATGTGACATTATAACATATTTAATATCAACCATAGCACTAACAAAAATTATAGCACCGTGGTTTCTGTAATACTATAATTATACTGACACATCACACAAGAATAACAGTTCAATATCGAAAAGTAATTATATTATTCTAACACGTGACACAAAAATACAAGTTGAATATCCCAATGTAATTATATGATCATCTTTATAAAACAGGCTTTTTGCAGATATTCTCTCTCATCACTAACACCCGAAAAGTCTCTATATCCGTATGTCTTATGTACTATGTGTAATCCTTATTTCCGAAGTCATATGCTCTATTTCCTATGTCCTATGCCCTAACTCTATTTCCTATGATCTATGCCCATCTTCGTGCCAGTAAACCCCTGCCTCTCCTCCAAGGAACCACGCCCTCATATCTGTCTGTCTATGTGTTTTTCTGTCTCTCTGTCTAATCGTGTACCAACAGACATGTGATTTAGAGTATACCCACCCGGACTGTTTTTCTAAATCACTGGAACATTTAATACGGCCAAAGTATCTCAGTGTCTGAGACATGGCGCTGCTCATGAGCCAGTTGCCTTTGATGTTCAGGTCTTTTAGAATTTGTCTTTTTCTTGCTCCTTGATATTTAGCGACAAAAACCAAGGGTTTTCTAATAATTACTATTTAACAATTAACAAAAATTGTCCCTAAGCAATTTTCTGCTATGAGTCTGTGATGTGATAGGACAATCAGGTTGTGTAGACCTGAGAGCTAAGGAGGATTGATTGATTGATTGATTGATCTAGGAACCGACATCACAGCATTCGGGACATTCCCATAAGCAGAGCTAAGGAGGAATAGGTGGCCAATATTCCCCTCACTTTTACAAGTGATGAGCAATTAATAATTTAACAATCTGTTTAAATAAACTGAGAGAAGATAAGAAATAACTCTGAAATTACTAAATCAATAATGGCAGTAGTATTAATTACATTCTCCTGTCCTTGTGTATGCTAAGTAGTAAATGTGTAAATACATTGTATTTGCTTGGTTCATTTTCCACGTATCTTCGTTGTCAGTAAATGTTGGTTTGCAAACTGTAAAACAAGCACGTCGTGGAATAATTAGGCAGCGTGTTTTGCCAAAGTTAATTAGAAATTGACAATGAAAAAAAAAAAAAAACATGTTCAGAGGCAGAATATTTTTTGTTTGCGCTCACTCGCTTTGAACTCAAGCGTAATCCGTAGACGTGCTATTACTTCTATTTCACTGGACTGATTTTGGCGTGTGGATTAGTTTTCCCTATTACCAGTGGCCCTCGCCATAAGGCGAATTCACTCTGATTTCAGTGGTTCTAGTAATTTACGTCCTTATGTCATGCACGAGAAGTCAACATTTTAGGCCAATTGACCGGTGAAGGGGCTGAACCCGATACCACAGGATATTTAAGAATTAGCGCTCTTAACCATTCTGCCATGCAGACCTCCCAGTGAGAAAATATTATTGTATTCTCCTTCGCTGCAAAATAAAATAAAGTGTTGACTTCACATTGAAGCGTGGCCGAAATAGATGTGAGAACGTTAAATTACTAGTCCTGGTCGCACACACACTGACAGACCGAAAGTCGGATTTCCGCCAGAGATCGTTCGTGCCTCTATGACAGAATTAATATTATTGCACTACCATCCACCATCCATCATGTGCCATGCCGATAAACGTGGGCGGTCATGTTTTGCCATCTCACTCGATCACCAGAGTCGTCGATGAGCTCCGTGTTCCTCTCTCGACCATGCCACGTGGCCAAGCTATCCAGGTGTTTACTTCTCGGTCTTCCCCTTGGTCTCTTCCCTTCGATCTTGCCAGTTATCACCAAGTTCTCCAATTCATTTCTTCTCATAACATGCCCACAAAAATTGTGACTGTCTACGTCTAATGTCTCTAATCAGTTTACGATCTTCATTTGCTTCTTGAAGGACTTCTTCGTTGGTTTTTCTGTGTGTCCTTGGTATTCTTTGCATTTTCCTCAGAAACCACATTTCCACAGCCATCAGATGTTATTCTGCTTGTCTGCTCGTTGTCCATGCTTCACATCCATACAAAAGTACTGGTTCTATATAGCACTTCAACACTCTTTACCTCGTTTCAATTGATATCGTTTTATTGGTCAGTAAGTTTTTCATCTTGCAAAAGGCTACCCTCGCAAGGGCATCATGACAGTCCAAATCATTGTTATAAGTATCCGTCTCGATGTGGATTAGAATACAATTCTTCCTCACCTTCAGGTAAGCATTTTAGTCACTGCTGCTTCGATTCCCTTCTGTAATTGTGCTGTTGATAAATGTGTACATCTGTTTTCGTAGATTAACGGGGGTTAAGTGGTCTCGAGGTATGGTGTCCGCCTCGAGTGTTGGAGAACCCGCGTTCAAGCCCTGGTGAGGACCGGAATTATTTTTCACGTGGACTTCTAGTAATAAAAATGTCCACTGGTCTCTGGGTAGTGAGATCGGACGCTCATGTGTATTGTTTCTTACGTGAAACATCCTTTAGCAGTTGGACTTCGAAAGAGAGTAGCCTAACGGATCTGCCCGGGCAAAATTTCGAGTTAAAAATCTACCCAAAGTGTTTCTGGATCCTCGCCGGTGCTACAGATATCGTGCACTGAGCTGAGTTTCTCCTGACTCAGGCTTGAGTTAGGAGTAGAACGGAGAGCACTTATGAGTTATAGCCGTGTGCCGTAATGTTGATCAGTCGACTAACTAAACTAAACTTAACTTTGCGCAAGCCGTTGGGCCTAGCCTGCTGACCCATATATTTATAGACCAACCGAATCTGGGCGGCTGGAGTGGTCAGTATCACGTGACTCTCGTTGCTTCATGCCACATTTATTGCCATTCCTGTTAGACTGGGTCGACCTGGAAGCGCAGGTCAATGTACACATCCTTTCCGACGCCGACTCGAAGCTTCGATTATTTGGACGACATGCCAGCGGTTAGGCACCCCTCAGCGGCGGTTTCACTTCCAACGATTTAACCACATCAAATTATGTGCTGCCTGTCTGAGGGAGTTCAAGATGTCAACCTGGTCCATTGCTCGTTCGCTACAGAAGCGATGCCGGGAAATCCACCTGCTGGTTCGTTTTCCTCTTACAACCGCGTAACCTGGCATAAATAATGAAACAGCGTATTCTGCCTTGACCTCATAACTGATCCAAGCTGCCTTCTGGTCCAGTCGATCAAGATGTTCCTTAGCATTCTTGTAGAGCGGCTGAGAAAACATGCATAGTTGAATTTTTGTGTCTCCAACCACACTATTAGTTAGTTAGTTACGAGGGTAAGTTAATAAGTAAGTCATAAATGGCTGTAGAAAAATAACTAAAGATGATAACAACTTGAAACCAGTTTATTTTTATAGATACACTGTCCCTTTATTTCTCAACGCAATTTCCACCAACATTGATGCACTTATCCCATCGTTTTATCAGTCCTCCGAGACCGGTTGCATAGAACTACGTGCTTTGTTCTATACGTAATAGAATGAGAACTAATCTGTACCAACAAATATGAGTCGCACGTACTAGAATGAGAACTAATCTGTACCAACAAATATGAGCCACACTTAATAGAATGAGAACTAATCTGTACCTATAAATACGAGCCGCAGGCAATAGAATGAAAACTAATCTGTTCCAACAAATACGAGCCGCGTGTAATAGAATGAGAACTAATCTGTTCGAACAAACACAACAACAATGCTAAAGATAATTCATTGAAGAAAGTAAGCCAAATAGAAACAGAGCTATATGGATATCAGGTATTTAGGATAAGGGTTATGTGTATAACATGATTATTAGTAGAAAGAATTATTGCACATATAATCTCTCATATATTTCTCTTACTATAAAAGACACATTCAAACAGATATATTAGAAAACATAATTTAACATCCTAGATTAAATATGAACAGAAAACCCTGCCGTAGATTGGTCTGCAGTATGTGCCTACAACAAGACAAACCCATCATTACTTTGATGTGTAATCTGAAGATTACACAAGTAGCAATTATATCAATTAAAGGACGAAACAAAATCAACAGCAATTGGAAGAGTACACTGTCGGTATAATTTACGTGTTCCCAAAATATACGAGTATGTTTTAATGAAAACTTAGAAATAATGATAATATAATTAAAGTTAGTACATCTTGAGTTCAAGTAAACAAAGAACGAGTTATTGTAATACACTGTGTGGATAATTAATGAAGACATGAAGAGAATCAGAACAGACGCTCTGAAAATTATGTGGCAAAATCAATTAAACTAGAGAATGCTATATGAACATGAAAGCCAGCAAGTCCAAATCAACGGTAATTTCTTGGATTCTTCAAACACTGCCTCTCAAAAATTAAAATTAAAAAAAAAAAATTTAATTAAAAAAAACAAACAAAGAACAATGTACAATAAAATGGAGATTTCATCATCATCATATGCGGCGGCGACAAATGGGGGGTGGCCTGGTTTTCAATCCCACAAATGTACTAGTCTGAGAGCAAAGTCGGTGTTCTTTTCCTGGTTATGTCATGTGATCAAGCTATCCGGGTATATATCGCTTTTCTTCCCCTCGCTCTTTTCCCACAAAGCTTGCTATCATTTATTTTTCTCGCATATCCTATTTACAGAACATCGCTGTCAGCACCAGAATTTTACCGCTGTTGTCGATTTCTTGACAAGATTACGCTCAGTAGTTTGTCATTGCTTTCTGAGCGACCGGCTAACATACCACAGTAAGTAACCAACGCGACGCGATTCGCTACCGAATCTCGTGCAGCTGCGTCACCAACGTAAATATACGGGATTAAAAGCTGTTAAACTCTAGGCCAGGGAGACTGGCTTGCTATTATTGCTTGCTAGCAAAAGTTCATAAGATTTATTATGTAGAACAGACTTTAACAGAAAAGCTTATATATGACATATATATTTTAATTGAATCGTTTATTGCTAAGATAAAGCTAAGAGAAAATGAAATACTAACTTTATGGTGTAGACAATGTCATTGAAGGAAACGAATATGGTATAAGGACATCTGACCAATTGAATTATATCAATCTGGAATATCATCATCATCGTGTGCCTTTGTCAACCGGTGTAGAGGTTTGCGTCTGCCCACGGATCTCTGTCCCTGGTGTAGTGGATCAACACTGCCGATGATGTTCCTCCATGTCACCGTGGCATTCCGCCATGCCCAGGCCACAGATGACACCCTGGTGTGTAGGCAGGGCACAGTCCTAGATGGTGTTATTCTAGAGGAACACCAAGAAATAGACTGGATGTCACCATGGTACCGGAACTCATGTGGTGCGGTCAATCCATGCAAAGTTACCATTATTGTATTCTCGCTGAATGATCGTGTTGTCAGCGCGCACACGGCAACAGTGAACGACCTTACTGTACAGGACAATGACAAAACCAACTCAATAAAATATTTAGGTGATGGATTCAAACGAAGTCTGGCATTCAACTACAACATTGACCACATCAAAGCCACTGCCAAGAAAGATCTGTCATTTATGAAAGTTGCGACAGAGACGAATTATGAACAAGTACTACTTGCGATGATGTTCCAGGGAATTCCACGCATCATCATCGTCATGTCCGCATCATCACGTGTAGACGTTGATGTATCAGGACACATTTCGGTCTTGTATGTTCTGGTTCAACTATATGAATGGCATTCCTCTACACTACCGTCCCAGATCATCCACTAGCATGTGTCTAAGCGAGCCCCTGCTGATCATTCAAGTCATCACGATGTTGTACAAAGTCTCTCCTATCATGGTATGGCAAAGAACATGTTTGATTGTTTCTTATATTGATTATTTGGTTGTTTCGGGATTTGAAATTTAAATATTGAGCACAACCCACTACTGGCAACGCTTATCGTTTTCCGGTATGAACCTAAGGCCTATCCACGTCAATATGGAAGCACTAAACTCGAGTTTCGCTCTTGTTTGAGCTCGTCAGTAGTGCATATCCCTGACCGGATCCGGAAACAAGCCCCGGATCACTGACGTGTGAAGCGGGTGTGTAACCACGCGGCATCCCGCTGGACTCACAAAATTATCATAACAGAATATTACAACGTTACCCATCGTAGGCTATGCTCAAGATTGCCCAATCGCCCGGACTGACGTCCGTCAATCGATGTGGACCCGAACGATCAGGACTTCTCATTGGCAAAGAACACCAAGCCTCCTAAAACCCAGTGAGCAATAATCAAATTGATTATTTGGTTGTTTCGGGATTTGAAATTATTTCTTATATGTGTATATTATGTTATAGTTTCATTATCCTGTTTCAGGCATACCATGTGAGCTACTCTGACAGTCCAAGATGTCACACATATTCTTTCTCCTTTTACCTTGTATCCCCCATTTGGGCATACAATCTGAACCACCTCACCCCAAGGCCTCCTATCATTAGTTATCCCATGCAGTTCAGTTCACGTACTCTCAATATTATTCATTGCTATTTCTAATTCTCTTCACTACGGGTGTTTAAGTAAACCTTTATTTACTTGTCCTGGCGAATTTGTGACAACGACCTTTCTCGTGCATATATCTAACAGTTCAGATCACTTCTGGAAATTACCCTAGACGAAATGAAGACAAAATGAGATCCAGACGCTACGAGGCTTTCTCCGCACCGACCTTGTCTCTTCTAGAACAGCCTCATTTCCACCTGGTTGGCGTGGTTATTAGTGCACCTCTATCTGACGTCACACATCGACTTCACCTAAACTGTTACGAATGTTAAGTACACACATTTTATCTAGAGCTTGTCAAATACCCATGTTGCCTCATATATTTAAACGATGACGAACTCTGCAAGCTTTGTATTACAATTATAGAATAACTTTCTGATCCAGTTTTCTGTCATAGTTTGTTGTGCAGAACATGCAATCGCAGAAACCAAATAGCTTGACTAAACGCCCGTCTGTACCTACTGCTCAAATTGTAGTAGATGAAGATGTTAAACGATGCGTTGATTGTCACCAGAACATGAGCGAATGAGTATAGGACACCATGCAGGTTCCTATAATGGCCTCTTTCGGAGAACTTAGGAACTACGAGAATGCAAATGCAGATACCACACATCGGAGTGTAACAGATTATAAACATCACAGAAATCAACACAACCATTTTGGAGACCGATTGATCCCGACTGACTATAGAATTATAAGTTCTTGGTGCTGTAGATATTTTATGCCATTTTGTTGTTCTTCTCATCGCTTCCGCAATGACAACCGTTGATACAGTGATGATAGTAAATGTGCTAAATGGTATTAAACCGTTGTTGATGGAAAGAGAATATTTTTTAACAATCGGCATATCTTTGGTGACTGTAATCGATAGCCATGTTCTGTTGGGCTTCGATGGATGCGGAACCATCGTGAACCTTGACGTGTAGTAGGCTGGTGCTATGTTAGCCGTTAGTATGACAATGTAGATTGAGATAACAATAACAGAGACCCGTTTGGCAGTGAAGATCAGCTGAACCTGAAAACAGAACAGTAAAGATGTGTTATAGAATGTATGTTTATCTTCTATCTATTTCGATTGTCTTCTACCATAGACTGTAGAGTGAACCCAGTTATTCGGGTCTTCTATATGCGACACATGCCTTAAACATGCGATTCCTGGCAGTATCATGTGTCCAGTGGATCTAAGTCTGCGATACAAAAACCATTTGGACAATTCTTATTTAGAACTAGGCGATGGTGTCTCTACACAGATCTCGGGTCTTGGTGTTGCGGATCAACTCTGATGATGTTATTCCTCCTTGCCACCGTCTCAGTCCATCCAGCATCTACTCTCTCGGTGTGTCTGACTATTCTCTCACCGATCATTTTATTGGTCAGTATGTTTTTCATCTTGCAAAAAGCTACATTCGCCATGGCGATTCTGGTTGTAATCTCTTCAAGGCACCTCCATCAGATGCTATGACTGTTCCGAGATAGTTTTACCGATTCACTTTTCATTATTTGATTTAAAAAATTTAAACTGCAATGAAAGCTTTTGTTTGATATATTAAATGCAATCTCGTAGTATAAGTATGGCAACAATCAATACCACTTTCATAAACTGTCTTTGTAGATACATAACTCGCCCTAATGTTTAAAGTGTAATGTTATTACACTCCTGACTAATTCAGCACTGGATCAGTTTCATGCACATCTAACAGTACAGCTTCTATACACAGGATCGATTTATGCACTGACTAATTTGTCGGATGATTGATTGACCAATAGATCAAGCCATCTTTAGGGAAATTCAAATATTGATTGCTATTCCAAACTCCTCTTTTTCTAGATCTCACAAGTGTATTTCGTTACACCATCTCAATGCATCAATGTTACTAATTCTACATCGAGCAAACAATATTCTATTTACATCGATTCACTTATAATATATAAGTAAACTACTCTTTTGAGTCCTTGAGTGAGTACAGATAAAAGATAATACATTAAACACAGTTAGAGGAATATCAATTATCACCATTTATAACAAGAAAACAAGCAACTATTTCAATAAAGATAAAAACAAAATTTATCAGCAACCATATTTTCGCAAATGAGGCCACAAATCTAAATGAAAATTATCGATATACATAGCTCACCTTGAACGGAAGAACAACACATAGACATCTCTCTAGAGTGATGAATGCTGTGATGCAACAAGTGACGCGGGTAAATGCCACATGTGGAGCAGAAGTCGTCAGCTGTACAGAAAAGGGAGACAGTACTGAAATGTCCGACTCGTAAAACCAAGGGTTAAAGAAATGCTCTCCCAAATCAGTATTACCGTACTTAGCAATTCAGACATTGTCAAACCTAGAGATGGGATTGAGAACATAAGATGAAATGATTATATAGATTAAAGGCATTTTTTATTAATAGAAAATTACCAACACAACGCTGAAAGAGTATTGCTTCGTCGATTGTCTGTCCTGATTCGAAGTGTTTGTTATACCTTGTCAATGTGTCTGTCCTGCCTCAATGTTTTTGTCTTTACCTTGTCAATGTGTCTGTTCTGCCTCGAACGGCTCTGTCTTACCTCAACATGCGTCTGCCCCGATTCAAAAGTTTGTCTATCCTGTGATTTTGTTTTCAATTTATCAAATGTATCCAGTGACAGGATCATGCATGTTTGGAAAATAAACGTGTCCCAGTGTCCAACTATCTGGTGGCGTATTGTGATAGGTTCCTGTATGTGTGGAGAATAAACATGTCCCAGTGACCCACCTAGCGGGCGCCTTATTGTGATAGGATCATGCATTGTGGAAAATAGACGGGTCCCAGTGTCAGACCTAGCTGACGAATTATTGTGATAGGATTCTGTGAGTGTAGCCAATAGACGTGTCCAGATGTCCACCGAGCAGGCACCTTATTGTGGTAGGATCATGTTTGTGGGGAAAATAGACGTGTCCCAGTGTCCCACCTAGCGGGAGACTTATTGCGATAAGATTCTGCATTTGTGGACAATAGACATTTCCCAGTGTCCCACCTAGTGGGGGACATATTGTGATAGGATCCTGCACGTGTAGACAATAAACATATCGTAGTGTCCCACCTAGCGGGCACCCTGGTGTGATAGGTATAAAATTACTCCGATAATTTTGTCGGCCGTGGGTTAGACGCCTGCACTCGCCGTTCTCTAAGAGAATGATAACCTGGCCATCAATTTCTCCGAGCTTTCAGGCCTACAAAATGTGTTGGCCTTGAGACTTTACAGAGACATGGAGGTTCCCTGTAGGGAACTTACTCTTTGCGTTTGTCGATCTACTCGACGTTTGCCAAACACACCCTGTTTACATTTGAGAGAATTAACACTTTCATCACACACGGAAATGCTCATGCCATGGATGAGACACGGAGAATCCCAGAACAGTTTCTTAAACTGACAATGATGTAAATAACACCTATTATAAGTGCATTTTTCTGAGGGTTGGTTTGCTGATTTACATGTAAACATGAATAGCGGGTTGTTCAGCTTGCTGTTTTCGATGTCCAGTTACTAAGGAAATGTTAATGCTCAAGGGACCTACAGATTGTTCACCCTGGTGATAGAAGTCTAGACATACAATACACTATCCATGATCAGAAGTGGGTTTACTGACATGTTTATTGTTATACACGATCGAAATAGTCCTAACCGCGTAACGAAGCAGCTCTGTGAGGGCAAATCATCGTAAAAGTTAAGCCTATTCACCCTCCCATATATGAAAACACGTTATACCAGGACGCCATTTGATACTTTATAATATGACACAATTTAAATAATTCATAACGGCATAACATAACATTACTTTATAACAGGACAACATCAAATGAATTTATAATAGTACAGCATTAATCTATGTTTAGAAGAACATCTAAAACTTACTTTTCCTCAATACAACATAACGATACACAATAACAGCACAACGAAGAATAAATTATATACACACACATTCATTCAGTAGCATGTCCTTAACAGAACCTCGCTCCCATAAAAACCTCTCGATCATTAGCAAGATGACCCGCATCCGATACACCCATATGTATATGCATATTCCCCCCCCCCCCACCATTATTGTTCTCTCCAAACATTCGTGACTTTTCAAGTGACCAAAGTATTACAATATTTTTTTGTTTTATCGTTTTTAGTAGCCAATCTTCTTAATTATTCAGCTCTTGAAGTATTGATGCATTTGTTATGTTCTTTATTCAAGATATTCTTAGAACTCATCTATAACATTTATATTCAAAGGCGTTTATGCGCTGTTCAGCTTGTTTAGTAAGTGTCCATGTCCCACAGGCGTATGTTGCAATGGGAAAGATGCATGCTCTTACAAATTTAATTTTTGTAGTCCTATCTCTCCCATTCCCCAATTTAGTCAGGTGTTTTAGTATTTGAAGAGAATAGATATTCGTCTTTTAACTTCTTTCATTGTGTCACCATTCTTGGTAATCAAAGAACCAAGATATTCAAAATTTTTCACCACCTCCAATTTTTCCTCATTAACATATATTTCTTTCTCTTTGCTTGTTTTATCTGTATGCATTATCTTAGGTCTTGCGATGTTAAGATTCTAGTTGGGATTTTCACTATTCAATTGGGTTGACGTGTTGAGGTTTTCTATATCTGTCTGTGTTGTGAATAACAATAGTGTGTCATCAGCATATTGTGAACGCCTGATGCGTCACAAAATGGGACAACAAGGCACTAGATATTGATGACACCAAAACCAGTAGGGGAATTTAGAAGTATCTATGTTCATCGGCCAAGATATTTTTAAACAGCTTGAAAGGTCAAGCTCTGAACCCGAATTGTTTCGGTTTCCTAAAACTCTACCTCAACTTTCGTTGTTCTGTATCTTTCTCAGGGTCGGGGAATGCCAGATGTAATGTATACTTTAGGTTCGGGCTGTCAGAAAACAAAACAGGCCACATAGTTTATAGGTGCATACGAGAATCAGAGATAAACGAAGGCTGTCTAGAGACCAAAATGGGTACCGTAGGCTGGCAGATTTATGGCAGTGGGAACGTGCTTGAGCTGAGAAATCTACTTCAAGGAGCATGAACTCAAACAAGGACTATGAACTCAAAAACAAGGTCGTATTGGGGTGAAGGTAGTTAGATTAATAATAAGATGCAAATTGAAGCAGGGTACGCGAAGTACTGATTGGGTAGTCTTTCACAAGGAAGAGAAACGTCACGTGATTCCAGAAAGAAGCGCCAAGTATATAGTTATATATATTTTGGGATCCAGTCAGTTCGGAGAGTCGAGCAGGAGAGAGGACAGTTAATAGTGGACTCCGGGAGCGGCGGGGGCCTGAGCCCTCTTGGGGCAGCCCAAGGAACATAGTAACAGGACTTCAGAAATTGTGGCTAATCCGTGCCCAAGTCTGTATAGTATCTGGAGGAGGAGGAAGTGAAGGAAGTCGGACAAGCGCTCATGCTAGAACTCGTCTGAATCACTGATAGGAGTGAGAGCGACTAAGGATCTGTGAACGGAACCTACCCAAGGCAGATAAGCCAAAGAAGGGAAAGACACGCAGAGTCCGAGGGTCGTTAAAGTGCAAGAAAGCCACTTGAGTTAAGAGGACCGCCAGCTAAGGAGACCGCTCGTTAGTTGCAGTAGATGGCTAAACGTCAAGCAGGACGACCATAGCCAGGGACACTGCGGTTGGAACCACGCAGGAGACTAAAGGTCAGATAGGACAATAAGGTCAAGTGGGATCCACGACAAGCGATTGATTGGGCAGAGACAAATGAAACCCAGAAGGACGACCAGAAAACCCACTGGATGGCAGAAGTTGAATATACTGGGTAAAAGGGAGTCGCCCAAGCATACCGGGCATACTTGTCTAAACAGATATCCATCTGAACAAAATAATCCCTGGGTATATGGATTGATGGATCAATCTATGGATCGATGGGTATTTGGGCTGAATACATGTACCACTAATAAGCCTACGAAAAGATAGTTACGAAACAAAGGCCGGTGTAGTTCCTAGCTTTAGTCTTTTACTTCATGCGGTTAATAGGTGATAATCAGTGGCATTCCCCTAACATCCAGTTGCATAGGCTGTTACACTATCTATCTCTCTCTTGTGAGGCAATGCAGCATCGTATTATTACAGCTCAATATGCATTATGTGTCTGCAATGCATGTACTGATTACTCTATGCGATTATGTTGTAGATTGTCACTCTGTTAATGTTCAAGAAGGAAATAAATATACGATTGAGTTGTCTTTTATTTCGACTTGTCAGTCTGAAGTAATATAAGTAGAGTAGCGTAGAGACCTTATGAGGTGGGTTGTACATCTCTTCTATAACCTGATAACACACACCACGAGACATTGATGGTGCAATAGTAATTAACTATTGTTCTCACGCGGAAACACGAACCTACATCTGTCGTATTCCTTACTCTCATCCTTTTTCTCCTTCTCTCTCTCTCTCTCTCTCTCTCTCTCTCTCTCTCTCTCTCTCTCTCTCTCTCTTCATATTTCTTTACTATCAAAGGTAGTGTGTAGTAGGCAGAGTTCGACTGAGGAACGAACTTTTAGGCTTCACACTATTTATATCGTTTCCCTCAATTCCCTCTTCTTTCTCTTCTCTCTCTCCTCCCTCCCTCCTCTCTCTTCTTCCTCTTCTTTTCTAGCTGTCACAATATCAAATATCTGGTATGTCGTGACCACAAATAGTTAGGGCACCATATTGCTCTCTGTTTATATCATCTCTGACATTTCTTAGTATATTTTCGGCGTACAGGTTAAACAAATAGAGGGACAGAACACGGCTCTGATGGACTCCTTGCTTGATGTCGAAGCAATCTGATGTCTCGCCATCTATTCTAACTGCTGCTTGTTGGTTTAGATCAGTGGTTCTCAACCGGTGGGGAATTCCCCCCTAGGGGGGAATTTTAGGGTTTCCAGGGGGGGGGGGGAAATTAAGATTATTTCAAGATCGCGTTAATACAAGAACCGATTAATTGATATGGTTTTTCATTTCATACTGTACGGTTCTGTACGTCTCACCCTTCTAAAATTCAATTTATAAAGTAAGTAGACACACAAGTCATGTTTTATGTGGACGTCTAGACTTGTTTTAGTATGTGCTATTAAATTTAGCGTCCATTATTACGTATACTGTGTGGGGGAGGGGAAGGGATTTTTAGGTAGGAAATATGAAAGGGGGGAATGACGTTCTGAAAATATGGTAAAGGGGGGCACGGGCCAAATTTTTAGGTAGGAAATACGAAAGGGGGAATGACGTTATGAAAATATGGTAAAGAGGGACACGGGCCAAGAAAGGTTGAGAACCACTGGTCTAGATAGAGCATTTTTATGAGGTGTATTACATGTGGTGAAGGAGTTACGGACGCGATTCGTAATACCGTATACCCGGGTTCGAAAAACAGCGGTGCTGGAATTTTCGAAAAAAAGGTGGTGTCGGTCGTTCAGAAAACAATGGCAAACTATATAACTTTTCCAGGAATCACGAACAGCCACAATGCTGGTCGTGATTGCCACGTCCTGTGAAAGACACGCAACTACATTATTTAAATTACATGTGATGGAAAGCCCTTCATCATCATTGGCAACTCCCGTCTTGACAGACGATAGTTTATTACATTGTGCTTCAAAAAAGGCATAATAACCACTACCCATTGCGGCAGCGAATGTGACTGATAAGGCCAAATCGCGCTGTAAATGTTCGTTCACGGTGGATGCATGTGAACACATGGTCATTTTCACCCATATTATTCATGATTTTTCTGATGTTGTGCACAGTCAAATGCCTTTGAAGAATCCACAAAACATGAGAATAGGTTTACATTAAATTATCTGCACCTCTCTATTATTAAACGCTTATTGAGGATGTGATCTGTTATTCCTCTTCCATGACTAAATCCATCCCAGCTTGATCCACTTTAATTTTAATTACTTCTTCCAGTTTCTTACGAAGTCTTCCCATAATGATTTTTGGTAGAAATTTACTTGCATGACTGATCAAGGCAACAGTTCCATAGTTGGTGCATAATTTCAGTTTGCCCTTTTTTGGGTATTGAAATGAGGATAGTTCTCTTCCAATCTGTTGGCCATACACCATATCTTTAAATGTTTTTACATAAAGCATGATATATCTGTATGCTGTCTTCTCCTCCCGTTTTAATTAATTTAGCTGGTATCTCATCACATCAAGGTGATTTACCATTCTTCAGGTTCTTTATTGCCCACACAATTTCATCTAATTAGTGTCGGGTTCTGTCTCTGCTGTCATTGGTTTATGTATCTCACTCATGTCCTCGTTGTCATTCATATCATACATTCCACTGCAGTATATTGCCATATTTCTAGAATTTGTCTAGATTCTGTTAAGGTATTTCCCAGCTTGTCTCAGATAACATTTAATTGAGTTTGAACATTTCTTGTCAATAACTTCATATCTTTGAAAATTTCGTAATCTCTTCCAGTCTTATGATATTGCTCTATTCTGGTACAGCAATCATGTATATACTGGTTTTTGTTCTTTCTTGTCTTCTTTATTAATTAAGATTAAATATGATTTAAGTTAAAGATTTATACTTCATCCTGCTGTTATTGAATTCACCTCCTTTCTGTTTCAGTCTCTTCGTTGTTTTATTAATTCTAACTTATCTGATTTAATCCGTTGCTTATGTTGCTTTTTATTGGTCGTAATTAAACCTTTCGTTGCAGTTATCAAGATATCTCTGGCTTCCACTGCCAATTCATATGTCAATTCCTCCTGTATAGACATCAAGACCCAAAACTATTCTTCGCTTCTACGTTATATGTATCTGGTATTTTTGTGAGATCAAAACGAATATTAGCACACAATACAGTTCAATTTATAACATCACAGCATGAAATTAGTTAAATAGAGCACAGTATAAAATCACCTTACAACAACAGCACAATGTAACACTACGACAGAATGACCTAAAATTACTCTGTGATATTTCTGAAACGGAAGAAATGACTCTGTGAGTGAATTACTCGGGCCCGAATGAAGCATCAGAATGTATATAGATTCTCCGACAACGTCTGCCTTATCGTGGCAATACCCCGCCAGTGTTACAGACCCAGGCACTGTGTCCACCTGCTTGTTTCCCACTACACCAGCATGTCCTAGGGAACAGGGCCAACTGATGCTCCCGATCTTTCATGTTTGTATATGGAAGCAAGCCACACTGCACGACACGTACATGCCTTCACGTTTCTCATCATGGTCTTTGAGACCGTTACAATTACTATTCGTGTGTTCTGTATGAATAAAAAACAAGTCGCTTAAAAGTCGACAAGGTCGACTTCATCGCACCGGGTTTTATCCCATATGGCTCAGTCTCTTTCCGCAGCGCGGAAAGCGTCACACAAAGCACGAACTCCGTAGCTTTTAGCGACGACCCACAGGAGTCTCCGAAACATTTAACTCGTAAACCGAAGGGTGCGGCACGGAATCGAACCCACAACCTTCGGAGCACGAGTCAAACGGCTTGAACACTTCGCCACAGAGACTCCCCATGAGTTCTGTATGAATGAATGCAATTATGTAAGGATCTTGTTTTAATGTAAAGATCTTGTTTTAAACAGGGACATACCTGTAAGTGCAATGTTGACAGGATCTCTGACGCCTTGTTTGACAAAACACACCATGTTGATGATGTTTGTTCCCGTGCCAAACAAAGCAATAATTTGAATGATAATGACCAAGTTGACCACTTGAAAAATAAGTCTCATATTATCAGACACAAAATCATATTGATCTCCGACAATCCTTGACGCAATGTCGTCACATCGACTCGACAACCCCCACTCCAAATCTTGTAGCCGGGTACTGTTTTCTTGTGATCGTATTTCTGTCTCTATTTCTAGTTTATCACGCTGATACGAAATATCACATGGCGATAACACGAAAATCAAATTAAATAGATAAATGCATTTAAAAGTCACTTCTAATGAAAGCAATACGCTATGACACCTTAAGATCGCAAGCTGTTGTGACTTGAAGAGACACAATGAAAATCAAAATCTTTTGTAAAACTTTAGAAACAACAAAATAATATAATGTCAAACGGCTTGAACACTTCGCCACAGAGACTCCCCATGAGTTCTGTATGAATGAATGCAATTATGTAAGGATCTTGTTTTAATGTAAAGATCTTGTTTTAAACAGGGACATACCTGTAAGTGCAATGTTGACAGGATCTCTGACGCCTTGTTTGACAAAACACACCATGTTGATGATGTTTGTTCCCGTGCCAAACAAAGCAATAATTTGAATGATAATGACCAAGTTGACCACTTGAAAAATAAGTCTCATATTATCAGACACAAAATCATATTGATCTCCGACAATCCTTGACGCAATGTCGTCACATCGACTCGACAACCCCCACTCCAAATCTTGTAGCCGGGTACTGTTTTCTTGTGATCGTATTTCTGTCTCTATTTCTAGTTTATCACGCTGATACGAAATATCACATGGCGATAACACGAAAATCAAATTAAATAGATAAATGCATTTAAAAGTCACTTCTAATGAAAGCAATACGCTATGACACCTTAAGATCGCAAGCTGTTGTGACTTGAAGAGACACAATGAAAATCAAAATCTTTTGTAAAACTTTAGAAACAACAAAATAATATAATGTCCTCTGAAGAAAAAAAAACGAAATGTCAATCAAAAATTACAACCGCCAATGAAGAAATTAAAAGTGACATATAATGTGAATATCTTGGCTGTATAATCAATGGACATTTGGGAAATGTTCAAGAGAATTTAGACATTGACTGGCCATGGCATTACACTAGTTAAACGGTATTTATAGACTTTCACACAAAAATCACCGCAAATCATAGACCACAAAATGCCGAGGTTGACTACGAATTTTAGTTGATTGAATATCCTTTACAGGAAGTCGTAGTCAACCCCAGCATTATTGGCTGTTTGTGATTTCTTGACAAGTTTAAGTTAAGTAGTTAGCATCGCTTTCTAAACGACCGACATTCATAACATTTTATTAAATCAACGCAAGGCGGTCTGCTGCCAAATCGCAAGCAGCTGTGTTTCAAACGAGGTGTGCGGGATTACGAATTTCGTCCGTAAACCCTTCGCCACAGAACCAGGTGACTGCGACGTCCTGTAACATTGGAATGCAACTACTAACGTAACATAATCATCATCATATGCCTGTCAGAATCTCCGAGTCTTCATCTTCCCGCCTGGCGGCAACGACCAGGTACGACCGTCAACTTGTCTAACAGTTACTACGCAGTAGGTGGCCCGGGGTCAGCGTGGTGCACAAAGCACACGAGAGCGGAAAGCAGGGCCAACAAGGAATCACTGCTTGTAGCTCAGGCAGCCTAGAACCTCGAGACTGGACGGACGTGAAAGAGAGTGTTGCTACGTATGAGTCGATGCTTGATGGAAGAAAGCCTGAATGCTTTGTTGAGTAGAGTAAAGATTGAGTGAGTGTTATATTCTATTGTATTTATGAATTTATATACTTCATGTATGTTTCTGGAAATGCATTATCGCTGACTATGATTGCTGTTTGAGAAGCGCGATTAAAGTGGTTGAGTTATGTCGCCGTGTGTTTGTATACTCATTCTGTGTGAGTGATTGTTTTCACGCCTGTTAGCGAACACGAACCTTTGTTCATATAAAACAAGACCCTGACAATGCCATGCCGATAAGCGTAGGTGGTAATTTCTCGGTGTCTTATACAATCACCAAAGTCGAGGATCAGCTCTGTGATCTTGTCTCGACCATGCTTTGGGGACAAGCCATCCAGATGTTTGCTTCTCTGCCTTCCCGATTTTTCTTTTCCCTCATTATTTCCAGTAGTCACCAAGTTCTCTAGTTCGTTTCTTCTCATAACGTGCCCACCCACCTGTAACTGTCTACTTCCAATTTCTCCAATTGTTTGATGGTTTTCAGTTGCTTCTTGTGGGGCTTGCTCATTGGTGTTTCTTTCTGTCTATGGTATTCATTGCTTTATCCTCTCAAATCACTTTACACTGCCATTAGATGTTTTTCAGCTTGTCTGCTCATTGTCCACAATTAACATCCGTACAAAAGTATAGGTTCTGTGTAGCAAGTCATCGCGTTGCAATGGTCATTGTGTGTGTGTGTGTGTGTGTGTGTGTGTGTGTGTCGTTAGTATGTTTTCTGTCAAAGACTCAGTTATATAGGAATGAAGACCACCCTGAATGAGTGGTCTACCACAAGTAGATGAGAGGTAACCCAGTGCCCCTACATGAGGGCAGGGTAGGTGTAGGTGGTAAATAGAAAGGGGAACTATCAAACAGTTCTCTCATGAGACACGGAGGTGTCAACCAGAGAGTAAGCACTCTGGTCACGGCGTAATCACGCTAGCGTGACAGATACAGAGAACTAGACTCAAGAGAGACCACTACTCCAAGCGTGCTGATTAATGCAGCACAAACAAGCCGAAGTACGCACAAGGTCACTCCGTGTACCGTGTAGCCAGCACGCGGAGAACTCCTTAGACGGGAGACAGACTTCGTAGTGAGCGCATCGCTTAGCGTCGATGCTTATTTCGTTAGCGAGTAGATAGATTAGCAATAGGGTTAGGAAACGACTAGTGATAGGCAATTCTGTGCATTTATTCTTGTGTGATTTGTTAGCGACTGTTTGTTGTACATTGATGTGATGAAAAGAGCCAGTGGCAATAAAATGTATAATCAATACCTCTCGTACGACTGACAAATCTTTTTGTGTGGTGCGAGAGAAGTTATCCCGTAATGCCTGAAGCATCGGTTGCTGACAGGCAAGGATAAAGTGGTGTCAGAAGTGTGGCTTGGACAATTGTTCAAGCTAAAACACTCATCCACGGCTCTAAAATAATATTACGGCTAGATAATCACAGGGTTTAGTTTATGTTAGTGACAATGGCGTGTGCAGACAGAACAAAGTGCGAGCTGTGCCCATCGTGACCAAGTTATGTTTATTTATGCTTAATGAATTATTTTGTGCTTATGAACATGTTTTCTTCTGATTTGTAAGTATTATTATTATAATTTTGTATCATTTATTTCTACAATTACTCATTTATTTACTACTATTTGTCAAATATGATTCACGGCGGAGCGATACACAAAGATGAGCCGAGAACAATATTGATTTTTCCAAGCTAAACATAGCGCTGCGCCGGTGACGTATCGCGACTGACAAACAGCTGCGTTACGCCATTTGCAATCGGTGACTGATTGTTGACAAATCGCAAAGCGGCTGCTCGCCTGAATCGTTGACTTATATCGAATATTATTTGTTTATATTAGTTATGTATTGAATATATTTATTTATTTGAACATTATTATTACCTTTATATTTATTTTCAAAGTATTTATTTAATTATTTATATACTTTTTCGATTTCTTACCGTCGCGATGGCACTACTTTTGCTATGCAAATGAGACGCAGTCTGCACAACACTTCCATAAATTAAACAGCTAGAGTTAGGGAAGGCAGAAGACGTTAGAACGAAGACAGGACAGTGACATTTATTATTAATTAAACCACATTGTATTGTCCTGGGGCATGTGATTGTACAAAATTGTCTAAAATTATATATCGTTTAAAAGTGGTTAATTGTTGATGCTCTTGTAAACCAGATGTAACAAGAGCTGTTTATGAGAATAACTCAAGCTGTTTGTCGAAGTACCGAACGATTGGACCTGAGTTGCCGAACGATTATACCTGATTCTCTGGAATGTTAAGATGAGTATACCAAAATGATTTTGCATGCAATATGATTAATAATGCATCTCTTTTTCAGCGTGTGATGTATTAGCATATTGTTTGTGATCTGTTTTTCAGATTATAATCTAAAAGTATATTTTTTGTACTCAGGGATTTAAACACCTAACATATCTAATATAAATAAGTGAATAAATATTTGAGTGACTATCAACTCTATCTAATTACCCAACAACATGGCAACGTTAGCTGATTTTATAAAAGCAGGCAAGGAATTGCAATACACAGGAAAGGAATTAGAGCAATATGCTGATCAAAAATTTAGGGAAGCAAAAGATGCTGAGAGAGATGAACGTGCACGAGAAAGACAACACCAAAAGGAGATTGTAGAATTAGCGGAGATAATAAAACAAAGACAATTAGAACAAGATAAAGAGATTAAACAAAGACAATTAGAACAAGATAAGGAAATTAAACAAAGACAATTAGAACAAGATAAAGAGATGAAACAAAAGCAATTAGATCAGGAGAAAGAATTAAGGCAAAGAGAGATAGATGAAATGGCAAGAGTGAAAGAAAAACAAATACAGACTGAATCAGAGACACAGTTAAAGATGAAAGGTATGGATGTAGATTCACACTTAGAGATCTCCGCTACAAAACTAAAAAGTCAGCAAGAAGAAAATAAATTTAATAAGTACAAAAACATTATTAAACCATTCTGTAAAGAAGATTCCATATCAGCCTGGACAGAAAATGTCGAATACCAACTGAAATACCACCAAGTACCAATCGATATGTGGGCTATGATCTACATGAAGAACCTCAGTGGGGAGCCCCTTAAAGTGATAGAATCAATACCAACTGATCTTAGATCTAACTATCAGTACATCCACGATAGGATAATGCAACATTTCTTACTTGATGCCCCTGGGTATCAAGTACAGTTTTCCAATTTAAAACCTAAGCCAAGCGAGACCTTTATCGATTATGTCTCAAATGTCCAAAGCGTACTAAATAGATGGCTTAGTGCAGCAAATATAGGAAAGGACTTTGAAAGACTTAAAAATTTAATAGCCATGGATAAAGTCATATCCACAATACCATCTCCTTTCGCTAAATTCCTGCAGCAGTCAGACATCGAGACTATAGAACAATTTGAAAAGAGAGGCTCTGCATATTTTTCCTCAAATAGAGATATTTTTAAGACATCTAATAGCGACTCTGAAATAGTCTCTTTTGTTAAGGACCAAACTAAAACTTATCAGAACAATAAAAAACCATTTCATAGAGTCGACAAGAAAGATAAAAAAGTATCGAAATGTGTCTATTGCCAACTTTTTCATGATACTTATTGTCAGGGTCTTAAACTTGGCTCGCTAACCTAACACATGTGAGACAGTACAAGTACAACGTGATTTGACTCAAGACTCAACGACACAACGTTCAATGGATTTATTTACAGATCATATACAGTACGATGATCACAACAAGATATACTTGATACTTCAATCCACTTACATCCACAATACAGCACACAGTCTATCTCTCAAGATGTCCAGACACTCGACTTTCAGGCACAGAAACCACACAACGCCTTTCTCTCATCATGCGTCCGGTCCAGTCGACGTCCCAGAGCTGTCTCCCTATAGCTCGCAACTTGCCTCCCCACCTGAGGTGGCTTCACGAGACATGCGTGCGTCCTTGCCTGACCACTGGCCGTCTCGTCAGCCAGCAACCTTGCAGGCAGGTGACTATACTCGCCTGGCGGCGTAACGAAGTTACGTCATCCCTGCTGGGGACTAAGTCACCTGGCGGGCGTAACGATGTCACTGCATCACTGCACTTCGGTAGACTCTGACACGCTCCCCCCGGCAACTTCATGAAAGATGTCATCTTTCATGTATAATATATGTATATACTGGGTTAGTATTTTAACCTTGTCAGAGTCAACCCTTATGTTGTTATATACATTGGTATCATAATACATAGACATACACATCTGCCATAGAAACATATAAGAAATGGACGTTGTATTCAACGACATGTGGTGTTCAACCTATAACACTTGTCAGGTTTCATCATCTCGATGGCTGATAACCTCAATTGCATTATTGACCCAGTCAGATCGGTAGTACAAGCTTCACGCATCTACCTCGCAGCCTTTGAAAAAAAAAAGTAATAATATGGTTTCTGAAACAAAAACCATCTAGCTAGACCGAAATGCGGCTTTTACATAAGTCACATTAAACGCTCAAACCCTGACCTCATTTGGCCAGGAGCTCTTGTGTTGGTCGGCAATGTCGGCAACACTCTGCCATGCCCAGTAGATGCCTACCTGGTGTGTTAACAATCTGGCAAACACATGGCTATTTTTATACAACACATTACAGTATACATTTCAAATTATGGCCCTTTGTGTACTGATGCAATAGCAACTAAATGAAAGGGGAATAATTTCAATATTTCTGACATATAATATTTTACAATAATTATTCTATTTCTTAGCGTCATCGCTTGACGTTTCTTCATCCTAACGAGAAAAAGTCGGTAGTATGAATACATTAATCAAGATATGATTCTAAGATTACACTACATAAATATATAAACACACAATTCGTGTATTAAATTTTGTTGATTCCTAAAGATTTTAGAATCGTCATAGCTTTTTAAACTTTTATTTGTCGTCTGCTAATTTTGCTCTAAATTTCTAACTAATCCGGAAGTACACACGAACACCAAGCAGTTGATGTTATAACTTGTAGAACACACTTGTTCCGGTTTGGTGTAGTTACGGAACGTACAATGTTCTAACAGTTCATGTGTTGGATGTTTCACTGTAAAACTTCTGGATTTCGCTTGACTGCAGTGGTGTAGCTGTCAATGTTTAGGTCATACTTTCACACACGGATTTAAAATATCTCTGGAAAGTTCCACACGGAGATGCCACTGTCACATTGGATAGTTCGCTTACGGTAAGTTTTGAGCGAATGTGGCACTGTTCTTGTTACGCAATATATACAATTAAGAAAGTTCGCTTTCTACCACACACTACACAATTATACACGACAATCACTACATTAAGCAATAAAATAAGAACATTATATACTTTGGGAGTAACCCCTATCACATTGTAGACATTACACAGCTTTTGTGAATGGAAAAATTATTCACTGATAGATGGCTGTGTTGATCTGAGTGTATTTTACACACTGCACTCAGACATTGCTTACTGGGTCGGTTGGACAACGGGACAACAGATCGGTAATCGTGTTGGTTCTGCCTGAGATATGTCGAACCTCGAAGCTGTAATCTTGGAGCTTAAGAGACCAGCGCGCTACCATCTGGTTTGAAGGTACACTAGAATTTATAAATCGCAATGGACTGCTGTCAGATTCCACGATGAAATGGCGTCCTAGAAGAAATCTAGACAATTTTGTAATACCCACCACTAAAGCTAGGGCTTCCAACTGAGGTATTGACCAAGCCCGTTCTCTGGGTTTCAGTTTCCTGGATACGAAGTACACGGGGTGAAGGATGTTATTGTGCTCTTGCAACAAGACTGCCCCAATCGCCACGGAGCTCGCATCTGTTCGTAATCTGAAAGGTAAATGGAGATTGGGCAATTTCAGGATGGGATTGTGTAAGCTATTATCAGAAAAACAAGATAATACTTTACGGAATGCAAATTTTAGGCATTCATTGCTTACAATTTTCTCCGGTTTATCTTTTGTTAGTAAGTTAGTAAATACTTCGGTTAGTTCGGAAAAATCAGGAATGAACTGCCGGTAATAATTTATCAATCCTAACAAACTTCTGACTTGCTTTTTCGTAGTCGGAAGTGAGAGTTTTAGTATCTTGGACACAATGTTATCGTCTGTCGTGACAAAGCCATTGGATATTTTGTATCCCAGGAAGGATATTTCATGGTAGGCTATGTCTACTTTTGCAGGCTTTACCGTCAGTCCGTGCTGTCTGATGCGTTCAAATGTCTGTTCTAATGTCTTTATGTGCTCTGTCATCGTCTCTGTGTGAACACAGATGTCGTCAATATAGCAAATTATGTTAGGTATATCTACTAGAAGAAGTCGTGTCATACGTACGAATGTGGCTGGGGCATTGACTAGCCCAAATGGAAGTTTGCACCATTCGTACAGTCCCCAAGGTGTGGCAAATGCTGTCAGATGTCTGCTCTGTTCGTCTACTGCTATTTGCCAGTAACCTTTTGTCATGTCTACCTTCGTAAAAAACCTAGCGTCTGTCAGTTCTGTCAGTAGATCGTCAGAGTTTGCCATCGGCTCAAGATCTAGAAGAGTTATCTTATTGAGCTTTCGATAGTCGATACAGAGTCTTATCTTATTGTCCTTTTTGCGTACAATGACCATTGGAGATGAGAAGTCTGATTGGGATCGTCTTATGATGTTATTCTTTTCTAGGTTGATGATCTCCTGATGTAAATGTTCTTTGTAATGAAATGGGATGGTGTATGGTCTGCATCTTATGGGTGTGTTTGATGTGAGTGTGATGTGATGCTGTACTAATTCTGTTTGTCCTGGGTTGTTGGAGAAGATGGTGTCGTACTGTTGTATTAGGTGTTTGCAACTGTCTATTTCTGGTTGAGTTAACTTTGGATTGATCTTGATCTCCTTCAAGCAATCTGTCGTGTCTAATGCAGGTGTTGGGATTTCGTCACTAGCCTCGTCATCTTCGTGATCTATTATCACTGTAAAAGCTGTCGTATCGTCTTGTTCGTTGTCTCTGTTGTAGTATGGTCTTAGCATATTTATGTGAAATATTTTGTGTTTGTCTTTTATTTGGATCTCGTAGTCTACAGGTGAAATCTGTCTTGTCACTTTAAAAGGTCCCTGCCAAGAATCAGTCAATAAGTGTCGGTCACTATGTAATAGAAGAAGAACGTCCTGTCCAGGTGTCAACGTTATTGTTCTGTTTCCTTTGTCAGCATACTGTCTATAAGTAGCACCAGATAATTTTAGTGCATTCTTTGCAATTATACATGATTTGATGATTCTTTCACGCAATGATGTAACGTATACGTATGATGATATGGGTTTAAGTACTGGAGTAGAGTCAGTTAACATTTGGTGATAAATAGTCAATGGGCCACGTGGTTTGGCACCATAAATAAGTTCAAAAGGAGAGAAACCGGTACTAGAATGTGGTACCTCGCGATAAGCAAAAAGAATAGCTGGTAGATATACATCCCAGTTATTAGGGTGTTCTTGCGTGACTTTTGCAAGCATGTGCTTTAAATCGCCGTTAAACTTTTCTATAATTCCACTAGAGTGAGGATGGTACGGGGAATTGAAACATTGCTTCACTCTCAACATTTTGGTGAAAGCTTGGGTAGATGCGGCGATAAACTGAGTGCCCCTATCTGATTGGATAGAGTCTGGAAATCCTATCCTAGAAAAAATATGGAAGAAAACTTCCATTATATCATTGGCAGTTATGTTCTTTAGCGGAATAGCTTCCGGCCAGCGACTACATTGATCAATGACAGTTAGAATATATTTATTCCCTCTAGTTGTTGTATGATTGAGAGGGCCCACTATGTCGACAGATAATTTTTCAAAAGGTCGACTGGCTAAGTCAGTGACTTGTAACTTTGCCTGTGGGTGTTTACCTTTTTTTACCAGTTTCTGGCAGGTGTCACAACTTCTGCAATATTCTTTAATGTCATTGCAAAATTTGGGCCAATGAAACTGTGTTAATAATCTTGATCTGGTCTTAGCGTATGCCATATGCCCTGCAAGAGGTATATCATGGGCAAGATGTAAGGCTTGCCTACGATAATTAGTTGGCAAAACAGTTTGCTCTGTGGTGTTGTCACCTCTGGTATAATATCTAGTGAGGATATCATTTTTCACAGCAAAATACCATTTTGCATTCTTGGTTACCTTTGGCTTTTGGCCGATCAGATTAAAATATTTTAACAATGAAGGGTCAGCCTTTTGAGCTGTTACAAACGTTTCCTTCATGGTGTTAGTAGGTAGTGATACTGGGCTAAGCATTTGTATAGCCTCAGTTTGATTACTTTCATCTTGCACTCTAGCAGTAGATCTGGTTACTGCGTTCACACATTCAATGATATCAGATGGTGATGAAACAATGTTATCAATGATGTCATGAGATCTTAGTGCTACATTAGCTACCATAAATTCAATAGATGGTGTAACATTATCAATGATGACATTGGATGGTGATGTTATGCTATCATCAATACACAGAGATGTTATGTCATGAGGTTTATCATTCACCTCTGGTAAGTTTCCAATTATTACATCACACACTGGATTTATTAATGCAGCGCACTTTACTTTCCCAGTGAGGAAAGGTGTTTCAATATATGCCCATGCTAGTGGGTATTTCTCAATATTGCCTGAGAATGTTCTGCATGTTACGTGCCTGCCTGTATAGTCTGTAGGCATTATGAACGTTCTCTTCAGACCAATAAGTGAACTGCCCGTGTCTCGAAGGACTGTAGCAGACTTGCCATTCACGTATCCGTGATGGATGTTTATCCTGCCTTTAGAATCTACTACCAAATTAGCTTCTTCATTGGCAATAGGAATGGAGTGGCCGCATGTTAACACGCCATCTTCATAAAAGGTGTTACAAACAGTACATTTATTTGCGTTAAAAATGTCAAAAGCCTGTGCTGAGTTCACAGGATGTTTCTCTGATTGTTCTTCATCTGACGATGAACTGTCAAACAAGGCGGCATTTGCTTTGTTGGTCATTTGCCTGCCTTTACAATCATGGCTATAGTGTCCGTACGCCTTACAGAGGAAACATTTACGCAACTTTCTGAAGGATCTACGCTCCTTATCTTGTCTGTTTACCATGTTTTGTAGATAAGTATTATATGCGGGGTTCTTATCGCACATTTCGCTTTGATGGTGAGAGTATTTACAATAATTACAGTGATTATACTTCTCAGATGTAGGTCTATGAGGTTTCTGCCTACTATAGGGTTTGTCATAGTTAGCCGCTGCTACAAAATTTATGTCAGCAGCTTCACTGGCAAAGCAATGTTTGTTGGCTGTGTAATACGCCGAACCACGTCTCTCAATCTCATCCACACTAGTGCATTCATTCTCCTGCAAAAATTTTGAAAATGCTGATGGAATGGATGAAATGACTTTATCTCTAATGATCAGATCTTCTAATCTTTGATAATTTTTGTCAATTTTAGCTGCTGAAGTCCATTTGGTAAATATATCTCGGACTAAGCAGAGGTAATCAGAGAACGTTTGAGTCGGTTTTGGGCTCAATTTGCTGAATTGTTCTCTGTAAGCTGCTTCATCTAACATAAAATGTGCCATAATCTTTGCTTTCAGATAATGGTAATCTTTTCTGAGGTCTTTGGGAATGGTCTCAATGACTTTCAGAGGCTCCCCTGATAAACTCCTCATATAAACAATATTCCATTCAGACAGTGGAATCTGGTAATGTTCCATTAAAGTTTCAAAATTTTGGGTAAAGGCTGCGACGCAGTCACCCGAGGTATAATTACGTACAATACCTTGATATTTCTTGTACTGGTTTTCTTTCTCCAGTCTCTCAGATTTCTTATACTCTTTGTTAATGGCAGTCTCAGTATCAAGTTGTTTTATCTTTAACTGTAACTCCAGTTCTTCTCTCTTACTCTGAGCTGCTATCTCTGCTTTCTTCAGCTCTATTTCTTTTTCGATCTCGGCCTTCTTCAGTGCACTATCTAATTCAGCTTGCTTTGTCGTTGCAGCCAGTTCTAATTCGGCTTGTTTTGTTTTAGCAGACACTTCTGCTTGTTTTGCTGCGGCTTCTGCCTCTGCTTGCTTGGCAGCCCTTTCTGCTGCTCTTTCATCGCGTTCAGTAGCTCTCTCGCGAAGGTGTTCAGAGTATTTATTCTCACTCCATTTCATTAACTCATCACCTGTTAACTTAAATTTAAACCCCATATCGATGAAATCATTTAATGAAGACATGATGGAAAATGTCAATGAAATACCAGCCACACAAATAGTTATAAGTGGTTAGTACAATAAACAATTTGTGTTCTATTGACAATACGTGCCTAAAATTGCATCCTTAAAGTAAATGAAAAGAAAAATATACTCAAGTGCCCTGGATGCGGTGAAGAACGGTTGGAAATCGGGCTAGGAACTGTAGGGTCGCTACTTCGAAACCCAAATGACCTCTACGCGCACGGTTTCAGATGGTACGGAAAAACCTGCTTTGTTTTGGAGGAACTAAATTAGCGTCTATTTGATGGTGTGTGCCTGCTTGTCACTAAGTATTGAGTAGGTTTGTATGGCGTTGAGTGTAATTGTATGTCGTAATTTTGTCCGTCAACAATTTTTTTTCCAAAACAAGTCACTTTCTTTCCAAAACTTTCTGCTTTCCACAAATCACTTCACAACAACACTCTAAATGTATCTCAACACGCTATAACATTGATGACACATCACTTACATCAAGATGACATTCAGTAAGGACATAGACATCAAGTTTACAAGATGGCTACAAGGTCACAATGGCGACAAGATCACAATGTCGACAAGGTCAAACCGGTGACAAATTTAACAATCACGAATGTTTTACACGTTTACAAGATCAAACAATATGTATGCACTGTACGTTTACAACTAGTCTCCATGTTTAAACAATGTAGTAATAAATCAAAATGAGCCTTCCACGATCACATTTACATGTAAAATCAATTTTAACAAAAATTCTAAGTTCACAAACTCTAGTTTTAACCGTTAATCACATAAACACGTTCATTTCAAAGCCGGACGAATGCCACCACGTCCACACATGTCAGGGTCTTAAACTTGGCTCGCTAACCTAACACATGTGAGACAGTACAAGTACAACGTGATTTGACTCAAGACTCAACGACACAACGTTCAATGGATTTATTTACAGATCATATACAGGACGATGATCACAACAAGGTATACTTGATACTTCAATACACTTACATCCACAATACAGCACACAGTCTATCTCTCAAGATGTCCAGACACTCGACTTTCAGGCACAGAAACCACACAACGCCTTTCTCTCATCATGCGTCCGGTCCAGTCGACGTCCCAGAGCTGTCTTCCTATAGCTCGCAACTTGCCTCCCCACCTGAGGTGGCTTCACGAGACATGCGTGCGTCCTTGCCTGACCGCTGGCCGTCTCGTCAGCCAGCAACCTTGCAGGCAGGTTACTACTACTCGCCTGGCGGCGTAACGAAGTTACGTCATCCCTGCTGGGGACTAAGTCACCTGGCGGGCGTAACGATGTCACTGCATCACTGCACTTCGGTAGACTCTGACACTTATTCCATGTGTGATAAATCACCAAACTATCCAACACATCTTGAGATGGTAATTAAGAAACAACAAAACAAAAGAACTGCATACAGGCGTGAAGTCAAATGCTTCTTCTGTTCTAGCTACGGGCATTATTCTAATAAGTGCCTGGGCCGCCAAAGAATGAAGGCCAACAATGCAATTTTGATTGATACATCCTCTGATAGTGGGAGTGAGACTGAGTGTGAAGTCAAGAATGAATTACCTTTTAATCAATCTGAAGATGTGTGTTGTGTAAACGATATTTTATGCTTTGACAGTTGTGAGCGATGTCACAAATTTCATGCAGACGGAAAATTAGAATGTGGACACATTGTAACATCCTCCTTTGAGAATGCAAACGCAGCTGTAGCCTCCAGAGGCAATTTGATGTTTCACACTGCATTGGTCAATGAGAAGCCATGCCGATGTTTGCTTGACAGTGGTAGCTCTATTATTGGGGTAAAAAAGGAACTGGTTGATCCAAAAGATTATACTGGTGACTCTGTAAAATGCCGCACTTTTTCTGATAATATAGAAACCTATCCTCTGACAAGAGTCCGGATAAACACACCATTCCTTTCTGGTACCTTTACTTGTGCAATACTAGACAACCCTTGTACTGAGTTAATTCTTGGGTGTATACCCCAGCTAAGACACTGCACAGATGAAGAAATATCTGCATGGGAGGAGAAGAATAGACTTACTCCAGTGAACAATGCAGATATCCTCAATCACAATCCCGACAACAGTGCTAGACCCATGATTCTTGAACCTGGTCAAGTTGTATTGCTATTACTGCCTAACAAACGTAATAATATGACAACTTCATGGCAAGGACCTTTCAAGGTGATACAAAGACTTTCGGATGTCGATTATGAAATATCAATAAACGGACACTTAAAGATATTTAATATCAACATGTTGAAACCCTACTTTTCACGACAAGAGACAGAATTAGAGACAGACGAACACAATGCACCCACACCTATGGATGAGACGACAGACATACACAACGCAACTACACTAGTTAGCGAGACTGGCAAATCCGACGAGATGCATACACTTAGTGAGTTTACAGACAACGCACTTAGCACCACAACCGTACTGAATCAGGTAGACGACGACGGAATGGAACTACCTGTTCCAATTGTAGACAAGACTGCTACATTAGATTCTATACTGTTAGAAACGGGACTGACAGAAGAACAACGACGACAGATAATAGAATTAGTGACTGAATATAAGGACATATTTTCCGACATTCCTGGTAGGACGGACAGGATCGAGCACTCCATCCTTCTTTCGGACTCGAAGCCTATCAAATGCAGGCCGTACTCTATCCCACTCAGCTATAGAGAAAGTCTAAATAAGGAAATTATTAATTTAGAAGCTAGTGGAATAATTCAAAAATCTACATCTGAGTACTCCTTTCCAATCGTCCTGGTCAAGAAGAAAGACTCCACAATTCGTCTTTGTGTGGACTATAGAAAACTCAACAATGTCACTAAGATCGACGCAGAACCAATTCCTTCCTGCGAAGATCTTATTCTGGATATGTCCACCTCCAAAATCTTTTCTAAATTAGACCTTACTAAGGGATATTGGCAGGTCCCTATGCAGATGCAATCTATCCATCTTACTGCATTCTCAACACCTCTAGGTCTTTACGAGTGGCGATTTCTTCCTTTCGGACTTCGTAATGCTCCTGCCACTTTCGTACGGTTAACTAGAGATTTACTACATGGAGTGACGAATACAGTGACATATATAGATGATATTTGTGTAAATACAGATGACTGGACAACACACTTACTGAAACTCATGTCTTCGATAGGTTGCGACTCTTCGGTCTCACTGTCAAACCGAGCAAAGTCGAATTGGGCCTACAAGAAATTGATTTTTTGGGTCATGTCATTTCACAAGTACAACTGAAAACTGACAATAGAATTATTACCAAAATTATGAACCTGACCATGCCTACAACAAAGAAGCAGGTCAGGAGCCTTTTGGGTTTAGTAAATTATTATAGCAAGTTCATTCCGAACTTAGCTGAAATTACAAGTGTATTTTCAAATGTTTTAAAAGCATCAGTAAAATTAGATGTCAAAGATGCATTATTAATTTCTGCATTGTCAAAATTGAAAACCCTATTTAGTAATGTTCCAATCCTCCGTTTGCCTAATCCTAGGCTCGTTTATTATCTTAGGACAGATGCCAGCAGAATTTCCATCGCTGCAGTACTAGGCCAGTTTTATGATGGCATTTTCCATCCAATTTGCTACGTGAGCCGCAAGATCACACCGGCTGAGTCCAGATATTCCATATCAGAGTTGGAAGCCCTAAGCGTCATCTATTCTGTGAGGAAATTGCATCGATTTCTAGCGGGTAATCACTTCGTGGTCCAGACCGATAACTCCCCTATCACGGTCATACAAAGTGGGGTGCATCGCAACGACCGCATCTACAGGTGGTCATTGATATTACAGAATTATACTTTTAGTATAGAGCATATTAAGGGTAGGGATAACATTCTTGCTGATACCCTTAGTCGACCATCTGAGGTAGAAATACCCCATATTCCACATGAATAGGTAGTGTAATAAATGTTAAGTTAGTACACTTAAAATATCCTGTATAGAATATACTATTAAATACATAGACATCCGGATCAGGACTGTGTGCTAAGAACAGTGAACTACCATGTGTCCGTAGTCAGCAGAATTAGAACTGTGCTCCAAGGACAAGTTGATCACCGTGTGTGCATAGACAGCTCGTTACTTACTATGCTCCATTTGAGCTCCGGTGAATCACCTGTGTTAATCACATGAGAACAGTGTCAGAACATTGTAAAATAACAGACACGAAGATACTTGGCTACAACACCAGCGGACTCGACGAGTGGAAGAATACCCATAGGACACAAGTATGACTGTGTAGTGTAGTTAGTATACCCAGGATAGTTGTGTATATATAAACTATGCCAACGAAAGCAATTTCTGTACGTTATGGCAATCACTAACCTGAGGTAAATAGACATCATGTATATATATATATATTGTGATATGTAATATAACGGTTTTAAGATAGTGGTAAATTATAGTTAGGTTAGTTACTTTAATAAAGACTTAGATTAGATTTAGGGAATATAATACAATTTTTTTTTAGTTTAGATAAATCATTAATTTACCCATTTACTTAGCATAAAAGCAGATTAGGATAGGACTATAAATTTATTAACAGCTAATTAAAGTCTAGGATAAAAAGTTTAGATAGCAACACCACCATTTAGTTTAGATAGCAACAGCACCATTTAGTTTAGATAGCAACAGCACCAGTTAGTTTACATAGGAACAGTACCATTTAGTTCATTTCATTTCACTTGATTTCATTCCATCTTGATGACCACTTTAACAACCTCATCATTTAGGAAAAAAAATTAGGTTATAGTTTATAGGATAAAATGATTATACACATGAACATACATCATTTATACCATGTAGAATAAAAATATCCATCATTTTTTTTTCTCATTTAAACATTAAAACATTATAATTTTGTTACATTTCACATTTCCCATTTCAGAAAGGTACATAACTCATCTCACATCATTTTCATTTTTTTAGATAGGTAGATTACTTCCCTTAAATTAGATTAATTGTGTACAACAAATTAGATATAAATATTTATAGAAGTAGTAGTAGTATTTCAGGAGAATATAGTATTTAATATCATCAGGGTACAAAATATTAACCCTATTTCATCCATGTAAATATTTTGTAAATACATGACTCGTGCAGTAAATTACGCACAGTCATGAAGCTCAACTCTTTCCAAACTGAGCCAAACTTGTACAGTGTCACTTCAAGGTTTTTAAATAATTGGGAGGATAAAAGTGATTTTTTTTTGAGAGAATAAAAGATGTGTGACAGAAGTGTGAAAGTGCGAGAAAATGGTAAATATACAAGGGAGAGTGAAGGCAGCCAGCGGATTTTTTCTGCCGCTCAGCGCGACTTTTTATTATTTGTCTGCGTCAATCATTTGCTTTCAATGTTGAAATGTGCTGTCTCAAATGTATTGTGTATAGTGTAGAGTAAACCTTAGAGAAAGTATTTTAAGTCTCATAAGACGGTAACGTAGTCACGAATTAGTGTTATACACTTTTTTGTGGATATATTTAACCGAATTATGGCACTTGAAAACTATCTTACTTACATATTATAGACAGACACACATGTTAGAAGGTAAAGTATATTATTAGGTAGATCCAAACACGCAAACAACCAGGAAAACAAACATATAAATAACATACATTTTTTTGAACAAAGGGAGATAACTCCGGGTCAGGGGACACAATAGACAACGAAACACTAAATTAACAGTGGAAGATAACTTTACACGCGGAAACGAGATAGGTAAAGCCTGTCGCACACAACTTGTACAAGGGTTGTTAAATATTATATGGGGGACATGAAGCAATTCATGTGTTGACCCTAAGAAAGTCAACTTTGTATGGGTAGTGAGTTAATTTGCTATTTGAGGGCAGGTCTTATAAGACAATGGTCCGGTTCAGACAAACCTCTAGTTAATATAATATTGCGATTGAGAAGAGGGCTCACGCCAACCAGACAATTTTGTGGCGATCACCAGTAGCCAAGTAAGGTGAGACTACATTGTGACAATAGTCAGTAGAAGTCTATTGAGTTACCCAGAACCAAGTTAGTCTTTGACAAATATTAGATACACAAATTTTTTAGAAACCTCTTGCGTCACAACCATGAGTCAAAGCTTGTAACGCAACACAGGAGGGGAGGGTGTGTGTCAAAGACTGAGTTATATAGGAATGAAGACCACCCTGAATGAGTGGTCTACCTCAAGTAGATGAGAGGTAACCCAGTGCCCCTACATGAGGGCAGGGTAGGTGTAGGTGGTAAATAGAAAGGGGAACTATCAAACAGTTCTCTCATGAGACACGGAGGTGTCAACCAGAGAGTAAGCACTCTGGTCACGGCGTAATCACGCCAGCGTGACAGATACAGAGAACTAGACTCAAGAGAGACCACTACTCCAAGCGTGCTGATTAATGCAGCACGAAAAAGCCGAAGTACGCACAAGGTCACTCCGCGTACCGTGTAGCCAGCACGCGGAGAACTCCTTAGACGGGAGACAGATTTCGTAGTGAGCGCATCGCTTAGCGTCGATGCTTATTTCGTTAGCGAGTAGATAGATTAGCAATAGGGTTAGGAAACGACTAGTGATAGGCAATTCTGTGCATTTATTCTTGTGTGATTTGTTAGCGACTGTTTGTTGTACATTGATGTGATGCAAAGAGCCAGTGGCAATAAAATGTATAATCAATACCTCTCGTACGACTGACAAATCTTTTTGTGTGGTGCGAGAGAAGTTATCCCGTAATGCCTGAAGCATCGGTTGCTGACATTTTCCATCTTAGCCATCATCATCTAATTTCTTCAAGTCACCTCCCATTAGTTGTTATGACTGTTCAGAGATAATTGTACCGTGTCACATGTTTAACAATATCACTATTTATTGGTATATTACATAGTGGTATTGCTTACTTCATACTGACGACCATAATCTCTTATCTTCTTATAATTTATTTATAACCAATTATACTAAATGATGTATATCCTGATTATTATCTGCAATTATTTATTAGCATCCGCATATCTAATGCTCTTGATATTTCATATTTAGACTGGGAAATCCGTCCGGAGATTGTCTGTGAGTAGGTTCTCGAAAGTCAACATCCATGCTTTTTTTTTATAAACGAGGGAATGACTAATTAGCAAAACTCAGCAGAATTAACCTCTTCGATAATAATAGAACTCTATCTACGATCTGAGCGTAAACAGCGAGAATCACCAATAGCCTCGGGTCCGAGATCGGGATAGGCTAATTAAGCTATGAGGCTCTGGAAGTCAGTTCACATCTCGACAGAGTAGCGACAACATCTCCATGTTTTTATGTATTTGTGCGCTTCAAAGAGCACCCTATAGTTAAAAGATTCAATGGATAAAGGTGTTGTATTCGCTAGATAAGGTATTTGATCTTTCTATTTGCTTACATATTGTGTTTAAGGTAGATCGTAGATCTAACAACAAAGGCCGAGTATTGCACTGAACTTGAGTTGAGATGGACAATCCCGTCCATACATAATGAAGGTTAAATGACCGGTTGTTTTGATCGTTTGCGATGATTACGGTCTTTTAAGCTTTAACGGTCTATAGCTTCAACCAACCTTGCCCAGGCTACAATATTAAGTCTTTGCTACAGTCGAAGTGAAATACGCTTTAATTACAGAATACACATTATAGGCGAACACGTACCTTGCTAATACACGGAGGACGTTCCCTGGGGAGTATAGACACTGTATAGACTTCATTTTTGTCAAGTGCGCTACTGTACATATTATAACGGATGAAGTTCCTTGGGAAGCATATGCACTTTCTATACCTCAAGTTTAGCGAATGCTGTACTATACATAATAAAATGGTATGGGCTCCAGAAGGAGCATAGGCTATTTCATTAATTCACTGTGATGTAATGTACCTATCATAATTCTCTAGCTCCTAATTGAGCATTGGCACCTTTTGTCTTTATTATTATCTAGTGCCTGAATGGGGATATTAAAATGATAGTGCTCCAGAAGGCGCACAGGCGTAATCTATAATTTACTAACATCTGGTGCCTTACTTTATTATTAACCTGACACAGCTCCCTTAGCAACAGAGGAGCCTTTAGTTTTACATTAACTTCTTAAGGTAAAGGGCTAATGAAAGGGATCCTAAATAACACACATCCTTCTACATGGGGCAGAGACACATGTATCGAGAAAGACACTCTCTATTCTACATAGCGATGATCAACCGTAGAGAGGGGAAGTATTTTGATTAAACTGAAGGGGGTTCTTCTATTATGAAGGTTACACGTCTTTTGCAGAACACAGAACAGATGAGAGTTCTCGAACTACCAAGAAGTCGTAAGGACGTTTAGAAACTCAACAGCCATGAAACCCGAACAATATGTCTGTGTGGACGAAAGAAAAGGGTGAGTGAAGTGAATGGGATAGAATGGCTTCTTGTAAGAAAGGGTTCCGAATGTCAACAACCTGCCTCGACCACCTGGGTCTATAAGGCTGAGACGATGTTCTATCAAGACGATGATGTTCACTTGGACCTATTGTTAGACGTTGTTCTATCCTTCTTCTACTCTGCCAGCCATGCTACACATGATCAGTTAGTAAATTTATATTGATGACACTGTGCTCTGGTGGTATGCCTGCTCAGTCTCTTGCTATGTACGTGTGTGAGTGGAGCAGGTAACGTTCACCAGGTTAACTGTTTCAGGTTCTCCCTTTTGTTGGTTGGCGGCAGAAGGAATTTGTGGTTTTCGAAACATGGCTGATAAATCAATTGATACCAGTCAAGTAATATTTTACAATTGGTTTGAACCAGCCAGTTTGTGGAAGTGATGTTACACCTTCGACCTCTTGAGAATAACAAATTACAACCATTAACCAGCATGGCGGCCTTAGCTAAATATCCTGTAGCCAATCAGAGACGTTTTGCTATGCATGATCATCAACTGGGTTGTAGTGAATGACATTCCAAAAGCTGCGATGTAGTCTCTTCAGCCTTGACCCTGAAGATAGGTTATAGCATATGTTGTTAAGCACTTATGGTCGTGGTAACATGTATATAACTTTGCCAGTCAGAACTTTAAGATATGAATTTTCAGGTGGTGATGGAGAAGGTAAGAAAGGTTCTTCTACAGAGTTTGATTGCTACAACAGGGGACTCCTGTTGATGAAGATTATTCTACAGGTTATCTGAAATCATCAACACGTTATCGTTGACAATCTTGCCCTGAAGAAGAATACAGTCTACGTTTCAGTATGCAATCCCGATAAAGAAGCCAGTTCCAATCAGGTAAAGCAACAGCCGTCTCCGGACGTACTGACAAAGGCAGGGCAATACCCGGCTCAGGAACAGCGTTCGCAAGCCTTTGGCAACGGAGAAACGGAACTATTAAACTAAGGCGTTAGAAAAGAATGAAAAATGGATGTCTCAATGTAACTATTTCCAACTAAGACGTTAGACAAGAATGAAAAATGGATATCTCAATGTAACTATATCATCAGCCTGAAACAGGTACTTTGCAGACCGTAGCCGATGGATCGCTGTCTCTTCTCCCAGAAACCACTCCCCTTTTAATTGATTCTCCGAGCCACTGTAACATCTAATGTGGCCATGGCATTTCTATGTCTGGGATGAGTCAATAAATTCTGCTGTGTCTGTGCCAATTAATTCATTGATGTATATCTCTTTCTGAATGGCGGATTGTTTCTGCTTATTGACACAAGACATTTTAATGACAACTGCATTTACATTTCTCTGGTTTTTGTTAATTTAACAATCTATTAAATAAACCGAAAGTCAAAGTGTTTTAAACAAATATGACTAAAACAAGAATGACAACAGCATTAATGACATATTCCTGTTTCATGTATACGGACTAATACATGTGTAAATACTTTGTGTTTGCTTGCTTCATATCACCGGTTATCTTCGTCATACACAAATGTTGACCTGCAAACTCTAAAACATGCATGCGGTTGAATAATTAGACGACGTCTGTTTCCTATCAATTACAGGATGGTCAATTAAATAAAAATGGTGTTCAATAAGACAGTCATAAGCCCCCTCATTCCCACCTTTTCTATTTCTCTGCACTGCAAGGCACTATAGGCAGTACATGACAGACAATAATATATTCTTATGATGTTCTCAGTAACGAGAGATTTTGACAAAGTGCCGTCTCCATATTGAAGCGTTTCACGAAACTTTGCATTTCTCATCCTGGCGGCACACACTGACAGACTGAAAGTCCCATGTCCGCGAGGCATCATCCACATCTCTTTGAGGGAATTGAACATGTTAGACTGACCAGCTTGAGGCGTATTGCTTATTTGCTGCTATATATGG
This sequence comes from Cepaea hortensis, assembly GCA_963921405.1. Lineage (NCBI taxonomy): Eukaryota > Metazoa > Mollusca > Gastropoda > Stylommatophora > Helicidae > Cepaea > Cepaea hortensis. The sequence continues at coordinate 14,355,290 of OY992893.1, read as the reverse complement.
TTTATAGATAAACATGCATTCGGTGAGTGGTAGTATCAATATCACGTCAGCCGTGAACTTCCCTCGGCATTTCCTGATTCCACTTATATGCGGGGGGAGGGGGGAGGGGGGGGGGGGGCGGGTTAAATATTTCTGTTATAAACCACCTCCATTGTGGACTCGAACCATGTGGCTTCCCTGACGATAGGCAAGCGTTCTGGACACTAGACCCGCGGCTGGCTTCTGCAAATGTGTTGTTGGCAAATATCCAGACCCGATTCAGCAAAGAGAGTACAGCGCCCCTTGCCCGCATTAGGTATAGGATGCTCGACCCAGACATGTATAAGCCATTAGACAATCTGTCAGTGATACTGTCAATCTGTTAGTGATACTGTCAGTAACACGCCGGCCGCATTCACTTCCCTGGTACTCGTGTTAGGCTGGGTCCACTTGGGTGTCTCAGTCCAGTTTTAAACTCTGCTCCGATGCTGACTCGAACCCATGACCACCATGTCGCTATGCCAGCGTCTAGCCACTACACCACCGTGGCCTGGTTGATCCAACTCAAGCTCAGTTTGCTTCCTAAATGTTAAGAATGCTGTGTCTAGTTCTGTTGAATGTGCTGTAATAATCCACATTTCTACAGTTTAAATGGCAGGAAGCTGATCTCCGAGGCAAAGGGCTTACGGACGCGATTCGTAAGCCCGGTTACCCGTATCCGAAACACATCTGCGACCGATTTAGCAGTATACAGCGTTGCGCTCGGTGTTAACGAGATGGTATGAGAGGCGGTGGTTTAAAAAGCAACGGCAAACTTTTTTTTCCGCACATTCTTTACATGACATTGCAGTCAACGCCAGCATTTTTCAGGTGCTGTTGATGTCTTGGCAAGATTACGCCCAGTGATTTGCCAATGCTTTCTGAGCGATCGGCTCACATACCCCCGTAAGTAACCAACGCAACGCGATCCGCTACCGAATCTCGCGCAGCTGCGAAACCCACGTGGATATACGGGAATACGAAGAAAGTTGCTAACACCTTCGCCAGGGAGACAGGCAATGGCAAACTCATTCATTCATTCAGTAGCATGTCCTTTGCAGAACCTCGCTCCCATAATAACCTTCCGGAAAACCTCTCGATCATAAGCAAGATGCCCCACATCCGATACACCCATCTGGAGATCATCCGCCACATCCGGCACCCATCTTCTCTTTGGCCTTCCTCTTCCTCTCTTCCCAGGCATATACCCCTCCATTATTGTTCTCTCCAAACTTTCGTGACGTTTCAAGTGACCAAAATATTTCAATTTTCTTTGTTTTATCGTTAAAAAAAAAATAGCCAACCTTCTTCATTATTCAGCTCTTGAAGTGTTGATGCATTTGTTCTTTTCTTTACCCAAGATATTCTTAGAACTCGTCTATAACATTTATATTAAAAGGCATTTATGCGCTGCTCAGCTTGTTTAGTAAGTGTCCAGGTCTCATATGCATATGTTGCAATGGGAAAGATGCATGCTCTTAAAAATCTAACTTTTGTAGCTCTGTCTTTCCCATTCCATAATTTATTCAGTTGTTTTAGCCTTTGAAGAGCAATTGATAGTCGTCGTTTAATTTCTTTCATTGTGTTACTGTTTTTGGTAATCAATGACCCAAGGTATTCAAACTTTTCCACCACCAAAATGGCAAACTACTGAACGTAAATGTGCCAAGGCATGAACAACAGCAACAAAATGCTGGTGTTGATAGCGATGTCCTATAAAAAGGTTATGCAAAGAATAAAAAATATGACAGGAAAGCGCATTTCTTCGGCTTGTGTTGTGAAGAAGAATGACTTGCGCGATGACTTGGATTAAAGTGAGGAAGCGTTGCGCAATTCGTCGACCTCACTCTCTCGCCTGAGTCCATCTGAGTCCAGTGGCAAGACAAGTCGAAACGACTGGAGACGAATACAGGTGCAGTGGATGACCAGGGCGCTCTACGTGCCTTGCCGTGCTCATTACGTTCCACAACGCTTTGCAGGTAAACGCCGTCTTGCCCGTTGAATCAGGAACGATTTCTTCCGCGCAGTCTGCCGAATCCTGTCTTCACATGCTGCGTAGGCATACCGTTGTTTACCGCTTGGTTTGACACCAAACCGGGTACCCACGCCTGGTTTAGCCAGCCTCTCACAGCTGTTGCCCGGGGGGGGGGGGGGGGGGGTGGCCGTTGTACATCGGCTTACATCGTAGTAAATCAATGTCTACTTATGACACAGTAATACATTAATGTTTTTTTTTTAAATCTCTAAACATTATGTGACTATATCGACTCACAAAGTATGCTTCGAAAAGTGGAAACTGACATGTTCTCAGTGATCGCTACGCTCGACACATATGTCGCATTGTGGGAATATGTCTTTGATTATCTGCAAGGTCGTGGTTGTGTGTAGGTCAATGAACAGGCTGAAGGATACTTCATGATAAATGTGTCGTGGTGAGAGCTCTTATTCTAACAACGTTAACTTTTCACGAAAGCAACCATCTCTGAATTCGGGGTGGGTTCGACTGATGGTGAGTGACACTAATAAAAGGAAAAGCTAATCCACATGCAACAATTAGTCAAGTGCACTATAGGTAGTTGTACATGTGTGGACTACGCTTATGTTTAAAGAGAGCGAATGAATATAAAAATTAACAAACAAAAAAATAAATAAACCAAGCTGCGTTGCTAATCTGCTGTTCGGCCATGAATCTGGCTTTTTATTCTAACGTTGTACATTGTCCAGCAATAGTTTTGCCTATGGATGCTTCACAGTCTCACATTGACTTTATTTTTGTATTTCGGGGCTGTTAATATCTGTTGCCATTCATCTGGGCCTTTTCTTACCTACCATGCTATATAATCTTGTTGACCACCTGATGCCTCGTTTCCCCACACGTCTGAACAGGTTTTGTGATTATTGTTTCTGAACCCGCTGATTTGTTTTATTACATGTGGGTATAACTAATTTTAATTCTGCATGTATGATGTTTGGATCTTGTTGTTCGCAACGTCTACTCGCATATTTTGAGATGTCTCTGTAATGTGTGAGTTTAGGAATTTCTCGAAACATTCCGATTGATAAAAACTCCACCGCGGAGCAAGCAAGACAGCAGGATTCTGATCGTCAGAAGTGCGGGGGGGGGAGGGGCGGGCGGTCCGTCGGGGTTTTAACTTGGGATGTCTTTGCTCTGCCGTGCGTTCAAGACGTTCGATCTTTACGTTGTCTTTGCGTTATCATGTTTTGTTCTGAGTTTGTCCCATACCTCATTAAATTGTCTGCTGTGAAGTCACCCCTCTTTCGGTGAGTAGAGCCTTCTGCACATGGTGCTTCGTGCCCTCACACAAGACGTAGCACCTGTGACTATGGGAAGCCAGCTTCTTTTTTGGCCATTGAGTCTGCCGCCTCCGCGCTGGCGTTTCGATATGCGCCCGTGCTCTTTTTCGTTGGTATGTTCGATCTTCGTATCCCATTTTCTGACATAGCCGCACTTTCAGAAGCCGGTTCTTCCTCTTGGTTCTTCGATCCCTTTCTTGGTCTCTGCTGCAGAGTTAATTCCTCGCAAGGCGACTAATACCACGGCATGGAGGTTGGACTTCAGCAGATATTAACCTGTCCTGGTGACCGCTGCTGTGTGGGGATATGCCCTCACTGAACTGTCCCTTTCTCAGATGCACTTCTCTCGATAGGAAGTAATGGTATAGAGTCGACACGAGACAGCACAAGCACTAGATCTTACTTGAAACATTGGTTCTGATGTTAGTTTACCTACAGTTACAGACAGAAACGTTAACCATATTACTGTAGAGACTTGTCCCACTCTATGGTCCGGTTGTTCCACAGCCAGCACGAGGTCTTTTCGGCTGCTTCATCAATTTGTGTTTGTTCCCGCATTCTTGCTTGTCCGTTGATGCCTAACAATTTTAGCCCTGGATTTTTAAGGATTATGATTTGAATCGTTTATTGCAATGATAAGGCTAAAAGAAAAGAAAAAAAAGATAAACAATAAATAAAAATTAACCAATACTAACTTCATGGTGTATACAATTTAACTGAAATAAACAACTCAGAAGTCGGAGTGGTTTTGCCTGATGGCGAGGGACACTGTTAACAGGGAAAGCTAATCCACACGCAAAATGCAGTCCAGCATTAATTGAAGTAGTATGTATTGACTACGCTTGAGTTCAAAGTGAGCGAGAGCAAAAAAAAAAAGTAATAAACGAATCTGTGGTAAATACATCTGACCTACTGAATTATATCAATCTGGAATATCATCAACATTATCATCGTCATCATCATCATCATCATCTTCATCATCATCATCATCATGTGTCTTATCAACGGTGTAGGTGTTTACGCTTGCCCACGGATCTCTGTCCTTTGTATTGTAGATCACCCCATTATCGGTGATATTCGTCCACGGCAATGTGACATTCCGCCAGGTCCCGGTCACAGGTGACAACCTGGTGTATAGGCAGGTGACAACCTGGTGTATAGGCAGGTGACAACCTGGTGTATAGGCAGGTGACAACCTGGTGTATAGGCAGGGGACAGTCCGAGATAGTGTCACTCTAGATCTACAACAAGAGATACATTGGATATCGTCATGGTACAAGAACTAATGTAGAGCTGGCAATCCATCCAAAGCTACCATTACTTGGTTCCCACTGAATGATCGTGTTGTCATCCAAGACATGGTAACAGTGACCCATCTGCCCGTACAGGCCAATGAAAAAAACCAATTCAATGAAATATTTGGGTGTGGGATTCAAACGAAGTCTGGCATTCAAGGATAACATATACCATATCATAACCTCGGCGAGGATATATCTGTCATTCATGAAAGTTGCAGCAGAGACGAATTGTGAACAAAGACTACTTGTGATGCTGTACCAGGCAATACCACGCATCATCGTCGTCACGTTCGCATCATCATTTGATGGCGTTCATGTATCTGGACACATTTGTGTCTTGGGTCAACTATATTAATGACATTCCTATACACTGCCGTCTCAGATCATCCACTAGCATGTGTCTAACCGTGCCCCTGCTTCTTCTACCGCTAGTCATCACGATGTTGTACAAAGCCTCTCCTATCAATGTATGGCAAAGAACATGTTTAACTGTTTCTTATATGTGTACATTATGTTATAGTTTCATTAGCCTATTTCAGGGCTCCCTGTAAGCTACTCTGACAGTCCAAGATATGTCACAGATATTCTTTCTCCTTTTGCCTGGTATGCCCCACGTGGGCATAAGCCCTGACACACCTCACTCTAAGTCCTCCTATCATTAGTTATCCCATGCATTTCAGTCCACTTCCTCTCCATACTATTCATTTCTATTTCTAATTCTCTTCACCAAACAAAGTGGGGGAACCCCCTTGATTTCTTTTGCCTTGTGGATTCGTGACAAAGACCTATCTCAGGCACATATCTAAAACTGATTAATTTGGTTATTTCGGGATTTGAATTTTAAATATTGAGCACAACCCACTACTGGCAACGCTGATCGTATTCTGACATGAACCTAAGGCCTATCCGAAATAACCAAATTAATTAGTTTGATTATTGCTCATTGGATTTAGGAGGCCTGGTGTTCCTTGTCAGTGAGAAGTCCTGATCGTTTCGGATCCACATCGATTGACGGACGTCAGTCACAGCGATTGGGCAATCTTGAGCATAGCCTACGATGGGTGACGTTGTAATATTCTGTTATGATAATTTTGCTGTGTGTCCAACGTGTGCCGCGTGGTTACACACCCTCTTCACGCGCCAGTGATCCGGGGCTTGTTTCCGGATCCCGTCAGGGATATGCACTACTGACGAGCTCAAACGAGGGCGAAACTCGAGTATAGTGCTTCCATATTGACGTGGATAAGCTTTAGGTACATATCTAAAAATTCAAGTCTCGATTCTGGAAATTTCCGTATTGTAACATTTCCAATGCTCATGTCCCGTCTTCATTGCGAATATAGGTGAAATAGCGATATAGATTTAGAGACAGTCTCAGAAGTCTTAGAAAATATTCAGAAGATCTAGGTAAATCTTTCTTCGACATGGAGAATTCTGAATGAATCTTTCGCTAGTTTAGTTCATGCATTTGATGAACGATACACTTTTTCATTCACAATTTCCTCAGAGTCCACAGGGACGGTCTATACTTTAAAAAAGGACTGCCAGGATACTTTTCATAAATAACCCTTATATTCTGTGTCTGGACAATCCTGTTCTGAAATATCTCGTATGTTCTGACTTTGGATGGACGTATTCTGAAATAATCCGTATGTTCTGTTGGTGAATGACACTTTTATAAAACTATCATTTATGTTTCTATATATGTGTATTAAGATATAAATATGTGGATAACCTATGAAGTATTATTATGCGCATATCTTTCCGGAAGAAAGGAAGAATTGGCCATGATGGGTGCTCATATAGCTCTACTGATAGCCACCCAGATAACAATGTGACTGGGAACAAGAGAATGGTTAGCCTGGATAACTCAGGACTGAAGGAAACATACTTTGCTGGGGTGTCAGGTGAATCCCTCCAACCGATGTTTATGAACAAGCATCAGGCACATAACAGGGCAAGGCCGGACTAACTCGTGCCTGTGTAATGATCCTTTCTCCCTTCGTTTACTTTTCTCCCTTACCCAGATCTTAGGTGAGAAAGATATATGGTTTTTAGTCCATGTTTCCCAGAGGTGGTGGTCATATTTGGTTAGCTGAACTGGAGCATAGACATGCATGCTGACGGTGGTCATCATGAAGGGACAATGTCATCGACACAAGATGAAAGGCGCTGCCTTGCAAATGGTGAAATAGCGTAGTCCCGTTGTATCACATATACTTCTACGATGCCACAACACTATAGCTCAGGAACCAGCAGCTAAATACCATGTCCATATCGTCTGTTTTGTCATGGAAAACAAAAGAACTATCTACCACTTTTACCAACCCAAGTAGGGTCTAAAACAAGAGTATACACATCGTTAGACTCACAACTTCAGGAACTTTGCTTTTGTACAGTTGGGGGTGTTCCAAGGGACATGTAGAGTAGCCTTAGTGTGGCATTCTGAACATTATAGAGTTGTTATGTTGTGAACACAGAGACACTTTTGGTTTAGTGCCATTCATAAATTAGAGACTTTATACATGAACCTCTGTGAAGATCTTGGAACATTATTCCCTTAGTTGTGCTGATGATTAGCGTTATTGCATCTTTAAGATTTTTCTTGTGAATTGTATATTTTGATAGCATATGCCACTCGAACATACACACAGAAACCCTTCCCCATATGATCCCATTATAGTGTTATGATGTTTAACATGGAGTTGGTTGTGGTTGTTTTCTTGTTTTGTTGGAGTACTAGTTAGAAGACTATAGTATTAACAACATGTGAGTGGAGCCAAGTGTGGCCGGAAAACTACACATATCTCAAATTTCCCAGAGTTAGCTTTCTCCTCTTTGAATGCCGTGACATTCCGGGGTTCATTGGCCCTCTGTTAGGAAACTTCAACTTGTGATCATCCTCCACCCCTAAGGAGTCTCATCGAGTCATTTCAAGTTGTCTCATAACAGTCGGCTATTAGAATTAACACATCACAACTATGTGAAATTAAGACTCTATGCGGCTTTCTGCGCATGACACCTTGTCTCTTGTAGAACAGCCTACCTTCCGCTGGTTGGAATGGTTGTTCTTGTATCTTTATCTGACGTCACACATCTACTTCATTTGAACAGTTACGAATGTTAAGCACACACATCTTATCTAGAGATTTTTAAATACCCATGTTGCCACATATATTTAAACGATGACGAACTATGCAAGCATTGTATTACAACTATGGATTAACTTTCTGATCCAGTTTTCTGTCATGGTTTGTTGTGCAGATCATGCAATCGCAGAAAACAAATAGCTTGACTGAACGCCCGTCTGTACCTACTGCTTATGTTGTAGTAGATGAAGATGTTGAACGATGCATTGATTGACACCAGAACATGAGCCAATGAGTATAGGACAACATTCAGGTTCCTGTAATGGCCTTGTTCGGAGAACTTGGGAACTACGAGAATGATAATGAACATACAACACTGTGGAGTGTAACAGATTATAAACATCACTGCAATCAACACAACCATTTTGGAGACCGATTGATCCCGACTGACTATAGAATTATAAGTTCTTGGTGCTGTAGATATTTTATGCCATTTTGTTGTTCTTCTCATCGCTTCCGCCATGACAACCGTTGATAAAGAGATGATAGTAAATGTGCCAATTGGTATTAAACAGTTGTTGATGGGAATAGAATATTTTTGAACAACCGGCTTGTCTTTGGTGACTGTAATCCATAACCAGGTACTGTTTGGCTTCAATGGATGCGGCACCATGGCGAACCTTGCCATGTAGTAGGCTGGTGCTACATTAGCCGTTAGTATGACAATGTAGATTATGATAACAATAACAGTGACCCGTTTGGCAGTGAAGATCAGCTGAACCTGAAAACAGAACAGTAAAGATGTGTTATAGAATGTATGTTTGTCTTCTACCTATTTGCCGGCTTCCTGGCTTAGAGGGTAGCAAGTTTTCTCCGTAATCTCGTATACTCTCGTAGGTAACGTGATGACAGTGAGAATCAGCAGTGGTTCGAATCGCATCGGTAACTTACGGGGTATGTGAGCCGGCCGCTCAGAAAGCAATGGCAAACTACTGAGCGTAATCTTGCCAAGAAATCAACAATCAGCTGAAAGATCCTGGTGTTGACAGCGATGTCCTGAAAAGGATGTGCAAAAAAAAACAAAAACATTTCTACCTATTTCGATTGTCTTCTACCATAGACTGTAGTGTGAACCCTGTAATTAAGGTCTTCTATATACGACACAGACAGACATATATACCTGAAACATGCGACTCCTGGCAGTATCATGTGTCCAGTGGATTTAAATCTGCGATACGAAAATCCTATGGACAATTCTTATTTAGAACTAGGCGATGGTGTCTCTACACAGATTTCGGTCCTTGGTGTTGCGGATCAACTGTTGATGTTATTCCTCCATGCCATCGTCTCAGTCCATCCAGCATCTTCTCTCTCGGTGTGTCTGACTATTCTCTCACGGATCATTTTATTGGTCAGCATGTTTTTCATCTTGCAAAAGGCTACAGTCGCCATGGAGATTCTTGTTCTAATCTCGTCAAGGCACCTACCATCAAATGTTATGACTGTTCAGAGATAGTCGTACCGATTCACTTTTCATTATTTTATTTAAAAACTTTAAACTGCAATGAAAGCTTATTGTTTGGTATATTAAATATAATCTCGTAGTATAAGTATGGCAACAATCAATATAACTTCCATAAACTGTCTTTATAGATACATAACTCGTCCTAATGTTTAAAGTGTAATGTTATTACACTCATGACATGTTCAGCACTGGATCAGTTTCATGCACGTCTAACAGTATAGCTTATATACACAGGATCGATTTCTGCACTGACTAATTTGTCGGTTGATTGATTGACGAATAAATCAATCCATCTTTAGGGACATTCAAATATTTATTGGTCTTGGTCTCACAAGTGTATTTCGTTACACTATTTCAATATATCAATGTTGCTAATTCTACATCGAGTAATCAAATCCGATTTACATCGATTCACTTATAATATATAAGTAAACTACTCTTTTGAGACCTTGAGTGAGTACAGATAAAAGATAACACATTAAACACAGTTAGTGGAATATCAAATTTCACCATATATAACAAGAAAACAAGCAACTATTTCAATAAACATAAAAACAAAATTTATCAACAACAATATTTTCGCAAATGAGCCCACAAAACTAAATGAAAAGTATCGATAGATATAGCTCACCTTGAACGGAAGAACAACACACAGACATCTCTCTAGAGTGATAAATGCTGTTATGCAACAAGTGACTCGAGCAAATGCCACATGTGGAGTACCAGCTGTCAGCTGTGCAGAGTAGGGAGATAGCACCGAAATGTCTGACTCGTAAAACCAAGGGTTTAAAGAAATGCTTTGCCAAACCAGTATTACCATACTTAGCAGTTCAGACATTGTCAAACCTAGAGATAGGATTGAGAACATAAGATGAAATGATTATATAGATTAAAGGCACTTTTGATTAATAGAAAATTACCAACGCATATTGTGAAGAGTTGTGCTTCGTCGAGGTGTCTGTCCTGATTGGAGAGTGTTTGTCGTAGCTCGCCACTGTGTTTGTCCTGCCTCGAATATGTTTGTCTTACCTTGTCAATGTGTTTGTCCTGTCTCGATTACATTTGAGTGAATTACCACTTTCATCACATACGGAAATGTTCATAAATTCCACAATCTAGTCTCATGGAGCACACACGGAGAATCCCAGTACTGTTTCTTAAACTGTCAAAGATTTGAATAACACATATTATAAGTGCATTTCTCTGAGGGTTGGTTTGCTGTCTTAATGTAAACATGGATAGCGGGTTATCCAGCTTGCTGTTTTCGATGTCCAGTTACTAAGAACGTGTTAATGCTCACAGGACCTTCAGATTTTTCACCTGTGGTCATAGAAGTTTAGACACACAATGCACTACCCAAGATCAGAAGTTGGTAAACTATCATGTTTATTTGTTACACAAGATCTAAATAGTCCTAACAGCGTAACGAAGCAGCTCTGTGAGGGAAAACCATCATGAAATGTAAGCCTTTCCGCCCCCTCATATAAAGATACTGTATGCCAGGACAACATATGCATACTTTATAATAGGACATAATTTAAATAATTAAAAACAGCATAACATAAAATTACTTAAAAACAGGACAACATCATATCAATTTATAATAGCACAGCATTCATTTACTTTAAACTTACTCTTCCTCAATACATCATAACCATATATACTATAAAATCACAAAGAAGAATGCATTATGTCAACACACAATACAGTTAGATTTATAACACCACAGCATGACATTAGTTAAATAGAGCACATTACCTTATAACAGCACAACGTAACACTACGACAGAACGACCTGAAATTATTCTATCTGTGTATATTTCTGAAACGGGAGAAGTGAATTTGTCCTGTGAAACGTAAGAATTATTCGGGCACGTATGAAGTATCAACATGTATATAGAGGCCCCTACAACGTCTGCCTTATCGTGGCAATACCCTGCGAATGTTACTGACCCAGGCTCTGTGGCGTCTGCTTTGTTCACACTATATCAGCATGTCCTGGGGAAAAGATCCAACACAAGCTCCTGATCTTTGATGTTTGTACATGGAAACATACATGTCTTCATTTTTCTCATCATTGTCTGTGAGACCGTTGCTATGACGATGTGTGTGTCTGTATGCATGAATGTAATTAATGTACAGATCGTGTTTTCATGTAGAGATCTTGTTTTAAACAGGGACATACCTATAAGTGCAATGTTGACAGGATCTCTGACGCCTTGTTTGACAAAACACACCACGTTGATGATGTTTGTTCCCGTGCCAAACAAAGCAACAATGTGAACGATAATGACAAGGTTTACCACTTGGAAAATAAGTCGGACATTATCAGACACCAGATCACACTCATCGCTGAAAGTCCTCAAGACAGTGTCCTCACATAGACTCGACATCCTCCACTTCAAGTCTAATGGTCTGGTACTGTTATCTTGAGATAGTATTGCTGTGTCCATTTCTAGTTTATCATCCTGATGCGAAATATCGCATAGCGAAAACATGCAAATAGAATGAAGTAGAAAAATGCATTTAAAAGTCAATTCCGATAAAGCAGGAACGCCAGCTATTGTGACTAACAGATACACACTGAAAATCCAAATTTAAACACAAAATGTTTTAAGACAACAAAATAATGTCCTCAAAACAAAGAAACGAAATGTCAAACCACAAATAAGAACAGTCTATGAAGACATTGAAAATAACACATTATTTAAATATATAGGCTGTATAATCAATGGGCATCGGGAGTTGTTCAATAGAAGATATATATATATATATATTGACTTGTCATAGCAATACACAAGGTTAATTGATTGATTGATTGATTGATTGATTGATTCAGGAACCGACATCACAACATTCCGGGCATTCCCATAAGCGCGCCGTCCCCATCCTCAGCTGCCAGCGAAGAGTTCCAACACTATTAGTACCAGCAGCAATCTGATTATATGTCCGTCTCGCCTTTCCTCTGAGCGTCGATCGTCGACCAGATCCACTCTTCACCCCTCGCAGTCGCATTCTTGAAAGACCATGGTGATCCATTTGCTCTTCCGAGGTGTACACGTGCTCCCACAAGGCCGCAACCACGTCTGATTAATCATGCATCAATACTCCACCAAGTTTTGCCGAGCCAGCCAATCTGTCCGCCTGTTCGTTCCCCAGCACACTAGCATGCCCCGGAGTAAAGATCCAGACGATGCTTGTCACCCGTGACTTCCGAAGCGAAGCAAGCCACTCTGCACGAAGATTGCCTGTCCTCACCCTACTCAGCATGCTTTCTGAGTCAGTTACAATCACGATGTGTGTGTGTGTGTATTGTATTCTTCATCCAGCGTAAAGCCCCCCACATTCATTCCCCATACACGTCCCCACCCACACATACAAATCTCCCCACCCACCCACACATCCCCCACCTACAAACATCCTCACCGGCCACACATACATCTTCCACCCTCTCACATTTATCCCATCCACACTCACACACTCAGACCCACACAGACATATCCCACTCACAGACACACCCCCACACCCATCCCCCACACCCACCCGCAACCCACACACATCTCCCACACACCCATTCCATTCATCAACCCAAATACACATTCCCCTCTCCCGTGTGTTGCAGGGGCCCATAAGGGAAGCAAAGAATAGCAACATTGTAGCCTAACACGCATGTCGTAAGAGGCGACTAAGGAGGCTTGATGGTTCCGTCGCCCTGCTACTGAGTGAGTGCGTGGCGCGACTCTGTGAGCTGTGAGTTTCATGTGAAATGCTTTTGAATCTGCCTGAGGTTTTTTGGAACGTGACTGCATGTTCGGAGTGATGGCAGGTGGCTATGTCCCAGAGTTGACGGGCTTCTGCCTTATGCAGAAATGCGTGGCTGCTGGGCTTCTGGTTGACTGCCACTGCCATCAGCGATGAACTGTATTTTCGTGGACTGTGTGGGTGAACATCTAGGAAACTTTCAGATAGGAAAATGACTGCCGATTCCATCAGAGATGAACAGGGTGTTTCGTGGGGGACTGGTGTGTTGACATTCTGGTGGCGGCATTATGGACAGTGTGTCTGTGGGGGCTGTTGTTTGTCGAGACTCCTGTCTTTTCAACTTTTCACATTGGGGAGGCGTTTTGTGTGATATTCACTGGTACAGGAATGGAGCATAATGGGGACGACCCGTTGCTGTGAAGTTGGAACTGAGACTAACTAACTAACTAACACATTCCCTAACCACACCCCTAACCAACCAACACCCACATACTTCCAACCATCCTCCCAAATATCCCCACCCACACACACACATCCCTCACACATATATATCCCCACCGACCACACATCCCTTCACCCATTCACACATCACGCATCAACCCACACACATCCCCCACACACAACCCCTCCACACATACATTCCCCACCCCCCACATCCCTCACATACACACACATACACACCCACACGCACATGCTGAGGTTGATTTCGAAAGTTAGTCAACCCCAGCAGTTTTCTTGGTGTTTGTGATTTCTTGGCAAGGTTACGTTCAGCAGTTTACCATTGTTTAAAGAACGACCGACACCCCTAACATTTTATTAAAACCAACTCACGTCAGTGTGCTGCCAAATCGCCCGCAGCTGTGTTTCGAACGCTTTATGCGGGATTGCGAATTGCGTTCGTAAACCCTTCGCCACAGAATCGGGTGATTGCGACGTCCTGTAAGAATGGAATGCAACTACTAACGTAATATAATCATCATCATGTGTCATGGCGGTAAGCGTGGGCGGTCATGTGTCCTCGTCTTACACACTCACCAAAGTCGTGGATCAGCTCTGTGATCTTGTCACGACCATGCCTTGGGGTCAAGTGTCCTCGTCTTACACAATCACCAAAGTCGAGGATCAGCTCTGTGATCTTCTCTCGACCATGCCTTTGGGTCAAGTGTCCTCGTCTTACACAATCACCAAAGTCGAGGATCAGCTCTGTGATCTTCTCTCCACCATGCCTTGGGATCAAGTGTCCTCGTCTTACACAATCACCAAAGTCAAGGATCAGCTCTGTGATCTTCTCTCGACCATGCCTTGGGGTCAAGTGTCCTCGTCTTACACAATCACCAAAGTCGAGGATCAGCTCTGTGATCTTCTCTCGACCATGCCTTGGGGTCAAGTGTCCTCGTCTTACCCAATCACCAAAGTCGAGGATCAGCTCTGTGATCTTCTCTCGACCATGCCTTGGGGTCAAGTGTCCTCGTCTTACACAATCACCAAAGTCGAGGATCAGCTCTGTGATCCTCTCTCGACCATGCCTTGGGGTCAAGTGTCCTCGTCTTACCCGATCACCAAAGTCGAGGATCAGCTCTGTGATCTTCTCTCGACCATGCCTTGGGGTCAAGTGTTGGCGTCTTACACAATCACCAAAGTCAAGGATCAGCTCTGTGATCTTCTCTCGACCATGCCTTGGGGTCAAGTGTCCTCGTCTTACACAATCACCAAAGTCGTGGATCAGCTCTGTGATCTTCTCTCCACCATGCCTTGGGGTCAAGTGTCCTCGTCTTACACAATCACCAAAGTCGTGGATCAGCTCTGTGATCTTGTCTCGACCACGACATGGGGTCAAGCCATCCAGATATTTACTTCTCCGTCTTCCCTATTGTTCTTGTCCCTTCAGTCTTGCCAGTTGTCACCAAATTCTCTGGTTGTTTTCTTCTCATAACGTGCCCACAAACGTGTGACTGTATGCTTCTAATGTCTCCAATCAGTTTACGGTTTTCATTTGCTTCGTGTAGGACTTGCTCATTGGTTTTTTTGTCTGTCCATGGCATTCTTTGTTTTTTCCTCAGAAATCACGTTCAGGCTGCCATCAGATGTTTTTCAGCTTGTCTGCTCATTGTCCACATTTCATATCCGTACAAAAATATAGGTTCTGTGTAGCACGTCAACGCTCTTTTTCTCCTTGCAGTTGACATCTTATTATTGGTTGGTATGTTGTCCATATGGCAATAGGCTGCATTTGCCACATCCATTCTTGTTCTAATCTCTTCAAGGCACATGTCATCAGATGTTATGACTGTTCAGAGATAATTGCATTGATTCACTTGTTTAAGAATTGTCAGCGACTTGTGCGCTGCAGCTTTTCAAGACTCCGCTACTTTCGCACTGCACGAAATAACAATTCATGACATTTGCGAAAGGAATGCAATTTATTCAGAGCCGACATTTGAATGGCTCTACGAGCGTTAGGTTTCATCATTGTTACACAATATAAATACATCAACGTGATGATAGATGATGCTAGCATTACACAATCTAAATGAACAGCCCTATGTTTGCCTATGGCCTAGAAAGCTATCGTATTGGTCAAGGATACGTCTGCTCTCTCTACCGTCTCCAGTCAGTCTGTCCCGCTACACATTGCGTGGACAAGCACGGACACTTTACTCTCCGTGCAGTCGCTATTATTGCGTGCCTGGTCTTGCCAGCACGCCGGCTGGTGAGTTCGAGTAACCTGGCATATCACGGTTACTCGCAAGGACCAGCAACCCAATTTCTTGGGGAAAGCCCTCGCTCATCTGTACTCGTCGGCCTCTGGTCTGACACAAATGTGTCTCCCTGTGAGGTTATTAATAGTACTCGGTGTCTTCCCTGTCTGGTGTCTCTCTACTAGACTAGTGTTAACTCATTACTCCTGTAAGGCCTTATTGGGGATGCTGACAGGGTCCCCTCCTCTCCGCGAAGTGTTACTTCCCTTTTTCTCATGTTTGTAACACTTCTGGTCACAAAAGAAAAATTGGTTGTCCCAATTTTGTCAGATCTCCAATAAGTATAGAACTTTCTAGTTTGGGGATAGAACAATATCTTCTACCTTCATTCACAGTGTTCTATCTTTTCACTTGGCTAATTTAGTAGCCCATGTCTCAGTATAGTTGGTTTTATAGATATCTTAAGGATTGGTAGTGAACCGGAAACCGTTGTCTTATGACTTATGTCCTGGCTTCTGTCGTTTGACCCTATGTCTTTTGACTTCCACCTACTGACTTCCGTCTTGACCTGTTCCTCCTATTGCCCGAAATGACAACCCACACACTAGTTGACTCTATTATGAGTACAACACATGAGCACCAAGTGTTCATGTTCCCATCAATATCCCCTCCAACTCTATACACACAGCTCTACTGTTCACCTTCTTGCTTCCGCATGTGAAAAAGCTATATTCACTGTTACATTTAGGTTTCTAATAATTTATTGTGTCCCCTGAATTTCGAGTTATTGTACTTTGGATTCAATGGTGTGTGCATCTTTTACGTGTTTGTTTTCCTGTTTGTTTGCGTGTTTTCTACTAAACTAAAGTGTACTTAACTCTCTAACATGTGTATGCGTTAGTGTACTAAATGTGTGTGTTCCTTTGAGCGCCACAAATCGGTTTATTGTGGTTACAAACGTTCGTCATTTTTATTTGTGACCACAACTCCGTTTTCTGAAGCTTAAAGTACGTTCTCTATATACTCTGTTAAAGTGTGGCTGTAACACATATAAAAACCTTCGACAACACATTGGAAACACAGATGACACAGACAAGTCAAATAAGACTTTTCCAGCGGTGGAAAAACATTTTCCGCTGTCTTTCTCTTTCGCTCTCTTCCTTTCAATGTTTACTAAGTTTTTTCCATTCTCTCCTCGCATTTTCTCTTCATTCAATCATCTTTCCTACCCTTTCATACTATTCTTTCACTCAATCATTCTCTCGTCATTAAAATATGTTTCAGAGTATCACATACATAAACAATATATATATATATACAATAAACGATTGGCTGAATTATAACAGTAATCACGCCAAATGACTGTGCGTTTTGTTTGCACTCGTCATGTCTGTACAAAAAATATACATAGTTATAAGGATGGTTTGTTACCGCTCCTGACATAGTAACTTCCATAATTTGGTGTGCTGACCTAAATTACCCTCAAGGGAAATAATTTACTACTACTTTCATTTAAGAGAGATGGGTTAATTACCTTAAATGTTACTTGTCAAAAAGATGATATTAATTCCTAAATGATTGATGTTAGTTTTGAAATGATATTTTAAATAAATGGATGTATAAATGATTATAATTATATGGTAATAAACTAATATAATATCTAACAATTGTATTTCTATCATGGATGTTTTAATAAATGGGTTATTAATTAAATGATAATGATTTCTAACTACGCAAATAAGAAAACAAAGTTATATATGCGTTTACACAATTTTGCAATAGAATAAATAATAGAAAATGAAGTTATAGATACTGTAAATAAAATAATAATGTACATATATCACAGTTACATTTCTATATCTAATTACACTAAGTTGACGTCCTCCTCTGCGTTGTGAAGATGGAGCAAATCTCTTTGTAGACTATTCTAACATAGTTCATTCCGCCAAAGTCTTTTATGCTCTCCTTGAAGGATAGTGTATTAATATAGTTGCCTACCACATTATGTAGGTCCGTAGCTAACCCTGGAATGTTATTCGGGGTCTAAGCGTTGGTTCAATATATTCTAGATTCGGGGTCTAAGCTGGGTTCGCTGTCCTCTTGGCGTTAGTTCCCATAATCTAACTTATGTGTGTGTCAGCGCATGTTAATTCTGCGTCTGTTCGTTACACTTTTCATAGCACTGTTCTATTCACACAAGTTATATATCAGGCGATAGTAACGCACTTACGATATGTCTTACTCACCACACATGGCACTTGGTTATCTAACACTACAGTGTCACTGTTTCTGGTGGTGTATGGTCGCTTCATTCCTGTAACTCAGGTATTTGAATGGATGAAGGACGACTTAAAATGTATGCAATCGTATTTAATCTCCCTTTTAAATGCTGGATGGTAAATGTGTAATTTTGGAGAATCAAAGCCCACCTGTAAATTCTATTGTTGGTAGGATGTCCAGATTGCATCACAGACAATGGAGAGTTATCGGATTGGATTACAAACTGTGCTCCTGCCAAAAAATCGGTGAAACTTTCTCACGCAATAGATCAAACTAAGGCCTTCCATTTCTGATGCTGAGTATATTCCTTCAGCAGGAGTGATGTTGCGACCTACGGGGTGGAACGTCCCGTCGTAGAACTGACCTAGTATTCCAGATATGGATATGACACTCATATCTGTGCGTTTGAAATAAGTGAGTTTTGGATTAGGCATACGAAGGATAGATGGAACGATGAAAAAATGTTTCAATTTCGATAACGCACTAATTAATCGTGCATCTTTTACAGATAACTTAGCCGAAGCTTTTAAGATGTTAGAAAAAACACTGGTGATTTCCCCCAGGTTTGGAATGAATTTACTATAGTAGTTTCGGACCTGTTTCTTGGTCGTTGGCATTGCCAAATTCAGAATCTTAGTGATGATTCTGTCATCAGTTTTCAATTGGCTCCTGCAGATGGTATGACCCAGGAAGTCAATTTGTTCCATGCCCAACTCTACTTTCGACGGCTTAGCTGTGAGTACACACAATCTCAACCTGTTGAAGACCTGTCGACGTTTCAGTAGGTGTTTTGTCCCGTCTTTTGTCTGACTGCATCTGTTATTTCTATATGTCGAGATATTTGTCGTAGTTACGTTTACTGTAGGAACTGGTAGTTCCATCTCGTCCAATACTGTCGTGCTACTAGTTGTGTGTGCTGTTATCTGGCTAAGTGTGTTTGCGTTGTCGCTGTTGTGTGTCGCCCTACCTAGTGAAGTTGAGTTATGTATGTCTGTCGTCTCATTGCTTGGTGTTGGTGCAATCTGTTCGTCTGTCTGTTGTACTTTCTGTGAAACGTATGGTTTCAGGATGTTGATATGAAATATCTCTAAGTGTTCTTTTATCGATATTTCATGATCCGCATCTGATATTTTGAGTTCAACGTTGAGAGGATCTTGGTAACATGTTAGTACCATGTTATGTTTATCAGTTAGTTGCATCACAGCCTTTTGGTTTGGTTTAAGGTGAATCGTTTTAGTACCCTTGTTTGGATAGTTGTGGTTTCCATTACTCGACACCTGCATTAGGGGTCCAGTAATATCGACCGCTATACTTTCAAGTGGTCTAGATGCTATCACTGACCGTTGTACTTCGGTCTTTACATGCTTTTTCTTTCGTACTCGATGTTGACACACAGTACAAGAGCGACAGAAAGATTTTATGTCCGAACAGAATTTCGGCTAGTAAAATTGTGATAGAATTCTGGCTCGCGTTTTATGATAGCCCAAATGTTCAGCAAACGGTGATGAATGTGCGATTTTTAGCACCTTTTTTCGGTATGTTACAGGTAACACCGTCTTCTGAATTTCATGGTTATTATATGTGTAATAACGCATGAGAATTCCGTTAATCTTTTTAAAGTACCAGGAAGAATTTTTAGAAACTTTCTTTCGCTCACACAACAAGTTAAAATATGGTGTGAGTGTTTGGTCGGTGCTTTGTGCCTCGCTCAGCTTTTGGCGAGTATTGTTGGTATCTGCACCACTTGGTGTTAGTAGCTGTAGTGTTTCATTTTGTAAGTCAGTATACCTTGTTTCTGTATCTGACTTAGTTACAGCGTTGACCATGTGTGTTTCATTCCAGGCTTTTATGTTGTTGTCTGTACATTCTTTCAATGCATCAAGACATCCTAAAATAAGATCTGTACAAGGATTTTGGAGGATAGCGCACGTAAATGTGCCGGTAAGGAACGGGGTATTGATATGCGCTTTTTGCCAGTGGATATTTCTCGATGGTGCCCGAGAAAGTACGGCATTTGACAAATTCACCCGTATAATCTTCTGCTCTAGCAAGTTCTCTCCTTAATCCCAGTATAGTACTGCCGCTATCAACTAAGCATTGGCATGGTTTACCATTGACCAGTGCATCGTAGAACTTAAGGTTACCTCTGGAGGCACATCCTGCATTAGCTTCTTCATTTGAACATGATATTATGTGTCCACATTTCAATCTCCCCTCCGCATGAAACTGGTAGCATACTTTACACCTTTTAAAGTCTAAAATATCGGTTACTGATGATACATTCTGACATTCATTCCTTGGCAATACATTGACAAGTTCGGGATCTATGTCACTCTCATTGTCTGATGATGTATCGATGAGGGCTGCGTTGTTTGCCTTCATTCTCTGTCTCCCAAGACATTTATTACTATAATGGCCATAACTTGAACAAAAATAACATTTTACAGCACGTTTAAACGATGATCTTCTGCTTTCTTGCTTACTTATCCCTTGTTCTAGGTGTGACGGATATGTGGGGTTCTTATCACACATCGAATAGGTTGGGTGAAAAAGATTGCAATAATTACATCGAGGTGGTTTCTGATATGGTTTGTCCTTCTTACTGTAGTCTTTCTGTTTGTAGGATCTATCAGGGACTCTATTTGCAAAAGCTGTAATTTCTGTGTCATATGATGTAGTTTTAAATATGTCCCGATTAGAGGAAAAATAAGCTGACCCCCGTTTCTCTAATTGTTGAATGGAATCAATATCTGATTGTTGTAAGAATTTAGCAAAAGGGGTAGGCACTGTGGAAACAACTTTGTCCATTACCATTAGCTCTTCTAGTTTTTCATAGCTGTTACCTACTTTAGCCGCCTTAGTCCATTTTTTAAATGTGCTCTGCACGTTAGAAATGTAGTCTAAGAACGTTTCAGTTGCTTTTGGTTTAATTTGTGAGAATTGAATTTGGTAACCAGTAGCGTCCAAAAGAAAATGTTGCATTATCCTATCGTGTATGTACTGGTAATTGTTTCTAAGATCTGTAGGTGTGGATTCTATTACTTTTAAAGGCTCCCCACTCAGGTTCCTCATGTAAATCATTGCCCAATCCTCTAAAGGTATTTTCTGTGTTTTTAGTTGGAACTTTATATTTTCAGTCCATGCGCTGATTGAATCACCTACAGTGTAAGGTTTGATAAGGCCCTTGCACTTACTAAATTTGTTCTGTTCTTCTTGGCTTTTTTGTTTGCTAGAGGCTATTTGTATGTTAGAATCTACCTCCATTTCCTTCATCTTTAGTTTAGTTTCTGAATCTACCTGTATCTGCTTTTCTTTGGTGGCATGCTCTAAGTCTAATTGTTTCTGTTTGATAATTTGATCGGACTCTAATTTTTTCTGGTTTAACTCTAATTGTTTCTGTTTGGTAACTTCCTCGACCTCTTTCATTTCTTTTTGATGTTGCCTTTCTAATGCTCTTTCGTCTCTATCAAGAGCCGCTTTCTTTTCCATGCGAGCTATTTCTTCTTTATACTTTTGATCCGCCCACTTTTCTAATTTATCACCAGTATGGCCCATTGCGATGCCCGCCTAGATACATTCATTTAGTGACGCCATTTTGTGGCGTAATGTTAGTTCACAATGATAATACAATAATATGCACAGAATAGTGTACAATGATGTGTTAGTAAATGTACATCTTTCGCTGGAAAAGAAGATGCATGATTAAGTTAGAGCATACCAAAATGCTCGGGTAGCGGGGTAGGGGTATCCCCTATCAAAGGAGAAGTAAGGCGCCTCCTTCCCTCCGCTAGCCTACGGGACACCCTTGGGCAAGGTGGAGTACCCGTTTAGCCCCCCGATCAGGGTTACGTGAAGCCATGGGTGCAGGTGGTGGATGAAGATGAAGAGCAGCCGACAGATAGTTGTAGGTTATGGTCTCCACCTTCACGACGGTAGGCAGAGGATCTCCTTTTTTTGAGGAGACAATGGCTACGGTCACTGACCAGTATGGTCACTGCTGGGAAGGAAAGCAATGGCAAACTACCTTCTTTACACATGCCAAGAAAATCATGTTGTGTTCACTTATCGATAATCAGAGAAACGGCGTAAATGGGTGCTCCATAGGAGCAGCCTCGCCCGGTAGGGATAGTCATGCGCACCAGGTGACTCCAGACCGTCAACAGGCTACTAGGTGCAAAAGATTAATATCATTGAAAGTAGGAACTTGGAATGTTAGAACAATGAATGCAGATGGAAAGTTGGAGGACATCAAAAAAGAAATGGAGAGAGAGAAGATTAACATATTAGGAATATCGGAAACGAGATGGAGAGGAGCAGGGATAAGGACAGGAGAGGATTGTAAGATTATTTACTCGGGAGGAGAAGAACAGCAAAGAGGTGTAGCCATTATATTAGATAAGCAAACATCAAATTCTGTCAAAGGATATTGGGCTGTGTCAGACAGAGTTCTATTAGTAAAATTAAACGGAAGACCTTTTAAAATAAATGTAATTCAAGTATATGCCCCAACAAGTGAAAGCAGTGAAGAAAGTATAGAGGAATTTTATAATGACATGGAGTCTGCTTTGAAGAACTGTAAAAAATCAGAAATAAATATCATAATGGGTGATTTCAACGCAAAAATAGGAAAGCAAAGCGATGGATACAGTGTAGGCAACCATGGTTTGGGAGAGAGAAATGAAAGAGGTTACAGACTTGTAGAATGGGCAAAAGAACAAGAATTGGTTGTAGGAAACACCTGGTTTAAACAACATCCTAGAAGATTATGGACATGGAGGAGTCCAGACAGCAGGATTAAAAACCAGATAGATTACATCCTGATAAGCAAAAGGTTTCGAAATGCATTAACAGTTGTAAAAACAGTTCCAAATGCAGACTGTTACAGTGATCACAGATTAATTACTGGCACATTGAGGGTAAAGTTAAAGAAAGTCAAGTATACAGCAGGAAACCCTAAATATGACTTGTGCAAATTGAAAACTGACAAAGAAATACAAGATAATTTTAACATAGAAGTAAAGAACAAATTTGATTTATTGTCTGATCTAGAGATCCTATTTCAAGATGTAGATGATCAATGGGAAATGCTGAAGAATTCAATCAGTTGTGCAGCAGAAAAAACTATTCCAAAAGTAAAGAAAGTTGGCCGTAAGACATGGATGACTGAAGAAATTTTACAACTAATGGAAACAAGAAGACAGAACAAAAATAATCCTGCCAAATATGAAGAAATTCACAGAAAAGTCAGAACCTTATGTAAGGAGGCTAAAGAAACATGGCTTGAGAAAAATTGCAGAGAAATTGAAAAACAACACAACA
Organism: Cepaea hortensis; assembly: GCA_963921405.1. Lineage (NCBI taxonomy): Eukaryota > Metazoa > Mollusca > Gastropoda > Stylommatophora > Helicidae > Cepaea > Cepaea hortensis. The sequence goes on along the minus strand of OY992893.1, from coordinate 14,331,985 downwards.
GTAAAAATGCGAAACTAATGCACAAAAGAATTCAGGAGATTACTAATCAAAGAACACGTACATCAGCAGGCTGCCTAAAGACAAAAGATGGAAGAGTCATAATAGAAAAAGATCAGATTTTACATGTATGGTCAGATTACGTGAAAAACCTTTATGACGATAGCAGAGACGAACAATATATTGTTCAAAATAACAATGAAGGGCCAGCAATTTTGAAGATGGAGGTTCAGAATGCTCTTAATCATATGAAATCTGGCAAAACCCCCGGTCCAGACAGCGTCACAACAGAAATGATTAATGCTTTAGAAGAATATGGAATAGATAAAGTTACCAGTCTGCTTAATACAATATATGATACTGGAAATATACCTCATGAGTTATGTAATTCTGTATTTATTGCAATCCCAAAGAAATCAGGAGCCTTGGAATGTGATCAACATCGAACAATTAGTATAATGAGTCACATCACGAAGATTTTGCTAAGAATTATCATGCAAAGAGTTAGGAGGAAAATACAACCTGAAATAGGAGAAGAACAATGTGGGTTTGTGGAAGGCAAGGGTACAGTAAATGCTGTGTATATACTGAGAAACATAATCGAACGTTCTATAGAAGTAAACAAAGATCTACACCTTTGCTTCATTGACTACACAAAGGCTTTTGATAAAGTGAGACATGTCAACATGATAAGGATGCTTGAAGATCTACAAATTGATGGGAAAGACCTTAGACTTGTAAAAAACATATATTGGAAACAACAAGCTGCCATAAGAGTTGATAATGAAGTAAGCCAATATCAGCCTATTAAGAGAGGTGTGAGACAGGGATGTGTAATGTCTCCAGATCTGTTTTCCCTGTACAGTGAAAATATTTTCAGAAATATTGAAAATATGGAAGGAATCAACATTGGGGGACGATGCATCAATAACATTAGATATGCAGATGATACAGTCTTGATTGCAGACAATGAACAGGACCTGCAAAATTTAGTAGATGCGGTTGTTACACACATTGAACAACTAGGGTTAGAATTAAATTGTAAAAAGACACAGATTATGGTCGTCACTAAGAAGAACGAAATACCACAGTGTAATATACAAGTAAATGGGAATATTCTTCAACAAGTGAATAGGTACAATTACCTCGGAACAGTAATAACATCTGATGGGAGATGCCTTGAAGAGATTAGAACAAGAATCGCCATGGCAAAAGTAGCCTTTAGCAAGATGAAAAACATACTGACCAATAAAAAGATGTCAATTGAAACGAGAAAAAGAGTGTTGAGATGCTACATAGAACCTGTACTTTTATATGGATGTGAAGCTTGGACAATGAGCAGCCAGGCTGAAAAACATCTGATGGCTGTAGAAATGTGGTTTCTGAGGAAAATGCAAAGAATACCATGGACAGCCAGAAAGACCAATGAACAAGTCCTTCAAGAAACAAATGAAGATCGTAAACTGATCAGAGACATTAGACGTAGACAGTCACAATTTTTTGGGCATGTTATGAGAAGAAATGATTTGGAGAACTTGGTGACAACTGGTAAGATCGAGGGGAACAGACCAAGGGGAAGACCTAGAAACAAGTATCTGGATGGCTTGGCCTTGTGGCATGGTCGAGACAGAAACACGGAACTGATCCACGACTCTGTTGATCGAGTGAGATGGCAGAACATGACCGCCCACGCTTACCGGCATGGCACATGATGGATGGATGGATACCAAAATATTCGAAAAATATACTTATCTAATTTGTTGGAAAGTACTGTACTTGGGATGTTCCACCGCAGTCTTTCACACTACACACTGGTTTGCTTTGATAACACACGGGCTGCGTTCTGGTTAGTAGAGCAGCAAAAATTAGACACACGCTTAAGTTGTAAATACAAGATCACAATTCATCATATTTTATCAAATATTTCATATTTCATCAAGTTGTTAATATAATCTCCTATTTCATGCGTCTGGTGAATGAGAATGTGCTAAATAGTGATAAATGCTATTAATGATGAATGATATGATCGTCTGAATGATTGTTAGATGATAAATGAGATGATTAGTCGTATGGCCGTCAATGTCGTTTTGTCTTCGCTGTTTGACTCTGGCGTACCTTCGTTCTAAGCTGCAGTTCGTCGCTAATCTATTTACTAATTTCGTAGAATGGTGACTTTGATGGCTGTATCACACGCAATGAAATGTACACGGTGGTTACGATGTTAACGTTCACTGATGATTTTATACATTTCAATTGCTTTTAGTATAATACCACACTTTCTAAATAATATTGGTAGAATTTCACACTTTACCGATCTAATTTATCTCAATTGTGGTTCACACTCCACAAATTTGCGATCGTATAATTCACCACAAGGAACAAATTAATTTATAGCATGTATCACGACAAATTCGTATTACTTTGCAATATATCACACATCAATAATGTTGAAACGTGCATTGAATTAATTCTGGTACAGAATTTTGTAATATCAATCTATAGCTAGCGTCCGTTCAGTGGTTTATAATACCACTTGCATGTTGGCGTTAACTGCTCGTTGAATATTACTACAACTGCCTGCTATGACTGCTCAGAAACGTTCACTGAAATCTGACAGTAATTGTACTGCTGGCGTTGATTCATTGACCATTCTGACACCAATTCGGGGTCTACTGGTGTTTATTCCCTGTGTTCTAACACTAATTCGCCGCTGGCGTTGATTCTTTGACCATTCTGACACCAATTCGGGGTCTAGCCTGTCAGCGACTTGTACGCTGCAGCTTTTCAAGACTCCGCTACTTTCGCACTGCACGAAATAACAATTCATGACATTTGCGAAAGGAATGCAATTTATTCAGAGCCGACATTTGAATGGCTCTACGAGCGTTAGGTTTCATCATTGTTACACAATATGAATACATCAACGTGATGATAGATGATGCTAGCATTACACAATCTAAATGAACAACCCTATGTTTGCCTATGGCCTAGAAAGCTATCGTATTGGTCAAGGATACGTCTGCTCTCTCTACCGTCTCCAGTCAGTCTGTCCCGCTACACATTGCGTGGACAAGCACGGACACTTTACTCTCCGTGCAGTCGCTATTATTGCGTGCCTGGTCTTGCCAGCACGCCGGCTGGTGAGTTCGAGTAACCTGGCATATCGCGGTTACTCGCAAGGACCAGCAACCCAATTGCTTGGGGAAAGCCCTCGCTCATCTGTACTCGTCGGCCTCTGGTCTGACACAAATGTGTCTCCCTGTGAGGTTATTAATAGTACTCGATGTCTTCCCTGTCTGGTGTCTCTCTACTAGACTAGTGTTAACTCATTACTCCTGTAAGGCCTTATTGGGGATGCTGACAAGAATATTACCATTTACACATATATTACATTGTTGTATTTTTTTCTTCCTAATGACGACTATAATCTCTGTCTTCCTACCATTTAATTCTAACCCCAGTTGTTCACTATGTACGATAATCGTATCTACTAAATGTTGCAAATCTGTTCATTGTCTGTAATTAACACTGTAGAATCCGTATAGCTAATGCTGTTGGTGTTATGTCTCCCCAATAATGATTCCTCTCATATCTTCCACATTTCTAAAAATAGTTTCATTGTATAGGGAAAACGATCTGGAGACATTACACATACCTGTGGCACACCTCTTAATAGGCTGATATTGACCAGCTTATTATCAATCTGTATGGCAATTAGCTGTTTCCTGTGTATGTTCTTTTTTGTTACAAGTAGGCGGTCTTTCACATCAATTTGTAGATCTGTAAGCATCTTCATCATGTTGACATGTCTTACTTTATCGAAAGCCTTTGTGAAGTCAATGAAGCAAATATGTAGCGCTTTGTTTACTTCTATAGAGCGCTAAATTAATGTTCTCAGCAAATACACATCTGTTACCGCGCCCTTACATAATACCGCTGTGATATATACAGCAAACATGTACGACTGGAAGGTTTCGAAGTTCAGAAGATGTCCTCAACCAAATATTTAGGCTCCTTTATTTCCTTGATACTTTCCTGTAGTGCGTTCCCATTGTGCTTTTAAGTTTGGAGAATTCTTGTTCATTTTTCACAATTATCACGCTAAAACGCCGCTGTGTGCTTCAGTCCTCAAGCTATCACACCCTCATGGAGGTGAACATGGCACACTGGTGACCTGCCACAATTATCTTGCACCTTTCTGTTGACCCAAGTTATGCTAGCTCCCTTTCCCCGGTCATGTGTGCTTCTGTCGCCTCCTCCATATCGGCGGTTCGATATGCACAAATTTATGTCATTACCTTAATGTTGTCTTCTTTACACTCAGTTAATAGTCGAAGGAAGAAGTCTCATGGACAGGGCTAAACTAATAGAGGGCTCCAGCACCTGTCACCTCACCTTGTCTGCTGTGAAGCATGGCCTTCGCAAGACATCTTGTAACACCTTGATCGACTTCATCGCTCGGCGGCAAAGATTGGACTTGAACGACATTTCTTCAACCCGGTAATCATTAAATTGTCGTGTGGCAACCACTCTACAGCATCCTAGACTCAAGTGCTCTGTTCTTACTTAGCTGGTTGACCACTGTTTCCATCGTTGTTCACTGATTGATTCGCTCTGGCTGCAGTGAGAGACATGTTAGAAATGCTTTGAAAGCAGACATTGGCCATCTCACTGGGTTGATTTTTCTACTAACCGCTTCGATCACTCAACAGCCAGCACAAGGCTTTCTGCGCAGTCTCGAACAGTCTTTTCTTTGCCTTAGTACTCCACTGTCCCCTTGAGACTATCTGCTTAAGCACAAGGTACACGGTGTATGGAAACCAGACCTATCGCGCCTACCTCAAAGATCATAGCCTAATAGACCACCCGTTCTGACTACTAACAGGTTAGACAAGAATGAAAGATGAATCTCTCAATGTAATTATATTATTCCAACACGTTAGACAAGAATGATAGATGCTTGTCTCAATGTAATTATATAATAATAACAACACGTTAGACAAGAATGAAAGACACAATCTCTCTATGCAATTATATTATACTAACTCAATGGCATTATATTACACTAACACATTAGACAAGAAAGAACGATGAATCTATGTTACTACATTATACTAGCACTTTAGACAAGAATGAAAGATGTATCTATCTACGTAACTAGTGATTAAAAACTCCACAGCTGGGCAAACACGGCAGGGGGTTTCTTATCGTCAGAAGCCGTCGCTCTTCCCCGAATTTTTCGGCCCGTTTATCCTCTTAATATTCTCTAGGCGCGGGCCCATCCGGGTCATGACTCCGGGCGTCTTTCACTTGCCGTGCGAGACGTTCGGTCGATTTCGTTGTCCTTGTTGTTGTGCTTGTCCCTTAGCTGTGAACATGTCCACTCTCTAGCCTCCCATCCCTCAGTGAGGAGAATCTGTGCCCCTTAGCACCTGTGATCGTGGGGAGCCAGCTTCTTCCCCAGCCACGGAATCTATCGCCTCCATTCGTCTCCGTTGGCATGTTCTTCGTGACCGGTTCACGGCGCCGCACTCTACTAGGAAGCCGGTTCTTCCTTTTGGTCTCTCGACCCACCTCTTGGTCTCTGCAACTGAGTGTGACTTACGGACGACTACCGCCCTGTTATAGAGGTTGGACTTCGACCGACATTTGCATGATGTGATGACTGCACAGCCTAGTATTTAGATTCACTACCCTCGCTCGGAGGGAAGGCTATGGAGATGACATGAGACAGTGACAGTTCGTGCTCTTACTTGAGAGCAGTTACCGCTCTAACCATACGTAGTTTCGAGACAAGTCCCAATCCAGGTTTCGACAATTCCACAACCAGCGCGAGGCCTTTTCGGCTGCCTCACCTAACACGTTAGACAAGAATGAAAAATGAATCTCTCTATGCAAATATACTATACTAACACGTTAGACAAGAATGAAAGATGAATCTCTTTATACAAATGTACTATACTAACACGTTAGACAAGAATGAAAGATGAATCTCTTTATACAAATGTACTATAATAACACGTTAGACAAGAATGAAAGATGAATCTCTCAATGCAAATATACTATGCTAATACGTTAGACAAGAATGAAAGATGAATCTCACTGTGTAATTATATTATACTAAAAATCAATTGGGGAACCCTTTGAGGCCACTGAGACAGTACATAAATAAACACACACAGCATTGTTTGGGGCTCATAGAAGGAGAAGAATGAAGTATAGATTAGAGGATGGACTAGACAACATAAAATTTGAAATCCATAGTTATCGACCGGGATTCGAACCTGTTACCTCCAAATGACGACAGCGCCTCGCAGCAGGAACAAATGTACTTCGACGCATGACCGACTAGACACTCCATACTGGACACAGAACTACGGTCCGACGTGTTTGTGTGTGTTTGTTATTTGACCTACGTTGGTTTAATATAAAATTATGAGACCTATGGTTGTCATAATCCCGCAATATGCCGCGACATCGTTACGCCCGCCAGGCGAACACCAGTTACCTACTCACAGGTTTCGCTGACGACAGAGAGAGCGACCGTCAGAGTCAAGCCAGTACAAGCGTGACGCATGCAATTCTCGCTGCGCTCGAATCCACAGGGCAAGCACTGTGAGCGGGAAACGGCAGACACGGCTAGGGGAATCAGACGAGACGGACGTGTATGAAAGCGGCTCTTGTGTTTCTGTGCCTGAATGTCGATTGCTCGTAGCTCTTGTGAGAAGATAGAAAGGCTGCATAGCTGTGGGTTTGAATCTGTGAGTGCATTGATGTATTATGTATAGGTTGTGATATTCACCTTGTGATGGCCACATGCCGAATTAGACTGTGTTGCATGTGAAGTGTAAATAAAACCATCAAACTTAGTGTTACCGTGTGTCACGTTAAATCATTCTGTACTTTTGTATGTCTCGCATATGTTAGGTCCAGCGAGCCAGATTCATTAGATTGTAAGACCCTGACATGTGTGAACGTGGAGGCTTTCGTCCGGCTTTAATTTAGTTAAGATTTGAACCTAGATGTGAACGTAAATTACATACATTTGAATGTGTTAACGTGGAAAAACATCAGTGATTGTGAAACTTGTCTCGGTAAAATTATAATCTAAGTTTAAGTGTTGTACCATCATAGTTGTCGAACGGTTAAACATGGCTAACTTGTCTTCGTGAAAGTAGTTGTGTACAGAAAAAGCGTGTGGAAGCAGAAAGTTCGGGAAAGAAAGCAACTTGTGAAAATTGTTGAACGACGACATTACGACCAACAATAACACTCAACGCCATACAGAACAGACCTAACCAAAACTTAATTGACAAGCATACACAGCACACAGACATAGATTGTAATTTATTTCCTTCCAAAAGTAACCAGGTTTCCTGTGCAATCTGAAACTGTTACCCGTAGAGGTCATTTGCCGTTGCAGTAGCGACCCTACAAGTTCCTGGCCCTGGTTTTCACCATTCTTCAGTGTATCCAGAGTACTTGAGTATTACCTTTTTATATACTTTTGGATGCAAATTTGGGCACATGCTGTAAGTCTAAAAATATTGTAAAAAAATTTTTTCATATTACTAACACTTGATAAAAAAATTACGTGTGTGAGAAATCATTTTCATTGAAACATTCCATCATATCTTCTCTAAACGACTTCATCGAGATGGGTTTAAAACTAAAGTTAACTGGTGATGAGTTGACAAAATGGAGTGAGACAAAATATTCAGAATACCTCCTAGCACAGGAGAAAGCTAGGGACCGCGACGAAAGAGCGACTGAAAGAGATGCAGAAAGGAAGAAGGCAGAAATAAATGCAGAAACGAAGAAGGCAGAAATGGCAATGAAACAGTCAAAATTGGAGTTGACTGCAAAAACTAAAAAGTCAGAAATAGAGGCCGAATTGAGAAAAGCAGAAATCTCAGCTCAAAGTAAACGAGAAGAGCTTGAACTCCAACTGAAAATCAAACAGCTTGAAGCTGAAACAGCTGTTGAAAAAGAATCTCGTAAATCTGAAAGACTGGAAAAATAAAACCAGTACAAAAAGTACCAAGGTATTGTCAGAAATTATACCTCGGGGGACTGCATAGCAGCTTTCACCCAAAACTTTGATACTTTAATGGACCACTACCAGATCCCAGTATCTGAGTGGATCATCATTTATATGAGAAGTTTGTCAGGGGAACCTCTAAAAGTTATAGAGACTATCCCTAAAGATCTCAGAAAAGATTACCAGTACATAAAGTCAAAAATTATGTCACATTTCCTGTTAGACGAAGCAGGCTACAGAGAACAGTTCAGTAAACTAACTCCAAAACCTACTCAAACGTTCTCTGACTACATCTCAGTAGTACAGGATATATTCAGTAAATGGCTGTCAGCAGCCAAAGTTAAGAATGACTTTAATAAATTGAAAGATCTCATCCTTAGGGATAAACTCATCACATCCCTTCCACCCTTATTTTCAAAATGTTTGCAAGAGATTGAGTGTATGAGTGTAGAACAGATCGAGAAACGTGGGTCGGCGTATTTTACAGCCAATAAACATTGTTTTGCTAGTGGAGCAACTGATATAAATTTCGTAGCAGCTGCTAGCTATGAGAAATCAAAATCAGATACATATAATAGGCAAAAGACATGTAAGCCTACTACTGAGAAATGTAGGTTTTGCCAATTTCCTCACCACCGGAATGAGATGTGCGATCAGAACCCTGCATATCTAACATACTTTCAAAACTATGTAAATAACCAAGATAAAGAGGGAAGAAACTTCTAACGACAAAAGAAATGTTTCCTTTGTAAAGCTTATGGCCACTGGCGTAATGTTTGTAAAGGGAAACAGATGACCAGGAAGGCGAATGCCGCCTTGTTTGATAGCTCTTCATCAGATGAAGAACATCTTGAAAATCATCCTGTGAACGCAGCACAGGCCATAGATACATTTAATCCACAAAAATGTGCCATCTGTAATCAGTTCCACGAAGATGGCCTATTAACATGCGGCCATTCGATACCTATTGCCAATGAGGAAGCCAATTTGTTAATAGATTCCAAAGGCAGAATTAACATCCACCATGGGTATGTGAATGGCAAGCCGGCTACAGTCTTACGTGACAGCGGAAGCACTCTTATAGGTCTTAAAAGAGATTTCATAATGCCTACAGACTATACAGGCAGGCACGTAACATGCAGAACATTCTCGGGAAATATCGAGAAGTATCCATTGGCATGGGCATACATTGAGACTCCATTCCTCACTGGGAAGGTTAAATGCGCAGCATTAACCAATCCTTGCTGTGATGTTATCATTGGGAACCTTCCCGAAGTGAATGAGATGCCTCATGACACCATAACATCTGCATGTATTGATGATCATGTAACATCATCTCCATCTGATGTCATCATGGAAAGTGTGTTATCATCAGATAATTGTATGCTAGCGAATGCAGCACTATCATCACATGATATCATTGATCCAAGTGTATCATCATCACATGATATCATTGATCAAATTGTTTCACCATCACATGAAATCGTTGATCCAATTATTTCACCATCATCTCATATCACTGAAAGTGTAAACGCAGTAACTAGATCTGCTGCTAGAGTGCAAGAACAAATGGATCAAACTGAGGCAATAGAAATGCTAAGCCCAGTATTACTACCTTCTAAAACCATGAAGGAAAATTTTGTAACAGCCCAAAAGGCTGATCGTTCATTGTATAAGTATTTTAATCTGATAGGCCAAAAGCCAAGGTTGACTAAGAATGCAAGATGGCATTTTGCTCTCAAGAATTGCATCCTCACTAGGTACTATACCAGAGGTGACACCACCACAGAGCAAACTGTTTTGCCACTAGAATACCGTAAGCAAGCCTTACATCTTGCCCATGATATACCTCTTGCAGGGCATATGGCGTATTCAAAGACCAGATCTAGATTGTTGTCACAGTTTTATTGGCCAAAATTCTGTAATGACATTAAACAATATTGCAGAAGTTGTGACATCTGCCAAAAACTAGTGAAAAAGGGGAAACACCCACAGGCTGAATTACAGGTTACAGATTTAGCCAGTCGACCCTTTGAAAAAAATATCTGTGGACATCTTAGGTCCTCTAAATCATGTAACATCTAGAGGAAATAGATTCATAGTTACAATTATTGATTTATGTAGCCGCTGGCCTGAAGCGATTCCTCTCAAGAACATAACTGCCAATGATATTATGGAAGTCTTTTTCCATGTATTTTCAAGGATAGGTTTTCCTGATACTATCCTATCCGACCGTGGAAGTCAATTTATTGCTGCATCCACTCAAGCTTTCACTAAAATGTTAGAGTGTGAAACAATGTTTCAATTCACCGTACCATCCTCACTCGACAGGAGTAATAGAAAAGTTTAACGGGGATTTAAAGCATATGCTTTCCAAAGTCACCCAAGAACATCCCGAAAATTGGGACATCTATTTGCCTGCCATATTATTCGCATATCGCGAGGTCCCTCAGTCAAGCACTGGGTTCTCTCCATTCGAACTTATCTATGGTGCCAAACCACGCGGCCCATTGAGTATATACCATTCCATGTTAACTGAAGCAACTCCTATACTTAAACCCATATCATCATACGTATACGTAACATCATTGCGTGAAAGGATAATTAAATCTTGTATTATTGCCAAAGATGCACTGAAACAATCTGGTGCGAGGTATAGACAATATGCAAATAAAGGAAACAGGACGATAACACTGACACCTGGACAGGACGTACTACTGCTCCTACCTAGTGACCGACAATTACTGACCGATTCCTGGCAAGGACCATTTAAGGTACTAAAACAGATTTCACCTGTGGACTATGAAATTCAAATTAAAGACAAACACAAAATATTCCACATCAATATGCTAAGACCTTACTACAACAGGGACAACGAACAAGACGATACAGCAGCCAGTACAACAATAATCGACCATGAAGGCGACGAAGAAGCGACGAAATACCAACACCAGCGCTAAACACGACGAACTGCTTACAAGACATTAAGATAAACTCCCAGTTAACTCAAGCAGACACCGACAGCTGCAAACAACTAATACAGGACTACAGTACCATCTTCTCCAACAACCCAGGACAAACAGAACTAGTACAACACCACATTACTCTGACTTCCAACACACCAATAAAATGCAGACCCTACACAATTCCATTACATTACAAAGAAAAACTGCATCAAGAAATCATTGACTTAGAAAAGAACACCATCATTTCTCTTCTTCAATAGTCATCATACGCAAAAAGGACGACACGATAAGACTCTGCATAGACTATAGGAAATTAAATAAAATTACACAGTTGGATTTAGAGCCAATGACCAACTGCGAGGAACTGCTGACAGAGCTGACAGACTCTAGGTACTTCACGAAGCTAGACATGACAAAAGGTTACTGGCAGATAACGGTAGACGAACAGAGCAAACATCTGACAGCCTTTGCCACACCTTGGGGACTGTACGAATGGTGCAAATTACCATTTGGGCTTGTTAACGCACCGGCAACATTCGTACGCATGACAAGACTATTACTGACGGACATAAAGAATATCATTTCGTATATGGATGATATATGTGTACACACAACGACAATGACAGAGCACATAACGACATTACAGCAGACGTTTGAACGGATCAGACAGCACGGACTTACTATTAAACCTGCCAAAGTTGACATAGCCTACCAGGAAATCTCCTTCTTGGGGTATAAGATCTCTAATGGCTTTGTCACTACTGACGATAACATCGTGTCAAAAATTCTGAAACTGACACTTCCGACTACGAAGAAACAAGTCAGAAGTGTATTAGGACTTCTAAATTATTACAGGCAGTTCACCCCAGATTTGGCTGAACTGACTGAAAGTTTTACTAACATACTAAACAAAGATCACCCAAACAAAATTGTAAACAACGAATGCCTAAAATTTGCATTCCAGAAGGTATTGTCCTATTTTTCTGAGAATAGTTTAAAGAATCCTATTCTCAAATTGCCAAATTTGCATATTCCTTTCAGATTGCGCACAGATGCGAGCTCCGTGGCGATTGGGGCGAGACGGCATTTTGCATCCTGTATATTACCTATCCAGGAAACTTAAACCAAGAGAACGCACTTGGTCGACCCCGCAAAAAGAAGCCCTTGCATTAGTGTTTGCAATAACGAGATTCCTCCTTGGAAGGCATTTTTTAGTAGAATCTGACAACAGTCCTTTGACGTTTATTACATCTGGAGTGCCAACTAACCATATGATAGCGCGATGGTCACTTTTGCTTCAAGACTACAGCTTTGAAGTAAAACACATACCGGGCACATCGAATACACTAGCTGACCTTTTGTCACGTTGCCCCGATGATACCCAATAGCCATATATGTCTGAGTGCAGTATGTCGAAACACTCAGACCAGCACAGCCATTAATGTATTTGTTTTCAGAAAAGCTGTGAGTGTCAACTACATCATTGTGATAGGGATCATTTCCCACTGTAAATATTATTAGAGTTTCTAAAATAAGGTTATAATTGTGTTGTATAAGTGCGTAGTATGTGTTAGAAAGTGAACAATAGTAATTATAAAGATTATAAACTAAGAACAGTGCCACAGGCCAGTGTCGTAACTTACCTCAAGTGAACAAGAACAATTTAAGTTATCCGTGATATCTGCAAACTGGAGGTATCCAGCAACATTTTATCCCGTGTGAATTGAACAATTGAGTGAACTAAACTGGGACAGTTACTCCACTGTATAAGATCGTAATCCAGAAGTCCAATGAAACACCGAAAACACCAGCGAATAGCACAGCGTTACACTCCGAGTATTCCAACATCATTACGGAACAAGTGTGTGAAAAACTATTGCTTACATCAGCTGTTCGTGTGTACTTCCGGAAAGTTAGAAAGTTAAACAAAAATCTAGCAGACTATGAACAAAACCTTAAAAATTAATGACGCTTGTAAAATATTGGTGAAACACGAATTTGAAATACACAAATTGGGTATTAATATTTTGGAAACTAGTGTAATCTGAGAATCATACCTTGATTAACTGATTCACAGTAGCGACATTTTTTCGCTATTGTAAAGAAGTATCAAGCTATGACGCTGAGAAATAAATTTATAATTGTAATTTATTAGGTTTAACATCTGTTTAAATTATTTCCCTTTCATTTAATGGGTGTCACCAATTACACCAAAGGGCGGTAAATCGAAATAGATAGTAATGTGTAATGTATAAAAATAGCCACTGGGTTGCCAGATTGTCGACACGCCAAGATTGCATCAGCTGGGCATGGAGAAGATTGCCAAAGTTGTAGACCAACATGAGAGCTCCCTACCAAGTGTGGTTGGAACTCTACAGTTGAATTCGTCTCATATTAGGACGTTTTACGGTCTAACCTGATGTCTAAGGACATATTATACGTGGTTTTTTTTGTTGATTGCGAGGTAGTTGCATTGATTGCTGGTGTTACCGGTCTGACTGGGTCAAAATTGCAACAGAGGTGATCATCCATCGAGAGGATGATACTTGGCAAGTGTTAAAGTCTGAATACAGCATGACTTAATATGTATAATTTACAATACTTATGTATTTCTATTGAACCTATGCCAGGGTATATGACAACCAATGGGAAGATTCTGACTTGGTTAAGAATGGCAACCCTGAATTTACAGAGAATACACATGAAAGATAGAATTTTTCATGAATGACGCGCGGGGAGGGTGTCATAATCCCCATTGATATGCCGCGACATCGTTACGCCCGCCAGGCGAACACCAATTACCTACTCACAGGTTTCGCTGACGACAGAGAGAGCGACCGTCAGAGTCAAGCCAGTACAAGCGTGACTGTGAGCGGGAAACGGCAGACACGGCTAGGGGAATCAGACGAGACGGACGTGTATGATAGCGGCTCTTGTGTTTCTGTGCCTGAATGTCGATTGCTCGTAGCTCTTGTGAGAAGATAGAAAGACTGCATAGCTGTGGGTTTGAGTCTGTGAGTGCATTGGTGTATTATGTATAGGTTGTGATATTCACCTTGTGATGGCCACATGCCGAATTAGATTGTGTTGCATGTGAAGTGTAAATAAAACCATCAAACATAGTGTTACCGTGTGTCACGTTAAATCATTCTGTACTTTTGTATGTCTCGCATATGTTAGGTCCAGCGAGCCAGATTCATTAGATTGTAAGACCCTGACAATGGTGCTATCTCAATGGTTTGATACGAAGTCTGTCCGTATTCCATAGTTGTAGGTTCATCTGTATGATAGACCTGGCTAATGAAGACACTTTTAATATGAGTGTCTAGTCGGTCATGCGTCGAAGTACACTTGTCCCTGCAGCGAGGCGCTGTAGTCATGTGGAGGTGACAGGTTGGAATCCCGGTCGGTAACTATGGCTTTCAAATTTTATGTTGTCTAGTGCGTCCTCTAATCTATACTTCCTTCTTCTCCGTATATTATACTAACACGTTAGAGAAGAATGACAGATGTATGTCTCATTATAACTATATCATCAGCCTGCAGCAGGTTCTTTGCAGAGCTTATCTGGTGGATCTCTGTCTCTTCTCCCAGAAACAACTCCCGTCTTAAGTGTTTGTCCGAGCCACTATAACGTTTAGTGTAGCCATGGTATGTCTATTTCTGGGCTGTGATTCTATGTATGAGCCAATTAATTAATTGATGTTCAGGGTCTTTTCATGCTTATTGGTACACGACATTTTAATAACATGTGTATTTACATTTCTCTAGCTGCTGGTGCTATAACAATCTTTCAAATAAACTTAAAGTCCTGAAGATCTTAAACAAATAAGACTGAAACAAGAAAGTCAATGTTATTAACTACTTATTCCCTTTTCATGTATGCGGACTAATACATGTGTAAATACACTGTGTTTGAAATTTCACTTGTTATCTTAGCGATAGATAAATGTTGATTTTTTAACTCTAAAACAAGCATGCTGTTGAATAATTAGATGACGGGTGTTTCCTAGCAATTACAGGATGGTCAATTAGATGTGGTGTTGAATAAGACAGTCACAAGTTCCCTCACTCCCGCCCTTTGGCAAATATCGGACCTGATTCAACCCGCCATTTGACTCATTATGTATATGGTGCTCGGCCCAGACATGTATAAGCCATTGTGTCAATAGGCAGAAACAATCCGCCATTCAGAAAGAGATATACATCAATGAATTAATTGGCACAGACACGGCAAAATTTATTGACTCATCCCAGACATAGAAATGCCATTTTTTTTTTCCCCTGCGTTTCCATCCTGTTTCAGGATATTGCGGTCAACACCAGCATCTTTCAGCTGTATGTTGATTCCTAGGCTAGATTACGCTCAACAGCACGCCACGACTTTCTGAGCGACCGGCTCCATACTCTCATAAGTCACTTTTGCGATTCGAACCACTGCTAATTCTCGTCGCGTCACGTGACGAGAGTATTCGGAGTTAGCGGAGAAAGCTGCTAACTCCTCGGCCACGGAGCCGGTATAGAAATGCCATGGCCACATTAAATGTTACAGTGGCTCGGAGAATCAATTAAAAGGGGAGTGGTTTCTGGGAGAAGAGACAGTGATCCATCGGCTACGCGCTGCAATGTACCTGCTTCAGGCTGATGTTATAGTTACATTGAGACATCAATTTTTCATTCTTGTCTAACGTCTTAGTTTAATATAGTTACACTGCGACATCCATTTTTTATTCTTGTCTAACGTCTTAGTTTAATATAGTTACATTGAGACATCCATTTTTTCATTCTTTTCTAACGTCTTAGTTTAATATAGTTACATTGAGATATCCATTTTTCATTCTTTTCTAACGTCTTAGTTTAATAGTTCCGTCGCTCCGTGGCCAAACGCTTGCGAACGCGGTTCGTGAGCCGGGTACCAGCTGTTCGAAGCTCAGCTGCGACCGATTTGTGCAGCAGACCGTGTCGTGTTGTACCCTTCATGCCTGTGTGGAATGATTCCGCAATGGACAGAAGAGATGGTGGGCAGCCAATCTTCTTTAGTGCCTTGACCAGACCCTCACGACTGACCAAATCAAATGCCGTTGTGAGGTCGATGAAGGCAATAAACAGTGGTTGATTCTGTTCACGGCATTTTTCTTGCATTTGTCGCAATGAGAATATCATATCAGTGGTAGACCGGTTCTGTCGAAAGTCACACTGTGATTCGGGGTAGACTTGATCTCCTATGACTTGAAGTCTGCGCAGAACAATTCTGGCAAATACTTGTCCAACAATACACAGAAGTGAGATACCCCTATAGTTGTTGGAGTCACTCCGATCGCTCTTGTTCTTGTACAGTGTTATGATGCTTAAATCTTTGAAATCCTGTGGGACTTGTCCTTCTCGCCAGCATAGCCCTATTAGCTGGTGGATCTGTAGAGTGAGTGTGTCTTGCCCACTCCTTATAACCTCTATTGGAATCCCATCCTTACCTGAAGCCTTGCCAGATGTAAGTTCATTTATAGCACACTTAACTTCTGTTATGGTGAGATGTGTGTCCAGGTGTCAAGCGTTGGTAGAGTCTCTATGGCGTTGAGGGCATCATCCGCTAGTTTGGTCTTACTTGAGTAAAGCTCCAAATAGTGCTCTACCCATCTGTCCATCTGCTGTTTCTTACCAGTTATGATTTCTCCAGTCAAGGTATTCAATGGCGCACTTCTTTTGATCACTGGACCACAGGCTTTCTTTATTCCTTCAAAACATGCTTCTGATGTATCCCTTATCACTTCGATTTGAATGGACTCATATAACTTGATCCAATAATCATTTGCACACTGCCTGGCAGCCTTTTGCACATCCTTCCTAGCTTGCATTAGCTCACTCAGAGTGTTACGCGTACGTCGTTCCTTGTTTCTTTAGAGAGCTATCTTCTTCTTATCAATCAAGGGCTGCAGAGTCTCGCTATTTGCCGCAAACCAGTCCTGCCTCTTATGATCCACCGTGCCGTAAGCCCCTATGGCAGTTTTATAAAGAATTTCCTTAAGTTAACCCCACTTTTCATTTACTGTACAATTTTCTGGTGTTTCAGTGAAAGCGTCTTCAAGTTGCTGTTGGCTAGATTTGTGTTTAGCTGTGTAGATTCTCTTTGGTTTCAGTCTAACCCTTGCAACAACCAAAGAGTGATCCAGTCAGCACTGTGGTAACTTCGAGTCAATGATATATGGTTCAGATGTTGTCTCCGTGTGATGATGAAAGTCAGCTGGTGCCAATGGTCGGATCTTGGATGTTTCCATGTGACTTTATGCAGCTCTTTTGTTTTAAAAAAAGGAGTTTGTAATAGATAGGTCATTTCTAGTGCAATGCTGCAGCAGCCTTTGCTCATTTTCATTCGTGCGATCGATGTTGTATTTTCCAAGGCACACTGGCCATGAACTCGAGTCCTTGCCCACACGAGCATTGAAATCACCGAGCATATAAATGTAGTCAGATTTTGGAACTGCCTTGATCACGGAGTCTAACTCCTCATAGAACGTATCCTTCACATCATCAGAGGAATCGAGTGTCGGTGCATACGCAGTAATAATGGTGGCAAACCCACAAGAGGTTGCCAGGCGCAGGGACAATAATCTTTCATTTCCTCCTGCTGGAATTTCAATCATTCCCAGTAGCGAATTCTTCACTGCAAAGCCCACACGGTGTTGCCTTTTTTCTGCCTGCCCTCTAACCTTCCAAAAAAAGGTGTAATTGTTTTCCCTGAGTGACCCTTCCTCAGCGAAGCGAGTTTCCTGCAGGCCAGCAATATCAATGTTAAGACGATTGAGTTCGGCATCAATCACAGCCGTTTTTCTCACATCGTTTCTATTGGTCAAGTCAATGGAAAATCCTGAACACATGGTTCTCACGTTCCAGTTTGCAAGCCGTAGCTTGGGGTTTCTATTGCCTCTCCATAGCCTAGAGCCTGGGCTAAAATATATAGATCACGTGTTGCCCATGCAGCATGTTCCCTCTCTCGGCCTTCCTAGTTCACTCCAGAGGAAAGATAACACCTCTACATCTGGAACAAGACAAGCTGCAGAAGCTGCCGGATCAGCAAAGCAATGCTCTAACTGTCCGCCTGTCGGAGCTTCGATCCTAGACCAGCCAAGGCCCTGCCATGCCATTTTGTCTTTAGGTTGCATTTCCTCGCACCAGGGTAAGGCTTGTACCCTCCCAATTGCGCTCTTCCACCCGAAGCCGTTGGCACAATGTGGGGTGTCGGGTATGGTTAGCGCCGCCCAACATTCGGCGCTAACAGAAAGCAGATAGTACCGTCTACTGTTATACGGTAGCTCAGTCATGTCTGACTAAGACCTGACAATGCATTCTTGTCTAACGTGTTAGTTTAATGTTTAGTGTTAGTCTGTAACTATATTAAAAATTCTTATCAAACGTATTAGTTTAACATAGTTACATTGAGACATACATTTTTCATTCTTGTCTAACGTGTCAGTATAATATAAACACATTGAGAGATTCATCTTTCGTTTTTGTCTAACATGTTAGTATAAGAAAGAACGGGTGGTCTGTCAGGCTATGATCTTTTATACAGCCCCATTAGGTTTAGTTTCCAACTGTGTGTACGATGTACTTAAGCAGCTAGTCTCAAGGTTACAGTGGAGAACTTCAATACTAAAACGACTTTTGCAGACAGTAGAGAAAGCCTCACTCTGGTTGTGGAGTATTCGAAGCGATGAGTAAAACAAATCACCGCAGTAAGTTGGTCAATATCTGCTTGCAAAGCAAGCCTATTGATGACAGAGCGATTCAATCAGTAAACGAAAATGGAAATATCGTTATTGTCTCGTGGCGACCCAGTAGCTAACTCGCCAAGTATGAACATAGCACTTGAGCCTAGGATGCTGCAGAGTGCTTGCCACACGACTATTTAGTGATTACCGGGTTGAAGAAATGCTGTCTAATTCCAAAACTGCAGCCGAGGGACGATGTCGATAAAGGTGTTACAAGTTGTCTTGCGAGAGCCGCGCCTCACAGCAAGCAGGGTGAGGAGACAGGAACTGGAACTCGCTTTTAGTTTAGCGCTGTTCATGAGTGAGGCTCATTCAACTATTATCTGGGTGTTGAGACGAGATGATTGGGGTTGGAGTTTATAGTGGAAGGCAGTTTATCACTGGGATACTCTCTGGTTAAGACAATAAGAATTGCTATTCTGCCGACCCCGTTCTTGCTGGATCTATGTGTTCACACAATCTCCTCTAAATATTAACATATTTATTTCTAGTTGTACAGAATACAAGGAACAATACATTCTTAAATTCAAAACGAAATCCACAGATATAATATAGGGTAGGCAATAGTTGCAGGAATAGAACACCTAGAGATGAAGAACAATACTATATAGATATCTGCTTAGAGGCAATCTGTCCAGCCAAATAGTACGGTTGAATGGCGTGAATCATTAATCATGGGTATTGCCCAGCCTGTGTCAGTACGTCAGGAGACGGCTGTTACTTTACCTGATTGGAACTGGCTTCTTTCTCGGGGTTACATACTGGAACGTAGACTGTATTCTTCGGCAGGGCAAGATTGTCAACGATAACGTGTTGATGATTTCACATAACCTGTAAAATAATCTTCATCAACAGGAGTCCCCTGTTGTAGCAATCAAACTCTGTAGAAGAACCTGTCTTTCCTTCTCCATCACGACCTGAAAATTCATATCTTAAAATTCTGACTGGCAAAGTTATATAAATGTTACCACGACCATAAGTGCTTAACAACATATGCTATAGCCTATCTTCAGGGTCAAGGCTGAAGAGACAACATCACAGCTTTTGGAATGTCATTCACTACAACCCAGTTGATGATCATTCATAGCAAAACGTCTCTGATTGGCTACAGGATATTTGGCTAAGGCCGCCATGCTGGTTGATGATTGTAATTTTTTATTCTCAAGAGGGCGAAGGTGTAACATCACTTCCACAAACTGGCTGGTTTAAACCAATTGTAAAATATTTCTTTACTGGTATCAATTGACTTATCAGCCATGTTTGGAAAACCACATATTCCTTCTGCCGTCAACCAACAAAAGGGAGAACATGAAACAGTTAACCTGGTGAACGTTACCTGCTCCACTCACAATTGTACATAGCAAAGGACTGAGCAGGCATACCATCAGAGCACATTGTTATCAATATACATTTACTAACTAATCCTGTGTAGCATGGCTGGCAGAGTTGAGCAAGGATAGAACAACGTCTAACAGTAGGTCCAAATGAACATCATCGTCTTGATAGAACATCGTCTCGACCCAGGTGGCCGAGGAAGGCTGTTGTCTTCCTGAACCCTTTCTTACAAGAAGTCATTCTATCCCACTCACTTCACTTACGTCCACACAGAATTATTGTTCGGGTTTCATGGCTGTTGTGTCTCTAAACGTTCTTCCGGCTTCTTGGTAGTCCTATAAACTCATCTGTTTTGTGTTCTGCTGAAGATGTGTAACTTTCGTAAAAGAAGAACCCCCTTCATTTTAATTAAAATATTTCCCCTCTCTACGGTTGATCATCGCCATGTAGAAGAGCGAGTGTCTTTATCGATACATGTGTCTCTCCCCCATATAGAAGGATTGTGTTATTTAGGATCCCTTTCATTAGCTCTTTACCTTAAGAAGTTAATGTAAAACTAAAG
Source organism: Cepaea hortensis (assembly GCA_963921405.1). Taxonomy (NCBI): domain Eukaryota; kingdom Metazoa; phylum Mollusca; class Gastropoda; order Stylommatophora; family Helicidae; genus Cepaea; species Cepaea hortensis. Next base: position 14,311,318 of record OY992893.1, on the reverse strand, counting down.
GCTCCTCTGTTGCTAAGGGGGCTGTGTCGGGTTAATAATAAAGTACGGCACCAGATATTAGTAAATGACAGATTACGCCTGTGCGCCTGGTGGAACACTATCATTATAATATCCCCATTCAGGCACTAGACCATAATAAAGGCAGAACGTGCCAATGCTCAATTAGGAGCTAGAGAATTATGATAGGTACATTACATCACTTGATAACAGTGAAATAATGCTTTAGCCTATGCTCCTTCTGGAGCCCATACAATGTTATTATATATAGTACAGCATTCGCTAAACTTGAGGTATAGATAGTGCATATGCTTCGCAAGGAACTTCATGCATTATAATATGTACAGTAGAGCACTTGACAAAAATGAAGTCTAGACAGTGTCTATACTCCCCAGGGAACGTCCTCCGTGTATTAGCAAGGTATGTGTTCGCCTATAATGTGTATTCTTTAATTAAAGCGTATGTCACTAGGACTGTAGCAAAGAGCTAATATTGTTGCCTGGGTAAGGTTGGTTGAAGCTATAGACCGTTATAGCTTTTTAAATAATCAAGCTTGTAATCATCGCAAACGATCAAAACAACCGGTCATTTTACCTTCATTATGTATGAACGGGATTGTCCATCTCAACCCAAGTCCAGTGCAAGATTCCGTCTTTGTTTACCTTAAACACAATGTGTAAGCAAATAGACAGATCAAATACCTTATCTAGCGAATACAATACCTTTAGCCAGGGAATATTTTAAGTGTAGGGTGCTCTTTCAAGCACACAAATACAAAATAACAAGGAGATGTTGTCGCTACTCTGTCGAGACGTGAACTGACTTTAAGATCGTCATAGCTTAATTAGCCTTTCCCGATCTCGGACTCGAGGCTATTTGTGATTCTCGCTTTTTACGCTTAGATCGTAGAAAGAGTTCTATTATTATTATCGAAGAGGTTATTTCTGCTGAGTATTGCTAATTAGTCATTCCCTCGTTTATAAAAACAAAGCATGGATGAGAACCGACTCACCGAGAATCTCCCGACGGATTTCCCAGTCTAAATATGAAATATCAAGAGCATTAGATATTCGGATGCTACATAAATAATTGCAGATAATGAGCAGGACAAGCATCATTTAGTAAAACTGGGGTTATAATTAAAATGTAGAAGATAAGAGATTATGGCCGTCAGTATGAAGTAAGCAATACCACTATGTAATATACGGGTAAATTGTAATATTCTTAAACATGTGACACGGTACAATTATCTCTGAACAATCATGACATCTGATGGGAGGTGACTTGAAGAAATTAGAAGAAGACTGGCTAAGATGGACAACATACTAACCACACACACACACACACACAAAAACAAACACAAACACACACACACACACAAACACAAACACACACACACAACACACACACACACTCACACACACACACACAATGACCATTGCAACGCGATGACTTGCTACACAGAACCTATACTTCTGTACGGATGTGAATTGTGGAAAATGAGCAGACAAGTTGAAAAACATCTAATGGCAGTGTAAAGTGATTTGAGAGGAAAAAAACAAAGAATACCATACACAGAAAGAAACACCAATGACCAAGTCCCACAAGAAGCAACTGAAAACCATAAAACGATTGGAGAAATTGGAAGTAGACAGTTACAGGTGGGTGGGCACGTTATGAGAAGAAACGAACTAGAGAACTTCGCGACTACTGGAAATAATAATGGAAAAGAACAATCAGGAAGGCAGAGAAGCAAACATCTGGATGGCTTGACCCCAAGGCAGGGTCGAGACAAGATCACAGAGCTGATCCTCGACTTTGGTGATTGTGTAAGACGCCGAAACTTGACAGCCCACGCTTATCGGCATGACATATGATGATGATTATGTTACGTTAGTAGTTGCATTCCATTGTTACAGGACGTCGCAATCACCCGGTTCTGAGGCAAAGGGATACTGCGTTCGAAACACAGCTGCTTGCGATTTGGCACCAGACCGCCTTTCGTTGGTGTAATAAAATGTTCTGAGTGTCGGTCATTTAGAAAGCGATTCTAACTACTTAACGTAAATTTGTCAAGAAATCACAAACAGCCAATAATGCTGGGGTTGACTACGACTTCCTGTAAAGGATATGCAATTAACTAACTTTCGCAATCAACCTCGGCATTTTGTGGTCTATGATTTGCGGTGATTTTTGTGTTAATGTCTATAAATACCGTTTAACTAGTGTAATGCCATGGCCAGTCAATGTCTACATTCTCTTGAACATTTCCGAAATGTCCATTGATTATACAGCCAAGATATTCACATTATATGTCATTTTTAATTTCTTCATTGGCGGTTGTAATTTTTGATTGACATTTCGTCTTTTTTTTTTCAAAAGACATTATATTATTTAGTTGTTTTTAAAGTGTTACAAAAGATTTTGATTTTCATTGTGTCTCTTCTAGTCACAATAGCTTGCACTGTTAAGGTGTCATAGTGTATTGCTTTAATTAGAAGTGACTTTAAAATGCATTTATCTACTTAATTTGATTTTCATGTTATCGCTATGCGATATTTCGTATCAGTGTGATAAATTAGAAATGGACACAGAAATACGATCACAAGAAAACAATACTCGGCCACAAGATTTGGACTGGGGGGTGTCGAGTCAATGTGACGACATTGCGTCAAGGATTGTCGGAGATGAATATGATCTTGTGTCTGATAATGTCAGACTTATTTTTCAAGTGGTAAACATGGTCATTATCATTCAAATTGTTGCTTTGTTTGGCACGGGAACAAACATCATCAACATGGTGTGTTTTGTCAAACAAGGTGTCAGAGATCCTGTCAACATTGCACTTACAGGTATGTCCCTGTTTAAAACAAGATCTGTACATTAAAACAAGATCTTTACATAATTACATCCATTCATACAGAACACACACTTCGTAATTGTAACGGTCTCAGAAGACATGTATGTGTCGTGCAGTGTGGCTTGCTTCCTAGTACAAACAAATGTTCGGGAGCATCAGTTGGCTCTTTTCCCTAGGATATCCTGGTGTATCTGGCTTCCTGGCCTAGAGGTTAGCGACTTTTCTCCGTAATCTCGTATACTCTGGTAAGTAACGTGATGACGGTGAGAATCAGCAGTGGTTCGAATCACGTCGGTAACTTACGGGGTATGTTAGCCGGCCGCTCAGAAAGCAATGGCAAACAACTGTGCGTAATCTTGCCAAGGTATCAACAGTCAGCTGAAAGATGCTGATGTTGACAGCAGTGTCCTGTAAAGGATATGCAAACATTAATTTTAATCCTTGTGTAGTGGGAAACAAGAAGGCGGAAACAGTGCCTGAGTCTGTAACACTGGTCGGGTATTGCCACGATAAGGCAGACGTCGTCGGAGAATCTATATACATTCTGATGCTTCATTCGGGCCCGAATAATTCTTAAGTTTCACAGAGTCATTTCTCAACTTTCAGAAATATACACAGAAAGAGTAATTTCAGGTCGTTCTGTCGTAGTGTTACGTTGTGCTGTTGTAAGGTGATTTTATACTGTGCTCTATTTAACTAATGTCATGCTGTGATGTTATAAATTGAACTGTATTGTGTGCTGATATTTGTTTTGATCTCACAAAAATACCAGTTACATATAACGTACAAGTGAAGAATAGTTTTGGTCCTTGATGTCTATACAGGTGGAATTGACACATGAATTGGCAGTACAAGCTAGAGATATCTTGATAACTGCAACCAAAGATTTAATTACGACCAATAAAAAGCAACATAAGCAACGGATTAAATCAGACACGTTAGAATTAATAAAACAACAACACTGGAACAGAAAGGAGGTGAATTCGATAACAGCATTATGAAGTATAAATCTGTAACTTAAATAATCTTTAATCTTAAATAATAAAGAACACAAGAAAGGACGAAAACCAGTAAATACATGATTGCTGTACCAGAATAAAGCAATATCATAAGACTGGAAGAGATTACGAAATTTCTAAATAATTGAAGTTATTGACAAGAAATGGTCAACCTCAATTAAATGTTATCTGAGACAAGATGGGAAATGCCTTAACAGAATCTAGACAAACTCTAGAAAGAGGGCAAGAATACTGCAGTGGAATGTATGATATGAATGACAACGAGGACATGAGTGAGATACATAAACCAATGGCAGCAGAGACAGAACCCTACCTTAATTAGATGAAATTGTGTGGGGAAATAAAGAACCTGAAGAATGGTAAATCATCTTGATGAAATGAGATACCCGCTAAACTAATTAAAACGGGAAGAGAAAGCAGCATACACAAATATCATGCGTTATGCAAAAACATTTAGAAATATGGTATGTGGCGAAAAGATTGGAAGAGAACTATCTTCATTCCAATACAAAAAAGGGCAAACTGAAATTATGCACCAACTATAGTAAATTTCTACTAAAAATCATTATGGGAAGACTTCGTAAGAAACTGGAAGAAAAAACTAACGTGGATCAAGTTTGGCTGGATTTAGTCATGGAAGAGGGACACAAGATTATATACACAATAAGCGTTAGAATTTAATTTACACCTATTCTCATGTTTTATGGAATATTCAAAGGCATTTGACTGTGTACAAAGTCAGAAACTTTGGGAAATCATGAATAATATTGTTGAAAATGACCATGTGTTCACATGCATTCACCGTGGACGAGCATTTACTGCGCGAATTGCCCTTATCAGTCTCATTCGCTACCGCCATGGGTTGTAGATATTGTAGCCGAGCGGAAAAGACAAGGGAAAGACTGATGCTTCCTTTTCTACGGTGCTAAGAGGTAGAGAGTAACTCTGACTTCGTTACCGCCAAAGAAGAGAAGTAAAAGAGAGAGAACCTCACATCGCCTTCAACTGTCAAAAAAGATATAGTAATTAGATAAGAAGGTACGAGATCTTTGACAGAGGCAAAAACTATGTTATAGATGTTCACACAGGAACCACCATGTTAGAGCCCAATCAGTGAATTAAGGTGTTAGTTTATGGTAGAAATAGTGGTTGTGAACACTAAAAGAGACTAAACAAACAAATCAAGGACAAATAAACAAGCTCTTTATTTATTTCTTCTAACAGAACATGTTGGATAACACATTGCATTTCAATAATAGATACAAAAGACAACTGAATATATCAAACAACAACAGTGGGTAACCCCTAACCAGTCAACAGCACTTAAGACAACAGGGCACACCAAGTACCACAACACAGGTGTTCCACACAATAGCTGGTTAGACTGACACAAAAAAGAACTTTGACACAAGCGACACTGCACAGACAATAAGGCACTAAAAAAACATAAGTTACACAACATAAATACTAAGATGAAACATAAACAAATGAGTTGTGACACAAATTACTACCCCACCATGAACCCAAGCATGCTGACACTAACTAGTCAGCCACTCGGCTTCCTCCTAGGACATAGGTTGTTCACTGATGAACAAATGGGAAACCCCCTCATATCTCGTCTCAAGGCGGGCTGGGCACAAAACTGTATACTCAAGGCCAAAGTACATGCGTTCACAAACCGAGCTGGCTGCAACACTACAAATGGTATCAGATCTTTTTGTGTCACTAGAATTCCGGCAGTTGCCAAAGTCAAACTGCTTTAACAGACCAAACCTAGGTGCGCCGATTTGGCTCTAATACTTTCCTATCCTCCTACTTTTTCGACGTCCCAGCAAAAGAATAGACTATTGTATCTCCTTACCTCAACTATCTCTTTAAAAGCTAACATCTAGCTAGTTCAACCCCCCACAAAATCATTGGTCTTCAGTGACCACATCAAAAAGCAAAATCAGTAATCAAGCAAGCAATTAATAACATTCACACATAAACCATCAATGACAAACGCAAACCAGAATTATGTCAGCTGTGACCAAATCAAAAAACATAATCATCAATCAAACAAGAAATAAATGACCTTTACACATAAACAGTCATCAAAATTACAAATGCTGTTATTACATGGAGACAACAAACTCATAAATGTATGCATAGACATGCACCCAAACTTAATAATCATGTCAACAACCTCAATTTAAAAAAAAAAACTTCACTGATTTCCATACGTGAAAGGTTATCAAGCTGTCCCGTTCGCCAAACATTTGGCCAACCATCCACAATACCAAAAACAAAATCAGTTCCCATGGCAAAGGGAGACACATATTCCAGAAGATCATTCAGAAGGAACCTTCCATCTTCAGTGCCACCGCCCCAGGATGGGAACAGCTGGTTATATCTCCTAACCATACCACTACCCAAAAAAGATAGTCCCATCCTAATCAGACACTAGCAACAAAGTAAAACACCATAAAAATGTACATCATCAGATAACAAAAATCATAGTCATGATGAAAAAGAAAATTTAAATATTTTGGTCACTTGAAGCGTCACGAAAGTTTGGAGAGAACAACAATGGAGCGGTATATGCCTGGGAAGTGAGCAAGAGGAAAGCCAAAGAGAAGATGAATGCAGAATGTTGCGGATGATCTTCAGATGAATGTATCCGACGCGGTTCATCTTGCTTATGATCGAGACGTTTTCGGGAAAGTTGTTATGGGAGCCAGGTTCTGCGAAGGCCATGCTACTGAATGAATGTGCGCACATATAATTTATTCTTCTTCGTGCTGTTATTGTATATCGTTATGTTTTTTTGAGGAAAAGTAAGTTTCAGATGTTCTGCTAAAAATAGATTAATGCTGTACTATTATAAATTGATTTGATGTTGTCCTGTTATAAAGTAATGTTATGTTATGCCGTTATAAATTGTGACGTTTTATAACGTATTCATATGTCGTCCTGGCATAACGTATTTTCATATGAGAGGGAGAAAAGGCTTACATTTTACGATTATTTGCCCTCACGGAGCTTCTTCGTTACGCGGTTAGGACTATTTCGATCTTGTATAACAATAAACATGTCAGTAAACCCACTTCTGCTCATCGATAGTGTATTGTATGTCTAGACTTCTATCACCAGGGTGAAAAATCTGTAGGTCCCTTGAGCATTAACATTTCCTTAGTAACTGGACATAGAAAACAGCAAGCTGAACAACCCGCTATTCATGTTTACATGTAAATCAGCAAACCAAACCTCAGAAAAATGCACTTATAATATGTGTTTTTAAATCTTAGTCAGTTTATGAAACTGTTCTGGGATTCTCCGTGTCTCATCCATGGCATGAACATTTCCGTGTGTGATGAAAGTGTTAATTCTCTCAAATGTAAACTTGATGTGTTTGGCAAACGTCAGTAGATCGACAAACACAAAGAGTAAGTTCCCGACAGGGAACTTCCATGTGTCTGTAAAGTCTCAAGGCCATCACATTTTGTATACCTGAAAGATCGGAGAAATTGGTGACCAGGTTATCATTCTCTTAGAGAATTGCGAGTGCAGGCGTCTAACCCACGGCCGACAAAATTATCGGAGAAACCTTATACCTATCACACCAGGGCGCAAGCTAGTTGGGGCATTACGACATGTTTATTGTCCACACATTCAGGATTATATCACAATATGTCCCCCACTAGGTGGGACACTGGGAAATGTCTATTGTCCACAAATGCAGAATCCTATCGCAATAAGTCACCCTAAAGTTAGGACACTGGGACCCGTCTATTTTCCCCAATGCATGATCTTACCACAATAAGGTGAGTGCTAGGTGGACATCTGGACACGTCTATTGGCTACACACACAGACTCCTATCACAATAATTCGATAGCTATGTCTGACACTGGGACCCGTCTATTGTCAACTATGCATGATCCTATCACAATAAGGTGCCCACTAGGTGGGTCACTGGGACACGTTTATTGTCCACACATATAGGATCCTATAACAATAAGGTGCCCGCTAGGTGAGTCACTGGGACACGTTAATTTTCCAAACATGCATGATCCTATCACTGGAGACATTTGATAAATTGAAAACAAAATCACGGGATAGACAAACTATTAAATCGGGACAGACGCTTGTTGAGGTAAGACAGAGCCGTTCGAGACAGAACAGACACATTGACAAGGTAAAGACAAAAACATTGAGGCAGGACAGACACATTGACAAGGTAAAGACAAAAACATTGAGGCAGGACAGACACATTGACGAGGTATAACAAATACTTCGAATCAGGACAGACAACTCGACGAAGCAATGCTCTTTCAACGTTGCGATGGTAATTTTCTATTAATCAAAAATGCCTTTAATCTGTATAATAATTTCATCTTATGTTCTCAATCCCATCTCTAGGTTTGACAATGTCTGAATTGCTAAGTACGGTAATACTGATTTGGGAGAGCATTTCTTTAAACCCTTGGTTTTACAAGTCAGACATTTCAGTACTGTCTCCCTTCTCTGTACAGCTGACAGCTGGTACTCCACATGTGGCATTTACCCGAGTTACTTGTTGCATCACAGCATTCATCACTCTAGAGAGATGTCTGTGTGTTGTTCTTCCGTTCAAGGTGAGCTATGTATATCGATAATTTTCATTTAGATTTTTGGGCTCATTTGAGAAATTATTGTTACTGATAACTTTTGTTTTTATCTTTATTGAACTAGTTGCTTGTTATAAATGATGATAATTGATATTCCTCTAAAGGTGTTTAATGTATTGTCTTTTATCTGTACTCACTGAAGGACTCAAAAGAGTAGTTTACTTATATATTATAAGTGAATCGATGTTAATCGAATATTGTTTACTCAATGTGTAGGGAACATATATGTGTCAGGTCTTAGTCAGATATGACTGAGCTACCGTATGACAGTAGACGGTACTACCTGCTTTCTGTCAGCGCCGAATGTTGGGCGGCGCTTACCAAACCCGACACCCCACATTGTGCCAACGGCTTCGGGCGGAAGAGCGCAATTGGGAGGGTACTAGCCTTATCCTGGTGCGAGGAAATGCAACGCAAAGACAAAATAAGTCATGGCAGGGCATACCAGGCCCTAAGCCTTGGTTGGCAGCTGGTCTAGGATCAAAGCTCCGACAGGCGGACAGTTAGAGCATTGCTTTGCTGATCCGGCAGCTTCTGCAGCTTGTCTTGTTCCAGATTATAGGTGTCAACTTTCCTCTGGAGTGAACTAGGCAGGCCGAGAGAGGGATCATGCTGCATGGGCAACACATGGTTTCTTCATTTTAGCCCAGGCTTTGTGCTATGGAGAGGCAATAACTCCATCCCTGGTCTTAACCGGTCTCGGAATCAAAGCGAGAGGCAACTGTTACGGGTTATAAGTCCTTGTCAGTTGGCGTAGACATGGGGCGCCACGCTTTGCCTCTGACGGTGGGAGACACCTACAGGTGTCACTGATCAGCTACCGCCCGCCTCAAGCTGGGCAGCCCCCAGCCAATTGGGTGCTGATCCGCCACAGCCTGCCTGCTTCAATGGGTGCTTGGGGCTAGGACAAAATCTGAATCGCAGGCTGTAAAACCAATGCACCAGGTACTAATAAAAAGAATAGACACCTCAAGCTACGGCTTGCAACCTGGAACGTGAGAACCATGTGTCCAGGGTTTTCCACTGACTTGACAAATATTGACGATGTGAGAAAAACGGCTGTGATTGATGCTGAACCCAATCGTCTTAACATTGATATTGCTGGCCTGCAGGAGACTCGCCTCGCTGTGGAAGGGTCACTCAGGGAAAACAATTACACCTTTTTTTTGAAGGGAAGAGGGCAGGCAGAAAAAAAGGCAACACGGTGTGGGCTTTGCAGTGAAGAATTCGCTACTGGGAATGATTGATATCCCAGCTGGGGGTAATGAAAGATTATTATCACTGTGCTTGGCAACCTCTTGTGGATTTGCCACCATTCTCACTGCATATGCACCGACACTCGCTTCCTCTGATGATGTGAAGGATACGTTCTATGAGCAGCTAGACTCTGCGATCAAGGCAGTTCCAAAATCCGACTACATTTATATGCTCGGTGATTTCAATGCTCGTGTGGGCAAGGACTCGAGTTCATGGCCAGTGTGCCTTGGAAAATACAACATCGGTCGCATGAATGATAATGGGCAAAGGCTGCTGGAGCATTGCTCTAGAAATGACCTATGTATTACAAACTCCTTTTTTAAAACAAAAGAGATGCATAAGGTCACATGGAAACATCCAAGATCCAGCCATTGGCATCAGCTGGACTTCATTATCACACGGAGACAACATCTGAACCATACATCATTAACTCGAAGTTACCACAGTGCTGACTGTGATACAGATCATTCTTTGGTTGTTGCAAGGGTTAGACTGAGACCAAAGAGAATCTATACAGCTAAACACAAGTCTAGCCCCACGATTAATATTACTAACACTCACGATCCTGGAAAGTGCTTTGAATTTCAACAGCAACTTGAAGACGCTTTCAATGATACATCAGAAAATTGTATAGTAAATGATAAATGGGGTAAACTTGAGGAAACTATTTATAAAACAGCGGTAGGGGTTTACGGCACTGTGGATCATAAGAGGCAGGACTGGTTTGCGGCAAACAGCCAGATACTGCAGCCCTTGATTGATAAAAAGAAGTTAGCTCTCTTAAGAAACAAGGAAAGACCAACACGTAACACTCTGAGTGAGCTGAAGCAAGCGAGGAAGGATGTACAAAAGGCTGCCAGGCAGTGTGCGAATGACTATTGGATCAAGTTATATGAGTCCATTCAAATCGCAAGTGATAAGGGCAACATCAGAAGCATGTATGAAGGAATAAAGAAAGCCTGTGGTCTAGTGATCAAAAGAAGTGCACCGCTGAAAACCTTGACTGGAGAAATCATCACTGATAAGAAACAGCAGATGGATAGATGGGTCGAGCACTATTTAGAGCTTTACTCAAGTGAGACCAAGCTAGCGGATGATGCCCTCAACGCCATAGAGGCCCTGCCAACTCTTGACCACCTGGACACACTTCCCACTATAACAGAAGTAAATGAGCTTGCATCTGGCAAGGCTCCAGGTAAGGATGGGATTCCAATAGAGGTAATCAGGAGTGGGCAAGACACACTCGCTCTACAGATCCACCAGCTAATAGAGCTATGCTGGCGAGAAGGACAAGTCCCACAGGATTTCAAAGATTCAAACATCATAACGTTGTACAAGAACAAGGGAGATTGGAGCGACTGTAACAACTATAGGGGTATCTCACTTCTGTGTATTGTTGGGAAAGTATTTGCCAGAATTGTCCTGCGCAGACTTCAAGTCCTGGGAGATCAAGTCTACCCCGAATCACAGTGCGGCTTCCGTCAGAACCGGTCTACCATTGATATGATATTCTCATTGCGACAGATGCAAGAAAAATGCCGGGAACAAAATCAGCCACTGTTTATTGCCTTCATTGACCTCACAAAGGCATTCGATTTGGTCAGTCGTGAGGGTCTGTTCAAAGCACTAAAGAAGATTGGCTGTCCACCAACTCTTCTGTCCATTGTGGAATCGTTCCACACAGGCATGAAAGGTATAATCAAGTTTGATGGCTCAACTTCAGAAGAGTTTGAAATCAAGAGTGGAGTTAAGCAAGGTTGTGTACTAGCTCCCGCCCTCTTTGGGATATACTTTTCACTTCTACTGAAATATGCCTTTCGTGATCAGGATGACGGTATATACATTCACTCACGCTCAGATGGTGGCCTCTATAATGCTCAGAGATTGAAGGCCAAGACCAAAATTAGCAGGGTACTAATCAGAGAGTTGCTTTTTGCGGATGAAGAATTACAACATCTACTATCTGCATTCTCCAATGCTTGTTCTGAATTTGGTTTAACAATTAACAAAAAGAAGACACAGATTATGTCACAAGGTGCACATGGTGTACCATCAATCTTTATTGACGACGCCGAACTGGAGATAGTAGACCATGTTACATATCTAGGATCAGAGGTAAATAGCAAATTATCCCTCGATCAGGAAATCAACATCAGGATTGGCAAGGCAGCAACAACAATGAAAATGTTAGCAAAAAGAGTCTGGGAGAACAGGAAGCTTACTGCCAAAACAAAAGTCCTCGTCTACCAAGCCTGTGTCCTTAGTACTCTTCTTTATGGCAGTGAAACCTGGACAACTTACTCACGCCAAGAGAAACGTTTAAACAGCTTTCATATGCGGTGTCTGCGAAGAATACTTGGTATTAAGTGGCAAGACAAAATCACAAATACTGAAGTATTGGAAATATCAGGTTGTGTGACGGTGTATTCCATGCTCAGTCTTCGTAGACTTAGATGGATAGGACATGTTAGGAGGATGGATGAATGTAGAATACCAAAGGACATCTTTTTTGGTGAATTACAGACGGGTAGGAGATCTCAGGGTCGGCCTCTACTACGATACAAAGATGTGTGTAAGCGGGACATGATTGATACAGGCATTGATAATGCACATTGGGAGCACGTCGCCGCTGTACGTGTTGCATGGAGGGCAACTATCAGAAATGGAATAAAGACAAAGGAGAAAATGATTGCAGATAAAGCACACACAGAGCGTGAGAGACGTAAGATGGTGCAAAATGGTGGAAGTGACCATGTTTTCACATGCACATACTGTGGGCAAACATTTGCAGCAAGAATTGGCCTTACCAGCCACACTCGCCACCGCCATGGATCGTAGTTATTAAGCCTTTTTGAAGCACAATGTACCAAACTATCGTCTGTCAAGACGGAAAGGTGCCAATGTAAGGGAACATAACATGAAAATCAGCACAAGCAAAACAGAGGTAATGTCTATAACTAAAGAAGAACAAACAACAACAATTCACCAAAACGAACATCCCTTGAAACAAGTATAGAGTTTCAAGTACCTAGGAAGTATAATATCATCAAATGGCAGATCAGAAGACGAGATCTAAAATAGGTGCAATAAGGCAAATTAACTCATTGGACAAATGGCACCAATACTAAAGAACAAACATGTATCAATAACTATTAAGAAAGCACTTTACAGCACAGTCTCCCTACCAAGTCTATGCTACCAATGCCAAACCTGGACAATGACAGAAAAAGAGAGAAGAAAAATCACAACAACAGAAATGATGTTCCTGAGAAGAATACTTAACGTATCAAGAAGAGATAAGATCAGTAATGAAGAAATCAGGACTAAAGTGGGGGTTAAAACAGCACTACATTTTATTAGAAAGCAGCAAGTCAAATGGTTTGGCTATGCAAGTAGGTTACCAGTCAACAGCATACCACAACAAGCAATGATGTACAGACCAGATACAAACAGAGGAAGAGACCGACCACGTAAACGTTGGACGGAGGGAATAGCAGAGTCCATGGGAATATCGATATATGAAGCCGATAATCGGGCACTCTCACGATGTTTATACTTCACCTCGACACCGCAAGGTACAAGAGGAACATGATGAGATGAGATGAGATTTAGAATTAGTAACATTGATGCATTGAGATGGTGTAGCGAAATACACTTGTGAGATCTAGAAAAAGAGGAGTTTGGAATAATAATAAATATTTGAATTTTCCCTAAAGATGGCTTGATCTATTGGTCAATCAATCATCCGACAAATTAGTCAGTGCAGAAAGCGATCCTGCGTATAGAAGCTGTACTGTTAGACGTGCATGAAACTGATCCAGTGCTGAACAAGTCAGGAGTGTAATAACATAACACTTTACACATTAGGACGATATATGTATCTATAAAGACAGTTTCATCATCATCATCATCATAGGCACCTTGCCATCTTGACAGACGATAGTTTGTGCTATAAAAAGGCATAATAACTTTTACCTATGGCGGTAGCGAATGTGACTGATAAGGCCAATTCACGCTGTAAATTTTCGTTCACAGTGGGTGCATGTGAACACGTGGTAATTTCCACCATAATGCACCACTTTACGTCTAACACGCTCGGTGTGTGACATATCTGCAATAATTTTCTCCTTTGTCTTTATTTCATTTCTAATTTATGCCCTCCATGCAACACGTTCATCGGCGACTTGCTCGCACTGTGCATTATCAATGCCTGCATCAATCATGTCCCGCTCACACACATCTTTGTATCGTAGTAGAGGCCGACCCTAAGATCTCTTAACCATCTGTAATTCACCCAAAAAAAATTTTGGTATTCTACCATCATCCATCCTCCTAAGATGTCCTATCCATCTAAGTCTATGACGACTAAGCATAGAATAAACCGTCACACAACCTGATCTTTCCAATACTTCAGTATTTGTGATTTTGTATTGCCACTTAATAACAATAATTCTTCGCAAACACCGCATATGAAAGCTGTTTAAACGTTTCTCTTGGCGTGAGTAAGTTCTCCAGGTTTCACTGCCATAAAGAAAAGTACTTAGGACTCGATAGACATGGACTTTTGTTTTGGCAGTAAGCTTCCTGTTCTCCCAAACTCTTTTTCTTAATCTGTTCATTGTTGTTGCTGCCTTACCAATCCGGATGTTGATTTCCTGATCTAGGGAAATTTGCTATTTACCACTGATCCTAGATATGTAAAATGGTCTACCATCTCTAGTTCGGCGTCGTCAATAAAGAAGGATGGTACCCCATGTGCACCTTGTGACATAATCTGTGTCTTCTTTTTGATAATTGTTAAACCAAATTCAGAACAAGCACTGGAGAATGCAGATAGTAAACATTGCAATTCTTCCTCAGAGTGCGTCGTAACTGCAGCAATATCTGCAAAAAGCAACTCTCTGATCAGTACCCTCCTAATTTTGGTCTTGGCCTTCAATCTCTGAGCATTGTAGAGGCCGCCATCTGAGCTGAGCGTGAGTGAATGTATATACCACCATCCTGATCACGAAAGGCATATTTCAGTAGAAGTGAAAAGTATATTCCAATGAGGGTGGGAGCTAGTACACAACCTTGCTTAACTCCACTCTTGATTTCAAACTCTTCAGAATTTGCACCATCAAACTTGATTATGCCCTTCATGCCTGCGTGGAACGATTCCACAATGGACAGAAGAGTTGGTGGGCAGCCAATCTTCTTTAGTGCCTTGAACAGACCCTCACGACTGACCAAATCAAATGCCTTTGTGAGGTCGATGAAGGCAATAAACAGTGGTTGATTCTGTTCAAGGCATTTTTCTTGCATTTGTCGCAATGAGAATATTATATAAATGGTAGACCGGTTCAGTCGAAAGCCACACTGTGATTCGGGGTAGACGTGATCTCCTAGGACTAGAAGACTCGCGCAGAACAATTCTGGCAAATACTTTTCCAACAATACACAGAAGTGAGATACCCCTATAGTTGTTGCAGTCTCTCCGGTCACCCTTGTTCTTGTACAGTGCTATGGTGCTTGAATCTTTGAAATCATGTGGGACTTGTCCTTCTCGCCAGCATAGTTCTATTAGCTGGTGGATCTGCAGAGTGAGTGTGTCTTGCCCACTCCTGATAACCTCTATTGGAATCCCATCCTTACCTGGAGCCTTGCCAGATGCAAGCTCATTTATAGCACACTTAACTTCTGTTATGGTGGGAAGTGTGTCCAGGTGGTCAAGAGTTGGTAGAGCCTCTATGGCGTTGAGGGCATCGTCCGCTAGTTTGGTCTCACTTGAGTAAAGCTCCAAATAGTGCTCTATCCATCTGTCCATCTGCTGTTTGTTATCAGTGATGATTTCTCCAGTCAAGGTTTTCAATGGTGCACTTCTTTTGATCACTAGACCACAGGCTTTCTTTATTCCTTCATACATGCTTCTGATGTTTCCCTTATCACTTGCGATTTGAATGGACTCACATAACTTGATTCAATAATCATTTGCACACTGCCTGGCAGCCTTTTGCACATCCTTCCTAGCTTGCTTTAGCTCACTCAGAGTGTTACGCGTACGTCTTTCCTTGTTTCTTAAGAGAGCTATCTTCTTCTTATCAATCAAGGGCTGCAGAGTCTGGCTTTTTGCCGCAAACCAGTCCTGTTCTTATGATCCACAGTGCCTAAACCCCTACAGCAGTTTTATAAAGAGTTTCCTTAAGTTGACCCCACTTTTCATTTACTGTACAATTTTCTGTTGTATTAGCTCCCTGGCTGAGGGGTGAGCGCACGAGAATTAGAAGTGGTTCGATTCGCGCCAGTGACTTATGAGAGTATGGAGCCAGTCGCTCAGAAAGTCGTGGCGTGCTGATGAGCGTAATCTAGCCTAGGAATCAACATACAGCTGAAAGATGCTGGTGTTGACCGCAATATCCTGAAACAGGATGGAAACGCTGGGAAAAAAAAATCAGTGAAAGCGTCTTCAAAGTTGCAAGACAGTTTATGGGAGTGATATTGATTGTTGCCATACTTATACTACTAGATTACATTTAATATACCAAACAATAAGCTTTCATTGCAGTTTAAATTTAATTAAATAAAATAATAAAAAGTGAATCGGTACAACTATCTCTGAACAGTCATAACATCGGATGGTAGGTGCCTTGACGAGATTAGAACAAGAATCGCCATGGCGAATGTAGCCTTTTGCAAGATGAAAAACATACTGACCAATAAAATGATCGGTGAGAGAATAGTCAGACAAACCGAGAGAGAAGATGCTGGATGGACTGAGACGGTGGCATGGAGGAATAACATCAATAGAGTTGATCCGCAACACCAAGGCCAGAGATCTGTGTAGAGACACGATCGCCTAGCTAGATCTAAATAAGAATTGACCATAGAATTTTCGTACCGCAGATTTAGATCCCTCCCCCGATGGTGTTTCCACCTTGTCGTGGTGGGGGAGCTTGAGTTTCTCAATGACCCTGAGAGCTATGCCGGCGGTAGCGTAGCTACCAGCAGGGCCTCCCAAGCCGGACAGGTCAATGGGTAGAGAACAGACAAGGAGAAACACCCTGGTCCTCCAGGTTGGGGGTTGAAGCGTGGGGTTAACATCCCCACCTTTGTAAAAACCAGTTTGTTACGAAACAGGTACATGAGCCTCAAATTCCGACTGACTTATTTGGACATTGATCTTGGAACGTTAAAGGACTTTTGAGATTTGGAACATGGAATGTAAGGACACTATATCGAGCTGGAGCGATCGAAGAATTAACCTGTGAGACGGTTGAGTATAAAATGGATATAACAGCAATTCAAGAAATAAGGTGGCCAGGAGAGGAGCAAAATGGAATGATTATAATATATGGAGGAAACACCCAAAATAAACATGAATTAGGAACATGATTTGTCATCAAAAAAGAGTTATGAGGGAACGTTCTAAACTTTAAAGCTGTTAATGATAGGATTAGTAAATTACGAATAAAAGGTAATTGGAAAAATATAACGATGATTAATGTACATGTACCTACTTAAGAGAAAGAAGATGATATTAAAGAAGACTTTTATAATGATCTGGAAGATGTCATAGAAGAAACCCCCAAACAGGACATCCTGATTGTGCTGGGAGCTTCAAAGCAAAAATAGGCAGAGAGCAAACTCATAAAAAAGTTAACGGTATGGAAAGCCTACATACAACTTCAAATGATAATGGATGGAGAGTCATCAACATAGCAGAAGCCAAAGGACTGCAGATCAGCAGTACCAGACTGCAAAGAAAGGATATACATAAACAAACTTGGAAATCATGTGACAAGAGAACCTATAATCAAATAGATCACATTTTAATTAACAACAAAAATGCATCAAACATACAACAAGTTAGAAGCTATAGAGGAGCTGAGTGCCTCAGCGACCACTTCCTCGTTGGGGCAAAATTTAAAATAAAACTTAAGAGAGCCTTCTATGCTAAACTAAAAAGGTTACACCCAACATATATCAGAGAAAAACTACAAGAAATTACAGTCAAAGAGAAATTTGCAGATGTAATAAAATGTAAACTTGAAATTCAACAAAACCCGTAGGAGGTAAGCGTTGACCAAACTTGGTTGAACATCAAGAATACAATTCAATCTACCGCAGAAGAATGTCTCGGTGTGTTAACCACGCATAGAAACAACAGATGGTTCAATCCAAAATGTGAAGAAGCAGTCATTAGGAAAAAGAATGCCAGACAGCTATGGCTAAATGACATCAACAACATCCAAAAGGAAGAGCAATATAGAAATGAATGTAAAGAGGCTACAGAAGTAGTTCGACAACAGAAGCGAGAATATAGAGTAATATAATCAAAGATATGGAAACTAATCACCAGAAAAACGAATAAAGAAAGTTTTTTAAAGAACTGAAGTCTATGAAACGAGGGCACTAACATAACACATATGGCTTAAAAGACAAAATAGGGAATATGATAAATACCAATGAGGAAATGTGCAACACATGGAAAGAATACTTTCTTGAATTACTAAATTGTGAAGCTCCAAGTACCACTTTCCCACAGGAAGCGGCTCTAACGTGTGAACCACAAATTGAAGAACCTGCATTTGAAGAAATCCTATATGTAATCACACGACTTAAAAACAATAAGGCAACTGGTGCTGATGGAATTGCTGCTGAATTTATAAAGGCTCGTGGCAATGCGTTACATCTAAAGCTATACAAACTAATAATAAAAATCTGGAGGACTGAAGAATTACCCCATGACTGGAAAGAGTCATTATTGATACTATCTTTAAGAAAGGAGATAAGTTTCAGTGTGAAAATTATAGAGGAATATCACTACTGTCCATAAGCTATAAGATACTATCCGCAGTATTACTAAATAGAAAACAAACATATTCAGAATACGTATTAGGTGACTACCAGGCGGGTTTTAGACAAAACAGATCAACAATAGATCAGATATTTATCTTACGACAAATAGCCGAGAAAAATTGGGAATATAAAAGAGATCTCCAATACATTTTTGTGGATTTTAAAAAGGCTAATGATAGTGTCCATAGGAATAATCTATGGAATGCTATGCGGGAATTTGAATACCAAGGAAGTTAATCAACATGACCAGACTATGCATGGAAGATACTTATAATATAGTAACATATAAAGGCAGGAAATCAGACCCTTTCCAAATAACATCTGGCTTGAAACAGGGTGATGCACTATCGCCGCTACTCTTCAATCTGGCTCTAGAGAAAGTTGTAAGGAGGGTAAAGGAGGAATGTGACATTGGAGGAACATCCAAGCTGCTTGGTTATGCAGATGATATAGATATTATAGGGGAAAATGAACAAAACACATTGGAAATATTGACTCATTTAAAGGAAAAAGCCCAACAGAGTGGGCTGGTTATTAACCAAGACAAGACAGAATATATGGTAATTTCAAGAGAAGGAATGGCTAAAACCTCTGGCCACATACAAATAGATAATATGACCATTAAAAGAACGGAAACATACAAATACCTGGGTACAATCTTCAACTGTTCCAACATCATAAGGGAAGAAATACAAACTAGAATCAATTCTGGAAATAAGATATACTATGCACTACAACATCTACTAAAATCAAAGGCGCTATCTCGTAACACAAAGATCACAATATACAAAACACTGATCAGACCAGTTGTGCTGTATGACTCTGAAACCTGGAGTACAACGAAAGGAGACGAAGCCTTGCTACAAACCGTTGAGAACAAAGTTTTAAGACGCATCTTTGGACCCATTAGGGATACATTAGGGATGGCTGGGGCATATAGAAAGAATGGAAGATAATAGGGAAACAAAACTCGCTTACTCAGGAAATAAATGACCGTAGACCCCGAGGTAGACCAATAAGACGGTGGAGAGATAATATATATATACAGACCTACAAGCATTTGGAATCAACGACTGGCAAGAGAGGGTCAACCAGTGTGACGAATAGAGACGGATTGTATCTGCAGCAGAGAACCTCAATGGCTCGGAACGCTGAAGAAGAAGAAGATTTAGATCCACTGGACACATGATCCTGGCCTGGAGTCGCATGTTTCAGGTATATATGTGTGTCTGTGTTGCATATAGAAGACCTGAATTACTGGGTTTACTATACTGTCTATGGTAGAAGACAATCGAAATAGATAGAAGATAAACATACATTCTATAACACATCTTTACTGTTCTGTTTTCAGGTTCAGCTGATCTTCACTGCCAAACGGGTCTCTATTATTGTTATCATAATCTACATTGTCATACTAACGGCTAATATAGCACCAGTATACTACATGTCAAGGTTCGCCATGGTGCCGCATCCATCGAAGCCCAACAGAACATGGCTATCGATTACAGTCACCAAAGATATGCCGATTGTTCAAAAATATTCTTTTTCCATCAACAACTGTTTAATACCATTTAGCACATTTACTATCATCTCTGTATCAACGGTTGTCATGGCGGAATCGATGAGAAGAACAACAAAATGGCATAAAATATCTACAGCACTTATACACATTGGCACCTTGCCGTCTTGACAGACGATAGTTTGTGCTTTAAAAAGGCATAATAACTTTTAACTATGGCGGTAGCGAGTGTGACTGATAAGGCCAATTTGCGCTGTAAATGTCCGTTCACAGTGGGTGCATGTGAACACGTGGTCATTTCCACCATCATGCACCATCTTACGTCTCAAACGCTTGGTGTGTGACTTTTCTGCAATAATTTTCTCCTTTGACTTTATTCCATTTCTGATATTTGCCCTCCATGCAACACGTTCAGTGGCGACTTGCTCCCAATGTGCATTATCAATGCCTGTATCAATCATGTCCCGCTTACACACATCTTTGTATCGTAGTAGAGGCCGACCCTGAGATCTCTTACCCATCTGTAATTCACCAAAAAAGATATCCTTTGGTATTCTACCATCATCCATCCGCCTAAGATGTCCTATCCATCTAAGTCTACGAAGACTGAGCATGGAATAAACTGTCACACAACCTGATCTTTCCAATACTTCAGTATTTGTGATTTTGTCTTGCCACTTAATACCAAGAATTCTTCGCAGACACCGCATATGAAAGCTGTTTAAATTGTTCTCTTGGTGTGAGTAAGTTGTCCAGGTTTCACTGCCATAGAGAAGAGTACTAAGGACACAGGCTTGATAGACAAGGACTTTTGTTTTGGCAGTAAGCTTCCTGTTCTCCCAGACTCTTTTTCTTAACCTGTTCATTGTTGTTGCTGCCTTACCAATCCGGATGTTGATTTCCTGATCTAGGGATAATTTGCTATTTACCACCGATCCTAGATATGTAAAATGATCTACTATCTCTAGTTCGGCGTCGTCAATAAAGATTGATGGTACCCCATGTGCACCTTGTGACATAATCTGTGTCTTCTTTTTGCTAATTGTTAAACCAAATTCAGAACAAGCATTGGAGAATGCAGATAGTAGACATTGCAATTCTTCCTCAGAGTGGGTCGTAACTGCAGCATCATCTGCAAAAAGCAACTCTCTGATCAGTACCCTCCTAATTTTGGTCTTAGCCTTCAATCTCTGAGCATTGTAGAGGCCGCCATCTGAGCGTGAGTGAATGTATATACCACCATCCTGATCACGAAATGCATATTTCAGTAGAAGTGAAAAGTATATTCCAAAGAGGGTGGGAGCTAGTACACAACCTTGCTTAACTCCACTCTTGATTTCAAATTCTTCAGAAGTTGCACCATCAAACTTGATTATACCCTTCATGCCTGTGTGGAACGATTCCACAATGGACAGAAGAGTTGGTGGGCAGCCAATCTTCTTTAGTGCCTTGAACAGACCCTCACGACTGACCAAATCAAATGCCTTTGTGAGGTCGATGAAGGCAATAAACAGTGGTTGATTCTGTTCACGGCATTTTTCTTGCATTTGTCGCAATGAGAATATCATATCAGTGGTAGACCGGTTCTGTCGAAAGCCACACTGTGATTCGGGGTAGACTTGATCTCCTAGGACTTGAAGTCTGCGCAGAACAATTCTGGCAAATACTTTTCCAACAATACACAGAAGTGAGATACCCCTATAGTTGTTGCAGTCGCTCCGATCGCCCTTGTTCTTGTACAGTGTTATGATGCTTGAATCTTTGAAATCCTATGGGACTTGTCCTTCACGCCAGCATAGCTCTATTAGCTGGTGGATCTGTATAGTGAGTGTGTCTTGCCCACTCCTGATAACCTCTATTGGAATCCCATCCTTACCTGGAGCCTTGCCAGATGCAAGTTCATTTATAGCACACTTAACTTCGGTTATGGTGGGAAGTGTGTCCAGGTGGTCAAGAGTTGGTAGAGCCTCTATGGCGTTGAGGGCATTATCCGCTAGTTTGGTTTCACTTGAGTAAAGCTCCAAATAGTGCTCTACCCATCTGTCCATCTGCTGTTTCTTATCAGTGATGACTTCTCCAGTCAAGGTTTTCAATGGTGCACTTCTTTTGATCACTGGACCACAGGCTTTCTTTATTCCTTCATACATGCTTCTTATGTCTCCCTTATCACTTGCGATTTGAATGGACTCACATAACTTGATCCAATAATCATTTGCACACTGTCTGGCAGCCTTTTGCACATCCTTCCTAGCTTGCCTTAGCTCACTCAGAGTGTTACGCGTTGGTCTTTCCTTGTTTCTTAAGAGAGCTTTCTTCTTCTTATCAATCAAGGGCTGCAGAGTCTCGCTGTTGGCCGCAAACCAGTCCTGCCTCTTATGATCCACAGTGCCGTAAACCTTTACGGCAGTTTTACAAAGAGTTTCCTTAAGTTTATTCCATTTATCATTTACTGTAAAATTTTCTGGTGTATCAGTGAAAGCGTCTTCAAGTTGCTGTTGAAACTGAAAGCACTTTTCAGGATCATGAGTGTTAATAATATTAATCCTGGGGCTAGATTTGTGTTTAGCTGTGTAGATTCTCTTTGGTCTCAGTCTAACCCTTGCAACAACCAAAGAATGATCCGTATCACAGTCAGCACTGTGGTAACTACGAGTCAATGATATATGGTTCAGCACTACAGCACTAAGAACTTATAATTCTATAGTCAGCCGGGATCAATCGGTCTCCAAAATGGTTGTGTTGATTGCTGTGATGTTTATAATCTGTTACACTCCGATGTGTGTTATCTTCATTTGCGTTCTCGTAGTTCCCAAGTTCTCCGAAAGAGGCCATTATAGGAACCTACGTGGTGTCCTATACTCATTCGCTCATGTTCTGGTGACAATCAACGCATCGTTTAACATCTTCATCTACTACAATTTGAGCAGTAGGTACAGACGGGCGTTTAGTCAAGCTATTTGTTTTCTGCGATTGCATGATCTGCACAACAAACTATGACAGGAAACTGGATCAGAAAGTTAATCCATTAATTGTAATACAAAGCTTGCAGAGTTCGTCATCGTTTAACTCTTTCACTACCAAACAAAAACTGGGCTGTGACCAAACAGAAATTTATGGCAGAAAATTGGAACTAGGGGTGTGTTACAATAATGCTTTTAAAATGGTTAAGATGGTAGCAGATCTATTGTTTTACATATCAAATTAAAGAGGATTGCACAAGGAACATGACAGTGTTAATAATTAATTGATAGGTTACAAATATTATGACAATAATGAGAGGTTTAATAATAACAACTGAAATTAAAGAGGTAAAAATTATTTAAAAAACTGCACTTATAAGGTGTTTTCTACACTCCTATACTGCTAATCATGTTTAATTTACTGAATAATCAAACAAACACCACTTGTCTTCAAGAATATAAACAGTATTGCTAATTAAAGTAACACAAAAAGAAGTTTTGGTGCATTTTCTGAACCATGTATTTTTCACACAAAATGACAAAAAATAATGGCTGAAATCTTGAAGGTGGGGTCTGTCGCAATAATGCTATGAAAATGGTTAAAATTGTAGCAGAAATGTTGTATTATATATCAAAATAAAGGGGATTGCACAAGGAATATGTTGGTAGGAGAATTTTTGCTTTAGGTTGTAAATAAAATAAAAATAATAATATAATTTGTAAAATAATTGGACAAAAGTAGGTAAAAATAATGTAAACATTGCACTTAGAATGTGTTTTCTATACTCCTATACTGCTAATAATGTTTAATTTACTGAATAATCAAACAAACACCACTTGTCTTCAAGAATATAAACAGTATTATTCATTTAATTCATCCAAAAGGAAGTTTTGGTGCATATTCTGAACCATGTCTTTTTCACAAAAATGAAAAAAACTAATGACCGAAATCTGGAAGTTGGTGTATGTCGCAATAATGTTATGAAAATGGTTAAAATTGTAGCAGAAATGTTGTATTATATATCAAAATAAAGGGGATTGCACAAGGAATATGTTGGTAGGAGAATGTTTGCTGTATGTTGTAAATAAAATAAAAATAATAATATAACTTCTAAAATAATTTGTTAAAAAGAGGTAAAAATAATGTAAACATTGTACTTACCAAGGGGGCGTTGTTATCCAATATCCTGATCACTGCTAATCCTGTTGAATTTACTGCACAAACAACACTTTTCTAAACTATAAATACAATTGCTCCGAATCAATCATCCGAAAAGAAGTTTTGCCGCAGATTCTGAATCATGTATTTTTCTTTTTTCAGACAAAAATTAGGAAAACACTTGGCAGATTTACATTTAATTGTCATGTCTGTTTGTTTTTATTTACTATATGTGGCAGTCTATTTGTGATAGGCTGCAAAGCAAACTTTGGCGCACAAGTCTGGTCTATTAGTGCAGCCGGAGCAAACAAAAGATGATATGTGTCGTTTAGTTCGAGTGCTGCAAAAAACACAGTCTCTATTGACACCGACAAATTCTATTAAATGCTTGGCTCATGTAAATCTTTCGGCATAATTTCCTGCAATAGACTGAAATTCTTCGGCAGGCAGAGTGTCAAACTTTCAGGAATACTCTGAGCTACTTCGCGATGAGCACTTTCCTTTACTTGAAATCCTTCTATGACAATTTTTATCCTCCTTTCTCTGTTTGCCATATGGAATGTAGGATGTGAGCATTGATCTGTGCATTTTCAAAGATCTAGTAGTAGATCTTCTTCCACCACTTAATGGTTTTCCTATCATGGATATTATAATATCCAACCATTTGGTCTATTCTGTCGCAGCCATTCATCGCCGTGTTATTTTCATGGAGACCATCTTCGGCTTGCTTTGCAGTTTTCGCAATCCGCTCTCAACAGTTCTAACTACAGACTTGGTAGAGACAACAATGCATGGTTTTTTAGCTTTATTTAGCCCTTCCACTAAATAATCATTTCATCAATGGACACATTTTCAAATGGGTAAAATGCTTCCTGGATATTCTTCATAATCTTGTCAACAAGAGGATCAATTTAAAAAAAAAAAATTTTTTTTGGTACCCTCAGGTTCACATACATGAAACATGGTGTGATAAATATATTCTAATTTTCTAATTGATTACTGGGAAACGTAGTGGCAGTGGCATACCAAGGAGTATATAAATGTGCACTTGTACACCAGTAGTATTTGATACATGGTCTTGGATCAAGTCCCATAGCAATAATGACAGACGTAAACTTCAGCCATTCGTGCTTCGTTGTCAGACACTCAGCTGTTGACGAACATTCACTGGTTTTTCTTTATCACCACGTGCTAAAACTTTAGACACAACTAAAAATTCTTTCTAAATATTCACTGATAAGGGAATCACTATTGTTTAAACCAGTTATAAACAATAATCTAGCTTGATTTCAAGTCATACTACGTGGACGCAAACTGGTGGGCGTTTTCATTGTGAAAAAACAAATTAACACTACCTTAAAACTGAAAATTCACAAGACTCCAATATTAGAAAACGTTTGACCGCACCAAGATGGCGTAGAAATCTTTTCGCTGTACGACTTTTTAGTTTACTGTAACTTAAAATTCCGAAACGGAGCAGAAATATATGAAATAAACCACTGATCATTTTGTGGGACTAAAAGGGCGGACTGCCATCACCGGAAATCCATCGTGTCCCAAGATGGGCTCACGGTAGCGAAAGAGTTAAATATATGAGGCAACATGGGTATTTGACAAGCTCTAGATAAAATGTGTGTACTTAACATTCGTAACAGTTTAGGTGAAGTCGATGTGTGACGTCAGATTGAGGTGCACTAATAACCACGCCAACCAGGTGGAAATTAGGCTGTTCTAGAAGAGACAATGTCGGTGCGGAGAAAGCCTCGTAGAGTCTGGATCTCATTTTGTCTTCATTTCGTCTAGGGTAATTTCCAGAATTGATCTGAACTGTTAGATATATGCACGAGAAAGGTCTTTGTCACAAATACGTCAGGACAAGTAAATAAAGGTGGACTTAAACACCCTTAATGAAGAGAATTAGAAACAGAAATGAATAATATTGAGAGGACATGAACTGAACTGCATGGGATAACTAATGATAGGAGGACTTGGGGTGAGGTGGTTCAGATTGTATGCCCAAATGGGGGATACAAGGTAAAAGGAGAAAGAATATGTATGACATATCATGGTCTGTCAGAGTAGATCACAGGGTGTGCCTGAAACAGGATAATGAAACTATAACATAATATACACATATAAGAAACAATCACTAAAAAACGAGAAGTAGGTTGAGATCATTACCAAAGCACAACTACAAAAAACAATGGACGTTGCGGCCAAAGCCTTCGTCAGCACAGAACAAACAAACAAAAATAGATTAACAAATACTTATCTAGTGTCCTAGCTGGAACGGCTATCCATGGGTAGAATGAAACGGATGTTGTGTTAACGGGGTCAATGTTGTAGTTGAATGCCAGACTTTGTTTGAATCCATCACCTTAATATTTTATTGAGTTAGTTTTTTCATTGTCCTGTACAGTAAGGTCGTTCACTGTTGCCGTGTGCGCGCTGACAACACGATCATTCAGCGAGAATACAGTAATGGTAACTTTGCATGGATTGACCGCACCACATGAGTTCCGGTACCATGGTGACATCCAGTCTATTTCTTGGTGTTCCTCTAGAATAACACCATCTAGGACTGTGCCCTGCCTACACACCAGGGTGTCATCTGTGGCCTGGGCATGGCGGAATGCCACGGTGACATGGAGGAACATCATCGGCAGTGTTGATCCACTACACGAAGGACAGAGATCCGTGGGCAGACGCAAACCTCTACACCGGTTGACAAGGCACACGATCATCATGATATTCCAGATTGATATAGTTCAATTCGTCAGATGTCCGTAGCCCATATTCGTTTCTTTCAATTACATTGTATAAACCATACAGTTAGTATTTCATTTTCTCTTAGCTTTATCTTAGCAATAAACGATTCAATTAAAATATATATCTCGTATATAAGCTTTTCCGTTAAAGTCTGTTCTACATAATAAATCTTATGAACTTTTGCTAGCAAGCAATGATAGCAAGCCGATCTCCCTGACCTAAGAGTTAACAGCTTTTAATCCCGTATATTCACGTGAGTGACGCAGCTGCGCGAGATTCGGTAGCGAATGGCTTCGCGTTGGTTACTTACTGTGGTATGTAAGCTGGTCGCTCAGAAAGCAATGACAAACTACTGAGCGTAATCTTGTCAAGAAATCGACAACAGCGGTAACATTGTGGTGCTGACAGCGATGTTCTGTAAATTGGATATTCGAAAAAAAAAATGATAGCAAGCTTCGCGGGGAAAGAGCGAGGGGAAGAAAAGCGATATATACCCGGATGGCTTGGTCACATGACATAATCAGGAAAAGAACACCGACTTTGCTCTCAGACTAGTACATTTGTGGGATTGAAAACCAGGCCACCCCCCACTTGTCGCCGCTGCACATGATGATGATGAAATCCCCATTTTATTGTACATTTGTCTTTGTGTTTTTGTTGTTTTTTTAAATTTTTTGTGTATTGTTATTTTTATTTTTGAGAGGCAGTGTTTGAAGAATCCAAGAAATTGTCGTTGCTTTAGACTTTCTGGCTTTAATGTTCGTATCGTATACTCTAGTTTCATTGATTTGGCCACAAAATTATCAGAGCGCCTGTTCTGATTCTCTTCATGTGTCTTCATTAATTATCCACACAGTGTATTACAATAACTCGTTCTCTGTTTACTTGAACTCAAGAGGTACTAACTTTAATTATATTATCATCATTTCTAAGTGTGCATTTAAACACACTCGTATATTTTGGGAACACGTAAATTATACCGACATTGTACTCTTCTAATTGCTGTTGATTTTGTTTAGTCCTTTAATTGATATAATTGCTTTTTGTTTAATCTTCAGATTACAAATCAATGTAATGATGGGTTTGTCTTGTTGTATGCACATACTGCAGACCAATCTACGGCAGGGTTTTCTGTTCATATTTAATCTAGGATGTTAAATTATGTTTTCTAATATATCTGTTTGAATGTGTCTTTTATAGTAAGAGAAATATATGAGAGATTATATGTGCAATAATTATTTCTGCTAATAATCATGTTATACTCATAGCGTCTCTTTTTCCCCTTGTCCTAAATACCTGATATCCATATAGCTCTGTTCCTATTTGGCTTACTTTCTTCCATGAATTATCCTTAGCATTGTTGTTGTGTTTGTTGGAACAGATTAGATTTCATTCTATTGCCTGCGGTTCATATTTGTCGGTACAGAATAGTTCTCATTCTATTGCATGCGGCTCATGTTTGTTGTTACAAATTAGTTCTCATTCTATTAGGTGCGACTCATATTAGATTTTCTGAAACCTTGACCCAAACCCCCAATTTGAAACAGCTTAACACTGGCACTAGAAAGTGTCTAGGAAGTAAAGGTGGTTGGCATATTATCCACCATATCACCCAATGAGAACCATTTTGCTATAAGATATGGTGATTGCACACCATATAGCCAACATTTGATTCTTTCGCGGATGATTAATACACATTGATTATTATAATAACCAATCAATTGACAAGTTCCGTTGCGGTGGATGCTGCGAATGTGATGAAACAGGTGATATTTAATGTCATCGTCTGTGACATGTAATAACTGTATCGCTATTTCATTAATTCCTGGCGTTTTCCAGTTGGAAATTACATCAATTGTTGCATCAAGTTATACTCGTTATTAGTCTACTCTAGTCTCCGTGGCGAAGTGGTCAAGTCGTCTGACTCGGTCTCCAAAGGTTGTGGGTTCGATTTCGGGCTGCGTCCTTCGGTTCATGATTGCATTTTTAGGGAGACTCCTGAGGGTCGTCGCTGGAGCTACGGAGTTCGTGCTATGTGCGGCGCTTTCCACGCTGCGGGAACAGACTGAGCCATATGGGATAAACACCCAGTGCAATGAGGTCGACACTGTAGTGACGTAATTTAATTTTACTAAAGATAATAGCGTTCCGTCCCCACCGCGTAGGGTTTATGGGTGCAGTTCTTAATCCCGCATACTGCGTTCGAAACACAGCTGCAGGCGATTTGGAAGCAGGCCGCTTTGCGTTAGTTTATTACGACATAGTATGGGTGCCGGTCCTTCAGAAAGCAATGGCAAACTACTGAACCTTAGCTTGTCAAGAGATCACAAACGCACACAAATGCTGGGGCTGGCTCCGACGTCCTGTAACGGATATGTAACTAACTGATAGCGTGGTTGGAGACACAAACATTCAACGACGCGTGTCTTCTTAGCGGCTCGACAAGAATGCTAGGGAACATCTTGATCGACTGGACCAGAAGGCAATGGCTTGGATCAGTGATGAGGTCAAGGCTGGACATGCTGCTTCATTTTCTATGCCAGGATATGCGGGTGTAAGAGGAAAACGAACCAGCAGGTGGATTACTGTTCAAGTTAGTTGTAGGGAACGAGCAATGGCTGACGGAACGGCTGACATCCTAAACTTCCTCAGATAGGCAGCACAGAATTTGATATGGTTAAATCGTTGGACAGGAAACCAATGTAGAGGGGTGCCTAACCGCTGGCATGTCGTCCAAATAATCGAAGCTTCGAGTCGGCGTCGGAGAGGATGTGTACATTGACCTGCGCTTCCAGGTCGACCCAGTCTAACAGGTATGGCAAGAAATGTGGCATGAAGCAATGAGAGTCACGTGATACTGACCACTCACCCGCCCAGATTTGGTTGGTCTATAAATATATGGGTCAGCAGGCTAGGCTCAACGGCTTACGCAAAGGTCCTTTTCTTAATCTACAAAAGTTAAGTTTAGTTTAGTTTAGTTTAGTCGGC
This sequence comes from Cepaea hortensis, assembly GCA_963921405.1. Lineage (NCBI taxonomy): Eukaryota > Metazoa > Mollusca > Gastropoda > Stylommatophora > Helicidae > Cepaea > Cepaea hortensis. The sequence continues at coordinate 14,281,305 of OY992893.1, read as the reverse complement.
GGATCCACATCACGGCACACGGCTGTAACTCATAAGTGCTCCGTTCTACTCCTAACTCAAGCCTGAGTCCGGAGAAACTCAGCTCAGTGCACGATATCCGTAGCACCTGCAAGGATCCAGAAACATTTTGGGTAGATTTTTAACTCGAAATTTTGCCCGGGCAGAGCCTTTAGGCTACTCTTTTTCGATTTCCAACTGGAAGTGAACTTTTACGTGAGCAACAATACCCACGAGCGTCCGATCTCACTACCCAGAGACCAGTGGAAATTTTTATTACTAGAATTCCACGTGAAAAAATCCCGGTCCTCATCGGGGCTTGAATCCGGGACCTCCAGCACTCGAGGCGTACACCATACCTCGAGACCACTCAGCTCCCCTTAATCTACAAAAAAAGATGTACACATTTATCAACAGCACAATTACAGAAGGGAATCGAAGCAGGCGTGACTAAAGTGCTCACCTGAAGGTGAGGATGAAATGTGTTTGAATCCACATCGAGACGGATAGTTATAACAGTGATTTGGACTGTCATGATGCGCCAGCGATCGTAGCCTTTTGCAAGATGAAAAACATACTGACCAATAAAAATATATTAATTGAAACGAGAAAAAGAGTGTTGAGGTGCTACATAGAACTCGTGTATGTATGTGAAGCCTGGACAATGAGCAGACAAGCTGAAAAACATCTTATGGCTGTGGCAATGTAGATTCTGAGGAAAATGCAATGAATACTATGGACAATAAAAAGATATTAATTGAAACGAGAAAAAGAGTGTTGAGGTGCTACATAGAACTCGTGTATGTATGTGAAGCCTGGACAATGAGCAGACAAGCTGAAAAACATCTTATGGCTGTGGCAATGTAGATTGTGAGGAAAATGCAAAGAATACCATGGACAGCCAGAAAGACCAATGAACAAGTCCTTCAAGAAACAAATGAAGATCGTAAACTGATTAGAGACATTAGATGTGCACGGTCTACCACTATTACCAGGGCCACTGGTAATAGGGAAAACTAATCCACTCGCCAAAATCAGTCCAGTGAAATAGAAGTAATAGCTCGTCTACGGATTACGCTTGAGTTCAAAGCGAGTGAGCGCAAACAACAAATATTCTGCCTTTGAACATGTTTTTATTTCATTGCCAATTTCTAATTAACTTTGGTAAAACACGCTGCCTAATTATTCCACGACGTGCTTGTGTTATAGTTTGCAAACCAACATTTATTGACAACGAAGATACGTGGAGAAATGAACCAAGCAAATATAATGTATTTACACATTTACTACTTAGCATACACAGGGACAGGAGAATATAATTAATACTACCGCCATTATTGTTTTAGTAATTTTAGAGTTATTTCTTATGTTCTCTCAATTTATTTAACAGATTGTTAAATTATTAATTGCTCATCACTTATAAAAGTGAGGGGAATATTGGCCACCTATTCCTCCTTAGCTCTGATTGTCCTATCACATCACAGACTCATAGCAGAAAACTGCTTAGGGACAATTTTTGTTAATTGTTAAATTAGTAATTATTAGAAAACCCCTGTTTTTGTGTCTAAATATCAAGGAGCAAGAAGAAGACAAATTCTAAAAAACCTGAACATCGAAGGCAACTGGCTCATGAGCAGCACCATGTCTCTAACTCTGAAGTACTTTGGCCGTATTAAATGTTCCAGTGATTTAGAAAAACAGTCCGGGCGGGGATACTTACTTTAAATCACATGTCTGCTGTGATTAGACAAAGATTAGACAAAGAGACAGACAAACACATAGACAGATATGAGGGCGTGGTTCCTTGGAGGAGAGGCAGGGGTTTACTGGCACGAAGATGGACATAGATCATAGGAAATAGAGTTAGGAAATAGGACAAAGGAAATAGGAATAGGACATAGGGCATAGGGCATAGGACATTGGAAATAGAGATTAGATCATAAGAACTATAGTTAGGACATAGGACATAGGAAATAGAGATAGGAAATAGGGCATAGGACCTCGGAAATAAGGATTACATATAGAACATAGGACATATGGATAGAGAGACTTTTCGGTGGTTCGTGATGAAAGCGAAGATCTGCAAAAAAGCCTGTTTTATAAAGATGATGATATAATTACGTTGAGATATTCAACTTGTATTCTTGTGTCACGTGTTAAAATAATATAATTACGTTGAGATATTGCACTTTTATTCTTGTGTCACGTGTTAGAATAATATAATTACGTTGATATAATTACAGACACCCCTAAGTTCACGAGAGGAAGTGGACATAGCGGAAAATTACAAGGAAGACAAGGTGGAGGCTTTCAAGCGATGTGCTGCAGAGGCCAAGAAAGTTTTATGAAGGAGGTTGGAGGTGATAAAACACTGCATAAATTCTGGAAACTGTACAGACAAATGCAAAGAAAAGATCGGCCTATGACAGTAGGAACAATTTATAAAGAGGATGGGGTACGCGTGACAACAGACAAGGAGAAAGGGGAGGCGTTTCTCCAGAGATTTTTAGAGCAGACCAATCACAGTGATGCGGATACCAGGGATGCAGTTAGAGTGGAATTATCTGGCACAATAGAGAATATGCCTTACGAAGACATCATATTGTTTGAAGATGTTAAACATATTTTGCAAAAGGCAAAAGACACGGCACCAGGGCCTGATGGTGTCAGGTATGGCCACATAAAGGCTTTGAGCGATGTGGACCTGAAGGAGATGGCCGGCTGCTTTAATCAGAGCATTAGTACAGCGTCAGTACCGCAGGATTGGCTGCATAGCTATCTCAACCCTCTCCCAGAACCATACAAGGATCATTCAAAGCTTGGCGGCTTTAGGATCATCACCCTTCAAAATACATTTGGAAGGTTTTAGAGAAGATAGTCGCTGTTAAGCTGCAGGATTTTTTGGAAAGGGGGAAGCTTCTTCCAAGAGGCCTGGGGAGCTACAGGCCAGGAAATGATACCTGGTCGAATGCGGCCACCTTTGCCTTTGACGTTTATGAGGGGTTCCAGAGTAGACAGGAAACGATGGCGGCAGCGCTTGATCTCGAGGATGCGTACAATAGAGTTCGCTATGATATTTTGATGACCGCACTTATGGAGAAGGGGGTCAATCCCTGGTTAGGGAACTGGATAGCGGCCGTCCTGCATTCTCGTCAGGTTGCTCTCCGTCTGGGCGCATGGACCTCAGAGCCACATATTTTAACCCCGGGACTGCCACAGGGATCTGCAATCTCACCGGTGCTCTTTAATGTGTATACGAGCAAGATTGCATACCTAGAAGCACCAGGGGTTGGAAGGATTCTAACATTTGCAGATGATATTCTTGCATATAGGCAGGGGAGAAATAGGGATCAAACAGCCCAGGAGCTACAGGTGGCAGTAGACAAAGTGATTGACTGGTGAACTGAAATGAGTGCTGTCATCAACCCGGAAAAGGTGGCTGTGTTGTGGTGCTCTCTGGACAACAGGATTGTGAGAGATGATGCCCCAAGCATCACGATAGATGGTAGAAGCGTCAACAGAGAGAACAAACTGAAGTATCTGGGAATCACATTTGACAGGAGTCTGTCCTTCAAGGACCATGTGGAGACGGTTGTGACAACATCTAAAACGGGACTCAATGCACTTAAAATTATGGCTGCAATGGACACAGAGCAGAGAATGCTCTTCACACTATACCAGCACTTGATCCTCTCAGTGATTGATTATGGACTAGGACTGCTCACTGTCTCAAAGAGTCAGCTGGTGAATTTAGAGCGCATACAGAATGAAGCTATGCGGGTCATTCTGGGATGCACCAGAGACACTCCAGTAGTGTGTATGCGTTACATTCTTGGTCTGCCTACTGTTGCTGGTAGGCACAAGGTGGTGCAAGCGAAGGCATACCTCAGAGTAGCTGCAGACACAGATCACCCGTTGCATGAGGCGCTAGACGTAGTTAAGGGTCAGAGACTGATAAGAGGGAAATCATGGATGGCTCAGGCGGAGGATACGATCAGACATGTGTGCCCCTTGGAGAACATTAGGCGAGGAGAGGAGTGGGTCAGAGTGCCAGCCGTGCAGTCAGACTTGTGCAGAGTTATAATCACATTGAGCCGGGAGTGCAGGGAGTGGCCACCAGGGGCCATGGAAGTGGAAATTCAGCAATTAATTCAGGAAAATTCTCGCCCGGGTATTGTGATTATCTACACGGATGGGTCGGTGTTGAGAGGTAGGAGAAGTGCTTGGGGGTTCTTGGCAAAAACTAATGGTCGGCGTTTGGTGCAGGAGAGCCTGGCGTATGATGACACTACATCTAGCTTAAGAATGGAGGTGGAGGCGGTCAGTGCAGCTTTCCGCTGGATAGAAAACACGATACATACACATATTGTGATTGTAACTGACTCAGAAAGCATGCTGAGAAGGGTGAGAACAGGCAATCTTCGTGCAGAGTGGCTTGTTTCGCTTCGGAGGTCACGGGTAGCAAGCATCACCTGGATCTTTTCTCCTGGGCATGCCGGTGTGCTGGGGATTGAACAGGCGGACAGATTGGCTGGCTCGGCAGAACTTGGTGGAGTATTGATGCATGACAAGGCAGATGTGGTTGTGGCCTTGTGGGAGCACGTGTACACCTCGGAGGAGCAAATGTATCACCATAGTCTGGTTAGAATGAGGCAGCGAGGAGTGACGAGGGGATCTGGCCGACGCTCGACGCTCAGAGGAAAGGCGAGACGGACATATAATCAGATTGCTACTGGAACTATTAGTGTTGGAACTCTTCGCTGGTTGCTGAGGATGGGGACGGAGCGCTTATGGGAATGTCCCGAATGCTGTGATGTCGGTTCCTAGATCAATCAATCAATCAATCAATTACGTTGCGATATTGGACTTTTATTCTTGTGTGGCATGTTAGTATAATTATTGTATTACAGAAACCACGGTGCTATAATTGTTGTTAGTGCTATGTGTGCTATTATATATTTAGTAATGGCAATAATGTATACATGCAAACAATGACTGGCACCTTGGCGTCTTGGCAGACGATAGTTTGTAAAATGGAGTTATACCACTCCATAACACAAACCCTCGGCTGAATTTAGAGACCATGTGTTGCCCGTGCAGCATGATCCCTCTCTCGGCCTGCCTCGTTTACTCCAGAGGAAAGGTAACACCAATACGCCTGGAACAAGGCAAGCTGCAGAAGCTGGCGGATAATCAAAGCAATGCTCTATCTGTCAGCCTATCGGAGCTTCGATCCTAGACCAGTTGCCGACCAAGGCTAAGGGCCCTGTCTGCCTTGCCATGACATGTAGTCTTTAGGTAGCATTTCCTCGCATTGTTCGCATTGGTACACTACCTCTGTCACAAACCACAACAGAAAACATAGCAGTGCTTGTAACTCCTCCCAATTGCACTCCTCGGCCCAAAGCCGTTAGCACAATGTGGTGTGTCGGGTTTGGTAGGCACCGCCCAACATCGGCGCTTACAGAAAGCAGGTAGTACCGTTTTCTGTCATATGGTAGCTCAGTCATATCTGACTAAGACCTGACGCTGACATGCAAACAATAATAGCTAACATTAGTAATAAAAAGATAGGCAGACACACGGACATTCTCGATGGAGATTCCAACACACGACATCTACCCACACAGGCAAATGTCCTTGTCATTGTGCCACCGCAGATCCCTGTATTTAATTTCGCAACATGACATGCTCGTGCGTTTTTATAAATTATACAGTGGCTTCCTGCAGCTGGATCACAAGATCACATGTTGGAGTGTTTGTATAGATTATACAGCGGCTTCCTGCAGCTGGATCACAAGATTGCATGTTGGAGTGATTGTATAGATTATATAGCGGCTTCCTGCAGCTAGATCACAAGATCACATGTTGGAGTGTTTGTATAAATTATACAGTGGCTTCCTGCAGCTAGATCACAAGATCACATGTTGGAGTGTTTGTATAGATTATACAGTGGCTTCCTACAGCTAGACCACAAGATTACACTTTGGAGTGTTTGTATAGATTATACAGTCGCTTCCTACAGCTAGACCACAAGATTACACGTTGGAGTGCTTGTATAGATTATACAGTGGCTTCCTAAAGCTAGACCACAAGATTACACGTTGGAGTGTTTGTATAGATTATACAGTGGCTTCCTGCAGCTGGATCACAAGATTAAAGCAGCGATTAGAGATGAGATGATCCAATACATTGAACCGGGTTTGATCCCATATATCTTGGTCTTTTTTCGCGGGTCGACCTGCAGAAAGCGTATCACAAACCGCGACCTAACCCATGAAACACCTATAGAATTGCTCCCGTGAACCAACGACAGAGTCCGGAATCGAACCCACAAACTTCGGAGATTAAGGCATGTGACTCAACCACTTCGCCACGGACGCCCATAAGATGACAAAATCACATGATGACAAAATCAAAAGATGACTAAATGACAAGATGACAAAATGACAAGATGACAAAATACCAAGAAGACGAGAGATATAAGGAAAAGTCCTTGACATAAATACAAATAAGACTGAGTTTAGTCACCGTTTGCAGGCACTGCTATGTTTTCTGTTGTGGTTTGTGACAGAGGTAGTGTACCAATATCAAATGTTTCCAGTCTAAGAGACGCATTTTAATAAAGTCACCGGATTAAAGATCACTCTCAACAATGATTGATTATGTTTACTAATGTACCTTTAGTCATAATGCAATGGCGACAATATGAAGCGTTACTTTTCGGAGGAACGCTATTTAGTGTTATACTTTGGATTTCGTGTGATTTCCTATGTATTTCCTGTGAATAGTGTTTCCTGTGGACTATGTGATGTTATTTTGTGTTCCTTTCATTGGAAGTTTTCAAAAGAAGCCACGGAAGGCAGGTGGTGGATGAAATTTTGAGGGCAGCCGACAAATATTGTGGTTCATGGCCTCGAGCTTCACGACGGCAGGCAGAGGAACTCTTCTTGAGTCAATGGCTGCGGTCTCCGACCAGTAAGGTCACTGCCATAGAGGAAAGCAACGGCAAATTACCTCTTTGAAAGTGCCTAATATATCATGATTCGCTTAAAGACTGATCATCGCAAGACAAGGACAGAGACGTTAAAATTAGCAACTTGGAACGTTAGGACGTTAAACAACGACGGAACATTAGAGAACATAAAACAAGAAATTGAAAGGGAAAATATTAATATTTTAGGTATGTGCGAAACGAGATGGACAGGAGCAGGCAACAAGATAGAGAAAGATTTCAAGATTATTTATTCTGGAGGTGAAGATCGTCATAGAGGAGTGGCAATTATTTTGGACCGGAAAACAGCAAAATCTGTTCAAGGATATTGGGCCTTGTCGGACAGAGTTCTACTAGTTAAATTAAGTGGCAGACCTTTTAGCATAAATATTATTCAAGTATATGCCCCAACAGGAGAATCCAGTGAAGATAGTGTAGAAGAATTTTATAATGACATAGAGTCTGCCTTAATGAAATGTAAAAATTCTGAAATAAACATCATAATAGGGGACTTCAATGCAAAAGTAGGAAATCAAGGGGATAGATACACAGTAGGAAACTATGGTTTAGGAGAGAGAAATGAAAGAGGATACAGACTTGTAGAGTGGGTAAAGGAACAGGAAATGATTGTAGGAAACACATGGTTCAAGCAACACCCTAGAAGATTATGGACATGGAGGAGTCCTGATAGCAGGATTAGAAACCAGATTGACTACATTCTGATTAGCAGAAGATGTAGAAACGCATTAACACTAGCAACAACAGTTCCCAGTGCTGATTGTTATAGTGGCCACAGCTTACTCACATGAACATTGAGGATAAAGTTGAAGAAAGTCAAGTATATAACAGGAAACACTAAATATGATTTGTGTACATTGAGTAATGACAAAGAAATACAAAACAAATTCAACATAGAAGTACAGAACAGATTTGAAATTTTGTCTAATCTAGAGATCCTATTCCAGGATGTGGATGATCAATGGGAAACATTGAAGAATTCAAACAATGTGGCTGCAGAAACAACTATTCCAAAATTAAAGAAGGTGGGTCGTAAGAAATGGATGACTGAAGAAATTTTACACCTCATGGAAACAAGAAGACTCAACAAAAATAATTCTGTCAAATATGAAGAAATTCACAGACAAGTCATAATATTATGTAAGGAGGCAAAAGAAGCATGGCTTGAGGAAAAGTGCTTAGAAATTGAAAACCAACACAACAGTCAAAATACCAAATTAGCGTGCCGGCTGGCTTAGGCGTTCATGGCTCTCCATAGATCTCGGTCTTTGGTTTTCTGGATCAACTCTGCTGCTGATATTCCTCCGTGCCACCGTCTCAATCCATCCAGCATTATTTCTCTTGGTCTGCCCCTGCCTCTCTTCCCCTCGATCTTACCAGTTGTTACGATGTTCTCCAATGCCTCTCTTCTCATCACGTGACCGAAGAAAGATGTTTGTCTCTGTCTTATTGTTGTATATAATGTTCTAGTTTCATTAGCCTGTTTCAGGCAGTCGTCGTTTGTTACTCTGGCAGTCAAAGGAATTCGCAACATTCGTCTCAGGAACCACATATCTGTTGCTTCTAATTTCTTCTTAATTTGTTCATTTACATTCCAAGATTCACTGCCATACAGCAAAACTGGTTCTACATAGCATTTCAGCACTCTCTTTCTTACATTCAGTGATAGCGACTTATTGCATAAGACACTCTTCATTTTCTGAAATGCGGCTTTTGCCTGCCCTATTCTGCTCCTAATCTCTGTTGTACATCTTCCATCTGATGTTATAAATGCCCCTAGGTATCTAAAATTATCCACTTGGTTAAGGATTTTCCCTTCTATTTCTATGTCACATTTTGGTGTCACCATTTTCTTTGACATTACCATTGTTACTGTTTTCTTGATATTCAAGGAGAGACCTTTCCTTGCACTCTCTGTTACTACAACATCTAATAATTGTTGTAGGTCTGTTGAATTGTCCGCCACCAATACAGTGTCATCTGCATAGCGTATATTATTTATATTATAACCTCCAACTAGTATTCCTGGCATCTCTTTGATTTCTCTCATTATTACTTCGCTATACAGGGAGAAAAGATCTGGTGACAAGACACACCCTTGTCGTACTCCTAGCTTTTTTCTGTTCGCAACTACCCTCTTTATTTCCCATTTTAATTGCTGCTACTTGGTTCCAGTAAACATTATTTATTATTCTTAAATCTTTTCCATCAATGTTGATATATTCCAACATTTTAATCAGTTCATCATGTTTTACTTTATCAAATGCCTTAGTATAATCTATGAAGCACAAATATATGTCTCTCTGTTTCTCTATTGACCTTTCTATTAGTGTCCGTAATGTATAAATTGCATTGTTTGTGCCCTTTCCTTCCACAAATCCATACTGTTCTTAACTAATTTCCATTTTTATTTTCTTTTTGGTTCTTCTCATTATGATTCTGAGTAGAAGCTTAGTGATATGGTTTATAAGGTTAATTGCACGAAAATCTTCACAATCAATTGCTCCTGGTCTTTTTGGTAGAGCTATAAATACAGATCTCAGCACATCACTGGGTAAATATCCACTGCTGTAAATATCATTCAACATCTTGGCTAATATATCTACTCCAAATTATCCCAATACTTCTAATTCTTCTATTGTGATTTTATCTGGCCCAGCTGTTTTTCCTTTCTTCATACGTTTTATAGCGTCAGCGACTTCTTCTTTCAGAATAGGTGGACCTTCTAAGTTTCTATCTTCTGTTAATTCGTCCCTTTCTCCGTCATATAATTCTCTTATATACTCATTCCACCTCTTCATTATAGCACCTTCCTCTAATAATATCTTTCCTGTTTTTGATTTCAAACACCCTGTATTTATTCTTATTTTTCTTCCTGTAAGCTCACTGATTTGTCTGTGCATATTTTTTGTATCTTTAATGGAAAAATTACACGGTAAAATGTTTTATCTACCACGCCTAGGGATAGACATATCTCTAGAGCACCTAGAGAAAGAAAGAGACAGGCTGACCATTCATTGGTTACCTGTTACGATTGCTCCCCAAAGAGTTAAAAAAACTGGTGTACATCATCACAGGAGATGAAAAGGTGTTAAGGATAAAGAATGGGGCTGGCAAGTGGGGAGCACACTTCAATCAAAAAAGGAAGTTCCCCCATTATATACGGATCTACACTCCTGGTATTATGAACAATAAACACAGAGTGTTGATCACAATGCCGGGGAGAAAGAACAATTGTCCTGCGTGTGGCCATGTCAACCACTGGGCAAATAAATGCACTAGTCGACGACCATCGATGACACCAATAGCAGCAGCAATTAGTGTACAAAGCCAAGAAAATTTCCCACCACTCGAAAGAGAAATTCTCCGCAGGAGAAGATTGAACTGACACAAACTTTCAAAAGTCAAACCAACACAAGAAGATAGGAACCCACAAGAAAATTACACACAACGAAACAATCCGAGGAACGAAGACGCTGACAGTTTTTAAACTGTCAGTAACCCAATGAAGACAAAATGGGCTGCCAGAAGATTACGGCAGTCAAAACACAGCGCTGACACAGAAATAGACGATCTATCACCGACTAGATACATACCAGAAAAGAAGGAAAAAGTCAAAAACACTACAGGCAAGACAAAGAATACCAGCATGCCAGACACTCTCTTCGTAGACACCGACACAAGTGATAATAACGAGGATCACGATGATCCTCTCGCATAAACTTTCGCTACTAAACACTTGCTCACCTAAACGTACACATCATGGATAACATCTCTGCGTGTAAATCTATACAGTAATAATCCCTCGTTTTTATTTTTTATTTTGTTAATGTTTTTTAAATCTAAAATTACAATGACGGGAGATTTAATTAATATTAAATTAAACATTTGTGGTATATGTACAAAATTACAACACATCATCACACTTATAAACAAACACAAACCAGACTTTATACTACTACAAGAAAAAAATATATGTTTACAAACATTCTTACATATCACCACACAGCTAGGCCTGAAACATTCACGCTTCAGTTTAGGCATACATAAAATTGGGTCAGGGACAGCTATTCTGCAGACATCAGACAGGTGGGATATTATTAGAACACACACGGATGACCAGCGACGAATCTCCATAATACAGGTAGAGAATACTATACATGCATACACCATAGTGAACTTAAGTGCACCACCACATTACAATCATCAACCAAATCTTTACCTAGTATTAGACACCATACTTACACAAACATCCTTCTCTTTCTGTGTGTGTTTTTCTGGGATTGCATGGAAATGAGATCCCATATTTTATCATGTTGCCTATAATTGTTAGAACAAGGAGGGGGGGGGGGGGGTCTGCTTTATTCTTCCACTTCCCAAGACCCATTATTTTATATTTCTGTATGTTTATTTTAGCCCACTTCCTTCACCAAACTGTCTGAGGGTTTGAAGTGTGCTGGTTATAGAAGCGTTTATTGTAGGGAAGAAAAGCAATTAATTTTCTCTTCCCAAACCCTTGCATAACTGTACATAGTGTGAGTACATATAGGATTGGTGATAGTGGACACCCTTGTCTGACAGATCTTGTGATAATAAAACCGGCAGTGAGTGGGTGATTCACCAGCTCTTTACTTTCAGGATTTTTATACAGTATTTCTATCCACTTGGAATCAACGACTGGCAAGAGAAGGTCCACCAGAGAGACGAATGGAGACGGATTGTATTTGCAGCAAAGAACCTCAATGGCTCGGAACGCTGAAGAAGAAGATTTCTATCCACTGTCTATAGTACTGTCCTATGTTACAGTGTGCAAGTGTTTTGTGTAAGTCTCATCTCATCTCATCTCATCTCATCAGTTCCTCTTGTACCTTGCGGTGTCGAGGTGAAGTATAAACATCGTGAGAGTGCCCGATTATGGGCTTCATGTATCGATATTCCCATGGACTCTGCTATTCCCTCCATCCAATGTTCACGTGGTCGGCCTCTTCCTCTGTTTCCATATGGTCTGTACATCATTGCTTGTTGTGGTATGCTGTTGAATGGTAAACTACTTGCATGGCCAAACCATTTGACTTGCTGCTTTTTAATAAAATGTAGTGCTGCTATAACCCCCCACTTTAGTCCAGATTTCTTCATTTCTGATCTTATTTCTTCTTGATACGTTGAGTATTCTCCTCTGGAATCTCTTTTATGTTGTTGTGATTTTTTTATTTCTCTTTATCTGTTATTTTCCAAGTTTGGCATAGATAGCATAGAGTTGATAGGAAGATTGTGTTGTAAAGTGCTTTCTTAGTAATTATTGATGCATCTTGTTCTTTAGTATTGGTGCCATTTGTCCAATGAGTTGGTTTGCCTTATCGCATCTATTTTCGATCAAGTCTTCTGATCTGACATTTGATGATATTATACTTCCTAGATTATTGAAACTCTTTACTTGTTTCAAGGGATGTTCGTTTAGGTGGATTGTTGTTTTTATTCTTTAGTTATTGTTATTACCTATGCTTTGCTTGTGCTAATTTTCATGTTAAGATCCCTACACATTTAGTCTAGACTATTCATGTGACCTTGTAATTCAGCTTCTGCTTTTGCTATTAGTGCCTGGCCGTCCGCAAACAGGGGTACTTCAATGGTTAGATTTGCAGATTGTTCTTCTTCTGTGTTATCGTCATGCGGTATTCTTGCGGTCTCTGTTTAGTTGGTTTCTTTACATATGTCGTCTATATATGTCATTAACAAGAGAGTGAACAGGACAAACCTTGTCGTAATCCAGATCTTATGGTGAAGGGTTATGAGTGTCTCCAGTTGCCCTCAATATGCATTCACTGTTGTTGTATAAGCTTCTATATAGGTTTGTGTTAGATGTGTACTCACTCCATATAGTTTAAGGATTTCCCACAGCTTGTTTCTATCTACTCTATCAAATGTCTTTTCTTTGTCGACAAAGGCTAAGTAAGTTTCATTGAATACGATTGATTTTTCTATAGGTTGTCAACGAGCAAAAATGGCATTTGTGCATCCTTTATTTTTTTTCTAAATCCAAGTTGTGTTTCTCTTAGCTGGGGTTCTATAGTTGTTCGTAATCTTTTCACAAGCATTTTACAATATATTTTCCCAGAATTACTCAACAGTGAAATGCCTCTGTATTGTGTGCAAACTCTTTTGGTGCCTTTGTTTTTCCAAATTGGGATAATTATGGCGTTTCCCCAGTCCCGTGGTGTCTGTTGTTCTACCCAAACATGGTCTATGTAGCCATGCTGTTCCTACTTCTCTTGCTGCTTTAATTAGTTCATTTGGTATTTCATCCTGTCCCGGTGATATGTCCAATGTGGCTAATCTGATTGCTTCTATAATTTCTTCTTTCAGTATATCTGGTTCTAGTTCTTCGGTGGCATTTGTGTATGTTTCTTGAATTCCTGTGACAGCTGATGGGATGTTGAGAAGTTGTTCGAAGTACTGTTTCCATCTTATTAGGATTTGTTTTTGTTCACTTATTGGTTCTCCATTTTCGTTGTTAATTATTTCAGTTGGGTCAAAGGGTTCTCCTCTAGTTCTCATTGCACTTACCTTATTATAGAAATTTCCAGTTGCCTCCTTGTAGTTTTTATTTAGAATTTCTCCATACTCTTCCCAGTCTTTTTGTTTTTCTCTCTTTACTATTCTATTAACATGTCTTCTCGCTATTCTATATTCTATTCTATTCCTGTTTGCTCTTCGATCACTTTTTATATTTTTCCTTTTTGTCTTTTACAGTATTCTTTACCTCTGCGTTCCACCAACTTGTTATTTTCTTTATCCGTGTTTTGCGATTTTTCGTGGTTCCACCTGTTATCTTTGCAGTATCTAAAATACTGCTTGCTTTGAACATCTCCCATTCTTCTTCCACTGTCTTTCTTTCTATAGGTAATTTTACAAAAGATTTCAGTTAGCTCTTTTTCATAAGTTTCCCTCATTGCCTCGTCTTGGAGGTTTTTTTAAGATTACTGATTCGCATGACATGTATTTTCCTGGTCTTTGCTTCCTTCTGCTGATGATTCTTATTGTGGTAACGTCTGCTTTGTGGTCTGTGTTTATACCTAAGATGGGCACTGCCCTTGCATCTAATATATTTCTCTTCCTGTTATTTCTTGTTAATATTAAATCAATTCGGCTGTTAGTATCTAGATCGATCCATTTATACCAGGTGTATATTTGTGAGTCTTTGTGTTTATAGAATGTATTAGTTATATAGAGGTCGTGTTGTCTCATAGCTCTATCAATCTACTTCCGTTATCATTTCTTTCATTATGTTGGTCTCCAAATGTTCCGAGATGTTTTTCTATGCCCGCTCTATTGTGTCCTAGTCTTGCATTGAAGTCTCCCATAACTATGATGTTGTCTTGCTTATCTATTTTATTTAGCACGTCATGTATGTCTTCATAGAAGTCCTCGCATTCTTGCTCATTATTGTTTTTATTACATGGTGAGTATATTTGTACATATGTTGTAATTGTTTGTTCTTTTATTCTCACTGTTATGTTTCTTTCTGATATAATTTTATTTCTAGTATTCCTCTTGCTAGCGGTGGTTCAATGACTATTCCAACACCGTGTCTTGTCCTTTCTTGCTGTTCCACTCCAGAGTAGACAAACGTGTAATTGTAGTGGATCTCCTTGCATTCTTCCCCCATTATGCTGGTGTCCGCTATTCCCATCAGTCCAGTTTTCCTCTCTTTCATTGTTTCTATAAGTTCTTCTTCTTTACTATTAAAACCGCAGATGTTCATTGTGCCTATTTTTTTGAATCGCTGATCTATCTCGTAGTCCATTTACATTGCCGGGTCTATATCCATTAGGGTCAGGCCGTTTATACTTCTTAGTTTTTCTACGAGCAGTATAAAGTTCCCCTGCCGGCTTGCAATAAACGATTCAAATTATAATCTGAGAAATCCCGGGCTAAAATTGTTAGGCATCAAGGGACAAGCAAGAACGGGGTAACATAAACAACTTGATGAAGCAGCCAAAAAAGGCCTTATGCTGGCTGTGGAACAACGGGAACATATAGTGGGACAGCAATATTATTAACGTTTCTGTCTGTAACTGCAGGACGATAACATCGAAACCAATCTCTTAACTAAGATATAGAACTTAGATATAGAAAAAAAAAGATTGAGGAACTCAGAGTAAGAGCCGGTTTCTCAAAGTCCGGCTCCATGAGGAACGAATAAAGTACGAAGAACGAACATGCCAACTAAAACGATCGCCGGTCGATTTATTGAAGCGTCAGCGCGGAGGCGACTGGGACAATGGCCAAAGGAGGGGCTGGCTTTCCACGGCCACAGGTGATACGACTTGTGTGAGGGTTCGAAGCACCGGGTGCAGAAACTCTCCTTTTCGAGGAAGGGGTGGTTTGAGAGCAGAAATTAGTCGCAGGTATGGGACAGTCACGGAACACCGCAAGATAACGCAAAGACAACGCAAAGATCTAATGTCTCCAATGCACCGGAAGGGACCAGACATCTGGAGTTATGACCTGAGTGGGCCGCTCCTAGAGATAGTCATGACGGTAAAGGGCAGAAACATTCTTGGATGGGGGACAACATCTGACCATCAGAAGCCTACTATTGTGCTTACTCCGCGGCGGACATTTTATCACTGTTTCTAGAAATTCTTAAACCCACACATAACAAAGAAAACTCAAATTATGCGATTAAAAGTTGCGAACAACAAGATCAACACTTCAAACTAGCAGAAGTAAAAGCAGTTATACCCACATGTAATAAAACAAATCAACGGGCTCAGAAAGAATAATCACAAAAAACATTCAGACGTGTGGGGAAACCGGACATTAAATGACCAATAAGACAATATAGCTTGGTAGGAAAGAAAAGGCCCGGCCGATTGCCAACAGGCATTAACAACATCAATATACAAAAATAAAGTAAACAACGAAATACAAAAACAAAAAAAAAAAGCACAACTACTCGCTTCCCATGCGGGAGCAGAAATGGCAGCTTTGCCAATTGCCAGCAAAACTCCTAGTTCTGCTCCCGCATGGGAAGCGAGCAATTGTGCTTTTTGTTTTTTGTATTTCGTTGTTTTATCTATCTGTGTTGTCCTGTCCTTGACAAAGATCCTTAAAATCGAAACGTCGGCCGTCCTGTGTGTCATATTGTACGCATTTGTTGTGTTTTTTATTTTATTATTTCATTTCATATATTTATTGATTGTTTCTGATTTTGGATTTTCAACTGTCTGACTTCAGCTCGAATATAACTATCCTCGATCAGCGTCTTAGACAACTTACCTCGAGTAATTATTTCTTGTATTGTGTTATACGGTGTATCATTAATAGCACTAACCACCATCTATACAAGTGTCTTTCCGCGGCCAAAAACGCCAAGCTAGCCAAACTCCGTACCCCTACCTCCACTCCCTCCTCGCCCCCTCTCCCACCCCAACTTACCACTGGCTCCGATAACCTAGTTGTGTGCATACCTCCCGACCTTCCACTATCGGCATCTGAGAAATCGGTCCTCAGCAAAGGGCTCAGGTTCATACCGCTACGTCCCTGTGGTGATAGATACGCATTACTGCAGGACGTCCATCGGTTCCATCGCACTCTCAGGCTACAATATCACTTCAGAAATCAACCTCATAACGATAACTCTTCGGATCCTACCGACCATTTCTCTCACCTCTCCAAACGCAGGTCTGCTTGGGTTCCCAATCCAGGGGCATCTAAGGCCCTCGATTTATACATCGACAAAACACTTTACGACATCCAAAAACTCAAATTTAAGCCACTACGATATTCCAACCTCACCGCGGATGAACAACGGGCACTTACACAGTTGAAACGCCGTGATGACATAGTTATCAAACCTGCCGATAAGGGAGGGGCGCTAGTGGTTTGGAGGAAAGACTTATATATACAGGAAGGCAACAAGCAACTGGGCGATGCTACCTTCTACAGACCAAGGATACAAGATGGGACAGTCAGAAACAACACCCAGGTCAAAAGCGTGACTAACGCCATTATCCAGCAAGGTCTTTTACCCAGCTCCGCCACCTCGTTGATCATCCACGATAGCTGCTTGGGCAAACCCGCCTTTAATATGCTGCCTATGACACACAAACCTGGTAACCCAGGCAGACCTATCGTCTCGGCCTGCTCTTGCCCTACAGAACAGATTTCAGAGTTTCTAGACAGCATGTTTCAGCCGTTGGTTGCCAGCCTCCCTTCGTATATCAAAGACACCAACCACGCTTTCTCCATCTTCGATTCCATCAGTTTCACTAACCCTTCTCAGTATCACATCTTCACTTTAGATGTGACTTCACTCTACACTTCCATTCCTCACTCTGACGGCCTTAAAGCCTTAGAATTTTTCTTGGAGAAAAGGCTTAATCCCTCGATAGCCACTGGACCATTACTGCGTCTTGCGGAGTTAGTCCTCAACCTCAACTCGTTTGAGTTCAATGGGGACTACTTCGACCAGATCAGCGGTGTGGCCATGGGTACTAAGATGGGTCCCAGTTATGCCTGCCTCTTCGTGGGCTATCTGGAGCACCAGGTATGGAGTCAGTACACCGGTAGGCTCCCGGAGCTCTACAGGAGGTACATTGACGACTGCTTTGGTGTCTCGGACATGCCCTTGCCTGACCTACAGAACTTCATTGCCTTTTTTTCAGACTTCCATCCCAGCATCAAACTTACCTCCACCATTTCTTCGTCGGCTGTCAATTTCTTAGACCTCACAGTCTCTTTAGGTTCCGCTGGTCTATGCACGACGGTTTATTATAAACCAACTGACTCGCACTCATTCCTTCTCTATACCTCCTTCCACCCTCCCTCGTGCAAACGTTCTATTCCTTTCTCCCAACTGTTACGTCTCCGACGACTTTGCCAGGATAACAACGACTTCCATCAAAAAGCCCACGAGATGCTTGATTTCTTTCGCCTTCGTGGCTATCCTGATAATGTTCTATCTACAGCTCTTCACCGCTGCCAGTCTATCAGTCGCACTGAGGCTCTCTCCTCCAGGCCGAAACCACGAAACAATAGACCTGTCCTCTCACTTACTTATCATCCCCACAATATTGCTGCCAAGAATATCCTTTTGAAACATCTATCAATTCTCCGGGCGGAATCGACCACTCGTGATGTCTTCTCAGAGGCTCCTCTAGTGGCATATAAGCGGGATCGTAACCTCAGAGATGTGCTGGTCCATAGCAGGCTACCCCAACCTCACCAGTCTCTTCCTGGCACGGTGGCGTGTCTTCGATCGGTTTTCAAGACCTGTCCATACGTACTTCAAACCCAGAGTCTGACATTCCCTAAGACGACCTTCCACATTCGTGAGGGTTTCTCATGCATCAGTCGCAACGTCATCTATGCGATTACCTGCACACGTTGCGACATGAGATATGTCGGTGAGACAGGATTACGTCTTGGGGACAGATTTAGACAACATCTTTCTGACATCACCGGCGGCGCCCAGAAACCAGTATCCATACATTTCAACAGTCCTGACCACCATGGCGTAGCCGACATACAGGTCACGGCCATCAAATCATGCGCATCCCACGAAAGGGATCGGAAGACATTGGAACACCGTCTCATCTTCCAATTGGGCACACTCTCCCCTCACGGCCTTAATGTCCAACACAGCTTCATTTAACTTCCCACCCCACCCTCCCACCCCTAGCTTACAGTCCACCATCTGGGTACGTGCAGATCCTTTGTATGACATCACAGTCAACTCTCTTGGCGGATTTACGTTCAGTGTTTTGCCATCATTTTCTGAACGACCGCCACTCATGCCTCTCTGTGTGTACTAACACTATATAGGTTTCCACAGCGGTGTTTCGAGCGCTTAACGATAATTGCTAATTGTCATCTGCGTCCG
Source organism: Cepaea hortensis (assembly GCA_963921405.1). Classification (NCBI taxonomy): domain Eukaryota; kingdom Metazoa; phylum Mollusca; class Gastropoda; order Stylommatophora; family Helicidae; genus Cepaea; species Cepaea hortensis. The sequence continues at coordinate 14,262,409 of OY992893.1, read as the reverse complement.
TAACATCTTTGCCGGTCTCTAATTTCACTTTTCCGCACACATGGGCGCGTCTCCACCCCACTCCCTTCCCGCTTGACCTTTGACCCGTGTACCATACATCCGGTCTATTGATCCACTGGCGCCCTACGTGTGTCAGACCTTCCAAGCTAGGGCACAGTATTCAGATGAGTACATTTAATTTTAATTAGTTTAATAGTTTAATATTGTCATAGTGTGTTTCATGTAGTTTTGTGTTGGTTTGTATTTGTTTGTCCTGTGCTGACGAAGGCTTTGGCCGCAACGTCCAATTTGTCTCTTGTAGTCGTGTTTTAGTAAAGCTCACAATCTACTTCTCGTTTATTTGGGTGATTCATTCATTGTGTTTAGTACGTTTCTTCTCGCAGGAGCTAAATATACCTATGTGTTTCCAATTCATACTTTGTGAGTCGTTATAGTCACATCATATTTAGATATTTACAAGAAAAAACATTAATGTAGTACAGTTTCATAGGTAGAAATTGATTTACTGCAATATAAGTCAAAGATAAGCGATTTCTTGTCATTTTTTTTTTTTGGGGGGGGGGGGGGGGGGGGGGTTACTTTGCATATCCTTTTTATAGGACATCGCTGAGTGGTCTCGAGGTATGGTGTCCGCCTCGAGTATTAGAAGTCACGGGTTCATGCTCCGGTGAGGACCGAAATTATTTCACGTGGACTTCTAGTAATAATATTTCCTATGGACTCTGGCTAGTGAGATCGGACGCCCGTGTGTATAGTTGCGCACGTACAAAAATCCCTTGGCAGTTGGAAATCGAAAAAGAGTAGCCTAATAGCGCCGACCGGGTAAAATTTCGAGTTAAAAATCAACCCAAAGTATTTCAGGATCCTCGCCGGTGCTACGGAGTTCGTGCACTGAGCTGAGTTTCACCGGACTTGGGCTTGAGTTAGGAGTAGAACGGAGCACTTATAGGTTACACCCGTGTGCCGTGATGTTGAACCGTCGACATAACCTAACTAAACTAATCTATAGGAAATCGCTGTCAACACCAGCTGCTTAGGAGTGTATAACAGAATGGGGCACTTTACCTAGGGGTCTACCATTCATTCAGTCCTATACTGGAAGCTTTTTATTACGCTATTCTTTCTATCAATTCTCAATTTCACACCTCTTTTAAAACACGACTCCCATGCGAATTTCCTCGTTTCATTCCGAATACACGTCTAGACTCAACATTTTCGCTCAGAATTACACAACACTAATTACATTTCTACACAACTTAAAATGGTAGGCACAATCTTTGGACATCACCATCTTCTGCCTCGTAGTGCGTTCGCACGGAACCACGTCCACGGTTCGAATGTCCTTGCCACCTTCACGATAACGTGGGTTAGCTCCGGTGGCAAACTCGGCGTCCCAGTTCATGACCTAAAGTCATGCGTGTCACATCCTTTCGTGTGACACTCTTTCCCTGTGACATTAGTTACAATTTACGACATGGCATTACACTGGCGGCCGAGTGAAAAATTGGGCACGAATTTTTTTAGTTCTGCTGTTCCTGGTATTTTTAATTGATATTTTATTCATTCACATTCTAATTACTATAATCTAACTATCTATTTAATTCATCTCTCTTGTGTAAGATAACTCGTCTGCACTTCCTCTCGTAATTCTCAAATAACAAGAGTTTATTGTCATCTTGTTTTAAGAACCAAATACCTATCTCTAATTCTTACCCTAATATACTGCCAATTACTAAATTTTACTTTATTTCCTCTAACTTCAAATTTCCACCAATAAGTAAATAATTTCTAATATGAACCTACAGAACCAACAATTTAGTTCTACATGTATGTTCTAATATTCCTTTAACAACTAATATGTTCTTGGTGGGTAGCGTCAGTCATGGTCATACTAAATTGACCATCACTCAGCTTCATCTGTTCCTAGTTAACTTACCACTTTGTTAGTTGGTTTCTGTTTTAATACAATCCTCGCTCCACCGATTAAATTGATAGTTAACTGTTCTTCGTGGATTCTGCTTTCTTAACCATTTCTGACTACAGTGTACTGTTCATGTCACTAGCGTAATTCTACACACGCTTGTTGATCTCAAAAGAGTCCATACAACACTTCAACCATGACTGTTTATATTTCATAATAACTGTTCATTTAATACACCTTGGTCACTGAGTAGGCATAAAGCAAATATACGTTGGATTTTCCTGTGACGGCACGTTTATATATTAAAGTGTGGTTTATAAGAACCACTAGAGTGAGAAAAATAACTCATTTTTATTTTCAAACTTCATTAAATGACACTCTTTACTTTGTCCATATAGTCTCTTTATGGCTAATTTACTACACATCACGAAATTTGTCTATCGGTTCTCAAAGTTCACAAAGAAGAACAATACATTACTTGAGTTCTTATACCTGGCTCGAATATTCAGATTGATACTCGCACACTCACAAAGTCATAGTGCGTGGCATGAAAATTTAAGTTGACGACTGTTAGAATCATACTGTGTGATCTCACCATTTTACTTCACTATTATTACATGGTTCCAGGGTTCAATTGACGAGCAACCCATATCTGCAAAGGAGTTTATAACACAGTGGGGCTCTTTACCTAGGGGTCTACCGTTCATTCAGTCCTACACTGGAAGCTTTGTATTAAGCTCTTCTTTCTATCGATTCTCAACTTCACACCTCTTTTAAAACACAACTTCCGTGCCGATTTCCACGTTTTATTCCAGAATATGATACACGTCTAGACTCAACATTTTCGCACAGAATTACACAACATTAATGACATTTCTACACAACTAATTAAAATAATAGGCACAATCTTTGGCCATCACCATCTCCTGCCTCGTGGTGCGTCCGCACAGGACCACGTCCACGGCTCGAATGCCCTTGTCACCTTCGCGATAACGTGGGTTAGCTCCGGTGGCAATCTCGGCGTCCCAGTTCATGACCTAAAGTCATGCGTGTCACATCCTTTCGTGTGACACTCATTCCCTGTGCCATGAGTTACAATTTACGACATGGCACCAGCATTTTACTGCTGTTGTTGATGTCTTGGCAACAGTAAATGCCGTGTATATGCTGCGATCAGTTATTGAACGTTCTATAGAAGAAAACAAAGATATACATCTCTGCTTCATTGACTACACAAAGGCTTTCGATAGAGTAAGACATGTCAACATGGTAGATATGCTTGCAGATCTACAAATTGATGGGAAAGACATTAGACTTATAAAAAATACATATATTGGAACAACAAGCTGCCATAAGGATTGACAATGAAGTGGGACAATATCAGCCTATTAAGAGAGGTGTTAGGCAGGGATGTGTAATGTCTTCACGGTTTTTTTCCCTATACAGTGAAAATATTTTCAAAAATGTAGAAGATATAAATGGAATCAGTATTGGAGGACGAAACATAAATAACATTAGATATGCAGATGATATAGTATTGAATGCAGACAATGAGCAGGATCTGCAACAAATTGTAGATGCGGTTGTTGCGCATAGTGAACAACTGGGGTTAGAAAAAAGTTGTAAAAAGACACAAGATTATGGTCGTCACTAGGAAGAATGAAATACCACAATGTAATGTATACGTAAATGGGGATATTCTTCAACAAGTGAATCGGTACAATTATCTCGGAACAGTCATAACGTCTGATGGGAGATTCCTTGAAGAGATTATAACACGAATCGCCTTTAGCAAGATTAAAAACATACTGACCAAATAAAAGATGTCAATTTAAACGAGAAAAAGAGTGTTGAGGTGCTACATAGAGCCTGTTCTTTTGTAAGGATGTGAAACTTGGACAATGGGCAGTCAAGCTGAAAAACATCTGATGGCTGCAGAAATGTGGTTTCTGAGGAGAATGCAAAGAATACCATGGACAGACAGAAAAACCAATGACCAAGTACTACAGAAGACAAATGAAAATCGTAAATTAATTAGAGAAATTAGACGTAGACAGTCAACATTTTTACTACATGTTATGAGAAGAAATGAATTGGAGAACTTGGTGACAACTGGCAAGATTGAAGGGAATTGACCACGGGGAAGACTGAGAAGTAAATACCTGGATGGCTGGGCCACATGGCATGGTCGAGACAGGAACACTGAGATGATCCATGACTCTGGTGATCGAGTGAAATGGCGAGCCATGACCGCCCACGCTTATCGGCATGGCACATCATTGATTGATTGAGTTTGCCATTGCATTCTGAACGACCAGGTCCCATACCAACTCTTTAAAACCCAGCGCAATGCGATCTGCTGCCAAATCGGTCGCAGATGTGTTTCGAACGCGGGTAAGCGGGCTTATGAATAGTGTCCATAAGTCCTTCGAATCGGTGACAAGATTCCTGTCATTTAAACTGTAGAAATATGGATTATAACAGCACATGCAACAAAACTAGACACAGCATTCTTAACATTAAGGAAGCAAACTGAGATTAAGTTGGGTCAACGAGGCCACGGTGAGCCGGCGTAGTGTAGTGGCTAGACGCTGGCATACCGGTCGGGCGGTCATGGTTCGAGTCAGCCTCGGTGCGGACTTTAAAACTGACAGAGGCACCCAAGTGGACCTAGCCTGGCACGAGTACAAAGAAAGTGAATGGGGCCGGCGTGTTACTGACCGTATCACTGACTTATTACCTAGCCTAACACGAGTACAAAGAAAGTGAATGGGGCCGGCGTGTTACTGGCCGTATCACTGACTTATTACCCAATGGGTTATAACAATATGGGGCTAGCACAATATACCTAATGCGTCACATGGCGAGCAAAGGACGTTGAACTCTCTTTGCTGAATCAGGTCACAATATTTTCCCACACATTTGCAGATGTGAGCCTCAGGTGAAGTGGAGAGAATGCTTGAAAATCGTCAGGGAAGCCATGTGTTCGATTCCCCCATGAAGACTGGTTCGTACAGAAATGCTTGCTTGCTAGTGTTCGGTGGCTGTGAACTCCAGCGCGAAGTCCTGTATGTCATATGAAGACATCCTGTTGTCCAAAATCAGTCTGATGTTTTACCGGACCTGAAGTTTGCGTGAGTTTCCGATATCCCATGTCTGGCTTATTAGTGTTCAGACTGGTGGCCCCTCGCCGTGCAGGCAGATACTCTCCGACTTCAGAAGAATCAGCGATCCTACTACGTTAGCCAGGACAACGAAGGGACCTGTTGCGCAGGGCGCACGACTAGGACTAGGTCTTGGCCAGTATAGAACCTGGCCCTGGTGCCTTGGAAACACCTCTGCGTCCCTTACAGAAAGGATTTAGTCTCCCATGATGCCCCTGTCTACAATGGGAACCAGGACCTGTCGAAGTCTACGGCTGGCGTGATATTTTAGATCCCCTGGGCACACGATCCTGGCCTGTAGTCGCATGTTGCAGACATATACATATGTCTGTGCAGCATAGAGAATGCCTAAATTACGGGGTTCACACAACAATCTATGGTAGAAGACAATCGAAATAGGTAGAAGACAAACATATAGTCTATAACACATCTTTACTGTAGTGTTTTCAGGTTCAGCTGATCTTCACTGCCAAACGGGTCTCTGTTATTGTTATCATAATCTACATTGTCATACTGACGGCTAATATAGCGCTAGCTTACTACATGGCAAGGTTCGCAATGGTGCCGCATCCATCGAAGCCAAACAGAATATGGTTATCGATTACAGTCACCAAAACACGCCGATTGTTCAAAAATATTCCATTCCCATCAACAACTGTTTGATACCATTTAGCACAATCACTATCATTTCCGTCTCAATGGTTGTCATGGCGGAAGCGATGAGGAGAACAACAAAATGGCATAAAATATCTACAGCACCAAGCAATTATAATTCTATAGTCAGCCGGGATCAATCGGTCTCCAAAATGGTTGTGTTGATTGCTGTGATGTTTATCATCTGTTACACTCCGCGGTGTTGCATCTCCATTGGCAATCTCGTAATTCCCAAGTTCTCCGATCAAGGCCATTACAGGAACCCGTATGGTATCCTATACACATTCAACCATGTACTGGTGTCAATCAACTCATCGTTTAACATCTTTATCTACTACAACATAAGCTGTGGGTCCAGACGGGCTTTCAGTCAAGCTGTATGTTTTTGCGTGTGCTCTGCACAACAAACTTTGACCGAAAACTGGATCAGAAAGTTAATCCATAATTGTAATACAACACTTGCAAAGTTCGTCAACGTTTAAATATATGAGACAAGATGGATATTTGAAAATCTCTAGATAAGATATGTGTGCTTAACATTCGTAACTGTTTAAGTGAAGTCGATGTGTGACGACAGATAGAGATACAATAATAATCGTGCCAACTAGGCGGAAATGGTGCTGTTCTAGAAGAGACAAGGTGCGATGCAGAGAAAGCCTAGTAGAGTCCGGATCTCAGATTTTCTTCATTACACCTAGGGAAATTTCCAAAATTGATACCTGCATTTCTAGATATATGCACAAGAAAGGTCTTTGTCACGAATCCACAAGACAAAAGAAATAAAGGAGGACCTGACATCCCATAGGGAGGAGAATAATAAACATAAATGATTAAAGTGGAGAATACGTGGACTGAAGTGCATGGGGCGAGGTGATTCAGGGCTTATGCCCCAATGAGGGATACGGGGTGAAAGGAGACAGAATATGTGTGACATCTTGGACTGCCATAGTAGCTCACAGGGAGTACACGGAGAGAGCTAATGAAACTATAACATACAATAAACATATAAGAAACAGACAAACAATTCTTTGCCATACAATGAGCGGGGAGACTGTGTACAACATCGTGATGACCTGAATGATTAGCGTTAGATAGAAGCAGCAGGGGCTCGTCGACAGACATGCTTGTGGAAGAACTGAGACGGTAGTGTAGAGGAATATCATTAATATAGTTGAACCAGAACACACAATATGGAAATGTGTCCAAATACATCAACGTCTATACGTGATGATGCGAATATGATGGTGATGATGCGTGGCGAGCGTTTCAGAATCATTCCCTGGAACTGCATCACAAGTAGTCTTTGTTCACAATTCGTCTCTGCCCTGCCTCAACTTTCATGAATGACAGATCTCTCCTGGCCGTTTTTATGATATGGTCTGTTATCCTTGAATGCAGACTTCGTTTAAATCCAAGACCCAAATATTTCATTGAACTGGTTCTTTCATTGTCCTGTACGGTCAGGGGGTTCACTGCTGCTTGTGTACGTGTATTTATCGAGAACCCAGTAATGGTAGCTTTGGGTGTACTGACAGTCCTACATGAGTTCTTATACCATGACGATATCCGATCTACCTCTTGTTGTAGCTCTAGAATGACAATATCTCGGACTGTCCACTGCCTATACACCAGGTTGTCACCTGTGACCGGAATATGGTGGAATGTCACATTGGCATGGACAAATATCATTGGCGGGGGTGATCCACAACACCAAGGACAGAGATCCGTCGAGAGACGTAAACACCTACACCCGTTGAACAGGCACATAATGATGACTTTCCAGGCTGAAATAATTCAATTTGTCAGATGCACTTACTACAGATTTGCTTTCTTCTAATAAATTGCATACACCATTACGTTAGTTATTTTTTTTTCTCTTAGTTTGTCATTGCAATAAACCATTCAAATTATAATCCTTAGAACCCCCGTTCTAAAAATGTTAAGCATCACAAGACAAGCAAGAAACAACTTGGTGAAGCAACAGAAATGGCCTCGTGCTGGCTGTGGAACAACCGGTACATTGAGTCGGACAAGTCCCTACAGTAATATGGCTAATGTTAGTAGTACCTCAAGTGGTAATGGAGTCGGAAATCTGGTCCGCGTCGATGGTCCGCTGGTCTTATTTCCTTCTATATTTGTTATACCGCCCCTAGCAGACCAGCGCCAAAATGGACCATATTTGATCCAGATATTTGAAATTGGCGGGATTTTGTTGAATTGCCGGTGTCTCTTCCGGTTATCTGTAGTACATCCAGTTGACTACTTCTAGTCCATGGGTGCCAGATGTGTGTGTGCCCCCGCCCTCAGAATCCCCCAACTCCGCCTCCGCTCTAACCCAACCGCCTACGGGACCGCTCGAAGACAGCTAGCAAGCCCCGGGCATGTGAAATACTGATAAGAGTGATATTTATAAGTAGACCAAATATGCACCGGCACGGGGGTCTAAAGATATATACATGGGTGTGTGTATGCCTGTGTACACGAGGTAGGCCGATAGGGGGCTCATGACAAAGGGAATGGGCCCCTGGTCCTACTATTAGCCTTTGCCCCCCAGAGCGGGGCCATCAAACTTACACCTACTATGAGGATATAAAGTTTGATTATCAGTGAGACCCCTGGTCAGACAAAGCGCTTTAAAGACAATACTACACTTTGATGTTATTTTTTAAAGTTTATTATATACAAAATCAGTGTCGTTTTACATTGGCAAATAAAACATAAACATGCATAAATGTGAACAACATTATCGTCCTGGCATGGTGTAACTACATGCATATTACTTGTTGACAATACATCCATATTACCTGTTGACGATGATGATTAAGTAAACATTCGCTCCCATGCAAACCAAACAATTTAATAGAAAAACCTTTCACACTTCAGGCATTTTCATTCGCACTTATGTGTCAACATTATTGCTGAATCACTTTTGTTTTCTGAAAATGATACTTTTGTATGTATCTACAAATATCCTAACGTTAGACATCGCGGCAAGCATCGTGTTGCTTGAGCGCATGCGCGGGATAGATAGAAAGAAAGAGAGAAATGGGAGAGAGAGGGAGAGAGAGAGAGAGAGAAGGAGAGAGAGAGAAAGTGGGAGAGAGAGAGAGAGAGAGAGAGCACGGGCAAACAGTTTGAAATTTTGCTACACATGTGGCCTTGGCCGTTTACAAAGAATTTATTTAGACCGTTAACTGAGCCGGGAAAAGGAGGTAAGTACAAAGGATTTACCTGTGCCGGCTAGGCAAAGGTCAAACCTCGATTGACAAAGAACACTGACTCTCAATGAACCACCCCCCACCCCCTACTGGTAAGCTGTTCGGGCTTAGACACCGGCAACAAAGAAGGGACATGTGTATTCCCTCCTTGTGGTGATTGTGAATATTAATTTTTGGCCCTGCCCCCCCCCCCTATATGTGTTTGAACGAAAGATGGTGCCACATTACTGGTAATACTACTAATCTAATAATGGTTGATTGCGTTTAGTGGTACACATTAGGGATATAGAACTGTCTGTGAAATTATGTATTTGAACATTATAGTATGAAGTGTGAACTTGATGGGAGTGGCATTTTACTTAATCTGCGAATAGCTGGGGAACTTCTGTTGGGAAATACGCATTAATGTGTGTGAGTGTATTGCGTGGTGATTGTGAGTGGCCGAGTTTCGGCTAGACCATATTATGTGTCTATACTCAGCTAATGCTGCGAGTAATTTAGGGTATTTGTCTTTTGTTGTTGTGGGTATTGTTTTTAGGAAGATTGCTTTGTATATGTCAATTTGCTTGTTTGTGTGTGTTTCTATAAGCTGTTGTAATGCGGTCATAGTGGCTGTGATTGTTGGGCATGAATAATAAATATGTTCCTCTGTTTCCTGAATGTTGTGTCTGCATAGTTGGCATGGTGCTATTTGCCTCGATCTCTGTGCTGCCCTTTCTGTGGTTGGGCAAATGTTGAAAATTAGTCTATATATTATTTCCGTTGCGTTGGATGTGATGTGTTTGTTGTCTAATTTAGTGAAGGTACAGCTATAATCTTTAATATACTATTTGTATCCTCTTTTGTTTCTCAGATGTAAAGCAACAACAAGAGATAGATGAGATATCGTCAAGAAAGTTGCGACAGAGAAGAATTGTGAGCAAAGACTACATGCGATGATTTTCTATGGAATGCCACGCATCATCATCGTCATAATCGCATCATCACGTGTAGACGATGATGTAACTGGACACATTTCCATATTGTGTGTTCTGGTTTAACTATATTAACGGCATTCCTCTACGCTACCGTCTCAGTTTATCCACAAGTATCTCTGTCGACGAGCCTCTGCTGCTTCTAACGCTAATCATTCAGGTCATAACGATATTGTACAGTCTCCCCGCTCATTGTATGGCAAAGAACATGTTTGTCTGTTGTTTCTTATATGTGTATATTATGTAATACTTTCATTAGCCGTCTCCGTGTACACCGTGTGAGCTACGCTGACAGTCTAAGATATGCCACACATATTCTTTCTCCTTTGACCCTTTTACCTCGATTGGGGCATAATCCCCGAATCACCTCACTCCATGTCCTCCTATCATTAACTACCCTGTGCAGTTAAGTCCACGTCATCTAAACATTATTCATTTCTGTTTCTAATTCTCCTCTCCATGTGATTTTAATTCCCCCTTTCTTTCTTTTGCCTTGTGGATTCGTGACAAAGACCCTTCTCGTGCATATATCTAACAGTTCAGGTGTCAATTCTGGAAATTGCCCTAGGTGAAATGAAGCAATCTACGATCTGTACTCCATGCGGCTATCTCCGCATGGCATCTCGTCTCTTCTAGAACAATCTCCTTTCAGCTTGGTTGATACGGTTATTCTGTTTTCTTTATCTGACGTCACACACCGACTTCACTTAAACAGTTACGTATGTTAAACACACAAATCTTAGCTACAACTTTCAGATCTCCATGTTGTCTTATATGTTAATACGTTGACGAAATCTGCAAGCGTTGTGTTACAATTATGGATTAACCTTCAGATTCATTTTTCTGTTTTCGTCTGTTGTATAGATCCTGCATAAGAATAAAACAAACAGTTTGCCTGAATGCCTGTCTATATCTACTGCTCATGTTGTAGTATATGAAGATGTTGAATGACGCGTTGATTGACTCCAGAACATAAGCGCACGAGATGATGACAGCGTTGAGGTTCTTGTAATGGCCTTGCGCGGAGAACTTGGGAACTAGAAGTACGCCAATGAAGAAGCCACACAGCGGAGTGTAACAGACGATAAATATCACAGCAATCAACACAACTATTTTGGAGACCGATTCATCCCGGCGGGATATAGAATTAGAATTTCTTGATGCTGTAGATGTTTTATGCCAATGTATTGTTCTCCTCAATGCATTCACCATGACAATTGTTGATACAAAGATGATAGTAAATGTGCTGAAAGGTATCAGACAGTTGTTGATGGCATACGAATACATTTCAACAAGCGGCTGATCTTCTGTGACTGCAATCCCTAACCAGGTTCTGTTTGGTTTCCATGGATGCGGCACTATAGCGAACCTTGTTGTGTAATAGGCTGGTGCTAGATTAGCCGTCAGTATGACAATGTAGATTGTGATGACAATAACAGAGACCCGTTTGGAAGTGAAGATCAGCTGAACCTGAAAAGAGTACAGTACATATGTGTTATAGAATATATCTTTGTCTTCTATCTAGTTCACTTGATTGTAGTATAGACTCAGTAATTCTGGTCTTTTATATGGGGACACAAACACGCATATATGACTGCAACAAACGGCTAAGTCCAGGGTCATGTGTCCATGGGAACTAATTGGGTGGTACAACAATTCTATAGACAATTACTAATTAGAATCATCATCCTTATCATAATGTATCCTGACCGCTAGCATAGGCGAACGTGTCTCTACACAGATCTCGGTCCTTTGTGTTGTGGATGAACTGTTAATCTTTATCCAACATGCCACCGTCTTTGCCCATCCATCATCTTCTCTGTCTCTTTGTCTGCATATTCTGCCATTGATATTTCCTACCATGACGTTTCAATGCCTCTCTTCTCATCACATGACCATAGAACACGGTTTGACTCTTTCTTATAGCTGTATATAATGTTCTGGTTATATCAGCCTCTTCCAGTCAGTCGATATTAATTACCCAACACTATCCAAGATATTGGCAACATGCATTACAGGAACCACATCTGTATGTTAGAATTCTTTATTTATATGCGTCATCTTTTCCAAACTTTTCATCATCATCATCATCATCATCATCATCATCATCATCATCATCATCATCATCATCATCATCATCATCATCATCATCATCATCATCATCATCATCATCATCATCATCATCATTATCATGTGTGATGCTGATAGGTGTGGGGGGTCAAGATTTGTCATCTCACACGATCACCAGAGTCGTTTATTTTCTTGTCTCGGCCATGCCACGCAGTGGTATCTCGTCCAAGTTTTTGCGTCTCTGCCTTACCCTTGTTATTTCCACCTCAATCTTGCCAGTTGTAACCAATTTCTCCAATTTATTTCTTTTCATAACGTGTCTAAAATGTGTAACTGTCTACGTCTAATTTCTATAATCAGTTTACGGTTTTCATTTGTTTCTTGTAGGACTTAGTCATTGGTTTGTCTGTCTGTCTATGATATTCTTTGCATATTCCCCAGAAAGCACATTTCCACAGCCATCAATGTTTTTCAGCATGTCTCCTCATTGTCCACATTTCACATACATACAAAAGTAGAAGTTCTATATAGCACTTCAATCTTCTTTTTCTGGTTGCAATTGACATATTTGTATTGGTCAGTATGTTTTCCATCTTGCAAAAGACTCCATTCGCAGGGATATTCTTGTTCTAATCTCTTCAAGGCCTTCGCCTACCTTCAAATGTTATATATATTCCCAGATAGTTGTACCGATTCATATTTCATTATTTTATATAGAATGTAAACTTAAATAAAAGCTTATTGTCTGGTAAAATAAAAGTAATCTCGTACTCAGAAGTATTAAAGTAATCAATATCACTTCCATAAACTGCCACTGTAGATACATGGCTCGTCCTAATGTTAAAATCATAATATCATGACTAGAAATTGCAACAATCCATATCTTGACTAGATCTACACTGGATCAGTTTCATGCACGTCTAACAGTGCAACTGATAAACACAGAATCGATTTCTGCATTGACTAATTTGTCGGTTGATTGATTGACCAATAAGTCAATCTATCTTTAGGGTAATTACAGTACTAATTGCTGTTCCAAACTCCACTTTTCTAGGTCACACAAGTGTATTTTGTTTCACTGTGTCAATGTTACTAATTCTACATCGAGTAAACAATATTTGATTTACATCGGTTCACTTATGCTACATAAGTAATCTACTCTTTTCAGTCTTTCAGTCAGTACAGAGAAAAGAGAATAAATAAAACAAAGTTAGTGGCATATCAATTGTCTACATTTTTAACAAGAACACAAGCAAACATTTCAATATCCAAACACAGTTTAACAACAGCAGTATTTCCTCAAAGCAGCGTCAATATTGCAATAAAAAGGTATCAAATCAACTTCAAATCAAATCAAATCAACTTTATTAGGGTCATTATTACGGCCCTTCCAATCACTCGTCTTTCGTTCATTAAAGCATTATACATTTACATAGGAAGAAAAATAAACATTGTGAAATGAATGTTGTAAACATAAACAAGGCAAATTACCATGTTATGAGGCCCATCTCCCACCTACCCATACATCACCCCACACACACACACCCCCACCTACCCACACACATGCACACCAAGGGACACATACATACCCCACCAACCGACCCATCCCCCTCCCGCACATTTCCCACCCACACACACACACACTGCCCTCACCTGTTCCCCCAACCAAAACACACTCACCACCCACAAACATTCCTCCACCAACCCACACATCCCACGCCTACCCACATACACATCCTAACCCACACATCCTCTCCCCACCCACACCTCAAACCACCCATATCCCAGCCACATCTCCATCGACCACATATTCCCCACCCACGCACCCATCCCCCACCAACCCACACATCGCACATCCACTCACACATCCCCAAACCATACACACACATCCCCACCAACTGACATCTCCCTACCCCCCCCCCCCTCCACACACACAAACACATCTCCCTAACCACCCATACATCCTCCACCCACCCACACATGCCTTAACCCAATCCCCCACCACACAATCCCCCACCCGCACATCACATACATCCCCTACCACGCAATATTCCCAACCCACGCACCGCACACACACACATATCCCTCACCAACACATCCCACACCCACATACCACCACACATCCCCACTTACACACCACACACATATCCTCCACCCACATACCACACAATGTTCCCACCCACACCCACACAGATACCCTTACCCATCCACCCCACATACCCCCACCCACACACCACAAAAATCCCCCACACACACACACATACCTCACCCACACAATATCTCTCCCCACCCACACACGCATTCCCTACCCGTCCACCAACACACACTCACTCACGCACACATCCTCCACTACGCACCCACACACTCCCACCTACCCACCCCCAACCAAACATCTATCGATCACAATACCCCTACCCACACACATCCTCCACCCACGCACGCATCCCACCCCGACACATACACATCCCTCACCCACCTACACATCCCTAAGCCACTCACACACCCCCACACACACATTCCCCATCCACGCCACATCTCCCACCCACACACCCCACCACCCACACATACTTCCCCCAACCACCACACAGCCCCTGCTCAACCACACATATACCCCACCCATACACACATTCCCCGCACCCATCACACACATCCCCCACACCACACACTATCCCCCACCCACACACATATCCTCACCCATACCACCACAAATATACCCCCACCCACACACCATGCACACATCCCCCACCAACACACCGCACACATATCTCAAATCCACACACCATACACTTCTCCCCACCCGCCCTTGCATCCCCAATCCCCCCAACACAATCCCCTACCCACACAACCCCGCCACCCACACATACTTCCTCAAACCATCCAAACATCTCCACCCACATAAACACTCATCCCCTGCACCCGTCCCATACATATATCCTCCACCCATACACACATCCCCCACCAACCGACCCATCCCCCTCCCGCACATTTCCCACCCACACACACACACACATTGTGAGGTGAGGTATCGAAAGACATAGCTCACCTTGAACGGAAGAACAACACACAGACATCTCTCTAGAGTGATGAAGGCAGTGATGCAACAAGTGACTCGGGTAAATGCTACATGTGGAGCACCAGCTGTCAGCTGTGCGATGTAGGGAGACAGTACTGAGATGTCTGACTCGTACAACCACGGGTTTAAAGAAATGCTTTGCCACATCAGTGCTATGGTACTTAGCAGTTCAGACATTGTCAAACCTGGAGATATGATTGCGATACTTAGATGAAATGATTATACTTCTGTAAAACCTCCACCAGCGATGATCCTGCATGTCTGGAAACTAAACGTGTCTCAGTTTCCTAGCTGGTGCCATATTGTGATAGAATCCTGCATGTGTGGACAACAAACGTCTCCCAGCGTCCACCTAGTTGGAGCCTTGGTGTTGTATGTAGTGTGTTACTCTGACAATCGCATGATTGCGGTTGGACGAGTGCTCGACACCAACACTCGTCGTTCTCTATGAGAGAAGGATAAAATGGCCATTAATGTCTCCGAGCTGTCTTATCATGGATCAGACCAGGAGAAGCCCATTACACTTCCTTAATCCGACAAAGATTTCAATAACACGTATTATAAGTGCTCTTTTCTAAAGGTTGGTTTGCCGTGTTAAATTTAAGCATGAATGGCGATGTTTTTTTTTTTGTTGTTGCTGTTTTTAATTTCCAGTTACTAAGGAAATGTTAAACTACTGAGCGTAATCTTGCCAAGAAATCAACATACAGCTGAAAGATGCTGGTGTTGACAGCGATGTCATGTAAATGATATGCAGAAAAAAAAAATGTTAATGCACACCGGGCCTCCAGATTTTCACCCTGACCATAGGAGTCTAGATGTACAGACCACTACCCAAGATCAGAAGCGGGTGTGCCATCATGTTAATTGTTATTCCGGATCCAATTAGTCCTATCTGCGTAACGAAGCAGCTCTATGAGTGCAAGAAACGGACGTCGTATAATGTAAGCCACTCCGTCACCTCATATAAAAATACTTTATAATAGGACAAACTGAAATAATTTATAACCGCATAACATAAAATTACTTTATAACAGGACAACATCAAATCATTTTATAATAGCACAACATTAATGTACTTTTAGTGGAACATCTTGCACATAATATACCTCAAAACATCATAACAATATACTGTAACAGCACAATGAAGAATAGATACATGGATTCACTTTTCTCAGCAAGATCTGTGAGTCAGGTACAACGACAATTTGTGTTTTCTGCATGAATGCATGTAATTAATGTAAACATCTTGTTTTAAACACGGACGTACCCAGAAGTGCAATGTTGACAGGATCTCTGACACCTTGTTTGACAAAACACACCATGTTGATGATATTTGTTCCCGTGCCAAACAAAGCAATAATTTGAATGATAATGACAAAGTTGACAACTTGGAAAATAAGTCTGACATGATCAGACACCAGATCACACTCATCACCGATAATCCTCAACGAAATGTCCTCACATCGACTCGACATCTTCCACTGCAAATCTTGTTCCCGGGTACTGTTTTCTTGTGATTGTAATTTTGTGTCCATTTCTAGTTTATAACGCTGTTGCGAAATATCGCTTAGCGAAAACATGCAAATCGAATTAGGTAGAGAAATGCATTAAACAGTCAAGTCTGATGAAGCCAGTACTCCAAGACACTTTAACAGTGCTAGCTATTGTGACTAACAGACACATAACGAAAGTCAAAATACATATTTAATTAAAAAAATAAAACGTTTAAAATCAATAAAATAATATCCTCAGAAAACAAAAGAAGTGTGAAACCACAAATAAGAACAGTCTATGAAGTCAGCGAAAATAACACATTATTTAAATCTCTATGCTCTATAATGAATGGGATTGGGAGCTGTTCAAAAGAAGTTAGATATTGACTGGCCATAGCAATACACAAGTTAAACGGTATTAACAGCCTTTGACACAAATACAGCAAACAAATCATTGCAAATCATAACCACAAAATGCTGAGGTTGTTTGGTTAGTCCTGAAAAAATGAAATACGACTAACTTAACATAATCATTATCATGTGCCATGCTAATAATCGTGGGCGGTCATGTTTCGCCATCTGACACAATCACCAGGGTCGTGGATCAGCTCTGTGTTCTTGTTTCGACCAAGCCATGTTGTCAAGCCTTCTAAATATTTACTTCTCTACGCCTTGTTCTTCTCTCTCTCCCCCCCCCCCCCCTCCTCAGTCTTGCCAGTTGTCATCACGTTCTCCAGTTTATTTTTTCACATAACGTGACCAACAAATTTGGACTGTCTGCGACTAATTTCTCCAATCAGTTTTCACTAGCTTCTTGTCGGATGTGCTCATTGATCTTTCTATCTTTGGTATTCTTTATTTTTTCCCCCCTTCAGAAACCACATTTCTACTGCCATTTGATATTTGTCAGCTTGTATGTTCCTTGTCCACGTTTCACATCCATACACAAGTATAGGTTCTATGTACCACTTAAACACTCTTTTTATTCTCGTTGCATTTGACATAATTTTATTGGTTAGTATGTTTTCTATCTTGCAAAAGGATATCTTTGCTATAGCAATTCTTGTTCTTGTCCCTTCGAGGCACCTCCCATTAAATGTTATGACTGTTCCAAGATATACCGATTCATTTGTTTAAGAATATTACCATTACCCGTTTATTACATTGTGGTATTTCTTTCTTCCTAGTGATGACCATAATCTATGCCTTCTTACAATGTAATTTTGACCCCATTGATCACTTTGTACAATGACCGTATCTGCTAATTATTGCAGATCCTGTACATTGTCTGCAATTAATACCGCAGCATCCGCATATCTGATGTTATTTATGTTATGTCTCCCAGTGGTGATTCCTCTCAAATCTTCTCAATTTCTAAAATCAAATGTCCACTGATAGGGAAAAAAGATCTGTACACATGACACATCCCTGTGACACACCTCTCATAATAGACTGATATTGAACTATTTTATTATCGATTTCTATAACAGGTTGTTGTTTCCATTATATATTTATTTACAAGTTTATGTCTTTCCCATCAATGTGTAGATCTGCAAGCATCTTCATCGTGTTGACATGTCTTACTTTACTAACAGATTAAACTTACTTCCGGTCGCTAACATGGGCGGTTAGGCGTTGAACCGTTTAAGCCTGTGGCGTGTTTATGCTTGCAGCTACGGTTTGCAATCGCATTTTCCTCATGTTGGACTGGTAGTACATGGTTCCGTCGCCCTGCTAGTGAGTGAGTGCGTGGGCGACACTGTGAGCTGTGGAATTCGCGTGGAATGCATTTACATCTGTCTTGTACATTGACCTGCATGTTCGGAACAATGGCTATCGGCTGTTGCTAAATTTACTGATTTGCCTTTCTGTTCACGAGTACATTTTTCAGGAGACTCCTGGAAGTCGGCGCTGAAGCTGCGGTTTTCGCGCTTTATGAGACACAATTGACGGGTCGCCCTGCGGTTAAAGACCGAGCCATGTGAGAAAACCCGGGTCAATGAGGTTTTACTCGTGACTGCCGAGTCCATTGACGATGAACTGTGGTTTCCGTGGATGAATTTTGTGTAGGCATTCTGGCGGCGGCATTATGCACACTGTGCCTGTGCATGCTTTTGGATTGCCGAGACTCCTGTCTATTCCACTTTTCACATTGGACAGTGGGGAGCATTTTGTGTGATATTCACTGGCACAAGAATGGTGCATAATGGGGACGACCCGTTGCCATGAAGTTGGAACCTCGACTAACTAACTAGCTAACTAACTTTAGTAACAGCCTTTGTGTAGTCAATGAAGCAACTATTTACTTCTATTAAACGCCCCATTAATGTTCTCAGCAATTACACAACATATACTGTGACCTTATATAATGTCACTGTGATATAAACTTCACCGCGGATCAAGCCCGAGAGGAGGCTTCCGACATCCAGCAAGAGTCCTCCCTCTCGAATGTTTCGGTTCATTGCTTCCTTGACACTTTATGGTTCACCTGGTTCACGACTCCTGGCGTGTTTCTCATGTCGTACGTTCATACTCCGCCTTTTAGTTTCCAGACGTTTCGATCGTTTTTCACTCTATTGCCACATATACTCCATTGTATATATCTGCCCTTAAACAATCCCATCCTTGGGGAGGCGAACATTACACACGTGACTTGCCACAATTTCTTGCACTTCCTTTCTACCCACGGAATGATACCTTCCTTCCTCTTCCATTTGTGCTTCTGCTGCCGCCTTCTCATCGGGGGTTCGCTTTGCACCAGTATACGTAATTACTGTTGTGTTGCCTTCTTGCCACTCAGTTAATAGTTGAAGGAGCATCACTCATGGACTTGTCTAAACCAATAGCGGGTTCCAGCTCCTGTCCCCACATCCAGTCTGCTGCGGAGCCAGACCCTCATTAACCGTCTTGTACTAGCACTATTATTTCCTCCCTAGACTGCAGAGGAAGGACGTAGACATTTCCCCACTACGATACATTTTGTGGTGTGTTGAACACTCAGCACCATCCCAGGCTCAAGTATTATGTTCTTATTTGGGTTGATTACTGGATCGTAACGAACCAATGAAAATTTGTCGATCTTATGTTATTGATTGATTCGCCTTCGCCTTAATGAGAGATATGATATACTATTGTGCAAGCAGACATTGAATATCTCACTGCGTTGAATTATTCTACTCATTGCTTCGATCACTCCACAGCCAGAACGAGACCTTCTCCAGTCTCAAACAGTCGTTTTAGTGCCCTAATTCTGCGCTGTCCTTATTAAACTAGCTTTTTGAGTACATCGTACACGGAGGCACTAAACCAGACCTCTTGTGCCCACCTCAAAGGCTAGAAAATGACAATGCACCCGTTCCGTCTTATAAAACACGTTAGACAAAAATGATAGACGAACCTCTCAATTTAATTATATTATACTACTACGTAAGACAAGAATGAAAGATGCATCTCTCAAAGCAATTATATTATACTGACACGTTTGACAAACAGTAAAGATCAATGTCTCAATGTAATTATATTATACTAACACGCTAGACAAAGAATGACAAATGCATGTATCAATGTAATCATATTATACTAACACAACAGACAAGAATGAAAGATCGATGTCTCAATATAACTATATTATACTAACACATAGACACGAATGAACAATGCATGTCTCAATGTAATTATATTATACTGACACGATAGAGGAGAATGAAAGATACATCTCTCAATATAATTATATTATACTAACACGTTAGACAAAAATGGAAGATGCATGTCTCAATGTAATTGTAATATACTAACACGTTAGACAAGAATGACAGATGTGTGTCTCAATATAATTATATTATACTAACACGTTACAGAGACAATTGGAGACGGCTTGTATCTGCAGCAAAGAATCTCAATGACTCGGAATGCTGAACGAAAAGAAGAACGCGTTAGATAAGAATGAAAGAAGCATGTCACAATATTATATTAACCCGTTGGACAAGAATGAATGTTGCATGTCTCTATGTAATTATATGATAACAACACGTCAGTCAAGAATGAAAGATGAATCTCTCAATGTAATTATATTATACTATCACTTTGGACAAGAATGAAAGATGAATTTACTCAATATAATTATATTATTCTAACACATTAGACAAGAATGAAAGATAGATGTTTCAATGTAATTACATTTTACTAACGCATTATATAAGAATGAAAGATGAATGTCTCAGTGTAATTACATTATACTAACATGTTAGATGCCTGTCTCCCTGGCCAAGGCGTTAGCGCCTTTCTCAGTAATCCCTTATATTCTCGTGATTAACGTAACATGCGCGAGAATCGGTAGCGGTTCTCACCGCGTTGGTAACTTACGGGGTATGTGAGCCTGTTGCTCAGAAATCAATGGCAAACTACTGAGCTTAATCATGCCAAGAAATCAACAATCAGCTGAAAGATGCTGATGTTGACAGCGATGTCATGTAAAGGATATGCGAATTTAAAAAAAAAAAAACATGTTAGATAAGAATGAAATAAGCATGTCACAATATAATCATATTATATTAACACGTTAGACAAGAATGAAAGATGAATCTCTCAATGTAATTATACTAACACATTAGACAAGAATGAAAGATGAAACTCTTAATGTAATTTTATTATCAGCCTGTAACAGGCTCTTATCAGAACTTCACTCTCATAACGGCCACCGACAAGACTATCCATCTCTTAACAGTTCTCTTGCCTCATGCTCATTCATGTCTGAGGTATCACAATATATTGTTTCCATCTTCATGCCGGTGGATCTCTTTCTCTTCTCCCTGAAACCACGCCTTTCTTAACTGTTTGTCCGAACCATTATAAAGTTTAATGTGGTCAAAGTATTTCTATTTCTGAAATGTGATGCACAATAGCCAATTAATTTAATTGATGTACAGCTATGTCAGAATGCAAGTATTCTTATTATTCGAACACGCCATTTTAATAATACGTGTATCTACATTTCTGTAGTTTTAAATAATTAAACAATTTATTAAATAAACTGGGAGCCAGCGAGAAATTAAACAAATTTGACTAAATCAACAACGACAACAGTGTTAATTACATTTTCCTTTTTCATGTATGCCGACTGATACATGTGCAAATACATTGTTTGCTTACTCCATATCACCTTTTACCTCGTGATACCTAAATGTTGATTTGCAAACTCTAACACAAGCACGCCGTTGAATAATTAGATTACTTGCGTTTCCTAACAATTACTGAATGTTCAATGAAATATAATTTAGTACGGGGGATGTCAATAAAGTGCCGTCTCCACATTCAAGCTTGTCAGAAATACTTTGCAATTCTCATCCTGGTAACACACTCTGACAGACTGAAAGTCCCATGTCCGCGAGGCATCATTCACATCTCTATGAGGGGATTGAACCTGTCAGACTGACCAGCTTAAGGCGTATTGCTAATATGGTGCTATATATGTTTGATAGTTTAACATGCACTCGGTGAGTGATGAGGTCAATACCCCGCCAGCCGTGGACTTCCCGCGACAGTTACTGTTTCCCATTGTAGACAGCTGCGTCACGGGAGTCATCATTTCTATTAGAAACAGTCTTTAAACACATGATCTCCCACTCGACAGGTAAGCTTTCTGGCTACTGCTTCCGCGACTCCCTTCTGTAATTGTGTTATTGACAAATGTCGTCACGTGGTTTAACCAGCAGAATAAATTGTCTTTTGGCTCGTCATTGGATGTATTAGGCTTATGCTGCTAGACATATATTTATAACTCATTGGGCAGTCAGTGAGTGATACGGTCAGCAACACTCCGGCCTTATTTACTTCATGGTTACGCGTGTTCGGCCAGGACTACTTGTGAGCCCGGGTCCATTTGTTAAATCCGCCCCGATGCGGACTCGACCCATGACCACCCGCCCGGCAGGCCACTAAGCTACCGCGGCTCAACATTGCCTCGTGCACAATCATCTAGCTCAGGTCTAGCTCCAGCTGGCTTACTTCGTTAATTTACACAACCCAGTGTCTGTTTCTGTTTGAATGTAATGTAGTGATTCACACTTCAACTAGTTAAAACATTTTAAATAGTATTTCTTCAGCTGACATCGTAGTAAATCAATGTCTACTCATTACACTTTACTACATCAATGACAAACAAGAACCAGTGTGCGAATATGTCTTGGATTATCTGCAAACGACATGCTGGTGTGCAGGGCAGTGAACCGACTGATGCCAACATCTCCAGGCGGGAGATACTTTGTGATACATGTGACGCATTGAAAGCGTAGATTTAGCTTGTGGTTCCAATAATGTTGTATGTATTCCCTTGTTGTTACTCAATAGTGTTACGCTTAGCTACAGAATTTATGTTTGCCTAACCGTATTATTACTGCTTGTTGCCATTCGCCCGAGCCTCTTCTTTCACCCCATGCTATGTAATCTTGTTTGCCATTTAGTGTCTTGTTTCCAACCCGGCTGAAGTGTTTGTGTAATCATTGGTTTTGATCCCGCCGGGATGTTTTTATTAAATGTGTCTAAATCTTTTTTTTTTAATGCTGGTATGTTTGGTTCTTGTTGTTCGCAACTTCTAGTCGCATATTTTGAGTTCGCTTTGTTATGTGTGCATGTAAGTAGTTCTCGAAATATACTGCGTATCTCATTAGTCTCTGTTTAGATTTAATCATCATCATCATCATGTGCCATGCCTAAAACGTAGGTGGTCATGTTTTCCCATCTCGCTCGATCACCATAGTCGTGGATCAGCTGTGTGTTCTTGTCTCACCATACTACGTTGCTAAGCCAACCAGGTATTTACTTCACCACTTTCCCTTTGTCCTCTTAACCACAATCTTGCCAGTTGTTACCAAGTTCTCCAATTTATTTTTCTCAAAACGCAACCAAAGCACTTTGTTTACGTCTACTTAGATTGAATAAAGACATGCATGTCTAATTATTTATGCTGGTGGCTGCCTTGTTGCATTCGTCTCTATTTCCAATATGTGTAGCATGTTTATAAAACTCTTTAGATGAATCTTTGATGAGAACAGTCGAGTATTCTTCGAATAGTATACCAGATTCTTCTTTTTATGCTTGATTGCTCGTCTCGCATTTACACTCTTACTTCTAACAAAGTCTCGCTCGAATTTATATTTAATCAATTATTGAACGCGATATTCCCGTTGAATATAATATATGTATCGTCATTGTTTTGCTGTGGGTTTCATGGCGTTTTTTTCTCTGTTTTTGTTTTCTGACCCTACTTCTTGTAAATCCACATTTGATTCCAGGTTGTCCAAGCAATTCTGATTTGATCATGATCCATTCATTAATTACACGTGAGCACTCGTCATCGAAATTCTTACATTACGTTATGAACTCCATGGTCCGGGAAGGTTAACCCGGTCAACAAATGCCTGCAGAAGTCGGATGTGTCGGCCTAAGGGCGCAAGAACGCAGCTCTGCTGTAAACAGGCACAACGCAATCACGTCCGGAAAAAAACTCTGGATGAACGCAGGAGGAGAACTCCATGGTTAAATTCGTTTTTGACGCTATTTTTCTGAAACCTATATTTGATAACTTATGTTTATACCGTTTTGTTTCTCACTTTCTGTGATATAAATTGCTTCCACAAACAAACAAAAAAATATTATGACGTGTCTATAATCTGAATCAATGTCTTTGTTTGGGAGTGCCAATCTGTTAGTAGTCTTCTTTTTGTTTTCCTAAATAAAATAAAATCACATTGATCTGTGCTGCACGTATACGAGATTTCACGATGCTATAACGATGGTGAAAAGCGCTGATTGCTACTGAAGCTGGTGAACAAATCGATGATACGAGGGAGAACAGAGCATGAGTGGTACAGTATAGAGCCACGATCCATCCCCTAAATAACGCGAACAGGGAGAAGAGGGTCCATGACTTTGAGACAGGGACTGTGGAATGGTCAGCTCCCGAAGAAAGGCAATAGGTTGTACCGTTAGTCAGCAATTACAACAGAGAGTGCAGACACTAAAATTACACAGGCTAGAATGAGAAACTATGTCAACTAACAAATAATCTTTGATTTGTTTCACAACAATTATTTCAACACAAGCACTAAAGTGCAATAAAAACACAAACGACAGCCAGACCTCTGTACTCTACCTACGCCAAGTATATATACAACATGCAGTTCATGTGTACGAAGTACAAATAAATAATTAATTAATGCCCAACTCCTCAACTGAGCTATAAGGGACTGAACCAACTGGTAGTACCGAACGTAAACAAAAACCTCAATAATCTGGTAATCTGACTCCTTTTTGCATATTCTTTACAGGACATCGCTGTCAACATCAGCATCGTTCAGTTGATTGTTGATTTCTTGGCAAGATTACGCTCAGTAGTTTGCCATTGCTTTCTGAGCGACAGGCTCACATACCCCTAAGTTACCAACGCGGCGAGAACCACTACATATTCTCGCGCAGGTTACGTTCCTCACATGTATATGCGGGATTACGGAGAAAGACGTTAAACTCTAGGCCAGGGAGACCGGCATCTAACTCCTAACATATGAAAAAAGCCGCTATTTTAACGTCTTCACACACACACACACACACACACACACACATACACACACACACACACCCGCGCCATGATTGAGGCGTTGATCACAAGAGCGTTAAAAGCGCTAGGGGAACTCCATGGAAGGACGTAGCGTCACCTTCAATCAGTTGGGCTTGAGCCACGGTCGAGTGGGGGACTGGTTCCTGGTTCAAGTAGCATGGCCAAAAACTTGTCCGCCACTAGATTGTTTAGTAATTGTAGTCTCTAAATATTGTGTAAGACTGCTAAATGTGTTGCGTAACTGACAATGCAAAACGTGTAATATTTGGAGACAATATATAGCGTAAACCTGCACCTGTGTTGTCCACTCGACCCCCAAATTGACGCACCCAAAGCCAATTTCAAAAAGGCGGCAAAACATCAAGACAGCGATCAATTTGCGGCAGTGGACTGCCAGCGATATTCTGATCTATGTAAAGGCCTGGTTATAAAAATCCCGCCAATGTTCAGAATCTACTCCTTGGGGAAAGTCCTGGGCGCCATCCGAGAGACGAGCATGTTCGATGACAAGTCCTTGATACAACATCTGTACATTCTGAATGAAACTCTGGTCACAACTTCCAAGCGAACCTCTAATGCACTAAAGCTGCCGGTTACAAAATCTAAATGCACTTTAGCTAGAATAGTTGGCTTTAAAAACACAAGGCTAATTTATAAATTCTACCTCGTCTATTGACATACGGTAGAAGGCATGTGTGTTGTCCTGGTTGTGTCAGTGTGTGATCTGGTCACTGTATGTTATACTGCAGAGCTCAACGTATGTAGTTAACCAGATTACTGATGTCATCACTGCTTTGTTTGGTGCTTAAATATCTACCGGCGAGAGTTGTTTCCATTGTGTAGTGACTTTAGCTATGTACAATTTGATATATATTGTTTGTCATTGGTTGTGTTCCCTGTATACAAGTATCTACTGTGTTCGCCAGGAATGAGGCGCAGGAACCGCTTGCCCCCGGGTGGATTGGGCCCGTTAGCTGTTACAGCTAAATGGCCAATCTAGGAGATGGAAAACTCCGATTATAAACCCCTAAGTTTAAGGTGGACCGGCGTGACGAGGACTGAATGGCCACGGGTGAGTTGGTCGTGAACGTGGAACGTCTGGTATGCGGGCGGGACGGCGTCAGGCGTATAGACTCCTGAGGGACACCCCCTGCCCCTTCCCTAGTAAGCAGGCAATGCTAGGGCAACCGGTTATTTCCTGCAATATCCAAACTTTGCTTATGGATTTAATTAAACACAGGAATCGTCGACGGAGCTACGGAGCACGTGCTCTGCGCTTGACACATCTTTCAGAGGCTAGCGAAGAGAGAGTGAGGAGGAGAAGGCGAGGAAATTGTGTGAGAAGAAGACATAGAAATAGGAGAGCAGGCGCCAGGAGAACAAGATGAAAAGTGTAGAGACTAGGGTTCAACCATGTAAGAGTGGGATACTGGAACTGTCGTTGTGCCAGGCAGAGAGGTCCTGTATTGGAGAGGCTAATATATAATTGTGATGTCCTCATGCTCCAGGAGTTAAATGCAGACAAATACTATTGCCCTGGGTATGTCAGTTATATCAACCCCACTGGGCAGAAGAGACATGGGCAAGGTCTGCCGGTGAAGAAAGGATTGAAACATGTGGTACTTGATTTGAGTCAGTGGAATCACAGTGCAAGAGAGGTCCAGGGTATACAAATGGACAATGGTGGCTTAAGTTGGAACCTCATAAATGTATATGCCACAGTGGACTGTTTTGTCAGAAAGGAACAATAGGACTGGCTTAAGGAATTGGAGGAATTACCAGGTGATAGGCTACTCATATGTGGAGACTTCAATGCGAGGAACATAGATTAGGACAGTAGTGGAGAAAACCGACAGGGAATTGCCCTTGCGGACGCCATGGTGGACTCCGATGTGGTCTGCATAAATGATCGTAGGCCGACTAGAATGGCAATGAGGCCTGGCGATGCAGACAAAGCTATTGACTTGGCACTTGTCTCCCAGTCATCAGCCCTTGATGTAAAGTGGACTGTTTTGAATGATCATGGGAGTGATCACATGCCTTGCTCAGTCCTGATCTCTAAATCCAGGAAAGTTAAGGCTGGGAGAGTGCGCAAGACCTTCCGGTATGAGTGGACCGACAGCCTTCTTGGACGCCTCAGACAGGGGGCATGCAACAGGACTGTTAAAATTCCTTTTTTGCCGCGGTGGACGCCAGAAGTAGACAATGCTTGGAAAGCAAAGAGAGCTGCAGTGAAGCAGCTAGGGAAAGTGCGACAGACACCCCGAAGCTCACGAGAGGAAGTGGACACAGCGGAAAATGTCAAGAAAGACAAGATGGAGGCTTTCAAGCGCTGTGCTGCAGAGGCCAAGAAAGTAAAATGGGAATGTTTTATGAAGGGGATTGGAGGTAATAAAACACTGCGAAAATTCTGGAAACTGCACAGGAAAATGCAAAGAAAAGTTCGGCCTATGACAGTGGGAACATTTTATAGAGAGGATCGTGTGCGCGTGACAACAGACAAAGAGAAAGGAGAGGCGTTTCTCCAGAGATTTTTAGAGCAGACCAATCATAATGATGCGGATACCAGGGAAGCGGTTAGAGACGAGTTATCTAACACAATGGAGAATATGTATTACGAAGATGTCATATGTGTGGAAGATGTTAAACATATTTTTAAAAAGGCAAAAGACACGGCACCAGGGCCTGATGGTGTTAGGTATGGCCACATCAAGGTTTTGAGCGATGTAGACCTGAAGGAGATGACCGACTGCTTTAACCAGAGCACTAGGACAGCATCAGTACCGCAGGATTGGTTACATAGCTATCTCATCCCTCTCCCAAAACCATTCAAGGATCATTCAAAGCTTAGCGGCTTTAGGATCATCACCCTTCAAAATACGTTTGGGAAGATTTTAGAGAAGATAGTCGCTGTCAAGCTGCAAGAGTTGTTGGAAAAGGGGAAGCTTCTTCCAAGAAGCCTGGGGAGCTACAGGCCAGGAAAAGATACCTGGTCTAATGCAGCCACTTTTGCCTTTGACGTTTATGAGGGGTTCCAGAGTAGACAGGAAACGATGGTGGCAGCGCTTGATCTCGAGGATGCCTACAACAGAGTTCGCTATGATAGTTTGATGACCGCACTGATGGAGAAGGGGGTCAATCCCTGGTTGGTGAACTGGAGAGCAGCCGTCCTGCATTCTCGTCGGGTTGCTCTCCGTCTGGGTGCATGGACCTCAGAGCCACATATTTTAACCCGGGACTGCCACAGTGATCTGCAATCTCACCGGTGCTCTTTAACGTGTATACGAGCAAGATTGCAAACCTAGAAGCACCAGGGGTTGGAAGGATTCTAACATTTGCAGATGATATTCTTGCATATAGGCAGGAGAGAGATAGGGAGCAAACAGCCCAGGAGCTACAGGCGACAGTAGACAATGTCACGGAACCACGGTAAGTTAACGATAAGATGATAAACTAACAGAGACAATTGTATTCGCGGCTGAAATTGTTTGTTTCCAGTGGGGACACACTCACGGCGGATCAACGGAACCGCCAGTCTTTGAGAATTCCCTAGGAAATGGAAACATATGTCGGCCTGTTGTTTTGCCGAATCGCAAGTTGAAAGGAAAGACGGGTGCGTTAGTTGCAAGAAGAGAGACAACTCTTCTTGTGAAGTTAGGGATGGATCGTCTGCCCCTGGGGACACCTGTTGTTGACATAGAATGACGTCACTAGGACAATCCAAGGCTGTATGAAAACAAACTTGTGCCGCTAGTGTGAACAATGGAGTCGACCTAGGCTGATGTGTTTGAATAGCTCTATCCTATTGTAGAAGAGAATTTAATGTGTTTTTATATTAATTAACATTGGTGAACCTGTGTCTTTCGTGGCAAAGTTTAGATTCATAAGGTAATTACTTTATAGCATTTAGATGTAAATAATGTAGAACAGTCTAGTGATAAATAGAGCTAGAACTTGAACATAGTGTTGTTGAGTTGTGGTTAGGTATTCAAGGAATGTCGGCGACAGTAGGAAGTCACATTGTTAAAATTAACTAGTGTGAGGCGTCAATTAGCTCAGCTGGTTGGAAATAGTGAAGTGGGATGATATTTAGAAGGATTGAGGATGGTTGGGGATAGGGGAAATGTCCAATGGTCTTTTTTGGTCTTTCCTTGTCTTACCCTAATGCAGACCGATGTGATGAGCTCCTCTGTCCCATGGCAGAGTTTGGTCCACTGTATATATCTGAGTGAGGCCATCGGCCTACACTCATCTAATAGGGATCAGTGTTCGGTTGCTCTCACCAGGTGTGTGTTCTCTCTCTTTCACAGGTCCCCTCAGGTTTTCACGAAAACCAATTGAAACATCACAACTTTCAGATAAAGGATAGACTTGTGTTGGAAGATGTATTCAGTGGCCTTTGCACTGGGCCTGTAATAAAAAGGGTCTGAAGAAACAGGGCTCTGTTGAGCCGATAAATATAAGTATCCGACAGGATGACTTCTTCGGGATAGTGATTGTTGTTTTTACACCACATGGGAACAGAACGATAATGATTGTGTTTTCACATCACATGTGATCAGAACAATAGTATTTGTTTTTTACACATCACATGGGAAAAGAACATTAGGGATTATTTGGGAAAATTAGTAGATTCCTATGAGACTATGTACAATAACTGTGTAAGGGTGAAAACTTTAGGACTTTGTTTAGAAAGGGAATAATGTTATTTCAAGGGACAGTGTTCCATGTTTTCACGATGCAGGGATTGTGAAGTCTTCGACTCTAAGGACATTTAGGGAACATTGTGTATGATCAATTTGGGATCAGTACCGGACTATATCTGAGATTGGTGACCAGGTATCGTGGTTATCAAAAGCTACTGGAGATAGTCAACATCTAGCAGGAGGGACACATCGTTTGGTGAGATCATTTTGTGCTGACTCTGATGATGTTGTGTAGTCCTTACCGGGATGATAGGACTTGGCTCCTGAGCTGTTCGGCCTGATTCTGCAGACACACTAGAGTATACGACATACATTCTACACATACACTTCTCACATACATCATCATCATCATCATCATCATCATCATCATCATCATCATCATCATCATCATCATCATCATCATCATCATCATCATGGCTCTTATCAACGGTGTAGGTGTTTACGTCTCTTGACGGATCTCTGTCCTTTGTGTTATGGATCACCCCTGCCGATGATATTAGTCCAAGCCAACTTGACATTCCACCATGTTCCGGTCACAGGTGACAACCTGGTGTATAGGCAGGAGACAGTCCGAGATAGTGTCACTCTAGAGCTACAACATGAGATAGATCGGATGTCATCATGGTATAAGTACTCACGTAGAACTGTCAGTCCATCCAAAGCTACCATTGCTGGGTCTCGCCAGTCATGGCAACAGTGAACCCCCTTATGAACAATGAAATAGCAAGCTCAAATATAAATATTTGGGTGTGGGATTTAAACGAAGTCAGACATTCAAGGATAACATAGACCGCATCAAAACCACGACGAGGAAAGATCTGTCATTGATGAAAGTTGCAGCAGAGACGAATTGTGAACAAAGAATATTTGTGATGCTTTACAAGGGAATGCCACGCATCATCATCATCATATTCGCATCATCACGTGTAGACGTTCATGTATCAGGACACATTCCCATCTTGTGTGTTCTGGTTCAACTATATTAATGACATTCCTCTACACTACCGTCCCAGATCATCCACTAGCATGTATCTCGGCGTGCCCCTGCTTCTTCTACCGCTAATAAATCTAGCCATCACGATGTTGTACACATTCTTCCCGCTCATTGTATGGCAAAGAACATGTGTGTCTGTTTCTGATATGTGTATATTATGTTATAGTTTCATTAGCCTGTCAAAGGTACTCCCTGTGATCTACTCTGACAATCCAAGATTGTCACACTTATTCTTTCTCCTATTACCCTGTATCCCTCATTGGGGCATAAGCCAGGAATCACCTTATCCCAAGTCCCCCTATCATTAGCTACCCCATGCAGTTCATTCCACGGCCTCTCGATATTATTCACTTCCGATTCCAATTCTCTTCTCCATGGGATTTTACGTTTTCCTTTATTTCTTTTGCCTTGTAGATTCCTGTCAAAGACCTTTTCTCGTGCATATATATATTTAACAGTTCAGGTGTCAGTTCTGGAAATTCCCCTAGGTAAAATGAAGACAATCTGAGATCCAGACTCAATGAGGCGTTCTCCGCATGACACCTTGTCTCTTCTAGAACATCCTCTGTTCAAATCAAATCAAATCAAATCAACTTTATTTTAAAAGAGTCACAAATTGGGTACGCAGGCCCGTCTTACATTCGGCCCTTCCAATCACTCATCTTTCATTCATCAAGAGCATTATACATTCACGTAGGAAGAAAAAAAATTGTGAAATGAATGTTGTAAACATAAACAAGGCAAATTACCATGTTATGAGGCCCATCTCCCACCTACCCACACATCACCCCACCCATACATCACCCCATCCACACACACCCCACACACCAACACACACCCCACCCACCCACACACCCCCACCCACACACACTCACACACCCAGGGACACATACATACCCACCAACCGACCCAACCCTCCTCCCGCACATCCCCCACCCTCACACACACAACTCACCTGTTCCCCCAACCCAAACACACTCGCCACCCATACATGACCCCACCCACACACACCCCACACACCAACACACACCCCACCCACCCACACACCCCCACCCACACACACTCACACACCCAGGGACACATACATACCCACCAGCCGACCCAACCCTCCTCCCGCACATCCCCCACCCTCACACACACAACTCACCTGTTCCCCCAACCCAAACACACTCGCCACCCACACAAACATCCCCCACCAACCCACACACCTTGAGCCCACCCACATGCACATCCTAACCCACACACCCATCCCAAGCCACACATCCTTTCCCCACCCACACCTCCAACCACCCATCCCCCAACCACACCTCCATCGACCAGATATTTCCCATCCACACACACACATCCCCACCAACCCACACATTGCACATCCACTCACACATCCCCAAACCATACACACACATCCCCACCAACTTACATCTCCATACCCACACACATACACATCTCCCTAATCACCTATACATCCCCAATACACACACACACACCCCATTACCCACACATACATCCTCCATCCATCCATATATGCCCTTCACCACATCCCCCACCTGCACATCACACACATCCCCTACCACACAATATTCCCAACCCACGCACAACACACACATATCCCTCACCCACACATTCAACACCCACATACCAACACAAACCCCCCACCTACACACCGAACACATATCCTCCACATATTTTGAATCTGCCCGAGGCTTTTTTGGAACGTGGCTGCATGTTTGGAGCGATGGCAGCTGGCTATGTCCTAGAGTTGGCCGGTTTTTGCCTTATGCAGAAATGCGTGGCTGCTGGGCTTCTGGTTGACTGCCACTGCCATCAACGATGAACTGTATTTTCGTGGACTGTGTGGGTCAACATCTAGGAAACATCCAGATGGGAAAAGATAAACTGGATGTTTCGTGGGGGACTATTGTGTTGACATTCTGGCGGCAGCATTATGCACAGTGTATCTGTGCGGGCTGTTGTTTGTCGAGACTCCTGTCTTTTCCACTTTTCACATTGGGCAGTGGGGAGCGTTTTATGTGATATTCACTGGCACAGGAACGGAGCATAATGGGGACGACCCGTTGCTGTGAAGTTGGAACCGTGACTAACTAACTAACTAACTATCCTCCACCCACATACGACACAATATCCCCACCCATACCCACACATATACCCTCACCCACCCACCCTGTACATACCCACAACCAGACTCCACACAAATCCCCCACCCACATACACATCCCCCACCCACACACCACACATATATCCCCAACCAACACACCACACAACCCTCCCCACCCATACACACATTCCCCACCCATCCACCATCACACACTCACTCACTCACCCACACATCCTCCACTACGCACCCAGACACCCCCAACCACCCACCTCCAACCAAACATCTCTGGATCATACATACCCTCACCCACACACATCCCCCATCCACTCACGCATCGCTCCATTACACATACACATCCTCACCAACCTACACATCCCTAAGCCACTCACACACCCCACCCACACATTCCCCATCCATGCACACATCCCCCACCCACACATCCCCCACACACACATCCATCCATACATCCCACCAACATCCACAAATCTCACTACCCACCAACACCCACACACCCCAACCCATCCAAACGCATACCCCCACCCACACACCCACACATCCCTCACACACACCTATCCCCATACTCACACACATCCTCCACACTCACACATCCTCACATCTAGACATCTATGGGTGGGGGTTCAGTTTAGTTGAGATGGTTATTCTGTTATCTTTATCTGACGTCGCACACCGACTTCATTTAAACAGTTACTTATATTAAACACACAAATCTTAGCTATAGCTTTCAGATCTCCATGTTGTCTTATATGTTCATACTTTGACGAACTCTGCAAGTTTTATGTTACAATTATGGATTAACTTTCAGATCCAGTTTCCTGTTTTCGTTTGTTGTATAGATCCTGTATACGCATAAAACAAACAGCTTGCTTTAAAGTCCGCCTGTATCTACTGCTCATGTTGTATTAGATAAAGATGTTGAACGAGGCATTGATTGACTCCAGAACATAAGCATACGAGATTATGACAGGGTTGAAGTTCTTGTAATGGCCTTGCGCGGAGAACTAGGGAACTAGCGATGTTCGTCCATCATGAATGACGAGGACCATTCATTACACTACATCTTTAGATGAGGAACGAATGACTTGCGCTTTGGTTTTATATAGCGAGGAAGTGGTCGCGCAACTCCGTCGTCCTCGCTCCCTCGTCTGTGTCCGTCTGGCTCCAGTGGCGAGCATGGCAAGACGACTGGAAGACGGACACAGATGCAGTGGACGTTAGGCTGCCACAGCCAGTTATCCCTGTATATATTGGCTCTCGAGAGCCTCGTGCAAACGGCCCTTCCGTCAATTCCTTTAATTTTCAGATTTAAGACAAGCGTAGCGACAAGCAATGAGCGTATAATTATTGATAGGATCCACAAGATTTCCTTCGCCGAAGACGGACTGACCGCCAGATCAGACCACACACATATGAGGTGAGAAGCTGCCCACAGAAGATATTGCTCGTCTAAGTTGCGAACAAATCTCCCGATTTACGGTTGAGCCTCACCAGCGCACAAGTGCACATGGCGACTGACAGGACAGACGTTCACGCACACGCAAGCCAAGAGTAGCATAGCTAAAGCGCGCCCTCCCGGTACCAGGTGATACATGCAAAACCACTGGACGCCTACCGACGAGCTTTCAAGCTACGCCGGCAGGACTGACCGAAAAAAGCTATACCAGCTTACTGACTGCAGGCCCACTACTCATCGAGAGAGAATGGGCGCTTATCGAGACTTTGTCTAACGGTCGTACAAATTTTGCTCTTTTGCCCGCTCAAACCACGACCCAGGCTGCACGATGCGGTTACATTCTCGAAACGCCTGCCTCGCTAACTTGCGTTGGCTGGGAAGATCCCATTTTGGTGCACCTCACACAGCCATCCGAGACAACGAACACTAGACGCGGGACTGATCTTGCGAACCAGACCAGCCCTCACTGGGAACTAGCAGTACGCCAATGAAGAACCTCAGCGGAGTGTAACAGACGATAAACAACACAGCAATCAATACAACCATTTTGGAGACCGATTCATCCCGACGGGATGTAGAATTAGAATTTCTTGATGCTGTAGATGTTTTATGCCAATTTGTTATTCTCCTCAAAGCATTCACCATGACAACAGTTGATACAGAGATGATCGTAAATGTGCTAAAAGGTATCAGACAGTTATTGATGGCAAACGAATACTTGTCAACAATCGGCTGGTCTTCAGTGACTGAAATCTCTAACCAGGTTCTGTTTGGTTTCCATGGATGTGGCACCATGGCGAACCGTGTAGTGTAGTAATCCGGTGCTATATTAGCCGTCAGCATGTAGATTGCGATAGCAATAACAGAGACCCTTTTGGCAGTGAAGATCAGCTGAACCTAAAAACAGTACACTACATATGTGTTATAGAATATATCTTCGTCTTCTACCTAGTTCTCTTGTCTTCTACCATAAATTGTAGCGTAGACTCAGTAATTCCGGTCTTCTTTATGAGGGAACAGACACGCATATATGCCTGCAACATGCCCTACCGGCCAGGGTTATGTGTCCTTGAGATCTAAATGGGTGGTACATGAATTCTATCGACAATTCTTATCTAGAATCATCATTTTCATCATGATGTTTCCTGACCACTTGCATAGGAGATCGCGTCTCTACAAATATCTCGGCCCTTGGTGTTGCGGATGAAATCTGCTGATCTTATTTCTCCGTGCCATCGTCTTTGTCCAAACATCATCATCTTTGTCATTTTGTCTGCATATTCTGCCACTGATATTTCCTGTCATGACGCTTCAATGTCTCTCACATGACAACTGAACATGGTTTGACTCTTCCTTATAGTTATATATATATATATATATATATATATATATATATATATATATATATATATATATATATATATATATATATATATGTATATATATATATATATATATATATATATATATATATAATGTGTCAGTTTTAGAAGCCTCTTTCAGCCAGTCGATATTAATTACCTAACACAGTCCAAGATATTGGCAACATATTTTGCAGGAAACACGTCTCTATGTCAGAATTCATTATTTATATTCACCGTCTTTTCCAAGCTTTTCATCATCATCATCATGTGAAATGCCGTTAAGCGTGTGTGGTCATGATTTGCCATCTCACACGATCACCAGAGTCGTTCATCAGTACTGTGTTCTTGTCTTGCCCATACCAATTAGCCGATCCATCCAGGTATTTACTTCTCTGCCTTCCCCTTATTCTTTCCCCATCAATCTTACCAGTTGTAACAAATGTCTCCAATTTATTTCTTTGCGTAACGTGTCTAACAGTTGTGACTGGCTACGTGTAATTTCTCTAATCAGTTTACGGTTTTCTTGTGTTTCTTGTAGGACTTAGTCATTGGTTTTTCTATCTGTGCATGATATTCTTTGCATGTTCCTCAGAAACCACATTTCCACAGATATTAGATGTTTTTTTTTAGCTTTTTTCTCATTGTCCACACTTCACCTCCATACAAAAAGTAGATGTTCTACATAGCACTTCAACACTCTTTTTCTCGTTGCAAATTGACATCTTTTTATTGGTCAGTATGTTTCCATCTTGCAAAAGGCTTCCGCCGCAAGAGGATTCTTGTTCTAATCTCTTAAAGGGGCCGCCCTTCAAATGTTATTTATGTCTGTTCCGAGATATTTGTACCGATTCACATTTCATTATTTTATATTGAATGTAAACTGAAATTAAAGTTTATTCTTTGGTATGATAACAGTAATCTTGCAGCCAGAAGTATTATAGTAATCAATATAACTTCCATAAACTGTCGTTGTAGATACACAGCTCTTCCTAATGTTAAAATTATAATATCATTACTGGAAATTGCAACAATCTCTTTCCTGACAAGTTCAACATTGGATCAGTTTCATGCATGTCTAACAGCACAGCTGATAAACACAGCATTGCTTTCTACATTGATTAATTTCTTGATTTCATTGAGTAAAGGATCAACCTATATTTATAACAATTAAAGTATTCATTGTTGTTCCAAACTCCGCTTTTTTTTCTAGGTCCCACAAGTATATTTCGTTACACCGTCTCAGTATATCAATGGTACTAATTCTACATCGAGTAAACAATAATTGATTCTAAATTTACTTTGGTTTACTTATACTATATATGTAAACTACTCTTTTCAATCCTTGAGTGAGCACAGAGAAAATAAAAAAAAAATAATAAAACAAAGTTAGTTGTGTATCATTCATTGGGGATGGAGTTATACCTCTTCATAGCACAAAGCCTGGGATAAAATATAGAGAACATGTGTTGCTGTGGGATGTAGGATTTAATATATGAGAATTATTTACGTTGGTTGTCTAGGTGACCCCTAATGGGATTATTTTAGATTCTCACTCACCTCTTTAGGCCAGGTGATCAGGGAAATTTACCACAGATACAAGGAGAAAAACACTTCAATCCTTAAAACCATGATTTGTGTTTGTAGGTTTCCCCTCCCACTCAATCACCTTCTAAATTTTATATAGTGTTAGAGTATATTGATTGTTTTCAACATATAGAACAACCACTGTTGAACAAACATCAACAAGCAATTGACGTAAACATCAACATTGGAACAAACAGTTCACTAAACAATTAAATCAAGATCTGAAGTAACATATATTATATAATGACCATTCTGAATTACCTGAACAGGCATGGGGTGATATACAATATCATAAGCACATTACAATGTGATAACCCCATTGTCCCAAAAATTATTCAGGTACTCAAATCAAAACAACAACCACTATTTCGTTTTAACACCATTGGCAAATCTACAGATTAAAAAATAAAAGCAATGGTATGTGTTTAGTTTAGTTTAATTTAGTCGAAGGATCAGCATCACGGCACACGGGTGCAACCCATAAGTGCTCCGTTCTTCTCCTAACTCAAACCTGAGTCTGGAGAAACTCGGCTCAGTGCACGAACTCCGTAGCACCAGCGAGGATCCTGAAATACTTTGGGTAGATTTTTAACACGAAATTTTGCCCGGGCAGCGCCGGTAGGCTACTCGTTTTCGATTTCCAACTGCCAAGGGATGTTTTACGTGCGCAACAATACACACGGGCGTCCAATCTCACTACCCAGAGACCAGGGAAATTTTTACTAGAAGTCCACGTGAAAAAATCCCGGCCCTCACCGTGGCTTGAACCCGGGACCTCCAGCACTCGAGGCGGACACCATACCTCGAGACCACGCAGCCCCCCCAATGGTATGTGTTCAAAAAGAAAACCAAACATGATCAAACCAACATAATTCAGTACACCTTAACTAGGCTAATTATTTTAGTCTTTCTTTTACATTCTGTTGTACTGTTCGTTAATCATCTCCAATGTATTGCATATCACATTCCCCATTATCTTGGGGACCGAAATAAATGTTCTCAGTTGTGTCCACACGTTTATGTCCACTGGCTGACAAATATATTTTAATCCATAATATCCAGGAATAGAATTAGCACATAATCCGCCTTATCCAGAGGCTGGTTTCACAAATACTATGTTGCCAGTGAGCTCTGTGTCCTAATGAAATTGAGGCCTAGGTTAGTCAAACTTTCAGGAATTCCACTTAAATTTTGGCGGAAGGTACTTCCCTATATCACCATATACGATGAAACGATGACGACCGTCCAGCTTCTATGCTTCGTATATCAGAATCTCAAATATGTACACGAGGGTTTTCCACACACCCTGTCACCACTCTATAAGCCATCCCACCTTGATGATAGGGAATTTAGACCGACATGGGACCAGCAAAGAGTCATTCGTTACTATCCTGTCCAGTGTTGGAACAACAATGCTGAGAGTCACTCATTGGTATCATCTGTTACTATGTCCAGGATTGATTTGCACAGACATGAACCAGAAGAAGAATATTTTCAGCACAAAACCTGGGAGTCGCAGACAATCGGATGATTTCTTCTGCTGCAGGTATATCAACATTTACTCCACTAGCTTGTTTCATATGGGTCTTCCCATTGGTGTTCAAGTCAAGGACCTGGTGTTGAACTTGCTTATTTCATGGTGGATTTCATTGTCTTGAGTTGGTGTTCAGTTCTAAGACCTTGGGTTGAACTTGTACCTTTCAAATGGTGTTCAGGTCTAGAACTTCGTGTTAAACTTGCTTTTCGCATGGTGTCTTTCGGTGTCTACCCATTGGTGTTCATATCTAGAACCTGGTGTTGATTTTGCCGCTGTATAACTTGTGTCGAAGGAGAATACTTTTGAGTATTCTTTGAACATGGGAATCCAACAGGCAGTTGGAGGGTTCTCACTGCTGTTAGTTTTATTAACTTTGGACAGTTCCATAGTTTCGTTGACTTAGCTGATAGA
Source organism: Cepaea hortensis (assembly GCA_963921405.1). Taxonomy (NCBI): domain Eukaryota; kingdom Metazoa; phylum Mollusca; class Gastropoda; order Stylommatophora; family Helicidae; genus Cepaea; species Cepaea hortensis. Next base: position 14,223,048 of record OY992893.1, on the reverse strand, counting down.
TGGTGCGTCAGGCGGTACCTCCCAGAAGTAAAACAGGTTATCCATTTGGTATCTATGTACTAGGTATATCCGTTTGCATTGGTAGACATTCTGATAAGGAAGTCCGTCCTGGGTATACTGACAGAAGTAGGATTTTATCAATAGCGTTGTGTCATGCATCTTAAAACAGGTCTTTTTCTGGTTAAGGCAGCTACTAATTGTGGCAGTCAACCTTTATTTGTAGGTCCAGACTGTATGTGATGGACATTCTTTCCTGTATTACCTCCAACAGGCTGTTGAACCAGGATCCTGTTTGGTGGTAATGTCCAAACCACCATCTGCTTTTCAAGAGCTGGGAATGACAAGAGCACACAATTCTAAGCAATAATACACTTTTTGTTATGTTAACATTTTCATAACACAATTACAAACAACAAAAGGGGAAGGCGATAGGAGAGTCTTTCTAATTGTTCGTGTCCCTCATTACTTGTTGTAGAGTTATTCTAACTCTAATTGTGAGTAGGATATCTTCTCACTCAGTATTCTTGTCTGATGTCACTTGGGCTATTTGATGGATCTGAGACATGCTAACCCTTCCAATAATATTGATATCACACCTGTCCTACTATGACAAGAATTTCTGAGATACAGGCCTTTTGTCCCAGGGCTCCTCATCTTCTTTCATTAGATGTACTCAGCATTAGGCCAAAGGCCATTACTCCTCCCCCCCCCCAATACTCTTCAACATTATCTTCTTGTGGTGCTGACATACTCAAGGCTTCTTACATCATCATCATTATGTCCCCACTGGGTAACATTAAAATGTATATTCCAGCAATACAATAACAATCATGAATAGAATACATCATTCTCATAGCATAGAACACATATGAATCTCTCATATATGAATAATACTCATCATATTAATAGTGCAGGGGACATTGTTTTGGATTTCCTCCCACTCTTCAAACCATAAGACCAGAATATATATTCTTCTTCCCACTTGCCTATAGCAGCATGATGTTAGTTAATGCTGATATATATATATATATATATATATATATATATATATATATATATATATATATATATATATATATATATATATATTCATTGGCACCTTTCCGTCTTGACAGACGATAGTTTGGTACATTGTGCTTTAAAAAGGCTTAATAACCACGATCCATGGCGGTGGCGAGTGTGGCTGGTAAGGCCAATTCTTGCTGCAAATGTTTGCCCACAGTAGGTGCATGTGAAAACATGGTCATTTCCACCATTTTGCACCATCTTACGTCTCCCAACACTCTGTGTGTGCTTTATCTGCAATCATTTTCTCCTTTGTCTTTATTCCATTTCTGATAGTTGCCCTCCATGCAACACGTTCAGTGGCGACATGCTCCCAATGTGCATTATCAATGCCTGTATCAATCATGTCCAGCTTACACACATCTTTGTATCGTAGTAGAGGCCGACCCTGAGATCTCCTACCCGTCTGTAATTCACCAACAAATATGTCCTTTGGTATTCTACCATCATCCATCCTCCTAACGTGTCCTATCCATCTAAGTCTACGAAGACTGAGCATGGAATACACCGTCACACAACCTGATCTTTCCAATACTTCAGTATTTGTGATTTTGTCTTACCACTTAATACCAAGTATTCTTCGCAGACACCGCATATGAAAGCTGTTTAAACTTTTCTCTTGGCGTGAGTAAGTTGTCCAGGTTTCACTGCCATAAAGAAGAGTACTAAGGACACAAGCTTGGTAGACTAGGACTTTTGTTTTGGCAGTAAGCTTCCTGTTCTCCCAGACTCGTTTTGCTAACATGTTCATTGTTGTTGCTGCCTTGCCAATCCTGATGTTGATTTCCTGATCGAGGGATAATTTGCTATTTACCTCTGATCCTAGATATGTAAAATGGTCTACTATCTCGAGTTCAGCGTCGTCAATAAAGATTGATGGTACACCATGTGCACCTTGTGACATAATCTGTGTCTTCTTTTTTGTTAATTGTTAAACCAAATTCAGAACAAGCATTGGAGAATGCAGATAGTAGATGTTGTAATTCTTCCTCAGAGTGGGTCGTAAAAGCAGCATCATCTGCAAAAAGCAACTCTCTGATTAGTACCCTGCTAATTTTGGTCTTGGCCTTCAATCTCTGAGCATTATAGAGGCCACCATCTGAGCGTGAGTGGATGTATATACCGTCATCCTGATCACGAAAGGCATATTTCAGTAGAAGTGAAAAATATATCCCAAAGAGGTTGGGGGATAGTACACAACCTTGCTTAACTCCACTCTTGATTTCAAACTCTTCTGAAGTTGAGCCATCAAACTTTATTATACCTTTCATGCCTGTGTGGAACGATTCCACAATGGACAGAAGAGTTGGTGGGCAGCCAATCTTCTTTAGTGCTTTGAACAGACCCTCACGACTGACCAAATCGAATGCCTTTGTGAGGTCGATGAAGGCAAATAACAGTGGTTGATTTCGTTCCCGGCATTTTTCTTGCATCTGTCGCAATGAGAATATCATATCAATGGTAGACCGGTTCTGACGAAAGCCGCACTGGGATTCGGGGTAGACTTGGTCTCCCAGGACTGGAAGGCTGTGCAGGACAATTCTGGCTTTCCCAACAATACACAGAAGTGAGATACCCCTATAGTTGTTACAGTCGCTCCGATCTCCCTTGTTCTTGTACAGCGTTATGATGTTTGAATCTTTGAAATCCTGTGGGACTTGTCCTTCTCGCCAGCATAGCTCTATTAGCTGGTGGATCTGTAGAGCGAGTGTGTCTTGCCCACTCCTGATCACCTCTATTGGAATCCCATCCTTACCTGGAGCCTTGCCAGATGCAAGTTCATTTATAGCACACTTAACTTCTGTTATAGTGGGAAGTGTGTCGAGGTGGTCAAGAGTTGGCAGGGCCTCTATGGCGTTGAGGGCATCATCCGCTAGCTTGGTCTCACTTGAGTAAAGCTCTAAATAGTGCTCGACCCATCTATCCATCTGCTGTTTCTTATCAGTGATGATTTCTCCAGTCAAGGTTTTCAGCGGTGCACTTCTTTTGATCATTGGACCACAGGATTTCTTTATCCCTTCATACATGCTTCTGATGTTTCCCTTATCACTTGCGATTTGAATGGACTCACATAACTTGATCCAATAGTCATTCGCACACTGCCTGGCAGCCTTTTGTACATCCTTCCTCGCTTACTTCAGCTCACTCAGAGTGTTACGCGTTGGTCTTTCCTTGTTTCTTAAGAGAGCTATCTTCTTTTTATCAAACAAGGGCTGCAGTATCTGGCTGGTATATATATATATATATATATATATATATATATATATATATATATATATATATATATATATATATATATATATATATATATATATATATATATATATATATATATATAACTCATCCATTGCTGCTAGCATAAGAAGTATTCAGTTTTTCAGGAAATAACTTCTGCAGCATCGTAAGTGTTCTGAACGTTGTTGACAATTTCTGAGCTACAAGCACTTGGAATCAACGACTGGCAAGAGAAGGTCAACCAGAGAGACGAATGGAGACGGATTGTATATGCAGCAAAGTACCTCAATGGCTCGGAACGCTGAAGAAGAAGAAGAAGAATATTTGCCCAGGCCGACAACCCTGATGCAATGCGGACTGAAGGCACGTCCTGCCAGACATTCATATATATATATATATATATATATATATATATATATATATATATATATATATATATATATATATATATATATATATATATATATATATCATGCATTTGTCTTTCTTCTATCTTGAGATTATACTCATTCATGGCATTTCCCTAGCAATATTTATGAAAGGATTACATGTCCATCACACATATTGTGTGGTTACTAATATATAAAAAAGAAGGTTGTACCAAAATGGCACGATAGCTCAAGTCACAGATTAGCAGAAACGATTTCTCCAACATGAAATGGTCCACAAGATGCGATAACAAAATTAGGCATTCGCATAGAGACAAGTTTCATGAAAGTTACTAATCTACCAAGTTTCATGAAAGTTACTAATCTACGGCACATAGCATATTCGCAGATTTATTGGTGTTGATAGTGAGATAGTTTCACAATGCATAGAATATGTTAAACATAGGAATTGGAAATTGTATAGCATAGGACAATTTACAGTGTGGCAACATGTGGCTGATTAGTAAAAGTCAATTACGCAGGCCCTCGTTTACAAGAATCGTTGATTTATCATTTTAACACATCTTATTTAAACACAATGATATATGTCATCATCATCATCAAGTGCCGTGCCGGCTGGCGTAGGCGTTCATGGCTCTCCATAGATCTCGGTCTTTGGTTTTCTGGATCAACTCTGGTGCTGATATTCCTCCATGCCACCGTCTCAATCCATCCAGCATCACTTCTCTTGGTCTACCTCTGCCTCTCTTCCCCTCGATCTTTCCAGTTGTTACGATGTTCTCCAATGCCTCTCGTCTCATCACGTGACCGAAGAAAGATGTTTGTCTCTGTCTTATTGTTGTATATAATGTTCTAGTTTCATTAGCCTGTTTCAGGCAGTCGTCGTTAGTTACTCTGGCAGTCCAAGGAATTCGCAACATTCGTCTCAGGAACCACATCTCTGTTGCTTCTAATTTCTTCTTAATTTGTTCATTTACGTTCCAAGATTCACTGCCATACAGCAAAACTGGTTCTACATAGCATTTCAGCACTCTCTTTCTTACATTCAGTGATAGTGACTTATTGCATAAGATACTCTTCATTTTCTGAAAAGCGGCTTTTGCCTGCCCTATTCTTCTCCTAATCTCTGTTGTACATCTTCCATCTGATGTTATAAATGCCCCTAGGTATCTAAAATTATCAACTTGGTTAAGGATTTTCCCTTCTATTTCTATGTCACATTTTGGTGTCACCATTTTCTTTGATATTACCATTGTTACTGTTTTCTTGATATTCAAGGAGTGTCCTTTCCTTGCACTCTCTGTTACTACAACGTCTAATAATTGTTGTAGGCCTGTTGAATTATCCGCCACCAATACTGTGTCATCTGCATAGCGTATATTATTTATATTATAACCTCCAACTAGTATTCCTGGCATCTCTTTGATCTCTCTCATTATTACTTCGCTATACAGGGAGAAAAGATCTGGTGACAAGACACACCCTTGTCGTACTCCTAGCTTTATCCGTTCGTAACTACCCTCTTTATTTCCCATTTTAATTGCTGCAACTTGGTTCCAGTAAACATTCTTTATTATTCTTAAATCTTTTCCATCAATGTTGATATCTTCCAACATTTTAATCAGTTCATCATGTTTTACTTTATCAAATGCCTTAGTATAATCTATGAAGCACAAATATATGTCTCTCTGTTTCTCTATTGACCTTTCTATTAGTGTCCGTAATGTATAAATTGCATTGTTTGTGCCCTTTCCTTCCACAAATCCATACTGTTCTTCACTAATTTCCATTTTTATTTTCTTTTTGATTCTTCTCATTATGATTCTGAGTAGAAGCTTAGTGATATGGTTTATAAGGTTAATTGTGCGAAAATCTTCACAATCAATTGCTCCTGGTCTTTTTGGTATAGCTATAAATAAAGATTTCAGCATATCACTGGGTAAATATCCACTGCTGTAAATATCATTCAACATTTTGGTTAATATATCTACTCCAAATTCTCCCAATACTTCTAATTCTTCTATTGTGATTTTATCTGGCCCAGCTGTTTTTCCTTTCTTCATACGTTTCATAGCGTCAGCGACTTCTTCTTTCAGAATAGGTGGACCTTCTAAGTTACTATCTTCTGTTAATTCTCCCCTTTCTCCTTCATATAATTCTCTTATATACTCATTCCACCTCTTCATTATAGCATCTTCCTCTAATATTATCTTTCCTGTTTTTGATTTCAAACACCCTGTATTTATTCTTATTTTTCTTCCTGTAAGCTCACTGATTTTTCTGTGCATATTTTTTGTATCTTTAATGGAATTTAATTCAATTTTTTTTTGCATTGCTCGTTTAACCAACTTTCTTTAGCCTTCTCACATTTATCTTTTATTTCTTTATTTATCTTAGCGTATTCTTGTTTGTCATTTTTACTCTGTTTTCTTTTTTCCATCAGTTTTAAGATATCTTCATTCATCCATTTTTTCTTAGCTATTTTGCCTCTCTCCAGTAATACTTCTTTGCTAGTTTGATGAATGGAGTCCCTTAACATTTCCCATTGTTCATCTATACTCTGTATTTTAGTTATTGCATTGTACCTATTTTCACAGTCACTCTGTATTGTTCTTGCATTTCTTTATCTATTTTCAGAACCTCTTTATTAAGTCTCATGTTCTTAACCATTTTTTTCCCTCTCTTTAATCTTACTTTTATTTGTCCACATAGTGGTACATGATCACTATTACAGTCAGCACCAGGCATTGTCTTTACATTAATTAAAGCATTTCTAAATCTTTTATTAATTAGTATGTAGTCAATTTGGTTGCGTATTTTCTTATCAGGGCTGATCCATGTGTACAGTCGTCTTTTATGGTGTTTAAACCATGTGTTTCCAATTATCATCTCATTGATATTTGCCCATTCTATTAGCATTTCCCCTCTTTCATTTCTTGTACCTAAACCATAATTCCCCACTACATCCTCCATTTTTCCCTTTCCTACTTTTGCATTAAAATCACCAAGTATTATTTTTATTTCTTGTGATCCAATTTGAGCCATCGCCATTTCTATTTCGTCGTAAAAGTGTTGTATTTCTTCATCACTACTGCTTGCTGTTGGTGCATATACTTGTATAATATTTATGTCTATTGGTTTGCCTTTGATTTTTACCATAATAACTCTATCTGAAATACACCAGTATCCATTAATTGACTTGGCTGTTTTTTCGTCTAATATTATTCCTACACCTTTTTCATGTGTATCCCCTCCAGAATAAATTATTGTGTGATTGTCAGCTATAATTTTGCCCGATCCCTTCCATCTCATCTCACTAACGCCTAGTATATTCATTTTCATGCTATCCATCTCTCTTAGGACATTGGTCAACTTTCCTAGCTCATTTAATGTCCTAACATTCCATGTTCCTACTCTAAATTTATTTATTTTAGTTATGATTTTGTCATCAGTAGCTGGATGACGGTCTGGTGTCACCTGTGGCTCATGACTGTCCCTACCGGACGAGGATGCCCTAAGACAGCCATTAACGTCCTTCACTAACTTTGATTTATGTTTTGCCATGAAGTCTTGGGAAGATAATGTGGTGGTTTCCCCTTGACTTCCACATTCACACGGTGGTCTTTTAATTCTGCCTTTGACAGCCATTTCCGACTGTAAGGGCAAGTGAGTGCCCTGCCCTGCTCAGGTGCAGAGTTGTCCACTTATTCCGGTGAATACTCGGTACATGATATATGTACCTTACCAAAAGACATGATTACACATTCATAATGCATTTTCAACGTACCTAAGCTCCAGAGAGTGAAATTATCGGGCTATTTGCCCTCCCAAGCGGGGAGGCTATCTCTTTGGTCTTTGTTCTCCGACTGACCAGTGTGGACGAACGCTTTGTTAAAAACAAGTGCCACGGTCTGGCCAGGTACTCGAACAATCACCGGGCCAGGATTTAAACCAGAGCCACATAAATTATGATTCACACGGGTCAATTTAGCCCCGTTTTCTCACCCCAAAAAGGTATAATACTTATTGGTCAATACTGGGTAATTGTAAGGACGTTTTAATATACTACACTTGCCCATGCAGCATGATCCGTCTCTCGACCTGCCTAGTTCACTCCAGAGGAATGGAAAGACCAATACATCTTAAACAAGCCAAGCTGCAGAAGCTGCCGGATTAGCAAAGCAATGCTCTAACTGTCCGCCTGTCGGAGCTTCGATCGTAGACCAGCTGCCACCAAGGCTTAGGGCCTAGTCTGCCCTGCCATGACAATTTATCTTTAGATTGCATTTCCTCTCACCAGGATAAGACTTGCACCCTCCGATTGCGCTCTTCCGTCCGAAGCCGTTGGCACATTGTGCGCTGACAGAAAGCAGGTAGTACCGTCTACTGTCATATGGTAGCTCAGTCATATCTGACGAAGACCTGACACAAGTGGCATATCAATTGTCACCATTTATAACAAGAACACAAGTAAACATTTCAATTGACATACAAAAACAATTTATCAACAGCAGTATTTTCCCAAAAAGAGCGTAAATATCACAATAAAAAGTATCGATACACGCAGCTCACCTGGAACGGAAGGACAATACACAGACATCTCTCTAGAGTGATGAATGCTGTGATGCAACAAGTGACACGGGTAAATGCCACATGTGGAGTACCAGCTGTCGGCTGTGCGATGTGGGGAGACAGTACTGACATGTCTGACTAGTACAACCACGGGTTTAAAGAAATGCTTTGCCACATCAGTGCTATGGTACTTAGCAGTTCAGACATTGTCAAACCTGGAGATATGATTTAGAAATTTAGATGAAATGATCATATTGTGGTAAAAAACTCCACCTGGGAGCAAGCACAACAGAATCATCAGAAGATGTACCCATTCGCCGAATGGTTCGGCTCTTTATCTTCTTTACGCTCTCAGGCAACGGGCCTGTCTGGGTCATGACGCCCGGACGTTTTCCCCTGTTCTACTTATTCATCGAGACGTTTTCCTTGTCGACATCTTTAAGTGTGTATGCCCAGAAGTTTCCTGTCTCAGACTTGCGACCATGTCACTGTACTTCTCCACCTTGTACGTGTGCTGCTCCTCGATTCTCGACGCATACGGAACAAATGATCAAAGAATCAAATGCATTCAGTTTGAGGATCATGCATTTGTAGACAATAGACGTGTCTCAGTTCCCTAGCTGGTGTTATTTTGTGATAGGATCTTGCATATGTGGACAATAGACGTGTCTCAGTTCCCTAGCTGTTGTTATATTGTGATAGGATCTTGCATATGTGGACAATAGACGTGTCCCAGGTCCCACCTAGTGGCAGCCTTGGTTTTCTAGATAGTTTATTACTCTGACAATCGCTTGAGAGCGGCTGGACGAGTGCTCGTCGCCTGCACTCGTCGTTCTCTGTGAGATAAAAAGATAAAATGGCCATTAATGTCTACAAGCTGTCTCTCATGGATCAGACAAGTAGAATCCCATTACACTTCCTTACACCGACAAAGATGTAAATAGCATGTATTATAAGTGCTCTTTTCTAAGAGTTGGTTTGCTGTGTTAAATGTAAACATGAATAGCGAGTTTTTCGGTTTGCTGTTTTTTTTCGTAATTTCCAGTTACTAAGGAAATGTTAATGCACACGGGGCTTCCAGATTTTCACCTTGGTCATAGGAGTCTAGATGTACAGACCACTACCAAATATCAGAAGTGGGTATACCATCATGTTCATTGTCATACCGGATCTTAATAGTCCTAACCGCGTAACGAAGTAGCTCTGTGAGTGCAAGAAACGGACGTCGTAAAATGTAAGCCACTCCGACACCTCATATAAGAATACTTTATAACAGGACAAACTGAAATGATTTATAACCGCATAACATAAAATTACTTTATTACAGGACAACATCAAATCAGTTTGTAATAGCACAACATTAATGTACTTTTAGTGGAACATCTTAAACATAATATACCTCAAATCATCATAACAATATACTGTAACATCACAACGAAGAATACATACATGGCTTCACTTTTCTCAGCATGATCTTTGAGTCCGGTACAACGACAATTTGTGTTACCTGTATGAATGCATGTAATTAATATAAAGATCTTGTTTTAAACAGGGACATACCTGTAAGTGCAACGTTGACGGGATCTCTGACACCTTGTTTGACAAAACACACCATGTTGATGATGTTTGTTCCCGTGCCGAACAAAACAATAATTTGAATGATAATGACAAAGTTGACCACTTGAAAAATAAATCTGACATTATCAGACACAAGATCATATTCATCTCCGACAATCCATGACGCAATGTCTTCACATCGACGCGACATCCTCCACTCAAAATCTTGTGGCCTTGTACTGTCTTCTTGTGATTGCATTTCTGTGTCCATTTCTAATTTATCAAGCTGATGCGAAATATTTCTTACCGAAAACATGCAAATCAAATGAAGTAGAGAAATGCATTATAAAGTCAATTCTGATGAAGCCTGTACGCGAAATCACTTTAACAGTGCTAGCTATTGTGACTAACAGACACATAATAAAAATCAAAATACATTTTAAAAAAAATAAATACTTTTTAAAACAATTAAATAATATCCTCAAAAACAAAAGAAATGTCAAACCACAAATAAGAACAGTCTATGAAGACATTGAAATTAACACATTTTTTTAATATATAGGCATATAATCAACGGGCATTGTAACTGTTCAAGAGAAGACATTGACTGGCCATGGAAATACACAAGTTAAACGGTATTAGCAGCTTTTGACACAAAAACAGCAAACAACTCATTGCAAATAATAGCCACAGCATGCTGAGGTTGATTGCTAAGTTCTGTAAACATGAAATACAACTACTAACATAACATAACCATTATCATGTACCATGCCAATAATCGTGGGCTGTCACGTTTCGCCATCTGACCACAACCACCAGAATCGTGTATCAGCTGTATTCTTGTTTCTACCAAGCCATGTGGTCAAGCCATCGAGATATTCCCTTCTCTGCCTTCCACTTGAGGTAAAAACTCCACAGGGGAGCAAGCACTGCAAGAGGTTTCTGATTATCAGAAGCGGTCCCCATCGACGAATGTTTCAGCCCCCTGCCTTCCAATTGTTCTTTTCCCCCTTAGTCTTGCCAGTTGTTATCACGTTCTTCAGTTTATTTGTTCTCATAACGTTACCAACAAATGTTGACTGTCTGCGACTAATCTCTCCAGTCAATATACAGTTTTCAATACTTCATCTAGGATTTACTCATTGATCTTTCTGTCTATCTTTGGTATTCTTTGTTAGTTTCCCCCTCAGAAACCACATTTCCACTGCTATTTGAGGTTTTGCAGCGTGTCAGTTCATTGTCCACGCTTTACATCCACACACAAGTATAGCATCTATGTAGCACTTCAACGCTTTTTTTCTCGTTGCATTTGATATACTTTTATTGGTTAGTATGAACAGGACCTGCAAAATTTAGTAGATGCGGTTGTTACACACAGTGAACAACAAGGGTTAGAATTAAATTGTAAAAAGACACAGATTATGGTCGTCACTAAGAAGAACGAAATACCACAGTGTAATATACAAGTAAATGGGAATATTCTTCAACAAGTGAATAGGTACAATTACCTCGGAACAGTAATAACATCTGATGGGAGATGCCTTGAAGAGATTAGAACAAGAATCGCCATGGCAAAAGTAGCCTTTAGCAAGATGAAAAACATACTGACCAATAAAAAGATGTCAATTGAAACGAGAAAAAGAGTGTTGAGATGCTACATAGAACCTGTACTTTTATATGGATGTGAAGCTTGGACAATGAGCAGTCAGGCTGAAAAACATCTATTGGCTGTAGAAATGTGGTTTCTGAAGAAAATGCAAAGAATACCATGGACAGCCAGAAAGACCAATGAACAAGTCCTTCAAGAAACAAATGAAGATCGTAAACTGATCAGAAACATTAGACGTAGACAGTCACAATTTTTTGGGCATGTTATGAGAAGAAATGATTTGGAGAACTTGGTGACAACTGGTAAGATCGAGGGGAACAGACCAAGGGGAAGACCTAGAAACAAGTATCTGGATGGCTTGGCCTTGTGGCATGGTCGAGACAGAAACACGGAACTGATCCACGACTCTGTTGATCGAGTGAGATGGCAGAACATGACCACCCACGCTTACCGGCATGGCACATGATGGATGGATGGATGTTTTCTATCTAGCAAAAGAATACCTTTGCTATAGCAATTCTTGTTCTAGTCCCTTCAATGCACCTCCCATTAAATGTTATGACTGTTCCAAGATATACCGATTCATTTGTTTCCACGCCCACAAATAAAGGGACAATGTATGTATAAAAATAAACTGGTTTCAAGTTGTTATCATATTTTATTATTTTCTACAGCCATGTGTGGCTTCCTTATTAACTTACTCTCGTATAACAAAATAATGACTAATAGATGGCACACGAACACAAAAATATTCACCTAATGCCTAACACAAGGAAGTGTACAGTCAGAACACAGAAACATGTTGCAGTGTTTGAACATGCATTCATTATGTGCCACGCCGATAAGCGTGGGTGGTCATGTTCTGCCATCTCACTCGATCACCAAAGTCGTGGATCAGCTCTGTGTTTCTGTCTCGACCATACCATGTGACTAAGCCATCCAGGCATTTAATTGTTGGTCTTTCCTTTGGTCTGTTCCCTTCGATCTGCAGAATTCACACAACATAAAGTAAAATAACTAGATAAATCCTTCAAGCTGAAATATACACATGTTCGCACATTATGGTTCGGTGTTGAGAGGTAGGAGAATTGCCTGGGGATTCTTGGCAAAGGCTGGTGGTCGACGTTTGGTGCAGGAGAGCCTGGCGTGTGATGCCACGGCATCTGGCTTGGGAGTGAAGGTGGGGGAGGTCGGTGCGGCTTTCCGCTGGATGGAGAGCCCGATGCATGCACACATTGTGATTGTGGCTGACTCAGGGGGCGTGCTAGGGAGGGTGGGGACGGGCCGGCTTCGTGCCGAGTGGTTTGCTTCGCTTCGGGGGTCGCGGGTGGCGGGCGTCGCCTGGATCTTTTCTCCGGGGCGTGCCGGTGTGGTGGTGGGGGGGGGGGGGCGGACGGATTGGCTGGCTCGACGGGACTTGGTGGGGTGTTGATGCGTGGCGTGGCGAGTGTGGTTGCGGCCTTGTAGGAGCGCGTGTGCACCTCGGGGGAGCAGATGGATCATCATGGTCTGGTAGGAATGGGGCGGCGGGGTGTGACGAGGGGATCTGGCGCTCGGGGGGGGGGGGGGCGGACATGTAGTCAGATTGCTACTGCAACTATTAGTGTTGGAACTCTTCGCTGGCTGCTGAGGGAATGGGAATGCCCCGATTGCTGTGATGTCGGTTCCTAAATCAATCAATCAATCGCACATTAATGCCAATTGTGTACCACGGTAATTTTTAACTGACCATCATGTCTTTCTGTTTGCACAAATCTGGCCTATGCAGATTAATTATTATGTCTTCTACAAACTTTAACAAGCGACTATTTTGTGTATTAAACAACAGTGCGAAAGGCACTGACTATATTGATCACATGGCCGGTTTCCAACACGTGCCGTGCAATCGACGAAGCGGGAAGTTTGTGGTTCCCATCGCCTGTGTAGTATCTTTTCAATCCAATTAGGTATGTGTTTAATAACTCTGTTGTTTAACTGCCGCTCTGTTCTGCCGATGTAGTTATACTGGAACCTGCATGTTCACTTGCAAATGAAATTGGATTTGGCGTACAAAGACACATATTCTTTAACTGCTTGGATGGGAATAGGTGTGGTTCTGTACCTAATAACTGGAATATGAGCCGGTCCTGTAGACGTTGCATTACGTCGTCCCCTCAAAGGTTTAGCTGGATAAACACCTAGAGTTTTGGACATGTGCTTTCGTCTGGTTTTGGTTTCGGCTGTTGGCAGTGGTGCTTTATACATCCTGTGAAATACCCATTCAGGTTTAAGACATTCTTCAGAGTTTCAAATTCCTCTGTCAGTGTGTCCTGGGTGCATATCTTTCTAGCATAGTCAAAAAGGTTTGTTGTGTTGATTGTTCATTAACATGAAGAAAACAGTTCTTCTGAATGCCCGTCTGTACCTACTGCTCATGTTGTAATAGATAAAGATGTTGAACGACGCATTGACTGCTTCCAGGACATAAGCGCAGGAGAGTAAAACAGCGTACAGGTTCCTGTAATGGCCAGATGGTGAAAACTTAGGAACTATTAGTCTGCCAATCAAGATGCAACAAAGCGGAGTGTAACAGATAATAAACATTGCGGCTATCAAGAAAACTACCTTGGAGATTGATTGATCGCTGCGGGATATAGCAGTAGAGTTTCTCGGTGCGGTAGATGTGTTACGCCATTTTGTTGTTCTCCTCAGCGCTTCCACCATGACAACTGTTGATACAGAAATGATTGTAAATGTGCTAAAAGGTATCAAACAGTTGTTGATGGCAAACGCATACTTGTCAACAAGCGGCTGGTCTTTGGTGAATGCAATCCCTAACCAGGTTCTGTTTGGTATCGTTGGATGCGGCTCCATGGCAAATCGTGTGGTGTAGTAGACTGGTGCTATATTAGCCGTCAGTATGACAATGTAGATTGAGATCACAATAACAGAGACCCGTTTGGCAGTGAAGATCAGCTGAACCTGAAAACAGTGTAGTACAGAAGTGTTATATAATATACGTTTGTCTTCTACATATTTCGCTTATCTTCTACTAAAGATTGTAGAGTGAACCCAGTAATTCAGGACTTCTGTATATGACACAGACACACATATATGCCTGCAACATACGACTACAGGCCAGGATCATGTGTCCAGTGGATCTGAATCTGGGATACGAAAATCCTATTGACAATTCTTATTTAGAACCATCATCGCCATCTTGATGTAACCTGACTCTAGTCTAGGCGTTCGTGTCTCTAACCAGATCTCGGTCCTTGGTGTTGTGGATCAATCTGCTGATCTTATTCCTCTATGCCAAAGTCTCTGTCTGCCCAGCATCTTCTCTCTCGGTATGTCTGATATGTATATATTGCATCAGTGGTATTAATTCTACATAGAATGAACAATACTGGACATGAATTCACTTTCAGTGGAAAAGTAAACGATCTTTTCCCGCGTTGGAGTAACTACACAGAAAAGAGAATTCATAAATACAAGTTAGCTGCATAACACCTGTTACTATTTATAACAAGACAACACCAACATATCGCAACAGACATAAACGCACAATTCATTAAATGCAGTATTACTCAAATGCAGCCGGAAGAGTACAATGAACAGTCTCAGTAGACATAGCTCACCTTGAGCGGAAGAACAACACACAGACATCTCTCTAGAGTGATGAAGGCAGTGATGCAACAAGTGACTCGGGTAAATGCCACATGTGGAATACCGGATGTCAGCTGTGCAGAGTTGGGAGACAGTATTGAAATGCCTGACTCGTAAAGCAGAGGATTCACAGAAAAGCTAAACCATATCAATGTTGCCGTACTTAGCAGTTCAGACATTGTCAAACCTGAGGATATGATTGAGACAATATTATAAAACGATTATGTTGATTGAAGGCGCTTTTGATTAACAGAAAATTACCATCATGAAGTTAAAAGTAAGGTTTTGACGTTTAATAATGTTTCTTCAAAGTGTCTGTCCTGCCTTGACATGTCTGTCTAACCTCGACAATGCATCTGTCCTGCCTCAAAAGTGTATGTCTTAACTTAACAATGCGTCTGCCCTGCCTCGAAAGTGTCTGTGTTAACTTGACAATGCGGCTGTCCTGTCTCGAATGTGTCTATCTTAATTCGACAATGCGTTTGTCTTGTCTCGAAAGTGTCTGTCTTGTCTCGCCAAAGTATCTTTCTTGCTTCGAAAGTTTGTGCATCAAGTTACTTTCTTTGCAATTGATCAAATGTCTTCAGCGAGAACATTTTGCATGCGTGGACAATAAACGGGTCTCAGTGTCTCACCTAGCGGGCGCCTTTTTGTGTTAGTGTCTTGTGTTAGTGTTTTGTGTTAGTGGGTGTATCGGACGCGGGACATCTTGCTTATGATTGAGAGTTTTTCAGGAAGGTTGTTATGGGAGCGAGGTTTTGTAAAGGACATGCTACTTAATGAATGAATGGATGTCCTGTATGTTAGGACAATAGACGTGTAGCAGTGTCTCACCTAGCGGGCGCCATATTGTGATAGGTAGGAGGTTACTCTGATAGGGGTTCGATGCCTTCACTCACCGTTCTCCAAGAGAGGGATAAACTGGCTACCAATGTTTCCGAGCTTTCAGGCCTACAAAATGTCATGGCCCTAACACTTCACAGACACATGGACGTTTCCTGTTGGGAACTTACTCTTTGTGCCTGTCGACCTGTTAGAACCTTACCAAACCATTCTGGTTACATTTGAGTGCAGTAACACTTTCATTAAATAGGCACGTTTTCTCTTAAGTCCCACAGTCTACTCCCATTGATCAGAATAGGAGAATCCAAGTACAGTGCACGAACTCCTTACACCGACGAAGATTACAATTACACAGATTATAAGTGCTATTTTTTGATGATATCTTTTCTAGTTGATTTATAATTAAACATGAACAACAAGTTATTAGATTTGTTGTTTCGATTTCTAGATGCCAAGGAAATGTAAAACCACAAGGGACCTGCTGATTTCTCACACTGGACATATAAGTTTAGATATTTGATCCACTACCCTACACCACTAGGCGGATATATCATTATTTTCATTTTTATACAAGATCCAAATAGTTACCGGCCTGGGATGGACACCTGGGCCAATGCGGCAACTTTTGCATTTGATGTCTTTGAGAGCTTCTATGATAAACAATTGACAATGGCGGTAGTTCTTGACCTGGCGGATGCGTATAACAGGGTATGATCGGTTTATATACACACTGTTGGACATGGAGGTCTGTCCTTGCCTTGTCGGATGGAATGCGGCAGTCCTCTATGAGCGAAAGGTTGCACTATGCTTGGGTTCCTGGACTTCTGACCCCTGTACTATTATACCTGCGTTGCCACAGGGATCTGACTTGTCCACAGTACTCTTTAATGTCTACGTCAGCAAAATTGCAGCTATTGAGACACGAGGTGTGGGTAGAATCTTGACATTTGCAGATGATGTACTGGTGTACAGACAAGGCAGGGACAGGGACAGTTTGGCTAAAGACTTACAGTTGGCAGTAAACAGGGCAGTGGGGTGGTGCAGGGATGCAGGGGCCGTTATAAACACAGACAGGGCATCGGTTGTGTGGTAGTCCCTGGATAACCGGATCGTCAAGACAGATGTCCCATGTATTATATTGAATGGATGTCCTCTTAGTAGAGAGAGTAAATAGAACTACTTGTGTGGAGGCTTTGGGGGTGAAGGTTGGTAGGGAACTTAATGCATTGAGGGCTATGGCAGCAACCGGGATAGAGCAGAGGATGCTTTACAGGCTCTTTCAGCAGTTAATAATTTCTGTCATTGAGTATGGTTTGTGACTGCTGACAGTATCAGAGAGCCAGCTTGAAAGGTTGGAGCGCATACAGAATGCTGCCATGCGGGTGATCTTTGAGTGCACAACGGACACACCAATTATACATGAGGCATATCTTGGCGGTACCAACAATTGCGGATAGGCATAGGGTCCTTCAGTCCAAATGGTACCTGAGAGTTGCTGCAGATAGGAATCACCCCCTGCATGAAGCCATGGATATGGTCAAGGGTCATAGACTAAGACGAGGCAGGTCCTGGATGGCACAGGCGGAACTATCTATACGTCAGGCGTGTGATCTAGAGACCATCAATCATGAAAGAGAGTGGGTTGAAGTACCGGAAGACATGACGGACTGGCACAATGTTATACACTGGGTCGTTATGGTTATATACACTGGGTCGTTAGTGCAGAGAATGATCAGCGGGCCGCACTGAGTTTGAAGTGCAACAACTGATCCAGAGTAACACACATCTAGGTGACATTGTCATCTACACCGATGGGCCAGTGGTGAGAAACAGACGGAGTGGTTGGGGTTTCAATGAAAAGGTTAATGGACGAGTCTTGAAAATGGAGAGCCTGGCATATGAGACTACAACTTCCAGCATGACAATAGAGTTGGAGGTTGTAACGGCGGCATTACGTTGGTTAAAGGCGACTACTGCAACACACATTGTATTCATTATGGATTCAAAGAGTATGATTGGTAAGGTGGAGAAAGGAATGTTTCGCGTCGAATGTCTATCGTCGCTTCAGAGGTCACAGATTGTGAGAATTGTACGGATATTTTGCCCTGGCCATATGTGCTCCGTCCCCATCTTCAACGCTCAGAGAAGATGTTAACAGTTGGGGTCCGGTTATGTGTCCGTCTGGCCCTTTCTCGGAGGACTGGGTGTCGGTCATTCTCTGCTCACTTCCTGCTGGCCATTATCTCTAGGCTTTACATATATATGTTCTGCCACACTATACCCGTGGTCAACAAGGACCCTGATTATGTCTGCCTTTTCGTACACTAATACCTCTTCCAATGGTACAGACACAGCCAATCTGTCCGCCTGCTCATTTCCAACCACACCAGCGTGTCCTGGGGAAAAGATCGAATAGATGCTCCCGAACTCTGCATGTTTAAATTGAAGCATGCCACTCTGCACAATAAAACATGCCTGTCCTCACACTTCTCAGCATGCTCTGTGAGACCATTACAATGACAATTTATGTGTTCTGTATGAGTGAATATAATTAATGTAAACATATTGTTTTAAGCAGGGACATACCTAGAAATGCAATGTTGACGGGATCTCTGACGCCTTGTTTGACAAAACAAACAATGTTGATGATGTTTGTTCCCGTACCAAACAAATCAATAATTTGAATGATAATGACAAAGTTGACCACTTGAAAAATAAGTCTGACATTGTCAGACACCAGATCACATTCATCTCTGTCAATCCTCAAGCCAGTGTCCTCACATCGACTCGACAGCTTCCATTCCACATTCGGCGACTTGGTACTGTTTACGTGTGATGATATTTCTGTTTCCATTTCTAGTTCATCAAGCTGATGCGAAATATAGCATAGCGAAAACGTGTAATTAAGTAGGGAAATTCATTTAAAAGTCACTTCTGAAGAAGGCAATATGCTAAGATATCATAACAGCAGTGTCTATTTTAACTAACAGAGATTAAAGAAAAAGAAAAATCCTTCTCCAAACTTTAAAAACAACAAAATGATGTCCCCAGAAAATAAAAACCAGCCAAAAAGCGACAACAAGAAATTGAAAATGACACATGATTTGAATATCTTGGCTCCATAATACATGTACACTGGGGATTTTAAAAAAAGTTACAGGTTGACTAGCCATAGAAATACACAAGTTAAACAGTTTTATAAGACCTATGCAAAACAACAGTAAACAAAAAGTTGCAAATCATAGCCACAATATGCCGGGTTGATTGCCAAGTCCTGTAAAAATAAAACAACAAACGTAACATGATTCCACTGTAATATACACTCCACCGTGGAGCAAGCAAGACAGGCGGTATCCTATGGTCAGCAGGATTCCTCCTTCGGAGATTGTGTCGCCTTTACTTTCTTGGCCCTCGGCACCGACTCTTGACATTTTTTGTTCTCTTTTTTTGTTCTTTTTCGTACGTTCGCTCCATGATTTCCAGTTGCGAGACGTTTTGATCGTTTTTCACACTTATCCCAGAAATACCCCGCTGTGTGTGTTTGACCTCAAGCCATCACACCCTCAAGTCAGCAAACCCTCGGGGTGCGAACATTGCACACTAGTGACCTGCCACAATTATCTTGCACCTTCCTTTCGACCCAAGTAAACCTACCACCCCCCAGCACTTGCTGCCTCTGTCACCAGTTCCACATCGGCTATTCGCTATACACCATTCCCATACGTCATTACCGCCATAATGCCTTCATCGCACCCACTTAATAGTTGCAATAGTTGCAGGAGCCGCACTCATGGTCAAGGCTATGCTAATAGCTGGCTCCATCTCCTTTCATCTCACCCTGTCTGCTTTGACCGCGGCACTCGACGTCGTTGCTAGACTGCAGAGATTGGGTGTCGAACATTTCCCCACATCGGTAATCATTAAATTCTGGTGTGGCAACCACTCTGCAGCATCCCAGACTCCAATGCCCTGTTCTTACATTCTTACATGGCGGTTAGCTACTGGGTCGTCACGAAACAATACAGATGTTTCGATCTCATTTCAATGATTGATTTGCCTTCACTTTAAAGAGAGATATGTTAGACTTGATTTACTAGCAAACATTGACCAGCTCATGGCGTCGATTTGTTCTACTCATCGCTTCGATCACTCGACCACAGCCAGCACGAGACCTTCTCAGCAGTCTAGAACATTCGTTTCAGTGCTGTAGTTCTCCATTGTCCCTTTGAGACTAACTGCTTAAGTACACCGTACATGGCTTATACTAACAAGCTAGACAAGTGTTGAGTTGAGCTGGGCTACTGTCGTAGTAATCCTTTATTACTTTAGTGTCGTCCCTGGAGTGAGGGGAATCAACACCCACATTTTTATTAACCCAATATTATTATCCTAGAGAAACCACCAGAATCCGTCCACAAAACTCCTTCAGTCTGTAGACACCTCTTTCTTACTCTCACTCACCCTGGATCATGCCCCCTCTCATTCTTCCCCAACACCACATACTCAACAACTCTAGCTTTAACAAATAAATACAACAAATAATTTATTAAAGCAAAGAGTATGTGTGTGAGAAGTGTGTGTCTGTGTGATGTGTAGAATGTGTGTCGAATATTCTAATGTGTATGTAAAATCAGACCAGTGAATCAGGAGCAAAGCCTGTTGCATCACTGTGCTGAGCACACAACAGCACCATGTATTCCGGACAGAAAACCTCACCCAGAAGATGTTTCTCAGGCCACATGACGACTTTCTCCGATAACTCTCGAACAAACAGGATGCTGGTCATCAATGATAGACACTGTTCGATATTGGTCTTCACTCTAGCAAACACTGTGAATTTACTCTGTTCAATAATGTTCGTTGATCAGAGAATCTTTCAAATAACTTAAATGTCACCTGGGAAAATCTAACTGTTCATAAGTCACTGGTTATAAAATTTTCCCCATCTTAAAAAAAAACAAAATATTAATGTTCTAGGTAGATATATATATATATATATATATATATATATATATATATATATATATATATATATATATATATATTGGTGTCCTTGGTATAGGTGTTATTTATAGTGTTCTGAATCTTCGGTGATGTAGCTTATCACTCAAGAAAAACACACATATATTCCTCAAGTCCTGCTCAGCAGAAGCCAGGTTTCTGCAGACCAACTAGGTTATGAGCCCAGTGTACAAGCCTCTCAGTAACCTCTGTCTTCAATCCGTGAGCCATCACTTTATATAACTTTGATACTGCTTCTTGGTAATATATCGTAGCACATTCGAGTGGAACCTGTTAAATAGAGAACACCCTGGTGAGAGCAACTCAATTCTGACCTTAATTAGGTGAGTGTAGGCCGATAGCAGCACTCAGATCTATAACAGAGAACCGAACTCTGTCATACGGCCAAATAGCTCATCACATTGGTCTGAGACATGGTAACACAAGGAAAGATTAAATAAAACGGGTAGAAACTCAGCAGATGCCCTACTGGAAGATCCTACCAATTCACATTCCCTTCATCCCTCCCAACCATCCTCAATCTCTCTAATTATTGTCCCACTACATTGTCCTTAACTCCCTGAGTTAAATGATATATCACACAAGCTAGTCAAAGCTACACAATAGGCTACTAGTGCCGACGCTCCTATAATACTTTATAGCACCGCACTTATAGAACATTCTATCACCGCACCTATAATGCATTCTATCACCACACCTATAATACATTATATCACCGCACAGTACTGTATTCTATTGCTAATCATACTCTAAGTTAGATATGATTAATAGAATATCATATGGCTATTTGGTTGAAGATTGAAACTATGCAATCACAGACTGGATCTATGTCCGCCGATAAATATCAACACTTTGACACTATAGTCTCTTTCTATAACACAACTCGGAATACTGCGCCGATCCTTAGCACTTCATAACTTTTGGTCGACTAACTCGAACTTGTTTACCGCAACTGATTTTAATTCGGGGCTTGAGTGACGTCACCAAAAAGTCTAGACGCTGATCAGTCCAGAGTCTGGTTTTCTCCCCCTGTTTTAGACTGACTGGAATCAATCCACAGTCTATTTTGCTTTCATCTTGGACCTGTCCCGGCACTTCCGAGAGTCCCGCTAGTCTGGAATCTGGGGAATCATTTCCCCTACATCACAAGATCCATCCGCCGTCTGTCCAGACCTTCTGTCTACACTTCAAAGGTTGACTACCGACTTGCAGACGGATGTCGCTATTGTCCCGTCTCGAGCAACAACTTGTTAACAAAATGCCGACTGTGTGTAGACATTTGACGCGACTTATTTTGTTCCTCAGTCCCCTACTCATCAAAGGGTTGCCGGTGTTTGTGTAGACGAATGTCTCTTCTTTCTGTCATCGATCGAAACTATCAAGTTTTTCCCGTGACATAGGCCCCCTCCTAAGAGAGTAGCCCGCATCAACTCTTTCTCCTTGGATGTTCGATCCAGATGATCTATTCCTCTTCTTCCGGAGCTGGATGTCTTGACAAGAAATCAGCTCCAACATTTTCCTTCCCAGGTATATACTCCACTGTAAAGTGGTATGGCTGAAGTAGCAACGACCACCGCATCAAGGGTTGATGATCCGTCTGAACTCGAAACTTAACTCCATACAAAGAGGGCTGGAATTTTTGCACGGCCCATACGAGAGACAAACACTCTCTCTCTCTCTCGACGGTCGAATAATTCCTCTAAGCCGGGAGAAGTTTCTTGCTTGCGTATGCCACAGGTTTTAAAACCGAAGCATCGTCTTTCCCTTCCTGGAACAAAGCTGCCCCAATTCCAATCCCACTTGCATCCGTTCTCAACACAAATGGTTTGGAAAGATGCGGAAGCTGTAACACAGGTTTGCTGACCAAGGCCTCCTTCAACTGACTGTAGGCACTCTCACATGCTGGTGTCCAAACGATTTGGTCTGGGAATCCCCTTTTCAAGGTTTCCGTTAATGGAGCTCCCAGTTCAGTGAAATGTGGTATAAATTTGTGCTAAAACCCACAAAACGAGAGAAAAGATCGCACATCTTTCTTCGTTTTTGTCCTTGGAGCACTTCTGATTTTCTCTAGGTTCTTTTCCTCTGGGACAATTTGTCCTGGGATGATGGTGTGACCTAGAAATTCCAGAGTCTGGTAACCAATCATGCACTTGGTTGGGCGAGCAGTAAGCCCTGCTTCCTTGAGCCTATTGAAAACTCTTTCCAAGGATTGTAAATGGTCATCCAAGCTGTCACTGTAAATCAGAATATCATCCATGAATAAGATGATGGACGGATCCTGTAAGGGATCTAGTAAAGTCCTCATCATGCGAGTAAACACACTAGGTGCATTGCTGAGTCCAAAGGGCATGACCTTGAATTCGTAATTCCACTGGGGGTACTGAAAGCTAGCAGTGGTCGAATCTCTGGTTTGACCGGAATCTGTTAATACCCGCGACTCAGATCCACCTTTGAGAAATACCTTCCCTTATGGAGCCTTGCGAATAACTGAGGTGGATTCGGCAAAGGTTCCACCTGAAATTGTGTATGACTGTTCAGAAGTCGGTAGTCTATACACAACCGGTGTTCTCCACTTGGTTTGCGTAACAAAACCACCCCGCATTGTAGGGGGATGTGGATGGCGCAATCACGTCATCCTCCAACAGTTTCTGTATTTCCTCTTCCAGGGCCTTTTCTTTAGAGAATGGCACTGGGTAAACCTTTTAGCGAACAGGCTCTTGGGTGGTCAAAGTCATCTCGAACTCCACCAACCTCGTTCGTCCTGGTTTATCAGTCAGTATCTCCTTATGAGACTCGAGAACCTGGGTTATCTTTTCCCTCTCCTGGGAAGTTAGATCAGGTTTCACCTGCACATCCTTGTAGGTTTCCTGGTGTACCAAGTGATATTCCCTGCCCTCGTTGGTTCCCACTTCTGTCTCCACTGCAAATGCCATTGCCATGAGGTGAGCTGCTTTGTCTCCGGGTCTCTCCTCGTATTTCCGCAGGAGATTGATATGGAAAATCTTCGACTTTCCCCGGATTCGATCTGATAGTTGGTTCTAGATATCACCCTTTCACCGGGAAATAGTCCTTGCCAACCTATCTCCAGTTTGTTGTTTCCCGTTGGGAGTAGCAATAATACTTTGTCTCCCACCTCTAGAGATCTGTCTTTAGACCTACGGTTGTAGTAAGCCGCATGTCTTTTTCTGGCCTTTTTCAAGTTTTGATTTGCCAGAGTCCATCCCCTGTGAAGTTTTTCTTTCAGTTCCTCCACGTATTTATAAGAAGAGATCACTTCTTCTGTCGTCCCCTCTTCAGTCCAACTCCTCAACATGGCTTCCAACGGTCCCTTGATTGGACGACCAAACAGCAACGTAGCGGGTGGTAGTCCTGTTGAGCCATGAAGTACTTCCCGATAAGCAAAAAGTGCTGCTGGGATATATTCATCCCACCTATCAGGTTTTTCCTCTGCCAGTTTCCTGAGCATCGTCATCAACGTGCCTTTGAAACGCTCTACTTATCCATTGGCTTGAGGATGGTAAGGGCTGGTATGGATATGGTTAGAGTGGAACACCCTAAATACCTCCTCCATCAATTTTCCACAAAACTGGGACCCATTGTCCGTCAGAATTTGTTCAGGAAAGCCTAATCTTGCAAAGGCCTCCATCAGTGCGTCCGCCACTCTTTTCGAGTCAGTTGTGGTCAACGGTATGGCTTCACCCCACATTGTACAGCAATCCACCATGGTGAGTATGTACATGTTCCTCTTCCTAGTCATAGGAAGTGGACCCACAATATCGATGGCTACCCTCTCGAAAGGAGAGTTCATGATGGGCATTTCACCCAGGACCACCAGCGTTGTCCAGTGTTTCAGTGCCACCCTCTGGCACTCAGGGCATGACTTCACATACCGACGCATATCACCTATCATTCCCGGCCAATAGTAATGGCAGGAAATCCGCTGCATCGTGGCGGCAATACCCATATGCCCACTGAATGAGATGGTATGCCCCATATGAAGAATCTGGGAACGATGGGCCTTCGGGACCACCAACTGACCATGTAGGTTGTCTCCCCTTCCGGCTCTCCTGTAGAGTATCCTATTCTTCATATAGTACTGCCCCCGTTTCGGTGGATCAGCACTTTTCTGCAGCTTTTTGTAGCAAGGACGTAGAGTAGCATCCTCACTCTGGGCAGTTCGCAACTCCCCTGGCAGTGGGTTAGTCACAATTGCTTCTGCCTGATTCGTTCTCGTCTGAGAGCGAGTCTGTATTGCTCCCATATGGATTGGCTCCCTGGGCATTCCCAGAAAGACATACCCGCAACCGAGGATTACGGGAAAAATGGGATCGGTCAACACCGCGGCCTTGATGGTGCCGGTGACATATCTTGACCGAATCTCCACTCTGGCAATGGGCAAATTCATGGCTACAGCACTCTTCTGTGCAGGCTGTATCTCCATGGTCTCACCTGTGAATTGTTCTGGATGTACCAGATCCGCAGAAATCACGGCCTACCCGTCCAGTCCTGTGTCGTACAAACTCTCCACTTGACGACCGTTAATTTCTACCAATTCCACTACATGTGGTTTATCCTGGTCTGGAGTCTCTCCCTCGGCCTCAACCTGTTTGGTGGGCTCCACTTAGGTTTCCCGGGGCACACGACGAATTGAGAGTCTCCTGACTTTCCACTGCAGTCAATAGCATTGTGTGTATTCGACCTGCGGTGTTTGCACCATTTCCCTGTCCTAGATTTTCTAGGGCCGGATTTTAGTGAGCTCTCCTGGTGGCGAGCTTCCTTGTCGACCTAGGCATTGTCAGTGTCCACCTCCTTTGAAGTCATTTGACATGCCGCGAAGTGAGGGCTCTTAGTCTTCGATTTGCATTCCCTCGTATTGTGAGAGGGCGACTTACAAATCGAACACCACTTCTCCGACCACGGTCGTTTTTGGGTAGAGCTCGAGGTGCTCTTGCTTCCCTCCTTCGTCTTCTCCAAACTCTCCTCTGAAGTTTTCACATATGGTTCCACCTTCTTAGTTCCCGTGCTTTTGGCTTTCTACAGGTTATGTTTTTCCTGACTTTTGGTGTTGGTAGAAAGGTTTTCTGCTGCCTCCCCATGTACCTCGACGAACCGTTCTGCCAATTTCGTCACCATGTTGATTCGTTCCGCCCCTTGTTCTCCCAAGAATGTCCTGAGAGGTTTCGACATTTGCTTTCGCATCTGGTCGACTATCATGAGGTCTTCCAGACTCTCATAGTCGAACCCAGCCAAATCCATCCACTTATGGAGATAGGCTTTCAGACGCAGACTATAGGCGGCGAATAACTCCCCCGGTTCTCGTTTCGCTCCTCGAAATTTTTTCCGGTAGGTATGTGATAGAGTTAGACATGTCAACATGGTGGATATGCTTGCAGATCTACAAATTGATGGGAAAGACATTAGACTTATAAAAAAACATATATTGGAAACAACAAGCTGCAATAAGGATTGATAATGAAGTGGGACAGTATCAGCCAATTAAGAGAGGTGTTAGGCAGGGATGTGTGATGTCTCCAGATCTTTTTTCCCTATACAGTGAAACTAATTTCAGAAATGTAGAGGATATAAATGGAATCAGCATTGGAGGACGAAACATCAATAACATTAGATATGCATATGATACAGTATTAATTGCAGACAATGCGCAGGACCTGCAACAATTAGTAGATGCGGTTGTTGTACACAGTGAGCAATTGGGGTTAGAATTAAATTGTAAAAAGACTCAGGTTATGGTCGTCACTAGGAAGGAATAAGTGCCACAATGTAATATACAAGTAAATGGAAATATTCTTCAACAAGTGAATCGGTACAATTATCTTGGAACAGTCATAACATCTTATGGGAGATGCCTTGAAAAGATTAGAACATGAATCGCCATGGCGAAAGTAGCCTTTAGCAAGATGAAAAACATTCTGACCAATAAAAAGATGTCAATTGAAACGAGAAAAAGAGTGTTGAGGGGATACATAGAGCCTGTTCTTTTGTATGGATGTGAAAATTGGACAATTAGCAGTCAAGCTGAAAAGCATCTGATGGCTGCAGAAATGTAGTTTCTGACGAAAATGCAAAGAATACCATGGACAGACAGAAAAACCAATGACCAAGTACTACAGGAGACAAATGGACATCGTAAACTGATTAGAGAAATTAGACGTAGACAGTCAAAATTTTTTGGACATGTTATGAGAAGAATTCGATTGGAGAACTTAGTGACAACTGGCAAGATCGAAGGGAACAGACCTAGATGAAGACCGAGAGGAAAATACCTGGTTGGCTTGGCCACATGGAATGGACGAGACAGGAACACTGAGCTGATCCACGACACTGGTGATCGAGTGAAATGGCGAGTCATGACAGGCCACGCTTTCCGGCATGGCACATGATTGATTGATTGATTGAGGTGTGTGACGTAACTTCGAATCGTTTCAGCAGAGCCGTTTTCAACTCGTCATAATTGTTCTCGTTTCCTGGCGGGAGGCAAGAATAAATCTCGTAACCGGTCCCACGTAATCCCTGGGATAGCTTAAGATTCCATTTGTCACGATCCAGACCCATCGCTACCGACATAGCCTCGAAGCGTTGAAGGTACAGATCAATCTTCTCCTTGTCGTCCTCGTAGATTGCTAGAGGGAACTTCATAGCATGGTAGCTATGTCCACCTACTGGTGTTGAGCCAGTGAGAGAGGAACCTCCCACTGCTCCCTCAGTTTCCCCACTAGATTGCCTCTTAAGCTCGAGTTCCCGCATCCGGTACTCGTGCTCCCTTTTCTGAGCCTCTTGTTCAGCTTCTCGTTGCTTAGCAGCTTGCTCAACCTCAAGTATCTTAGCAGCTTGCTCTGCTTCCAGTTTCTTAGCTGCCTGCTCAGCTTCAATTTCCAGCCTTCTAATGGCTTGCTCTGCTTCCAATATCTTAGCAGCTTGTTCTGCTTCCAATATCTTAGCAGCTTTTTCTGCTTCCAATTTCTTAGCAGCTTGTTCTGTTTCCAATTTCTTAGCAGCTTGTTCTGCTTCCATCCTCTTGGTTTCTAACTCCATCTTTCTCAATTCCATCTCGGCCTTCCGATTTTCCCTTTCTGCTTGGCGAAAATCCCTCTCCACATCCTATATGTATTCTTTTAGTGCAGACCCCGACAATCCCATTGCTTCCCCCGTTGCCTTTAGTTCTGCCAGATCTAGCTTAGGAGTGGCAATTTTCCCGAGAGGTAAGATAGCAGATAGAGTGTAGATTAACTCCAAGATAAATATATAGATAATGAACAATTACAATTAATCTATATATTTAAAACCCCAATACAACACATTCACTCAGTGACAAGAGCAGAATCAGGACCACAGACTTATGCAGACGTGTGAAGTGTGAACAGGTAAGATATGTGTCTTAACCCCTATCCACATTCACTCTTGCTGGATTCTCTCTCTTATGATATCTCCGTCCTCTAATTAAAGATCCCGTGTCACAAAACCCCGTTGTCAGGAGATCCCGTTGTCAAAAGATCTCGGACGAGCCCCCAATAAATGTCGTAGTAATCCTTTATTACTTTAGTGTCGTCCCTGGAGTGAGGGGAATCAACACCCACATATTTATTAACCCAATATTATTCTCCCAGAGAAACCACCAGAATCCGTTCACAAAACTCCTTCAGTCTGTAGACACCTCTTTCTTACTCTCACTCACCCCTGGATCATGCCCCCTCTCATTCTTCCCCAACACCACATACTCAACAACTCTAGCTTTAACAAATAAATACAACAAATAATTTATTAAAGCAAAGAGTATGTGTGTGAGAAGTGTGTGTGTGTGTGTGTGTGTGTGTGTGTGTGTGTGTGTAATGTGTAGAATGTGTGTCGAATACTCTGATGTGTATGTAAAATCAGACCAGTTAATCAGGAGCAAAGTCTGTTACATAACTGTGCTGAGCACACAACAGCACCATGTATTCCGGACAGAAAACCTCACCCAGAATATGTTTCTCCGGCCACGTGACGACTTTCTCCGATAACTCTCGAACAAACAGGATGCTGGTCATCAATGATAGACACTGTTCGATATTGGTCTTCACACTAGCAAACACTGTCAATTTACTCTGTTCAATAATGTTCGTTGATCAGAGAATCTTTCAAATAACTTAAATGTCACCTGGGAAAATCTAACTGTTCATAAGTCACTGGTTATAAGACTTTCCCCATCTTAAATAAACAACCTATTAATGTTCTAGGTATATATATATATATATATATATATATATATATATATATATATATATATATATATATATATATATGACATTGGCACCTTGCCGTCTTGACAGACGATAGTTTGTGCTTTAAAAAGGCATAATAACTTTTAACTATGACGGTAGCGAGTGTGACTGATAAGGCCAATTTGCGCTGTAAATGTCCGTTCACAGTGGGTGCATGTGAACACGTGGTCATTTCCACCATCATGCACCATCTTACGTCTCAAACGCTTGGTGTGTGACTTTTCTGCAATAATTTTCTCCTTTGACTTTATTCCATTTCTGATATTTGCCCTCCATGCAACACGTTCAGCGGCGACGTGCTCCCAATGTGCATTATCAATGCCTGTATCAATCATGTCCCGCTTACACACATCTTTGTATCGTAGTAGAGGCCGACCCTGAGATCTCTTACCCATCTGTAATTCACCAAAAAAGATATCCTTTGGTATTCTACCATCATCCATCCGCCTAAGATGTCCTATCCATCTAAGTCTACGAAGACTGAGCATGGAATAAACTGTCACACAACCTGATCTTTCCAATACTTCAGTATTTGTGATTTTGTCTTGCCACTTAATACCAAGAATTCTTCGCAGACACCGCATATGAAAGCTGTTTAAATTGTTCTCTTGGTATGAGTAAGTTGTCCAGGTTTCACTGCCATAGAGAAGAGTACTAAGGACACAGGCTTGATAGACAAGGACTTTTGTTTTGGCAGTAAGCTTCCTGTTCTCCCAGACTCTTTTTCTTAACCTGTTCATTGTTGTTGCTGCCTTACCAATCCGGATGTTGATTTCCTGATCTAGGGATAATTTGCTATTTACCACCGATCCTAGATATGTAAAATGGTCTACTATCTCTAGTTCGGCGTCGTCAATAAAGATTGATGGTACCCCATGTGCACCTTGTGACATAATCTGTGTCTTCTTTTTGCTAATTGTTAAACCAAATTCAGAACAAGCATTGGAGAATGCAGATAGTAGACATTGCAATTCTTCCTCAGAGTGGGTCGTAACTGCAGCATCATCTGCAAAAAGCAACTCTCTGATCAGTACCCTCCTAATTTTGGTCTTAGCCTTCAATCTCTGAGCATTGTAGAGGCCGCCATCTGAGCGTGAGTGAATGTATATACCACCATCCTGATCACGAAATGCATATTTCAGTAGAAGTGAAAAGTATATTCCAAAGAGGGTGGGAGCTAGTACCCAACCTTGCTTAACTCCACTCTTGATTTCAAATTCTTCAGAAGTTGCACCATCAAACTTGATTTATATACTTGATATATATATATATATATATATATATATATATATATATATATATATATATATATATATTGGTTTCCTTGGTATAGGTGTTATTTATAGTGTTCTGAATCTTCGGTGATGTAGCTTATCACTCAAGAAAAATACACATATATTCCTCAAGTCCTGCTCAGCAGAAGCCAGGTTTCTGCAGACCAACTAGGTTATGAGCCCAGTGTACAAGCCTCTCAGTAATCTCTGTCTTCAATCAGTGAGCCATCACTTTATATAAATTTGATACTGCTTCTTGGTAATATATCGTAGCACACTCGAGTGGAACCTGTTGAATAGAAAACACCCTGGTGAGAGCAACTCAATTCTGACCTTAATTAGGTGAGTGTAGGCCGATAGCAGCACTCAGATCTATAACAGAGAACCGAACTCTGTCATACGGCCATGGTAACACAAGGAAAGATTAAAGGAAACGGGTAGAAACTCAGCATATGCCCTACTGGAAGATCCTACCATTTCGCATTCCCTTCATCCCTCCCAACCATCCTCAATCTCTCTAATTATTATCCCACTACATTGTCCTTAACTCCCTGAGTTAAATGATATATCACACAAGCTAGTCAAAACTACACAATAGGCTACTAGTGCCGACGCTCCTATAATACTTTCTAGCACAGCACTTAAAGAATATTCTATCACCGCACCTATAATACATTCTATCACCACACCTATAATACATTATATCACCGCACAGTACTGTACTCTATTCCTAATCATGCTCTAAGTTAGATATGATTAATAGAATATCATATGGCTTTTCCGGTTGAAGGTTGAATCTATGCAATCACGGACTGGATCTATGTCCGCCGATAAATATCAACGCTTTGACTCTATTGTCTCTTTCTATAACACAACTCGGAATACTGCGCCGATCCTTAGCACTTCATAACTTTTGGTCGACTAACTCGAACTTGTTTACCGCAAATGGTGTTAACTCGTGGCATGAGTGACGTCACCAAAAAGTCTAGACGCTGATCAGTCCAGAGTCTGACTTTCTCCCCCTGTTTTAGACTGACTGGAATTAATCCGCCGTCTATTTTGCTTTCATCTTGGACCTGTCCCGGCACTTCCGAGAGTCCCGCTAGTCTGGAATCTGGGGAATCATTTCCCCTACATCACAAGATCCATCCGACGTCTTTCCAGACCTTCCGTCTACATTTCAAAAGTTAACTACCGCCTTGCAGACGGATGTCGCTATTGTCCCATCTCGAGCAACAACTTGTTAACAAAATGCCCACTTTGTGTAGACATTTGACGCGACTTATTTTGTTCCTCAGTCCCCTACTCATCAAAGGGTTGCCGGTGTTTGAGTAGACGAATGTCTCTTCTTTCTGTTATCGATTGAAACTAGCAAATTTTTCCCGTGACAGCTATGAACTGACATCACTGCTCACAAGACATTCCTATACGAGCCTCGCCCAATCGTTCAACAGCCAGCGAAGTGTCATAATACTAATCGTTTCCACCGCTATCTGATTAAAAGTTCTCCTGGACTTCCATCCCAGATTTGAGAATCTTCCAGCACTCCTGCTGATCCCACTTAATATCATTCTTTCCAAAAACGGTTTTCTTAATCTTTTCCTCCGTTTTCCAATCTGATCCCATAACTAATCAGCCACCAAGAGTTGCATTCCCTGACAGCCTATCAGCCTGCTCTTTCCTCCAGCACCCCCGCATGACCAATAATTCTCACAAGCTGTGACCTCTGAAGTGTGGAAAGCCATTCAACGCTAAACATTACTTTCTCCATCTTACTAAGCATACGCCTTGAGTCTGTAATGAATGTAAAGTGTGTAGGTACCAGTTGGTTTGAAGGACCGTATGCCTATCTGCTATTGTTGGTAGCTTCAGGATGTGCCTCATGCATATAATAGGTGTGTCTTTTGTGCATCCCAAAATCATCAGCATGGCCGCATTATGTATGCCCTCCAACCTTTCACGCTGGCTCTTTGATACTGTCAGCAGCCCCACATCATACTCAACGAATGAAATTATTAACTGCCGAAAGAGCCTGTAAATCATCCTCTGCTCTACCCCGGTTGCTGTCATCGCCCTCAATGCATTACGTACCTACCAGCCTTCACCACCAAAGCCTCTACATGATCCTTAAAAGACATACACCTGTCGAAGGTGACACTCAATTTACTCTCTCTACTAAGAGGATATCTATTCTATATAATACATGGGACATCTGCCTTGACGATTTGGTTATCCAGGGACTACCACACAACCTATGGCTTGTCTGGGTTTATAACGGCCTCTGCGTCCCTGCACCACCACGCCACTCTGTTGACAGCTGTATGTAAGTCTTCAGCCAAACTTTCCCTGTCTCTGCCCTGTCAGTACACCAGTACATCATCTGCAAATGTCAAGATTCTACAAATTCCTGATGACTCAGTAGCTGCGACTTTGCTAGCGTATACATTAAAAAGCATTGGGAACATGGCAGATCCATGCGGCAGCTCAGGTGCAGTAGTACAGGGGTCACAATTCCACGGACCCATGTGCAGTGCAAATTTACTCTCATAAAGGACTGCCGTAATCAGTTTGACAATCCAACGGCAGACAGCCATGACCACCATAGTGTATATCAACCGATCATACCTGACCCAGCTGTACGTATCCTCAAGATCAAGTGCCACAGCCACTGGCTCCTGTTTATCATGGAAGCCCTCATATACATCAAATGCACACGTTTCCACATTGGCCGAGGTGTTCATCCCAGGCCGGTAACTCCAAAGCCCTTTGGGAAGCAGGTTATGACTTTCCAAGTAGTGCTGTAGCCTGCATGCCACTATCTTCTCGAGAACTTTGCTAAAGGCGCTTTGCGTGGTTATGATTCTGTATCAATTAAGTTTGAGTGATCCTTACCTGACTTTGCACTATGGCAGTTCCAATACCCAACCAGTACAAGTCTGAGTCCCAAACTATCCGTTTTCCTCCTACCCTTTCGGGCTCCAGTTCTCTTCTTTCTTTCACTTCGCCCCTCTTCTCTACCTCTTCTCCTCCGTTTCATTTTCTCCTCACTGGCTGTTGTAAAAGGTATCTAGCACAAAGCACACACTCCGTTGCGGCGGCGATAATTCTTTTTAATATCCATAGTTGTTTTGATTTAACGACAGTAGCTAACCAGTCATCCTAGAAGACCCTGCCTGCTAGGGAAGGGGCAGGAGATGCCTATCAGGAGTCCATGTACACCGTGTGCGTACCTGACGTTCCACGTTCACGACCAGCATACCCGTCGCCATTCTGTCCTAGGCAGGTCGGTCTACCTTAAACTCGATGGTTTATAATCAGAGTTTTCCATCTCCTAAATGGGCTGCTGTTATAGCTAATGGGCCCCATCTACCCAGGGACAAGATGGTCTAGCGCCTTAACCCTCCTGCGAACACATCCCTAACCTGCAATCTATACCATATCTCTAACAATCCGATTCACATGTATACTAAATATAAAACATATTAGCCAACAGGGACAAGAAGAGAAGTGACAATGCACTTTAATAATTCTGGGAACACCAAATCTGGCTCTCTACATTCATAAAAAAAATAATTCTCATCATATATTATATACCTGTCTTACAATAACCATACACTCTAATGTACATCAATATAACATGTACACTTTCACAATAAACAATATTTGCACTACCATGAGGCGGTATAATTCGTGTATGTGATTTATCAATCAGAGGTGTAAATATAGCGACGACAACCCAACCAGTTTCCCATCAGATACATGTGTGGAGCATACACTGCAAGCTCCACCAGTTTCTAACCTGATACATGTGTGGAGCATACAGTGTAAACCCCAACAGTTAGACAAGAATGAAATATGAATCTTTAATGTAATTATATTATGGTAACACGTTTGGCAAGAATTAAAGATGCATGTCTCAATGTTATAATATTATACTAACACGTAGGACAAGAATCATAAATGAACCTCTCAATGTGATTACATTACACTTAACACATTAGACAAGAATTTAAGATGAATATCTCAATGTAATTTTATTATCAATCTGTAGTAGTTTATTAGCTGATCCATGACTCTGGTGATCGAGTGAGATGGCAGAACATGACCGCCCACGCTTACCGGCATGGCACATGATGGATGGATGGAGTAGTTTATTTTCACAACGTCGTCGGTGGATACCAGCCTCTCCTCACAAAAAACCATTACCCTCTTCAAAATTTTCCCTAGACAAATGTAACTTTTAAAGTGGCCAGGGTATTTATATTTCTGGGATGTGATATCAGCCCATTACCCAATATGGACAACAGTCACCTTCAGATTAATAAGCCTGTTAGGGTAAACTCGTGGGCAACTGCTTTTGCGGTTGACTCAATCACAGGACTATCAATCTATAACTTCTCATTGAAGTTGAACGGGGGAGGGGTAATGGTGAAATCGAATCAAGTACTGTTAATGAGCTAATTAAATCTATGATGTATAGATCTCTTAGAATGGCAGTCTTTTTTCTGCTAATTGGTACACGACAGTTTAGTAACATATGTATTTACATTTCTCTAGCTTGTGCTAATTTAACAATCTTTTAAATAAACTGAAAGTCAAAGAAATATTAAACAAATATGACTATAACCAGAATTGCAACCGTGTTAATTACATATTCCCTTTTCATGTATGCCGTCTGCTACATTTGTAATTATAGTGTGTTTGTTTAGTCCATTTCACCTGTTATCTTCGTGATACATAAATGTTGATTTTGAAACACTAAACCCAATATGCGGTTGAATAATTACATGACGTGTGTTTCCTGGCAATTATTGGATGTTCAATTATATATGATGCTCATAAAGACCGGTTCAATGCCCTCCCCCACACCCCCTATCATAATACCACAAGGCACTATAGGCAATAGATGACAGATAATAAATGATGTTCTCAATAACGGGAGATTTTAACAAAGTGCCGTCTCCATATTGAAGCTAAGCTTTACAGAAAGCTTTGCGTTTCTCATCCTCGTGGTCACCCTGAAAGGTAGAAAGTCCTATTTCCGCGAGGAAACATCCACACCTCTATGAGGGTATTGAACATGACAGACTAACCAGCTTGAGGCGTATTGCTCATATGGCGCTAACCTCGTGGTTTATAGATCAATATACACTCGGTGAGTGGTGAGGTCAATATTACGCCAGTCGTGGACTTCCCGTTGTTGGTTACAAGTGTAGAAAATGGCGTCATTGGAGACGAAATAATTTCTGTAACAATCCGTCTCCATCGGGGACTCGTACACATGGCTTCTCGGCCTATATGTAAGCGTTCTTACCACTACACTCCCAGCTCCCTTGTGTAATTGTGTTGTTGGCAAATGTTGTCACTTGATTTAGCCAGCAAAGAAAAGTGTCTTCTTGCTTGCCATTGGACGCATTTAGCATATGGTAGTAGCCTCATATTGTTGTAAACCATTAGGCAATCAGTAGGTAATCTGGTCTGTAACACGGCCGCCACCTGTACTTTCCTGGTACCTGTGTTAGGCTGGGTAGACATGCGTACCCCAATCAGTTCTTAAACTCCGCTCCCATGCGGACTCAAACCCATAACCACCAGGCCGGAAGGCGAATGTCTAGCCACTACACAACCGCGGCTCACCGAGGCCTGGTTGACCCAAATGAAGCTCAGGTCTACCTTCATCTGGTGTACTTCGTAACTTTTAAGAACCGCTTGTGGAGTTCTTTTGATTGTACTGTAGTAATTCAAATTACTGGCTAATTAATTAGAAATCGCATTTCTTCAGCTTACATGGTAGTAAATCAATATCTTCTTCCGGTCAAGAGGGCAGCGGACAGTCGTGTTGTTTCGAGACCGTTAACTTTTTCGCGTAGGAGATGGATTTTTTCATCTCTTGCGTGTAATTTGTGTGCCAGGATGTAAAACTAGAAGTTTCTTCTCAAGATCTGCGCAGATGCTACGGAGTTCGTGCATCGAGCGAAGCAATCATTGAGTGAATGTTTGCATCGTGTGTAGTTCTGTGATGTTCGGGGTTTTCAAAATGGCGGAACGTTTGTGCTCCGAGCATTTAACAAGGCGACGTGGAAGGCGGGCTGGTCGCAAACGGCACCGAATACGAGGGGGAAAGACGTTTTAGAATCAAGTGTGACCGTCTGGGCCTCAGAAATTCCCATATACCTATATTCTTTATTGGAACTGTGCCAGCGTAAAACAACGGGGCCCTATTCTCGAAAATCTGGTATACAGGAACGACATCGTAGCGCTCTAGGAGTCGAGACTGGGTGATCAGTTACTCCAAATTGAGGGCTTCAAATGCTTCTACTACAGGCGACATCTGGGAATGGCGATTCTTATTCGCGACAGTTTGGTGGCGTCAGAACTAGACATGTCCAGCCGGGACAATGACAACTTACAAATACAGGCGGTAAGAGTTCAATCCGGTCTACCATTTGTATTGGTTAATGTTTATGCCCGTAATGCGAGTGTGGAATCCCAGAAGTGACAGTGCTTAAGTGACATGTTAGGTCATGAGAGAAATGTTATTTTCTGTGGCGATTTCAACGCGAAAGGCAGATCATGGGGAAACATTTCCTCTAACACACAGGGAGAGGAGCTCGAGACTGTACTTGAAACCATTGGCCTGGTCTGTATCAACAATATCTGTGTCACCAGGATAGCAAGCCGGCCAGGTGATGAGGACAGTGCTATTAATCTGGCGCTGATTGCTCCTTCACTCACTACAGTGTGTTGATGGGGTGTCCTAGGGTACCCCTGCAGTAACCACCACCCTTGCAGCATATTGATGAAGAAAGGCAGAACCAGGCAGTATGACAGTACAGGGCAAGATGTGGTGAGTAAAATAACGCGCGACAAGTGCAGAAAGCTTCAGGGCAGGGAAAAAAAGCTGGGAGCGGCCACCGTGGTGGAATTATGAGGTGGAGAAGGCCTGGGTGGATAAGCGTAGTTCTGTAAGGAAGTGGTAAATCGCCAAGAAGAACAGAGTTGCCCATCCTAGTCACTGCATGAACTTAGACAGGGAGATGTCCACATACGTAAGCTATTTCAAACAATAAAAAAAAATAGTGGGTAAGGTGGTTAAAGGTGAAAAATTGGGCAGAGGTATGTCAAAGAGTAAGCACAGACAAGTCACTGAAATTGTTCTGACGACTACATAAAAGCATGAGTGGGGTAGTCAGGAATAAGAGAATTTCTGACTTCCAGAGTGATGACCTCATCTGGCTGACTGACGAGGACAAAGGCAAAGCCCTCTTCGAACGCTATCTAGAGCAGAGCAACCAGACAGACATGAGTGGCCGAAATCTTGTCAAGGATGTTACCACAGACAGGTGTAAGGCCCAGAATATTTCGGATGAAGACACAGTGACAGTGAAAGAAATCAAAGCTGTGTTTCGACGATAAAAATACAGCGCTCCGGGGCCAGATGGAATAAGATACGACATCAATATGTGTACTGACAACGAGCTAGAAAAGCTAGCAAACATGTACAAAAATAGTATAGGGAGTGCTACCATCAAGGAGCAGTGGTTACACAGCTATCTGATTTCTTTGCCGAAGCTTGGCAAAGACCACACACAAATTCAGGGATATCGAGTAATAACCATACAGAATACAATAGACAAGCTGCTGGAGAAGTTAATTGGCAGAAAAATATCAAGCCAGCTAGAGAGGCAATGTGTTTTCCCACCTACCATGTGAGGGCACCGTCCAAAAAAAGAAACCTGGAACAATGCAGCAGTCTTTGCCCATGATGTCTACGAAGGATTGCACTCAGACATTGAAACCTTTGCTGTAGCGATTGAACTTGAGTACGCGTACAACAGAGTACCATTGGATTGTTTGGTGCTTCAGCTTCTTGAACTCAAGATAAGTCCTTTCTTCCTTAGTTGAATCGCTACAGCCCTCTTCCAACAAAAAGTAGTTTTTAGATGTGGCATTTGGACTTCGTAACCAACAACAATATATCTTGGCCAACCACGCGGATAACCATTATCTCCGGTGCTGTTCAACGCCTACACTGTGAGAATCACCAGCGAGCAGATCACTGGACCAGGGAGGACATTTTCATATGCCGATGATGTTTTAGTGCATCGTCAGGGTAAGGATAGAGAGCAGGTTGCTGTTGAACTACAAACCGAACTCAATCGCATAAGTACTTGGTGTGATGAAGCTGGGGCAATGGTCAACCCAACAAAGGCAACAGTGACTTGGTTCTCGTTGAATAATCATATTGTCAACACTGCAACACCAAATGTAAATCTATGTTCAGAGACTGTGGAAAGAACGCAGGCAATGAAATACCTGGGGATACGTTTTGATCGAAGCCTGGCTTATAATGAGCACATAGACCAGGTGATAACAAAGGTCAAGCGGGGTTTGGCTGCGATGCGGGTGATGGCGGGAGCAAATTGTAAGTAGCGCCATCTATGTCTTCTATACGAGGTGCTGGTCTTGTCTGTTTTGGAGTATGCGATGGCGATCCTAACTCTCAGCCATAAGCAGAGAGAAACGATGGAAAGGATACAGAACGTAGCTATGCGCATTATTCTCGGATGTACAAGAGATACGGCATGCAGAGTGATGCACTACCTTCTTGATTTTCAAACCATTGAAGACAGAATACAAATTTGCAGAGCACACGCCTACCTCAGAGTTAACGAAAACACTCAACATCCACTGCATAGTGAAATTAGGAAGGTGAAGGGCAGCATGTTAAACAGAGAAGGTCGTGGATGGGTCAAGCCGAAGACATTCTTTAATAAGTGTGTTCACTTGAGGACTTAGAACCTGGCTAGGAGTGGGTACAAGTGCCAACAGATTTCTGCACATCCTTTTCAGTTTGCATCCAACCTGACAGAAAATGCAGACAAGAAAATCCGGTTGCTGTGGAGGCGGAAGTACAAACGTTCATTTTCGAGAATTCGGTAGACTATGACGCTGTCAATTACATAGATGGGTCGGTCGTCCGACGCGTGAGAAGCTCATGGGATTTACGGTTCAGGCCGGAGGGAGAATTGTGAAGGAGGACGTGCAGACGTCTTGCGGATCGTTTTAGAGAACACCTCAGAGACATCAATCAGGGCGCTGACAAACCTGTCCCCAACCATTTCAATTCCTCCAACCACAATAGAGCCGACGACGCATGTGTCACCGCATTAAAACCCTGCTTCTCAAATAGCTGTGTCAGACTTAGAATTGAATGCCAGCTAATCAACAATCTGGGATGCATCCACCCGGCAGGAATTAATACTGTCGTGGACGCTACAGTATAACTGTGGCATCTTCCCCAATTGTTTACACTACCTATTACCGTGCTGTCCCCCCCCCCCCGCGATATCTAGACTTAATTGTCCCCACATTTCTATGTTTTCATAGCAGACTGTTCACATATTTTTGGCTACTCAAATCCTTTTTGGCAACCCATTTTCAATTCTGCGCCACAAGCGTTTTCGCAGCTGGCCAAGTCACATTTTCTGCCCCACATGGAATTATCAGGTTGTGCACTATAAGTGATAGGTCGTGTGTTTGTGTTTTTGTCATTGTTTGTCGTCAGCTATCTGTGTTGTCATTGACAAAGATTCTTAGAATCGAAACGTCTGTGTGTCGTATTGTATGCGTTCGTGTGTATTTTATCTTATTTTATTATTCATTTTTATATTTATTGAGTGCTTATTTCGGATTTTTCACCTGTATTTCGCGACACGTGGATCTCCTTGTAAGGTATGTGCAACGTTTGTTAATGATTAGTTCGTTTTTTCTCGCAGGAATTTAAAATACCTATTTGTTTCCATTTCATATTGTTATATCCTGCTGCAGCCGCTGCTTTTTCTCTCTATTCCATTTCATCTTCGTGCCAGGGCATGCAGGAGTACATGGAAATGAGCGAGCTGACAAGCTGGCAGGTGAGGCTACTGTGGAGGGCGGGCGCGCCATGGACCAGGCTGACATTCTTAATGCTCTACAAGAAGTAAGACTTTTGCGTGAACCAAGTGATGACTGTGAATCTACAATCATGGTCAGACTGCGAGAGCAGCAAATTAAAAGATATGTGGCCAAACAAGAACACTGCGCAGGAAGCCAAAGAAGATTGATAAACCAACACATAACTAATGTCGTTAGCCGCTACACGCTGCGGGATTTGCTGAGGATGGGGATCTGAGCACTTATGTACTGAATGGTTCGATGTGCAATGAGGATGATCTGTCGACTAACTATCTAACAAATCAATATCTACTTGTTAAACTGTACTACATCAATCATCTTTAATTTTTTTTATTTATAATATGTTTTTTTTTGTGTGCATATCCTATTTATGGGGCATTATGGTCGTCACTGGGAAGAAGGAAATACCACATCGTGATATACGAGTAAATATATATTCTTAAGGACATATTCTTAAGCAAGTTAATCGGTACAGTTATCTCGGAGCAGTCATAACATCTGATGGAAGATGCTTTGAAGAGATTAGAACAAGAATTGCCATTGCGAAGGTAGCCTTTTACAAGATGAAAAACATCATCATGATCAAGTGCTCTGCCACTGGCGTAGGCGTTCATGGCCCTCCATAGATCTCGGTCTTTGGTGTTCTGGATCAACTCTGCTTATGATATTCCTCCATGCCACTGTCTCAATCCATCCAGCATCATTTCTCTTGGTCTGCGTCTGCCTCTCTTCTCCTCGATCTTTCCAGTTGTCATGATGTTCTCCAATGCCTCTCTTCTCGTCACATGACCGAAGTAAGCTGTTTGTCTCTTTCTTATTGTTGTATATAGTGTTCTAGTTTCATTAGCCTGTTTCAGGCAGTCGTTGTTAGTTATTCTGGCAGTCCAAGGAATTCGCAACATTTGTCTCCGGAACCACATCTCTGTTGCTTCTTATTTCTTCCTAATGTTATCATTTACATTCCCCGATTCACTGCCATACAGCAAAACTGGTTCTACATAGCATTTCAGCACTCTCTTTCTTACATTCAGTGATAGTGACTTATTGCATAAGATACTCGTCATTTTCTGAAATGCGGCTTTTGCTTGCCCTATTCAGCACGCACTTTATCTCTGTAGTACATCTTCCATCTGATGTTATAAATACCCCTAGGTATTTATAATTATCCACTTGGTTGAGAATTGTCCCTTCTAATTCTATTTCACATGTTGGTGTCACCATTTTCTTTGATATCACCATTGTTACTGTTTTCTTATTATTCAGGGGCGTCCTTTCCTTGAACTCTCTGTTACTACAATGTCCAGCAATTGTTATAGTTCTGTTGAATTATCTGCCACCAATACTGTGTCATCTGCATAGCGTATATTATTTATATTATATGGACAATAACATATGAAGGAATGTTTGTACCTCCTGTACATAATTTACTAGAGGATTATGTGTACGTCCTGTACATAATGTACTAGAGGATTGTTTGTTCCCAATGAATATAATTTACTAGAGGATTCACGCAAATGAAGTTTCACGAAATCAGGGTTTTATATTTGGACATGCCCATTATAATAAATGCCACTGCAGTAATCACACCAGGAGAACTTGATGTAAAGCATGATACTCTACATTTATCAAACGTCCGGCCATCGGATCTTACAGGCCCCGCGATATCATTTGATATGGCCCTACCAAGACAACCGCAGACGAGTCTCGTAAATCAATAAATCTAGGAGCTTCTTTATAGCAATGTACATTTATATTAATTGATTCATAATAATAACATGAATTTTGAGGAACATGGAAGTATCGTCCATTACAGGAGTACAGTTCAGAGCACGCTAAAATCAATTAATTGTGAGGCCAAATGAGGTAAAATCAGTGCTCATCAGGTGCGAGTAGCAACATCATCAATACCAGCTAACATTATACGTGTCACATAAAGAAGCAGTTACCGCCACCACATTAGCGGTGAGGTAATTAATTGTGTGACCAAATATAGCAGGCTTATTTCTAAGCTGATAATAATGTATCGTCAGCGAATGATGTTATAAATACTCAGGGGGCAGAAAACAAAAAAAAATTTTCACCATTCTTGTTTTAAAGCAACTAACAACACTCCTGAGAGATTAAGACCCTACAGTGTTGAATTATAACGTTTTCAAGTAATTAGCGTGCGCCTTTTAGTATTATTTATTGTTTAATTTGCTTCGTTGAGCGCTTGTGAGTACGGATAATATGTAACAATAGTAGCTTATGACCTGAATAGTTCTCGAGGAACAAACCGAATGCCTCCAATTCCCTAAGTTTCGACAGACAGATGTCAGGTCTAGTAAACGTATACACAGTTTAAATTTTCAACCTTTAAAGGATATGATGCTTTGTTGAAGGAACTTTCTATTCTATGCTACAGTTAGTATTATTTACAAATCATCTACACTGTCCCATAGGTTCCTTGGCCTCTAACACACTTCGCGCAACGATCTCTAACCTGTAATGCCACACTCAGACTAGCCTTGCTCCATAGGGACGTGTTCACACACAAAAGTCCGGTAACAGAAAGCCTACTCTTGGCTGGTCACCTTGCTTTATTCACTTACTCAACTCACATTCTTTCATTTCTTGTATTTCTTAAGCTTTTTTCAATCGTCATGTAAGTTACCCGAGGGGGCTGAGATTATGAACTTTGAGTAAAACCAACGATTGATTCTCAACCATTGGCCACATATAAACTCTTCGTACATGAACATCAAAACAATATTTTCCTGTAGTGAATTTGAATAACGAAAACACAAACAATATGTTGCACGATTTATTGCCTGGCATATTTCGCTGCATCTCATCAGGTACATACTACAGAAATCACACAACATAAAGTAAAATATCTAGATCAATCCTTCTAGCTGAAATATACACATGTTCGTACAGTAATATCAATTGTCTACCACGGGAATTTTAAACCGAATATCATGTCTTTCTGTTTGCACAAAACTGGCCTATGTAGAGCAATCATGATGGCTTCTGCAAACTTTAATAAGTCACTTGTTAGTTAGTTAGTTAGTTGCAGTTCCAACTTCACAGCAACGGGTCGTCCCCATTATGCTCCGTTCCTGTGCCAGTGAATATCACACAAAACGCTCCCCACTGCCCAATGTGAAAAGTGGAAAAGACAGGAGTCTCGACAAACAACAGCCTGCACAGATACACTGTGCATAATGCCGCCGCCAGAATGTCAACACACCAGTCCCCCACGAAACACCCAATTCATCTCTGATGGAATCGGCAGTCATTATCCTATCTGGATGTTTCCTAGATGTTCACCCACATAGTCCACTATTTTGTGTATTAAACAACATGAAAATCGCATTGCCTCTGTCAATAACAACACCGGTTTCCAAAACGTGCCGTACAATTGATGACGCAGGAGGTTTGTTGTGTGTTCATAAATACTGTAAAACAATGGTGCATATCCATGCAGGACGTTATTATCAGCCCCATATTGAATTTATAGGCGAATGTTACTTACAGTAGTGTACCCTTTCTTTCTGAACGAGATGTCAACGGGTAATTCCAACGGATTAAATAAAAATATATCAGCAATAGCTTTGGTGTGTCTCAATGTTCTTAGATACTGGAAATGTAACATGACAATTTGACAAAGAAAGTTTACGAGAAAAGCTGACATTAAAAGTTATCACATAATATAGACTTAGAAATTTTACATAGAAAGCAAACATAGAAATTCACAGAGAAAGCAGACATGGAAAGTTGACAAAGAATGTT
Source organism: Cepaea hortensis (assembly GCA_963921405.1). NCBI lineage: Eukaryota > Metazoa > Mollusca > Gastropoda > Stylommatophora > Helicidae > Cepaea > Cepaea hortensis. Next base: position 14,178,824 of record OY992893.1, on the reverse strand, counting down.
GACATAGAGGGATGAGATAGAGAGTTGACATAAAACGTTGTCATAGAAAGTTGACATAGAGAGCTGGCATAAAGAGTTAACATTGACAGTTGACATAGAAAGTTGACACAGCATGTTGACATAGAAAGTTGTCATAAAATCTTGACATGGAAAGCTGGCAATGAAAGATGGCATATAAATTTGACAAAGAAATATGACATAGAGAGCTGACATAGACAGTTGACAAAGAAAGTTAACATAGAAAGTTGACAAACTCTGCATGCATGTAATACAATCATTGGCAGTAACTAGTTATCAATTATAGTGTGTTGTGTTAATCTTTCATGCGTAGAAAGCAAACAGTTTGCCTGAATGCCTGTCTATATCTACTGCTTGTGTTGTAGTAGATGAAGATGTTGAATGACGCGTTGATTGACTCCAGAATATAAGCGCAAGAGATCAAGATACCGTTCAAGTTTTTATAATAGCCAAGAATGGAAAACCTGGGAACTATGAGTTTGCCAATAAAGACACCACAAACTGGAGTGTAACAGACGATAAACATCACAGCAATCAATACAACCATTTTGGAGACCGAATGGTCGTGGCTGGAGATAGAATATTTCGATGCGTTAAATGATTTTCGCCATTTCATTGTTCTCTTCAACGCATTCACCATGACAACTGTTGATACAGAGATGATAATAAATGTGCTAAAAGGTATCAAACAGTTATTGATGGCAAACGAGTATTTGTCAACAATCGGCTGGTCTTTGGTGAATGCAATCCCTAGCCAGGTTCTGTTTGGTTTCGTTGGATGCGGCACCATGGCGAACCTTGTGGTATAGTAGAATGGGGCTACATTAGCCGTCAGTATGACAATATAGATTGTGATGACAATAACAGAGGCCCGTTTGGTAGTGAAGATCAGTTGAACCTGAAAACAATATATTAGAACGTATTACAGCAATTCAGAACATTTCTTCTATGAAAGATAAAGGTAGTTCCAAAGCAAATGCTGCAGTAGGAATGTGGCCTGTCATGTCTTTACATATTCTAGGTGGTAAATAATGTATTGGGATAGTCAGTTTCTGTCCTAAAGTCCGATACTAACAGTTCTGGGATAAATCCATAAAGTTTGTCTACACCAAATCCATTACATTAGCCCCAAGCTGGCGGAAGCAACATCACGATATAGTGGCAGCGACAGAAGTTATTACTATTGTCTGTTTAATTAAGCAGTTATATAACTACTTACAGGAAGATATTTTCACCCTTTTAACTGTTAATCAATTCTTGAATATTTTGAAAGAGAAACAAACAATAAACTTTATCGATGGTCACTATTCTCCCAAACTATTCTTTCTCTACTAGCTATATTAAAGGAAAGACTAATTGTAAATCTGACTAAATACGTCGTCTATAAAAATATGACTAACCGAAAATGTGAGATCAGATAAATTACAATTGGAAAGGAAACATAAACTATATTGCGTGCATGCGAAGGTCTTGTGACTTCACTTTAAACTATATAGTATGATATGTGCAGAAATATTTGAATATAATCATATATTGTGAAAGAATATACCGTGGGAACGAAATATAAATAATGGAAACAGAGAAATAAAACGTAACTGGTAAAAGAGACTAAAATGGAAAATAACGAAAGAAAGGGAAAGTTAATGTTCTAGTAAATATATACTTTGTGTGAAAGGCAGCTGACTGGTAAGGTAACGTCATTGGTTGTAACTGGACTACAAAATATGAGTCTAGGGATACAAACATAATTATATGAGTATAAAGACATAATTATACAAGCACAAAAGTTTGCATCACAAAATATGTAATCCATTTGAGTGATGAGAACAACAGTATGGAACTAATATTATGGAAAGAAATATCAGACGTATCTCAAAGCTATTATACGACGGGGTGTCAAAAGAAAACCATAAATAATTGTTTTGATTTTTTAATTGCAGGGTGAATATTTTCTGAAAACGTAATGAAGAAATGTATTATCATTTTTCTATGTAGTCACCACTGCTTTCAATGCAAGTCCTACAGCGCCAATGCGCTTGGATTCCTGTAGAAAAAAATGCATGTCGCGTGTGTAACCACTCATGTACTATCTCCTGTACCTCTTCTCAGAAGTCACGCCGTTTTAACACTTCCTACTCCACTCACACACATTTCTATCACACTTGTAAGGTTTTGCTTTGAAGCCCACTCGTACTGAGTAAACAACTTAGAGCAAAACTTCAAAAGATGGATCATGTTATAAAGTATTTTAAAAGAAAAACATGCTGAAACTACAAGATATAATTGGTAGACCAGAATACCTAGATGATAACTGGAATTATTTACTTTACAGTATGCTGCCTCATATTGGTGGATGTGTGACTTGTACTCGGTGTCAAGTCTGGGTTTGAGACCCTACCTCAGATGGAGAACGGGTTTGAGACCCTACTTCAGATGGAGAACGATACATACTGCACCATGTCACCGAAAGAGATGTCGGGGAGAAAGTGACAATATCGACATGAGATTAGCCGAAATAGTGCATTTAGCCGAAATAGTGCATTTGACTTGTCTTCTCAGTATTAAGGAAGGTTGAGAAACGAGTCTCAATTTAGATTACACTACGCGAACTGATTGTGATAATTTCTTCTGTTCATACTGCACTTTCTCAATCCATTAACTCGCTTATGTATTCATTATTAATATATATTTATTATAGCACCTTTTTGCAGTAATACCGTTCCCTGTTTTAAAATTATTCTGTGTGTACTCTTATGTTTCTTCTTGTCATTTCCCTGATCGGCATGTGCCAAATTTGTTTGCTTTTTTATTAGAATGTGTTTCAATTTCGTTACACTGCTCATGTAGCCAAGATTCATTTGTATTTGCGCATTTATCTTTTATTACATTGTCATATTTTGTTTTTTGTTATTTTTACTTTATTTTGTTTTTCTCATCAACTTGACGATTTCGTCATCAACTTTCCGTAACTTTTTTTCTTCTCATCAGTAATATCTCTTTGTTTATTTCATGGAGTACCTTAGCATTTCCCATTG